>CM057351.1:36799740-37428887 GCA_030015575.1 Agapanthus africanus
CGATGAGCGAACTCATCCGGAAACCCTACTGAGCCTAACAGTGACCATGTATATACAGTCCGGTCCATTCGTCTATGAGTATCGCATATCTGCCTAGGGGGCTAGTAACGTCAGACCCCCATTAGCAGTATAAGTCGTGTTGGAGTGAAGCCCAATAACACCCTGAGATACTACTGGAGTACCTACCAGTAAATCTCCTGCCACGGCCGTGGGCTTTGTGTAATGGCTTTCCTAGACACAGCACGACCTCGCCCCCAATACCGGGAGAGACGAATCCCCTGCCGATCCGCTCACGTGCCTCCATATAGCTCGGGACTGTACCCAAAAAATACCTGTTTGCACGACTCCTTTGAGCCGTGGTAGGGTAGAAATCAAAGCACAGTGGGAACTCACACGAGACAAATGACGACCTCAGGTCGATGAACTAGCCTGTACACATGTCACCAGGGAACTGCTATCTGACGATAGGTATAGTACTAACTAGCAGATTCCCGGCGAGTCTTGTCCGGTGTACTCATAACCCAATGAGCATCTGTATATATCTTAGGTGATCCAACTGACACCAGTGGCTTGTGAGACCGGCCACCGCCCCTCGTCCGGGTCTCGACTGTATACACTAGTCTACTTCGGAGTATCGATGCCCTGTCTCGAAACTCCCACGACTAGGGACCACAATTAAGGATATGAATATAAACCACCCAACTCTCACGTATATGATCGCCATCATACTGTTGGTAGTAAAGCAAGATCCTAAGGGCTCTATCAAAGTGTAACATGTACACGACTGATAAAGGCAAACCGGATAGCATACTATCATCTCGAGTAAGACTGTCCTACCGGTATAGGTCCTCCGCAATCATTGCAATCACGTACCTGCGATCCAATAATTGACTATGAGGGCACTATCTCCAACAATCTCCCACTTGCACTCAAGGCTAATTATTGCGATGTCGACTACTCACAGCCCGTGTGAAACCGAACATCCAACTCCTCTACTAATCAGTTTCACAAAGCCCGTTTGTAAAACTATTGTGTTTGAGAAATAGCCTCAGTGAGTGGATCCGCCTAGATGTTTCTTTCTATATCTCTCTAAAACTCAAGTTCGCGGAGAAAGCCATCTCCCGAATCGAGTAATACCTGTCTTAGAATATGTCTGGATATCTGATGGGACCTAGTTCATAAATGAACTCCAAATCCAAACTTCTTAGACTGTATCGATCACTGAACCTAATCAGTATCCTGCACCATGCCTCCCACAGTATTCTCTTGGACCACCTGTCCATAATACTGTCCCTCGTCAGAGGGAAAACTATAACTCTGACATCCATGTCACCTTTGAAGCCTGGAATGATAATCGTCTCCCGAAGGAGGCTGCCGTCATCAAATCCGTAGAATATGTACTTATGTTCTAAAACTGCTTCCTTATGTTTCTCCAGGATTGGATTAATATAAACTCATCGCATCTAGTGCAAAAACAACATCTGGTGTGGTACTTGACATCTCACGATTGACTCAACTGCCTAAGCAAGTGATTTGTCAATCATGCACATCCCTCTCCTCTTTAGTCTATACGACACCTTTAGAGAGGGTGACTCCATCACCTGCAGGTACACCACCATGCTAGGAGTCATCTATTCTAAAAACCATTAGAATACTGTCAAAGTACCTACATTGGGAAACTACCCAAATCCAGATCTAAAACCATAGATCTAGAAACCAGAATGTCAAATATTATATCCATATCCTGTCTGGAGAAACAACTGTGTGACGACCACAGTACAACCGATCGTAGTATAGGAATTTTACTTCCTACTTTGTGTATGTCATCCATATACCATGACATCACACCCTACTACCTTCTTAACAGATCCATCCCCTATTCTGATGAAGTCAAACCTATGACTGTCACATCAAAATTAGATGATCTATCTCCGCTATAACTGCTCAAGTCTATAAATAGATATAAGCATCTTGCTCACTATGCTTCCGCTGCTCCCACTGACTACGACAACCCTCCTACCGGGTCTCATAGCCTGGAACATCAGTAGTGTCAAGTCTGGGTAGATAAGAACCTCCCTGTCACTGTCCTTGAGGCTACCGAAGTACCTCTCGGGTGTCTGAGGTTACCCACCATATCTGCGGAGTGGCTATTGGAATGTCAAACCTGATTGAATATATAGGTCCTATTAAATTTACCGTAATCGTTCGCGGTTCTGGAATCACTTCCAGTTCTACCATACTCCCACTACTGTTTTCTGAAAAAGATCCATTTTACTAAAACTGTGGCGAGTCAAGAACAATATCACTATTGATCTTCCAAATGGTAGAATATCAACCCTCGTCATAGCCAGGGTCAACCCACAAACAGCCATTACAGAAACGTGCCCTGAGTTATCCAGAGTCTGGTTTTAAGCATAAGCTGGACAACTCCCCGTACCTTAACATCTTTTAAGGTACGAACCATTCTATATCCAATATAGAAACTTTGGCACTTATTTATTTGGAACCTGATTCAAATCATGCAGCTGTCTCCAGTGCATAACATCTTAATGGAAAGAGGCTAATCAGCATTACTCAACTTAGGAATCCATCCAATTATGAGTAATCTGAAAGAGAAACACGTTTCTCAAAACCATCACTATCATCTGAATACCAATCACAAGAATCTACATCTTCGATCTCTCTGAAGAATCCCGATACTTGTGATACCTGGTTCTCTACTTTATTCTTATACCCACAACTTCTCAAAACTTAGACCTTGTATTTCTACGAAACACTTGTCTAAATACTAGAGAAGTTATAAGTAAACAGAACATAGTACGAGGACCTACCCCTTTGTCCTGAAGGACACTGGACAACATACAATACTCTGTATAAGTCCGCTGAGTTTAAGCAACTCAAAACCTGTGAGTCGTAGGTTAAAAACTGTACCCTGGCGATTTCCTCAAATATCACCAATTCTAACGAATTCCGATATAATGAGGATAATCACCTAATTCCCAATAACTTACTCCCACTCATCATCTGTAAAACCATACAGATATTAGAATGAAACCTGGTAAATACATACCCTTGGAGTAAGTGTCTAATCGGGAAAACAAGTTTTCTTTAACAATGCACTGAAACATGAAAATGTTTCGTAGGGGTATCCTGGTATTCATAGTAATTCCTCTTCCATAATCCAATTCATGACTTCAACCGTATATTTTATTGCCGTCTCTCCAAATCCCTTTATTTGTCTTTAGTCGTTACCTTCTGTACACCATCGTTAGGCTAAATGGTTTTCTTCCTTCCCTACCGTTCAGCACCAGCCTATGGTTTGGAAGAAGACTATCTAGTAAGCATAATAGGTGTACCCTCCTAAACCAAGGAGTACTCGTATCTTGAGAGAAGGTGATGATAAAAGACAACTGAATAATACCTTATTCCTTTAAAGGTGAAATAGGAGTGGAGATGAAGTACGTGGTTTTGGTCGTGAATGATATCAGTCGCAATTTACTTTGCCCTCTTTCTAATCCCTTTATTTTGTCTTTACATATTACCTTCTACACACCCTACTTAGACTAATTGGTTTTCTTCATTCCCTACCTTTCGGCACCTGCCTATGGTTTGGAATAAGACTATCCAATAAGCATAATAGGTGTACTCTCCTAAACCAAGGAGCTCTCGCAACCTGAGAGAAGGTGATAATAAAAGACAACTGAATAAACCAATTATATTTCTCCTAAACCTGGATCCATCCTCGAAGAAGTCCCTTCGAGTACGTATATAACCATACGATGGATCTATCCAATGGAAGTGGATATCCGTAGTAATACGGGTGTTCTGAGAAATTCAAAGGGTAAAAGAAGGAGTGGCAATGACTTATGCAACTCAGACAATCCAAAAGCCAGTATTTTAAGAAGGTTCGGTCAACTTGGTCACTGAGTCATAGTAAGGGTCGGTCAAAGGTCGCTGCCAAAGAGAGAGTGAAAAGAAACACTCTGCGTGCACTCTAACCTAGATCAGAATGGTTATCACTTTATCTAATCCGGAAACCTCCCACTGTCCTGTCAAATTCTCCTCCAAACCTAAAGAAGAATCAATCGGGATCACCCGAAGAGTAAACCAACTCATCAGTGGGAATCGGGATCTAACTCTCATCGCATGATAACGTGATGGAATGCATCCACGTTACTCATACTCCAGAAGGTATGCACAGACTTGGCAAGTTTCAGTTTCTTTAGAAACTCCCGATATGATTTATGCCCCATGCTCTTATGACCTTGGCGTATGTCAACAAATCATAGGTCACATGTCAAGTTCTGCCCGTCATTATCTTGTTAATTTGAACCCACCCGTACATACCCTTGACGTATGCCAACAAGGTAATACGACTGTCCCAAACCAACTCATCTATCTATGCAACAAATGAATACCCAGCAGCTACCAAACACTATGCCTTGACGTAAGCCAACAAACATAGCTTGAATACTACTGACCATCCATAAGAAACGACGGAGGGCTACGGCTGGTTTTTGGCGAAAAACCTTTAACGTAGTGAACTTGATATCGCAGAAGGAATCTGATAGCTTTTTATAAAAATATAGTGGCGAAAACCTTTTGCTAAAGAGGTCATTCCCGATGAAGGGATCTCGGCTCTTTCCTCGTGGAATGAGGTGCAGGATATTCCACTGAATACCGCGATGCAAAGCAACATGTAATCGACTATAGTGAAGTTATTACCCTGACGCAAACTTCTGCCCAAGGGGTCAGTCCTGGTGAAGGGATATCGGCCCTTGCCCCGTCGAATGAGGTGCAGGATATTCCACTGAATACCACTATGCAAAACAAAAGGAAACGTCTTTGCACTAACACTTTTTAAATTTGTTCCAACAACTGTAAATAGGTTTTCTTTACTTTGCATTGATCAGAATCAATGCAGTCCCATCAATAATCACACCAGAAAAGAACGAAAATAAAATGTACGTATATGCCATCCGCATTCGTCACTGGGTCCCGTCATCACCCGTTAGGTAACTTAACTAACGACAGAGCGGGGACTGGACTAGCGCGGGTGTAAAACATATACAACATCTAATAGTATATGAACCAATATACAATAATCGCTCTAGGCGTGATAATATGCAACATTACAGAAAAGTAATAAGCATCACAGAACAATACAGATAATCTGGGATCCCCGAGTTTCACAGAGCCGCTGCTGAAACTCGACGTTCCCCTGTCGTGTGGATAGCCTGTGCAATGAAACCTAGACCCCTACGGGTGCGGCAAGTTACCCGCCAAAACCTGAAGCGAGGCAGCCCCCTACAGCATAGTGAATGGACCACCCGGCACTTCACGGAATCCGATAGCTTGAGCACCCCTCCTTGGGTCAACCTGTACCCCCTACGAGTGCGGCGAATAGTCTGCCAATTCTAGAGTGGGGCCCCTCTGCCTCTCAAAGCCATGAGATGCGGACCCGTTGCCCTCCAGAACCCGGCTATCCGTGCACTCAGTCGCGGGGCAAAACCTAGTACAGTAATGAAAAATAGTACAACAGGTACATCGACCGCAACCTGGTCGTGCCCCAAAAGAATATTATACAACAGGCAGTGACGGCAGTCCACAAGTTGGACGCTCGCCCCGCAATATCAAATGTACAAATAAACTCAGACTGTACTACCATTGCACACTGCTATCCACCACGACAAATCCGCAACATCACAGCATAACACAGAACATCAACGCGAATGTCACGTTCGCAAACCCGTCTAAAAGAACTATAGCAATCAGACGCGGTTTACCGATCAAATGACATTCCCGGTCGGAGATATAATGTAAGCACTGTAAACTAACATGTTTAAATTTCGATCGACAAAATATCACAAAGTGGGCCCCACGCAAATCTGTTGAACAGTAATAAAATCTGGGCTCAAAAGATATATACCAAAAACCCCAATTTCCAACATAGAATGCACTGTAGAAAATTGGCTAAGTGATGTCACTTTCCTGCAGCGGATCCGCGGCCAAACCCATGCTTGGGCCGCGGATCCGCGGCGGAACAGTCGAATCATTTGGTCGAATTTCTCCAGTATTCCTAAAAAACCCTGCTTGATTTTCTGGTATGGTCAAAATGACATTTGGACCAGTTTGAAAATTAACAGAAACTGTCAAATTGAAAAATTGCGATTTTTGATTTCCGGTTCGATCGATATTTTAAACGCGTTAGCACAAGTTAGTATAGCAAAATGGTGAGGCTCTGATACCACTGTAAGTCTACGGTAGCGTCTCGGCCGTCTACAGACGCCAAATGCGGAACAAAAACTTTTTAACTTGGCGCTATCGTATACTTTAACCCGGATCTTCCATTATTGCTAAACTAACAAACTGTAAAGAGTGTAGAAAGGTTATACCGAACGATCCGAGTCCTTCGTTCTTTAACCATCATCCCACGCTCCGTTGCGGCTACTCCGATCTCGTCGATCTCCTATCTGCTCGTCCAAGTGGCACCACGTCTCTGATTCTTTAAACGGGCTCCCGCCTCTGACTCGAGGCAACTCGGTCAAGTTTTCTAAAAGAGACGACCAAGAATGATGTAGAGAATGAGTAGATGACTTTGTCTCGCTTCGTCCAAGTCCGTGGACGATCGGTAAATGAAGTTGCCGATGGAAATGAAATGGAACAAGAAATGAACTATGAAATTTCCATGCATCCAAAACTTTAGTCTTTTCTTTTTAGCAACCATAATTTTCTCAAGTGAGAGAGTGAGGGAGGAGAGAGAGGGCCGGCCACTTAAAAGGAGGGGGGGTGAGTGTAGGAGGGAAGTGGTGACTGATCAGTCGAAAATATTGCATATTTTAACTGGCAATTTCCTTATCATTTGCATCCATATAGAAGTGTACGGTATTCATAATTCACATATTAGCAAATCGGTCGCAAAATATCAGATTACATGTATTCGACCTTAAAACCGGCATTTCTAGGGAAATTGACTGCATTACATTACATAGCATATTTTCCATATCTTGCAACCCCTGTTTCGAAGTCTATGCAGGAAAAGAGATGCTTGCTCGATCATTACATTGCTCGACCATTACAATTGCTCGTAAATTCACTTAACTCAAATCTGGTATCAACACAGAAGAGGAAGTACAAATCTAAACATCAAAGAAAGCTATAAACAGCAGTACAAGACCACTGCAGAAGACACAGATCCCAAGGCCACCAACAGACCGCGGAAGAGCGGCATATATAGGGTAAATGCGGCGGAAGCGCGGCATACTGGTGACGTCATCAAGGAATTTTGGCACCAAAATTCCTGTTTCAGTGGCTACAGCTCAGAAATGCTCACAAACTTCCAGAATATCCCAGATACTTCCTCCAGATCAGCAAACACCCAAACTAGCCTAATCATTCTAGAACTTTCCCTAAACCCTAGCTTAAACCCTAAGCTAACTCCTAACAAACTCCTTCTAGAAACCCTTCAACAAACTTTGGGAGGGAAAGTTCTAATTCAAATCTAACCTAGGGTTTGGGAGTTCTATAAATAAGACCCTAGGCTCACTCATTTCTGATGTTAGAGAAAAAGAATTCAACCTTGATTGAAGTTTAGAAAATCAATCTCTTTCTTCATCCCCTCTTCCTCAAGTTTAGTGAGAGAGCTTGTAGGAAACCCTAACCCTAAATCCAACAACAATTCAAGATCTTGAGTGCAAGCCAAGCAAGATGCCTTCAACCCTTTTATGAGCCGAGCCGATCTTCAATCGGGCAAGAGATCAAAGTAGATCCACGATCCACGGAGACGAGCGAAGCCGAGTCAACGATCGATTTCTTCTTCTTGTAGATTCTTGAAAGAATGTATTGAAATTGTTGATTAAATAAAAGGTGATATTCTTTTATCTTGTTTTCTTTAAATTCCGCATCATGTTATCATTACTATTCTTGAATATTGTCTTTATGGTGATGTGTGAATAAAACTCCGCTCGTCGGGGAGTCGAAACGATCTTTAGTATGATGATGTAACAAATTTGTAATCGATTCTTGAATCCCACGAGTTTGTAAACCCTAGCAAGTTCAAGAATCGACGACCCAATTCGTTGCGATGCTTTCTTGATCGACATCGCTCGAGATTGGGGAGTTCCGATCGCTTCTTGAAATTGCTAGAGGCTAGAATATAAATGGTATCCTCGAAAGAACAAGGGTTAAGAGATGAAACCCTAATTTCATCAAGAAAACCCTAACTCTCGTCGATCACCATTGATCTAGTATCAATTCTTCGAAAGACAAGAACACGAAACCCTTTAGATTGCATCACGTCTAAAGATCCGATCGATTCCTACGAGCCTTTCTTATATTCTTGATTGTTGATTGGAAATATTATCAAAACAAACGATTCTTGAGTGTTTATAGTTTCTTGATTCTTGAGTAAAGATTAGTGACACTCGAATACAAATCACATCTTGAATCATGTTTTCGTTTATTGTTGTTTAACATTTCATTTCAAAAATATCAAAATACAATTGAATTGCACAATCCCTGTGGACGATCCGCACTCATTCATTAACTACTTCCGACACCGTGGTTTGATTGCGGTCAATATAATTTTTTGATTGTCGTTACTCTTTACATATACACGTCAGAAAATATTTCAATCAAAATGGCGCCGTTGCCGGGGATCGCGCTAATTCATTTGCATTTATAGTTTGAAGTGAAAGAATTATTACGTTTTACTTCTTGAAATCAAAATTCGTACAAACTCTTACACGTGTGTTGTAATTTGACTGCAAGGTGATCTGGAGCATTTTGTGCTGTTGAAAAATTATTTGGGATATACCAGAGAGCTGGAGATAGGAACAGGAAGCAGCTGAAAAAGTTTGGTACAGTGAATCCATCATCAAGCCGCGGAAGCGCGGCATATACATGCATATTGCGGCGGAAGCGCCGCAGTCTTGAGGGATCACTGAAATATTTTCAGTGCAGGTATTTTCTGTCTCTCTCCCCTCTCTCTTTTTAGCTCCAATTAACCCTTTGCTGCAGGATTCTTTGCAAATAAATCGCAGCGCGCAAAAGCAAAATAAAAATTGTGTGTGATTTTGATTTCTTGGTTGTTTGCATTCTAATACGGAAATTTAAGGGGCACGGCCAAATCCAAATTAGGTGGGGATTTCATTACCCTTCCTAGGCCCCGAAAATCGTCAAACTTGCATCCGCATTACCTCCATTAACTAAAAGAAATCTAGAGAAGACTCTAAGGACTGTCGCGCTCAATAGGACAAGAGAAGGTCGTGGGTAATTCATTGCTTATCCGCGTTTTCTTGTGGTGCCTAAGGCGAGTGTGTCTAAGGCTAGTGGTTATTAATTAGGTCCACTGTAGTGGTGGTTCCTTCCCACTTACCTGGCACTTATCCGGCCACAGGGGGACAAAGAGGCAGTGGAGGATTCTATCCTGCGGCTTGTCTTTTGGCAGTTAGGAGCGGTCTAGAGATCGGACCTAGGTGACCATTAGATTCTAGGGTTTGTGTGCTGCATCTGTTTTGTCGCATCATTTTTTCAAAATCCGTCCCTTTTTAAAGCAAGCACCGCATTCATTTTACCCCTAATTATAAGTCAACGCTGCCACTTGTACTAACCCTTTTTAGTACAAGATAGGCTGGACACGGGATTCTAGTGCCCGTTTAGTCCGCGTACCTCCTATCGACTCCGAAGTCGGTAATTCTCCATTTACCTTTTCTTTACCTACTACCACACCCACACCGATGGATCCGAATCCATCAAACTTCTTTAACCCTAATCTGCCACCGTCCGTTGGTGCGCAGAATCCTACTCCACCCCACATTTCTCTCCAGGAAAGATGTTATCCACATAGAGGTCCACTTTCGACCTGCTTATCCACACCACCAGCCAATGGGGATAATTTTGAGATTAAGCCCCAGTATATCAATCTTTTACCCAAATACCACGGACTCGAGACCGAGGACGCTTACGTTTTCATTACCAAATTTGAAAACGTTTGCGCAATGATGGGTACGTCTCAACTTTCAGTGGATGCGATGCGTTTACGACTTCTTCCATTTACTTTGTGCGATATAGCCGAGAAGTGGCTATATAACACCACCGCACACTCTATTACGAATTGGGAAGAATTCGTCGCTGCATTCCTTAAGAAATTTTACCCAGTCCAAAAGACGGCTCGAATCCGTAGCGAACTGAACCAATTTGCCCAGCTCCCTGCCGAACCATTTTCAAAATACTTTGAACGTTTCAAGGATCTATTGGTTCAATGTCCTCATCACGGCATCCCGAGATGGGAGCTTTGCCGAATCATATATGAGGGCAGTAACCCTAGCACTAAACAGAGCCTTGAAAACATGTGTCAAGGTACATTTATGACCAAAGATGACGGGGAAGCCTGGCGATACTTAGAAGAGTTCGCTGAAAAGTCACTAATTTGGGAGAGTGGAACACAACCATTGAATAGGGGTGGCGTACACCAAATAGATGTGTCCATAGGTGTCCGAGCTGAAATGGCAGCAATGCAAAAGAAGCTCGACGCTATGGAACACAAATTTGCAGCAGCCTCCCTAAACCCAATGTCGCTCCCCAAAACTGTTTGCGGGTGCTGTTCTGATCCGTCACATTTAACGGAAGAATGTCCATTAAACTCTGCGTTTCAAGGTCACGAGCATTCTAATGCCGCATTTCAAAGACCTCGAAACGATCCATATTCTTCCAGTTACAATCAGGGTTGGAGGAACCACCCGAATTTTGCTTGGAACCAAAACCAATCTCAAAACACGATTCCAAACACGAATCAATTTCAACGGGCTCTTCCTCCACCACAACAGCAACCCCTACAACTCACTCAGCACCCCTACCAGTCACAAAATTTCCAAAACCAGGGCAACACTCCTGCACAGTCTAATCCTATGCAGCCCTGTTCTGATGAGTTCTCTCAATTCACTCAAACCATGAAATCACTTTTATCAAATTTCATGGATGTTTCGACTGAGGTTAGATCTTCCGTCAGTGAAATAAAGAAAAACTCAGCATCCCAAGCTGAGAGTATTCGCACGATGGAAGCTGAAATCGCACGCTTAAAAGCCGAAATGAGTGCGAGAGAAAAAGGGAAACTTCCCTCTCAACCCCTACAGAATCCTGGGCATTACAATGTAAATGCCATTACCACATTGAGATCGGGAAGAGTGCTGAACAATCATGTCGGGGAAGATATTGATAATACTGAAAATCATATCAACACCCCGGCTGAGTCTTTCCCACATACACACACTTCACCTTCTGATCCTTCTTCTTCTACCAAACCACCTTCGCACGAGCCTATTCTCCATTTCCCTTTAGGCTCAACACCTTCACCCAACCATTATAGTTCTCCACAGACGGTCCCCACACCTCCTTTGGGACCTCGTCTACCCCCCTTTCCTTCTCCTATGATGGACCCCGCGCTTATTGCGAAAGCACCTTACCCGAACCGGCTAAGGGCTAATAGAACGAGTCCTCATATGGAGAAAATTTTAGAGATGTTCAAACAGGTTAACATCAATATCCCTCTCTTAGATGCGATTCAGCAAGTCCCCGCTTATGCGAAGATTCTAAAGGACTTGTGCACTAGGAAGAGGAAGACCCAAGTGCCGAAGAAGGTCTTTATGTCTAATAACATTAGCACTGCTTTTATACCCCAGCTTCCAAAGAAAAGAAAGGACCCAGGTTGTCCTACAATTTCGATTTCAATTGGGGGTAAAAACATAAATCGTGCTCTATTAGACCTTGGCGCGAGTGTTAACCTGTTACCTTATTCTGTCTATGAGCAATTAGGGATTGGAGAGCTGAAACCTGCTCATTGCACTCTCCAGATGGCAGACCGATCTATCACCAAACCAAGGGGTGAATTAGAGGATGTGCTGATAAAGGTCGGGGAATTTGTTTTCCCTGTAGACTTCATTGTGCTCGACACACATCCTGTAGCAAACCCCCGGGGCCAAATTCCGGTGATTCTAGGTCGTCCTTTCCTTGCCACTTCCAACGCTGTTATAAACTGTAGAAATGGTTCAATGAATTTATCATTTGGAAATATGACCATTGAACTAAATATCTATAGAGTTGGAAGTCAGCCGTCAGAACCCTCTGCTCATATTTTAGATGTGTGCTCTGTCCATGAGATCGCTCCCGATAGTTGTGGAGCTGAGGATTTTTGCTTGACTGATCTCGATGACATTAGCACATCTCTGTTTGATTTCACACATGATCTTAGTGAGGATACTTTAGCTACACATGAGTCCTGCACTTCTGACTTTTCTCCACCCGAGTCTGTATCTTTCACAGGCTCTGAGCTTCTTTGTAGATCCAAAAATCAATCTATGACCCTTCCTTCTATCATTTCTCCGCCTGAGTTAGATCTCAAAATTTTACCTTCTCACCTGAAATATGCATATCTTGGTGAGAACGAGTCATTACCGGTTATCATTTCCGCTTCTCTTGCATCAAAGCAAGAGAATGCCCTTTTATCGGTATTGAGATCTAATAAAGAGGCGTTTGGTTGGAGTATGGCGGACATCAAAGGGATTAGTCCCTTGATAGTTGAACATCATATACATGTGATGGATGATGCCAGACCGACCCGAGAACCACAGAGACGGTTGAATCCCGTCATGAAGGAAGCTGTCATGAAAGAAATCGTCAAGTGCTTAGATAGTGGTATTATATACCCAATCTCCGATAGCCAGTGGGTGAGTCCTATACATGTCGTTCCTAAGAAATCCGGCATCACAGTTATCACAAATGAAGCGAATGAGTTGATTCAGACACGCGCCCAAACTGGGTGGCGTGTATGCATCGATTATAGAAAACTCAACGCTGCTACGAGGAAAGATCATTTTCCTCTACCATTTATTGATCAAATGCTGGAACGCTTAGCGGGACGAGAGTTTTATTGTTTTATGGACGGTTACTCAGGCTACAATCAGGTCCCCATCGCCAAAAAGGATCAAGATAAAACCACTTTTACTTGTCCTTTTGGTACCTTTGCTTACAGTCGCATGCCCTTTGGGTTATGCAATGCTCCCGCTACCTTTCAGCGGTGTATGATGGGGATATTCTCTGATATGGTAGAGAATTTTTTGGAGATCTTTATGGACGACTTCTCGATTTTTGGAGACTCTTTTTCTGATTGCCTAGCGAATCTTGACGCAGTTCTTACTCGTTGCAAAGAGAAGAACTTGACTTTGAACTGGGAAAAATGCCATTTTATGGTCCAGGAAGGAATAGTCCTTGGACATGTCATTTCACAGAAAGGCATTGAGGTTGACAGAGCTAAAGTAGATGTCATTCAAAACCTGCCTCATCCCAAAAGCGTCAAAGATATTCGCTCTTTCCTTGGCCATGCAGGCTTTTATAGGAGATTCATAAAGGACTTTAGCAAAATTGCTAGACCTTTAACACTACTCCTGGCCAAGGATACGACCTTCCACTTTGACTCGGATTGCGAGACAGCTTTCGACTCACTTAAACACTCACTCACCACAGCCCCCGTTTTATCATCACCAAATTGGGACTACCCCTTTGAGCTGATGTGTGACGCATCTGATTTTGCAGTAGGTGCAGTCTTAGGACAGCACATCGATAAGATGCCACACGTGATTTACTATGCTAGTAAGACCCTGAATGATGCGCAAATCAATTACACAACCACCGAGAAAGAGCTTTTAGCGGTTGTATTTGCGTTAGAAAAATTCAGGCCTTACTTAATCGGCTCACCTATAGTTGTATATACTGACCATTCCGCTTTGAAACATCTTCTGGCGAAGAAAGATGCAAAAGGTCGACTAATACGTTGGATCCTACTGTTACAAGAATTTGATCTTGTGATCAAAGATAAGAAAGGATGTGAAAACGTAGTAGCCGACCACCTTTCACGCATCGTTTCTTCCCCTGTGACCCTGCCGATTAATGACTCATTCCCTGATGAACAACTCTTGAGCATATCCGCTGAACCATGGTTCAGGGATATTGTGAACTATCATGCCACGGGACTTATACCGTGCAATTGGTCAAAACAGGACAAATATCGTTTTCTTTCCCAAGTAAAACACTTTTACTGGGACGAGCCCTATTTGTTTAAATATTGTCCTGATCAGATCATTCGCCGGTGCGTCCCAAATGAAGAGTTCAAGAGTGTTCTTTCATTTTGTCATGATCAGGCTTGTGGGGGTCACTTTGGTCCTAGAAAGACAGCGGAAAAGGTTTTGCAATGTGGATTTTATTGGCCGACCTTATTCAAGGACGCATTTGAGTATTGCAAAACCTGTACACAATGTCAGTATACGGGTAGAATATCCCAGAGGAATGAAATGCCTCAGCAACCCATCTTGGTTGTTGAAATGTTTGATGTTTGGGGCATTGATTTTATGGGTCCTTTTCCCAACTCCTTTGGGAATCTGTACATTTTGCTGGCGGTTGATTATGTCTCAAAGTGGGTAGAAGCCATTCCATGTCGCACTAATGACAGGAAAGTTGTCATTAAGTTCTTGAAAGAGAATATTTTTTCGCGATTTGGACACCCACGCGCTATCATTAGCGATAATGGGACACACTTCTGCAACAGGTCTTTCGAGACTCTGATGCGGAAATACTCAATCAACCACCGTCTTTCTACACCCTATCATCCCCAAACAAGCGGGCAGGCTGAGATCTCAAACAGACAAATCAAACTTATCCTGGAGAAAACTGTTGCTAAGAATAGAAAAGACTGGTCGACCAAATTGACGGATGCTCTTTGGGCATTCAGGACTGCATATAAGACCGACCTAGGAATGTCTCCATATAGGATAGTGTTTGGAAAAGCATGTCATCTACCTGTTGAGATAGAACATAAAGCATTGTGGGCTATAAAGGAAATAAATTTTGATCTAAACCTTGCTTGCAACTTTCGGAAGCTGCAACTTAACGAGCTAAGCGAACTCCGCGATGAAGCTTATGATAATGCTGTAATCACAAAGAATAGGACTAAGGTTTTTCACGATAAAAGCATTTTAAGGAAAACATTTTTACCTGGTCAACAAGTCCTTCTTTATGATTCACGTTTACACCTTCATGCGGGTAAGCTCCGATCTCGTTGGAAGGGACCTTTTGTTGTGCGGTCTGTATTCCCGCACGGGGCAGTAGAAGTAGAAAATGTTAAAAACGGCACAATTTTCAAAGTAAATGGACATAGACTAAAGCCGTATTTTTCTACTGACCCCACGGAGGAGCTCTTGTTTTTACAAGAGCCAGTTTATTTAGATTAAAATTCCTCCGTCTCACCTTCATATCCTGTATATCATTGCATCATCTTTTGAATGAAGGTGAGTGAAAAACAAGTTTGGGGGAAGTTCTTCACTTATATATTTTGCCCCCACTAATAATTCCCCCCAGATTTACAGGTTTTGTAGATATAGCTGTCGGCAACAGTGAGGACACTGTTGAAAACAAGTTTGGGGGAGGTTTGTGCTTATTTTCGCATCATTTGCATATCATCTGCATAAGCACAAAACATTTCTTTAGAAAAATCTATAAAAATTGAAAAATTATCAAAACCCATAAAAATTTAAAAATTTTTCAAATATAAAAATAATTTTAATATTTACACCTTTTTTGTATATAAATAAGATAATGAAAGTTTAGATAGTGAAAAATTGCATCCATGAGATTAGAAAATTTTTAGAAAACTAAGAAAATTAGAAGTTTTCTTATACGAACTAGTAATAAGTAGTTATGAGCCGTTGTCCCAAGGGTTAGTAAGATGAAGGACGTCACTAATCTGAGGATAAAAATAAGTCTGAAAAATAGTTTCTATTCTGGAAGCCAAACATTTTGAACGTGGCTACCCTGCTATTCGCACTTACACACGTCTTAAAGCCTGGGATAGTAGAGGATACCTTGAAATGCTCTTGTCTTAAAGCCAAAAGTATGGAAAAAAAAATATGTGTTCTAAAGTGGTGAGAAAAATGGATACTGGTTTTGTTATCACCAAGGGCAATAAAAATATATAGCAAAAGGGTGCTTCTTCACCTAGTGCCCCAAGGTCAACTGGTCTGGGAGTCACTGCTATGCCTGAGGTGGTGCAAGACGAGGAAAATACACCAAGCATGCAAGCACATTAGTAATCGGTCGGTTAGTACCTCAAGAAGTATTGACGGTCGCATGAAAGTGTGTAAGCAATCTCGTTTGCCAAGAAGTACTGAGGCCGATGGGCAAGGGTATGATAGCTTGAATTGAATTCTCCGGGTGTAGGGATGTCTTTACACACACGCAGGGTGATATGATCGATGTTTGGAATAAAGATAGGAATGAAGAATAAGACGATGTTTTATTGAGGGAGGACGTGATTTCTAACATTTTTTCATGACCATTAAGATAGGGCTCATGACAACCGAAAAGCTAGCTTAGTTGGAAACCCTAATTTTCAAAGCTTTTCTTTTACAATTCTCTTCTTTAAATGTAATATTCATGATCTTGCTTTTATTATTGGATTTTGTGGGTGCAATCCGCTGAAAACCCTCAGGAGACAACACTCCTCCTACTAGGGACACCTAGAGGTTTAAAGGCTTGTTGCACATGCTCAGTGCAATCGTGTTGCCTACGAAAGTGTGCTAGTTAGTTTTTCTCTTTCTTTATTTTCTCCTTCTCTCTTTTTAATAAAACATTCTCTCGAGACGATCGAAATTAAGTTTGGGGGTATTTGATCAGTCGAAAATATTGCATATTTTAACTGGCAATTTCCTTATCATTTGCATCCATATAGAAGTGTACGGTATTCATAATTCACATATTAGCAAATCGGTCGCAAAATATCAGATTACATGTATTCGACCTTAAAACCGGCATTTCTAGGGAAATTGACTGCATTACATTACATAGCATATTTTCCATATCTTGCAACCCCTGTTTCGAAGTCTATGCAGGAAAAGAGATGCTTGCTCGATCATTACATTGCTCGACCATTACAATTGCTCGTAAATTCACTTAACTCAAATCTGGTATCAACACAGAAGAGGAAGTACAAATCTAAACATCAAAGAAAGCTATAAACAGCAGTACAAGACCACTGCAGAAGACACAGATCCCAAGGCCACCAACAGACCGCGGAAGAGCGGCATATATAGGGTAAATGCGGCGGAAGCGCGGCATACTGGTGACGTCATCAAGGAATTTTGGCACCAAAATTCCTGTTTCAGTGGCTACAGCTCAGAAATGCTCACAAACTTCCAGAATATCCCAGATACTTCCTCCAGATCAGCAAACACCCAAACTAGCCTAATCATTCTAGAACTTTCCCTAAACCCTAGCTTAAACCCTAAGCTAACTCCTAACAAACTCCTTCTAGAAACCCTTCAACAAACTTTGGGAGGGAAAGTTCTAATTCAAATCTAACCTAGGGTTTGGGAGTTCTATAAATAAGACCCTAGGCTCACTCATTTCTGATGTTAGAGAAAAAGAATTCAACCTTGATTGAAGTTTAGAAAATCAATCTCTTTCTTCATCCCCTCTTCCTCAAGTTTAGTGAGAGAGCTTGTAGGAAACCCTAACCCTAAATCCAACAACAATTCAAGATCTTGAGTGCAAGCCAAGCAAGATGCCTTCAACCCTTTTATGAGCCGAGCCGATCTTCAATCGGGCAAGAGATCAAAGTAGATCCACGATCCACGGAGACGAGCGAAGCCGAGTCAACGATCGATTTCTTCTTCTTGTAGATTCTTGAAAGAATGTATTGAAATTGTTGATTAAATAAAAGGTGATATTCTTTTATCTTGTTTTCTTTAAATTCCGCATCATGTTATCATTACTATTCTTGAATATTGTCTTTATGGTGATGTGTGAATAAAACTCCGCTCGTCGGGGAGTCGAAACGATCTTTAGTATGATGATGTAACAAATTTGTAATCGATTCTTGAATCCCACGAGTTTGTAAACCCTAGCAAGTTCAAGAATCGACGACCCAATTCGTTGCGATGCTTTCTTGATCGACATCGCTCGAGATTGGGGAGTTCCGATCGCTTCTTGAAATTGCTAGAGGCTAGAATATAAATGGTATCCTCGAAAGAACAAGGGTTAAGAGATGAAACCCTAATTTCATCAAGAAAACCCTAACTCTCGTCGATCACCATTGATCTAGTATCAATTCTTCGAAAGACAAGAACACGAAACCCTTTAGATTGCATCACGTCTAAAGATCCGATCGATTCCTACGAGCCTTTCTTATATTCTTGATTGTTGATTGGAAATATTATCAAAACAAACGATTCTTGAGTGTTTATAGTTTCTTGATTCTTGAGTAAAGATTAGTGACACTCGAATACAAATCACATCTTGAATCATGTTTTCGTTTATTGTTGTTTAACATTTCATTTCAAAAATATCAAAATACAATTGAATTGCACAATCCCTGTGGACGATCCGCACTCATTCATTAACTACTTCCGACACCGTGGTTTGATTGCGGTCAATATAATTTTTTGATTGTCGTTACTCTTTACATATACACGTCAGAAAATATTTCAATCAGTGACCATAGCACAAAGCTTATCATGAAGAAAAGATCTTAACTAAAACAAAATGCATTAATGTTAAAGCATGAGTCATTAAAACCTAGTCATCATATAATAAAAGCAAAGGTGAGTCATGAACCTAGTCACCATCCTTGTCATCACTTCTAGAAACTTCTAGAACACTGACTCACCTCATCCAAGAAAAGATAAATTCGTCTTTAACCGAATGTTAAAAGACGGCTGATAGAAAACTGGAAACTGGCAACTTCCAAAAGTGATCCTGAAACAACTTTCAGGATAACCCCGTAACTGTATAAATATACCCGCATTTGTATTACGACCGAATACAAATGCAACTGAGACAAAGATATTATACCTACTCAATATAATACTCGGATCCGGCTTAAACCAAAGCCGACCAGTATCATCTGCCCGAAAAATAACACGTGCGTAAACGCACGTGCATTTTCCGAACCCTGCCATAAAACCATACGGCCTCTACAACGTTTCGTCCGAACTTGGGAAACTGTCTGTGGGGAACTCTAATGACTCGTCAGTACCCTGGCAGTGGGTTTAACCACAAACCGTCAGCGGCACTAGCAATGCGTAACGGCTGCCTATGGACTGACCTCAAGGGAGGCCGATGAGCGAACTCATCCGGAAACCCTACTGAGCCTAACAGTGACCATGTATATACAGTCCGGTCCGTTCGTCTATGAGTATCGCATATCTGCCTAGGGGGCTAGTAACGTCAGACCCCCATTAGCAGTATAAGTCGTGTTGGAGTGAAGCCCAATAACACCCTGAGATACTACTGGAGTACCTACCAGTAAATCTCCCGCCACGGCCGTGGGCTTTGTGTAATGGCTCTCCTAGACACAGCACGACCTCGCCCCCAATACCGGGAGAGACGAATCCCCTGCCGATCCGCTCACGTGCCTCCATTTGGCTCGGGACTGTACCCAAAAACTACCTGTTTGCACGACTCCTTTGAGCCGTGGTAGGGTAGAAAGCAAAGCACAGTGGGAACTTACACGAGACAAATGACGACCTCAGGTCGATGAACTAACCTGTACACATGTTACCAGGGAACTGCTATCTGACGATAGGTATAGTACTAACTAGCAGATTCCCGGCGAGTCCTGTCCGGTGTACTCATAACCCAATGAGCACCTGTATACATCTTAGGTGATCCAACTGACACCAGTGGCTTGTGAGACCGGCCACCGCCCCTCGTCGGGGTCTCGACTGTATACACTAGTCTACTCCGGAGTATCGATGCCCTGTCTCGAAACTCCCACGACTAGGGACCACAATTAAGGATATGCATATAAACCACCCAACTCTCACGTATATGATCGCCATCATACTGTTGGTAGTAAAGCAAGATCCTAAGGGCTCTATCAAAGTGTAACATGTACACGACTGATAAAGGCAAACCGGATATCATACTATCATCTCGAGTAAGACTGTCCTACCGGTATAGGTCCTCCGCAATCATTGCAATCACGTACCTGCGATCCAATAATTGACTATGAGGGCACTATCTCTAACAGAGAGGACTTCAAGAGGACCTTCTTCCAACACCCAAGAGACCAAGGAGTCCAACAAAAGGGAGCTACAAAGGTTGTAGTCTCGAAACCCTAATTTTATTAGCTTTAAGTTTTGTAACCCTAATTTTCTAGGATCGATTCCTTTGCATGCTTGTTTAGCACCATCAACATCCAAACTTTGAGACATGTGATGCTTCAAAACTCATTATAGGGTGCTAGGCAAACCTTTAATTGGTATCAGAGCCGACCTAGAACATTAGGCGACGCTTTTACGAAGTAAAAATCCCGATCGGACAAAAATACGCCTTTTTTAGACCCTCTCTGGACAAATTTTAAAATCTGACCTTTTTCAGAATTAAAAATACTTAAAAAATACAGCAGGAAAAACTAAGAAATATGGTGAAATTCGATGCCATGAACAGTTCAAATGGCCGCGGAACCGCGGCAATTCGTTGCTTATGCCGCGGCTCCGCGGCCGTACTGTGGTATCATTGTATGAAAATTGCACTATAATTCTTATGTCTGCTTGTACAGTGTTTTAGGTATGTTTAATCTGAATATAGTACTGTATTTTCTGGAGATGGTTTTTGACGCGTAGATTCGATCGGAATTTTCATTTCGTTGTTTATCCGGGTAAATTAGAGAGTATTGAAGTGTTTGAACGAGTGTCATTTGCTCACTATTCACAGGGTTTAAATACTTTGGAGATATGTGCAAGTCTTTTTGTGGTGGACCCTTTAGAAGACAACAAACCTTAACTCGATTATGTGACCGTCTTGAACTGCCCTTTGAACCTTAGGGTTTGGGGCAGTACGGCGTGCCACATGTGAGGCGTTGGCTTGACCCTTCTACGGCTGGACCGCTACTACTGTGTCACACTTCGGATTTTTTGAACCCTGCTCAAGTGTTGAGCTTTAGTGAATCTTGGGTACTTGATAGTTCGTTCGAAAACTTTAATACTGTCTGTTTATCTGGATTCTGATACAATATGTGGAATTCATATAGTTTAGGCATGAAATACGAAATATGTGATATTTCGCATTTATGATGTCTAAAGAGAATGTGGATTCCAAATATTATAGTTTTACACTTTCTTTTCTGTGACCGTAAGTGTAGTATGTGCGATATCGCCGGTTTCGTTGCTATACATCAACGACAATTGGGGTATGCATACTTACTTACATTGATGATATGAGATAGTATATGTTGCTGAGATATGATGTGCAGGATTGTCGCGATTGAATAGCCAGGTTTTTTTTATGTGAGATGAGAGTTTTATATTTTTATTCATGTAAATTCAAATGTAATGTAATATTCTTTTATTTGGGGCACTTCCGGGTTGAGGTTGTGTCACCAGGGTTGTATATTATTTACTTTTCCGCATTAGGATGGACCCAAGGAGGGGAGCACAGGTGACCGGGTTCTGGGGTTCAGTGGGAGGCCATCTCGAGGAGTCGAGACCGGGTCTCCTAAACTCCAGAATTGGTAGGGTCACTTGCCGCTCTCGTAGGGGTCCAGGGTGTGGGCTTGGCTATTCATCGCGACTGTGGAATCCGTATTTTCTATTCTGGCTACATACTAAATACGGACGTCCTAGTATATCCCACTTTATATCTATGTTTCTGCTGCCTGTGTTCTGTGATATCTGAGATGAATGACATATTATATATATGATATATAGTAGACGTTGCTTATGTTTTACACCCGCGCTAGTCCCGTCCCGGTATGCCGTTAGTTAAGTAACCTAACAGTGCATAACGGAACATTGTGGCGAATGCGGATGGCATAAGCGTACGTGTTATTTTCGTTTCTTTTCTGTGATTGGCTTAAGGACTTAAATGATGGGATTACATTAATGTGATTAATGTAAAGAAAATAAACCTAAAAAGATGTTGTAGAATCGGATTTAAAAACCACTCGGCTATTTATGAAAAAGCTATATTTCAAAACTGCGGAGCTTAAGCCACTCCTTTTGAAAACCATTTGATTCTACAATGATATCAAGTTCAAAGCGTTAAAGATTTTCTTAAAAATCATCCGCAACCCTCCGTCATTTTAGGAAGTAGAGTACTTAGTATTCGTGCTACGTTTGTTGACTATAGTTAAGGCGTAGTGTACGGTAGCTAAGTGATGTCTTCCTACATTGCATATGATGCAGATTAATTAGGACATTCTTATGACTTTGTTGACCATAGTTAAGGGTTATATGAGTGGGTCTAATTATTCAAGAAATGACGGGTAGAACTTGACTGGTACTTATGATTTGTTGACCTTAGTTAAGGTCATAAGTACTAGGGGTAAAAACAACATCGGGAATTTCAATAGTTGAAATTTGCAATGAGATTGCATACCTTCCATATGATGGTTGGATCTCGATCCCACTGTGGGCAATAGTTGCTCCTAGGAGAGTTTTACAGTTTACAATCAGCTAACTCATTAGGTGTCTAGAAAGGTGTTAACGGGGCTCCGCCTCTGGGAAAACGAGGTTTACTCTAATTAGGTCCGTGCGATAGCATGGGGAACCTCCCTCAAAGTACCGACACTGGCCTGGCTGAACGGTTAGCGAAGTTGTAGACTGTAATTAATCCTGGCTAGTTTTTCTTTTTAAGGTTTGAAAGAAAAACTCGATAAAAGCAGTGGGAAACATCGATTAGACAAGATAATAATAACCAATCTGATCTATGTAAGAGCTTTTGCTGAGTGTATTCTTTTCTCTCTCTTAATGGCAAATACCCATGACAGGACTCAAGCTTTTACTAGATAAAAACAAACCGAATGGGACCAACTATAAATACTGGCTGAGGAATCTGAAAATCGCCTTGACTTATGATAAAGTATCATATGTCCTCACGGCTTCAGCCCCGCCCGTCCCAGGTCCAAAATCTTCTGTTGCGGACATTGAAGTCAGCAAGACATGGGACGCTGACTGTGCCACGGCCAAATGCCTCGCGCTTGCATCGATGGACAACACACATCAAAAGCAGCACGAGGACATGGACATTCACGGTATATTGCTTCATACAAAGGAGTTGTATAGAGAGCAATCCCGCGTATTACGATACGAAGTATAAAAAAAATTTTTTAGATGCGAATGGCCCCTGGCACACCAGTAGGTGACCATGTTCTGAAGATGATAGCTCTTATAGAAGAGCTTGAGGACCTTGGATGGACGATGGACAATGAACAATATATAGATATTATTCTGCAGTCCCTTCCCTCCACCTTTGCTCAGTTCATAGTGAACTTCAACATGCATGGCAAGGAGAAGGAACTCCCTGAACTCCTTAATATGTTAAGGAGTGCAGAGAGCACTATGAAGTCAGCAAGAACTCCCGTTATGACTATTGGACAATCTTCTTCTTCTCGCCCGAAAGCTAAGGCCAAGGGAAAGAAAAAGAAGAAGCCCACCAATCCTAAAGGTGGAGTTAAAAAGGTGAAGGGAAAGGGAAAGTCCAAGACTGGAGACTCGGGAAAGGGCGAATGTTTTCATTGCCACAAAACAGGACATTGGAAGCGCAACTGCACGGAGTACTTAAGTCTCAAGAAGAAGCATGGTGATGGTTTTGCTTCAGGTGCGTTTGTGACAGAAAACTGTTTTTCAATAAACTCTGCTTCCTGGGTATTGGATACCGGTTCAGGTTCTCACATTTGCAATTCTATGCAGGGGCTGAGAAATAGCAAGGTTTTGAAGACAGGTGACCATACTCTCGGCGTTGGAAATGGTTCCAATGTATATACAGTCGCAGTGGGAGAGTATCACTTGGGGTTGCCATCTGGATGTATTTTGGTTTTGAATCCATGTTATTTTGTACCAAGTATGCTATGTAATATAATATCCGTTTCTTTGTTGGACAATGAAGGATATAATTTTGTATTGCAGAACAATGTTATGAACATTCACCTGAATCAAATGTTGGTTGGGTCTGGTACGCTTAATAATGGAATATATGTCCTAAATCAACACACAGTTTTCAGTATACTACACACTAATAAAAGAAAACTTTCAGAATTAAATGAAGCTTTTCTTTGGCACTGTAGACTTGGTCATATTAACGAAACAAGACTAAACAAGTTACACAAAAATGGATATTTAAACTCTTTTGAATATAAATCTTATGTGACTTGCCAGTCTTGTATCAAGGGTAAAATGACCAAAACTCCGTTTACCGGACACGGAGAAAGAGCTACTCAGCTCCTAGGCCTCATACATAATGATGTATGTGGGCTAATGTCTACACAGGCTAGAGGCGGTTTTTCATACTTCATTACATTCATTGACGATTTCTCAAGACTCGGTCATGTATTTTTATTAAAGCACAAGTCCGAAGCTTTCGAGAAATTCATTAAATATAAACAAGAAGTAGAAAAACAAACCGGCTTGAGTATCAAAATGCTTCGATCAGATCGAGGTGGTGAGTACCTCAGTACAGAATTTGCAAACTTCCTAAAAGAGAATGGGATTCTCTCTCAGCTCACTCCTCCTTACACACCACAGCACAACGGTGTGTCAGAACAACGGAATAAGACCCTATTAGATATGGTCCGGTCCATGATGAGTGATGCTGAGTTATCAGTCTCGTTTTGGGGGCATGCATTGGAGACTGCAGCATTTCTGCTAAACAGGGTTCCAACCAAAGCCGTGTCTACCACGCCATATGAGATATGGCATGGGAAGAGACCATCTCTTAAGAGAATTAAGATTTGGGGTTGCCCGGCCTATGTTAAAAAGAAGAATCCGGACAAACTCGAGACACGGTCAGTCATGTGTATCTTTGTGGGATATCCAAAGAATTCTTATGGATATCTATTCTACCACAAAGAGGAACAAAAGGTGTTTGTTTCTCAATATGCCACATTCTTGGAAAAAGAGTTTTTCACAGATAAAGATGATGGCAAGGTGGTGGATCTAGAAGAGGTTCTAGAGACACAAACTACAAATGACGATTTGGTTGAACTGGCTGTTGCAACAGAAACTGAAGAACCTTGGCCACTCCGTAGGTCTGGTAGGAATTCTCGCCCACCGGAGAGGTACTAAGGTTTCCTCATTGATGGTGACAGAGAAGACTGTATCAGGGATGATGATGATCCTACCAGTTTTCAGCAAGCTATCACGAGTAGAGACTCTGTGAAGTGGCTGGATGCCATGAGATCCGAAATGGAGTCTATGTACACCAACAAAGTATGGACTTTGGACGTTGTACCCCCTGGGGTAAAACCTGTGGGGTGCAAATGGATCTTTAAGAGAAAGATTGATCTAGATGGGCAGGTAGAGACCTATAAGGCAAGACTTGTGGCAAAAGGTTTTCGTCAAAGACCAGGTTTGGACTATGACGAAACTTTTTCGCCCGTAACCATGCTTAAATCCATTCGGATCCTACTTGCTATTGCTGCTCACTACGACTATGAAATCTGGCAGATGGACGTTAAAACAACATTTCTAAATGGAGATTTAGAAGAATGCGTTTATATGGATCAGCCAGAGGGTTTCATTGACAGTGGGAGCAGCGGGAAAGCATGTAGATTGCTTAAATCCAAATATGGGTTAAAGCAGGCATCTCGGAGTTGGAACATCTGTTTCGATGATGTTATCAAAGAGTTTGATTTCATCAAAAATCCAGATGAACCTTGTGTTTATAAGAAGGCTGTAGGAAGAGCTGTCACATTCCTCGTATTGTACGTGGATGACATTCTTCTGATAGGAAATGATATTCCTATACTGCAGTTGGTCAAATCTTTCTTATCACTAAGGTTCTCTATGAAGGACCTGGGTGATGCCACATACATCCTGGGCATAAGGATCTATAGGGATAGATCCAAAAAGTTATTGGAATTGTCCCAAACCAGGTACATTGACACCATCCTAAAAAGGTTTAGTATGGAAGACTCCAAGCGGGGTGCCTTACCCGCTTGCCATGGGGTCACTCTCTCCAAGGATTCTTGTCCAAAGACTGATGAAGAGAGAGCTCGCATGAGCGTTATACCCTATGCTTCGGCAGTAGGATCTATAATGTATGCGATGTTATGTACGCGCCCAGATGTAGCTTATGCACTTAGTGTTGTAAGCAGGTATCAATCCAACCCAGGGGAGAACCACTGGACAGCTGTGAAGAACATTCTTAAGTACTTACGAAGGACTAAAGA
Organism: Agapanthus africanus; assembly: GCA_030015575.1. Classification (NCBI taxonomy): domain Eukaryota; kingdom Viridiplantae; phylum Streptophyta; class Magnoliopsida; order Asparagales; family Amaryllidaceae; genus Agapanthus; species Agapanthus africanus. The sequence goes on from CM057351.1 coordinate 36,825,953, forward strand.
ATTGTTCTTGGTGTATGGTAATGAAGATCTCCAAATGGAGGCCTTTACCGATTCGAGCTTCCAGAGCGATAAGGACGACGGTAAATCTATCTCTGGGTTTGTATTTACCCTCAATGGAGGGGCGGTGAGTTGGAAGAGTTCCAAACAAGATACCGTTGTAGACTCTACGATGGAAGCTGAGTACATTGCTGCAAATGATGCTGCCAAGGAAGCCGTCTGGATGAAGAAGTTCGTCTCGGAGCTAGGAGTAGTTCCAACCATTATTGATCCAATACCTTTGTATTGTGATAATAATGGGGCTATGGCATTAGCCAAAAAGCCCAGATCCCATCAGCGGTCCAGACACATCCTGAGGCATTTTCATTTGATCCGGGAGATTGTAGATCGCCGCGAGATCGAGATTAGGAGAGTAGACACAAAGAATAACGCCGCGGATCCATTCACGAAGGCCCTCCCTCAGCCGCAGCATGAGCGACTTTTTGAGATGTTGGGTATGAGATACGCCAATAACTGGCCTTAGTGCAAGTAGGAGATTGTTGGATATATGTATGCCCTAGAGGCCATTATATGATAGTGGATGTATTTTTACATGTATATATATTCAGTATGCATTCTTGCTCGACATGATAGTATGCTATCTGGTTCTTCTTTATCTGACATGTTGATTTGATCATGCTTTTATTCATTCGTACATGCTGATAAAGCCCTGAGGATATCGGCTTGACTACTCTGATTATGATGCAGATCATACTAGTGGGACATCTGTAGTCTATAAGCATATCCTGGAAAGTCCCTAGTCGTAGGTATATCGAGACGGAGCATTGATATACCAGAGTAGACTAGCGTATATGATACTAGACCCATACGATGGGCGATGAATGTTCCCACATTCATCGATGTTTGACATCAAGATCGTATACGGGTGCTCAGTAGTGACTGGGTACACTGGAAGGACTCACCGAGAACTCCTATATGGAATTATATCTATCGTCGGATAGCAGTTCTCAGGTGACACTGGTACAGGTTAGTCTGTAGACCCGAGATCGTCATAGAGTCTTGTGTGCTCTCCCACTATACTTTGATTGCTACCCTACCACGACTCTACTGAGTCGTGCAAACATGTGGCCGTTGGGTACAGTCCCGAGACACACGAAGGCAATGAGCGATAGGAGGGGTTTCGTCTCTCCCGGTATTGGGAGTTGATGCTGTGCTGTGCCCGACTGGTTATATCAGTAAGTCCCTGGCCAGGGCTGTTGAGATTTGCTGATAAGTGTTATCAGCAGTTTCGCGATCTGTTATAGACCATTCACCAGCACGACTTATTGAGTTATTAGGGTCGACGTGACCATCCCTAGGCTCGATATGAAGCATATCTGACGAAGAGACCGGACTGTACGGTAGTGTTGCCTGTTGGCTCGACGGGAGTTGTAGCAGGTTCGCTTGTTTTCTTCTGATCGCTCAATACCCGGGTGGCCGTTACGTTTAGCTGACCGCTTGCGGCTTGGGGGTGTTTGATATGATCATCACCCTCTGCCGGCGTATTGACGAGTCTTAGAGTCCCACACAGGAGTTACCTGGTCCAGGCGAAACGTTGTGGTGCGCGTATGCGATATGCGCATGGACCCGATTAAAATGCGCGTATATGATATCGTACATTGATCGGGAGGCTTGCTTTTGGTAGGTGTTCCCCTCCGAATGGCGGCCTGGACTTGGCGTCCATGCCTGATGTTCGGGGCAGATGCTATTTGGTTTTATCCGTTTATCTCTCCGAAGATGCCAAGTTGATTTATGGCACCGTGTATCGGAGGTTTAGACGGATGCGGCCGATGTAGCAGACTTCGTCAGATTCCCCCTCAGGATGAGGGTTTTTGATTATGGGGACGCTCTTCCCTGCAGGCGCAAGCCCCTGCAGTTAATTACGCTACCGCATCGCGGTAACAACTTTCTCCTTCTCCAGAATTTCACTTCGTGTCGTGTGTGTTCATTTTGTTTGTGGTTGCCCGTGGACTGTATACGGAGACTGAGTAATGCCGTCGCCCGTTGGACGTGGATTAGTCCAAATCCGTATTTACTTAGATTTGGGTTTGGTGTTTTCAGTTTAAGGACGCATTAGTCGCGTTGCGGCTAAGATCAACTTAAACGTTTGTCAAGGATACGTTAGTCCTGTTTTAGACTAAGATCAACTCAACGCAGTGATTAATTTAATGTATGGCCATCGGGACTCGTCACCTCTGTGACGTCGTTGAAGGATTACAACGACATGTATCAAAGGAGCTCGGAGATGTACCCTCGAACCAGAGTTGATTGGGAGTTTTATAATCCATTTGAATATTTAATGATACGTTAGCCGTGTTTGGGGCTAAGATCAACTTAAACGTTTGTTAAGGATACGTTAGTCCAGTTTGAGACTAAGATCGACTTAACGGGACCGTTTAGATCCGACAAAAGAGCATTTGGGCTCTATTGTGCCAGTTTAGGGACATGGTGGTCCGATATTAGTTTAGGGACGTTTCGGTCCGATATTAGTCTAAGGACGTTTCGGTCCGATGTTAGTTTAAGGACGTCTCGGTCCAATATTAGTTTATGGACGTTTCGGTCCATTATTAGTTTAGGGACGTTTCGGTCCGATGTTAGTTTAGGGACGTTTCGGTCCGATGTTGGGTGTGTGGCCGTTGGGACCCGTCACCTCTTTGACGTCGTTGAGGAATTACAACGATGGATGTCAAAGGAATTCGGAGATGTACCCTCGAACCGGATGTAGATTGATTTAGGAGAGCCATTTTGCTCAGCCAATTTAATTTAAGGACTTATGGCCACGATTGGGCTAAGTCCAGTAAAAAAAAATGTCCAACATTGCTTTTGCATTTCCTTTTATTTTTATTTGGGCTTTGCCCAGAAAAGATGCAGGGCATCAATTTGTTTTGGGCTCTGTTCTTTATGAATGATGCAGAGCATCAATTTTATTTGGGCTCAGCCCTTTTATTGCTTTGCAATTTATTTTGGCCTGCTAGGTCTTTTTGATTTGGGCCTGGCCCTTCAAGTAATGCATTGCATTTGTACAAAGCACCAAGAATCTTTTAGATTCAAGGAAAGGAGTGCAGAGCACTTTTTAATTTCTTGATCTAAATTTAGATCAAAGAGAAGAAGAAAAATCTTTTCTTTCTTTCTATCTCAGAGAACTAGAGGTTCTCTAGCAAGTGCAAGGCACTATTTTTTTATTATTTTTATTTATTTATTTATTTATTGAAGATCACTGATTTTGTCTTTTAGATCAATGATCTATTCCCAATAGAATTTTCTCTTATTTCAAAGGTTTTTACCTTCTTCTTTGTGTTCTCAAGAAGTTCTCTTCTTCTCCTTTTTTTTTTAATCCAATTTTCTATATTTTTTGAAATGGGGTCTGGAGTCCTTTTTATAGTGCTCAAAAATCAGTTAAATTTGTTAAAAAGATCTTTTCTAAGTGATTTGGGGAATTTTCCCCACCGTTGGATCTTTGATCCAAAGGCCCCTGTTTTACAGAAGAAATCTTCTTGTTTAAACAAGAACAGAAAAAATATCCTTAAATCATCACTCTGTTGTTGCGCAACTCACCAGCGCGTGACACGTGTCGCGCATTGAGGCGCTTGCGCAGCAGCGCTTGCGCAGCTGCGCAGACACGTGTCGCGCAGCGGGGCGCCTGCGCAGCAGCGCTTGCGCACTGCGCAGACACGTGTCGTGTTGCCGTGCGCTTGCGTAATTGTGCTTGCGCAACTGCGCAGACACGTGTCGCGCAGCCGTGCGCTTGCGCAGTTGAACGTTGCTTACGTTTTTTTAAAGAGCCTTGCTCTGATTGGACGTACTGCCTTGGGCGTTGTGCTGCCGTGTCAACTTCTGACACGTGGCGCGTTGCGCGCAGCGCATGGGAACTGAAGCGTTGCTTCAAAAATTTGAATTTTCAAATTCAAGCAGAGCCTTGCTCTGATTGGGGGAACAGTAGGGTCATATGTGATATGGCCGGATTGATAAATCAAGTGTTGATTTATCATTTAACCATTAGCTTTCTCACTTAAAACCTTTCTTGGATATGATGGATGTATGATTGCATGTATGTGTTTCTTTCTTTCTTTCTAGTTTCATGCACATATGGATGTGCATACATACATACATACATACACCCATCTATCATGGTTGTTTACACATGGAAATGGTGGCAATATAAGACTCACACCATGGATAAATAAATGGATTATTATTTAATTTTATGTTTAAAACAAAATAGAAAAGGAAAGGATAATTCTTGAGTTGTTTCTACACTCTTCTTTAACCTAACCATTCTCACCTACCTCTAACCTTGAGTTATCCTTTTCTTTATGTTCTAAAACTCAAGTTAAATAATGTCTCCATCATTTTAACCATGGTTTGTAGTGAGAAGGAATAAAATATATAAAGATATATTTCATTTTCTTTTCATGGGTGATCATTTTAACTCTTGTTAAAAGAAAGCCTCCATCTTCTTCCTCCTTCAATATTTGCTCTCTAGTTTCTTTTAGTGAGGAAAATACACATAAAGAAAGGTTTTTGAAGTAAGAACCTTAACCACAACATCATTCTACACAAGTTTAGCCAACTTGTTTAGAGTGTTCTCTTCGATTCTCGAAGTTGCGAGCTCGGACGGGGAACTCCGGGTGGATCGTCGTGGACGTGAGAGGACTTCAAGAGGTCCTTCTTCCAATACCCAAGAGACCAAGGAGTCCAACAAAAGGGAGCTACAAAGGTTGTAGTCTCGAAACCCTAATTTTATTAGCTTTAAGTTTTGTAACCCTAATTTTCTAGGATCGATTCCTTTGCATGCTTATTTAGCCCCATCAAAATCCAAACTTTGAGACATGTGATGCTTCAAAACTCATTATAGGGTGCTAGGAAAAACTTTAAGAATGAGACCCTCCATGTTATCATCTTGGCTTCTCTAGGTCCAGAGCAAGAGAAAGCTCTTCTTACGGTCTTGCACAGCAATAGGCAAGCTTTTGGCTGGTCCATGGCGGACATCAAGGGGATTAGTCCCCTGATTGTTGAACATCACATTCATCTGATGGATGATGCCAAACCAGCCAGGGATCCACAAAGGCGACTCAACTCAGTCATGAATGAGGCTATGAAAAAGGAAATCGTAAAGTGTCTGGATAGTGGTATCATTTACCCTATCTCTGATAGCCAGTGGGTTAGCCCCATTCATGTTGTCCCCAAGAAATCAGGCATAACGGTCATCACTAACGAGGCGAACGAGTTAATCCCTACTCGCACCCAAACTGGGTGGCGAGTATGCATCGATTACAGAAAACTCAATGCCGCAACGCGGAAGGACCACTTTCCGCTACCTTTCATTAACTAGATGCTTGAACGATTGGCTGGACACGAGTACTACTGTTTTCTTGATGGCTACTCCGGCTATAATCAGATTCCCATCGCCGAAAAAAACCAGGACAAGACCACATTCACTTGTCCTTTCGGCATGTTTGCATATCGTCGCATGCCTTTTGGGTTATGCAATGCGCCCGCTACCTTCCAGCGGTGTATGATGGGAATATTCTCAGACATGGTGGAAAAATTCCTGGAGATCTTCATGGACGATTTCTCCATCTTCGGCGATTCCTTCAATGAGTGTTTGCTGCATCTCGACGCTGTCCTTACCCGATGTAAGGACAAGAACCTCACTTTGAATTGGGAGAAGTGCCACTTCATGGTGCGCGAAGGTATTGTCTTAGGACATATCATTTCGCAAAATGGCATAGAGGTTGACAAAGCGAAAATTGAGGTCATTTCCAATCTCCCTCCTCCCAGATGCGTCAGAGACATCCGAGCCTTCCTTGGCCATGCCGGTTTCTATAGACGGTTCATCATGGACTTTAGCAAGATTGCTAGGCCCTTGACTCTTTTGCTGGCCAAGGACACGCCATTCGACTTCAACTCGAGCTGTGTGACAACGTTCGAGTCATTAAAAAGCTCACTCACTTCTGCTCCTGTTCTTTCTGCTCCTGACTGGACGCACCCATTTGAGATTATGTGCGATGCATCCGACTTTGCCATTGGTGTTGTCCTGGGACAACACATCAACAAGATGCCGCACGTAATCTATTATGCTAGCCGAACCCTGAACGACGCCCAACTTAATTATACAACAACTGAGAAGGAATTCTTGGCTGTTGTATTTGCTTTAGAAAAGTTCATGCCCTACCTCATCAGCTCTCCAGTCATTGTCTACATTGACCATTCTGCTCTGCGCCATCTTTTTACGAAGAAAGATGCAAAATCTCGGCTAATACGTTGGATCCTCTTGCTTCAAGAGTTTGACCTTGTCATCAAGGACAAAAGGGGATGTTAGAACGTAGTCGCCGACAATCTCTCACGACTTCCTTCTTCGCCGTCGCTTTAAATTCCGATCAACGACATTTTTCCGGATGAACAGCTTTTGACAGTATCTTGCGAACCCTGGTTCGCAGATATTGTGAACTATTTGGCCACAGGATTACTACGGACTGAATGGTCAAGTCAGGACAGACTTCGATTCTTATCCCAAGTAAAACACTTTTACTGGGACGAACCCTATCTGTTCAAGTACTGTCCCGACCAGATTATTCGTCGGTGTGTCCCTGACAATGAATTCAAGAGTGTGCTGTTGTTTTGCCACGATCAAGCATGTGGCGGGCATTTTGGCCCCAGAAAGACAGCTGAGAAGATCTTGCAGTGTGGTTTCTACTGGCCACAACTCTTCAAAGACGCTCATGACTACTGCAAGACTTGCTCCCGGTGCCAACACTTGGGCCGGATATCCAGGAGGAACGAGATGCCGCTCCAACCAAATTGGTTGTGGAGATTTTCGACGTTTGGGGGATCGATTTCATGGGGCCGTTTCCCAGCTCTTTTAGGAACTTGTATATCCTTCTCGCTGTTGATTATGTCTCTAAGTGGGTCGAGGCTGTGCCCAGCCGGACTAACGACAACAAGGTTGTCGTTAGATTTCTTAAAGAAAACATTTTCTCCCGGTTTGGGCACCCCCGAGCGATCATTAGCGACAATGGAACTCATTTCTGCAATAAGACTTTCGAAGCCTTGATGCGGAAATATTCTATTAATCATAAGCTATCTACGCCCTACCACCCCCAAACCTGTGGGCAAGCCAAAGTTTCAAATCAGCAAATCAAGCAGATACTGGAGAAGACGGTTTCCAAGAACCGTAAGGATTGGTCGTTGAAACTCACTGATGCCCTTTGGGCATTTCGAACTGCTTATAAGACCGATCTTGGCATGTCTCCCTATCGGCTTGTGTACGGAAAGGCTTACCACCTTCCTGTGGAAATAGAGTATCGCGCATTTTGGGCGATAAAGGAGCTGAATCTGTCTCTCGAAGATGCGGGCAGCCATCGGAAGCTGCAGTTGAACGAATTGAGCGAGCTTAGGGATGGGGCTTACGAAAACGCGGTTGTCGTTAAGAACCGAACGAAAGTGTTTCACGATAAACACCTTTTGCGCAGAACATTCATACCTGGTCAACAGGTACTGCTTTACGACACCCGGCTACATTTCCATCTAGGTAAGCTCAGATCTCGCTGGAAAGGGCCATACTTTGTGTGGAATGTGTATCCGCATGGCGCTGTGGATTTGGAGAATCCAAAGGACGGTTCATTTTTCAAAGTAAACGGACACCGACTTAAACCGTACCTTAGCGCCGAACCAACAGAGGAGCTCCTAGTCTTACAGGAGCCAGTTTATCCTGCATAATCTTTCTCTACCTACCACCAAACTTCGGTTATCCAGCCAAGAACAGTGGACACTGTTCCAAATAAGTTTGGGGGTATGTATATACCTTTTTTGTATATATTTGTGGATATTCTTTTCCATTTTTACTAATTTTCTTTTCTTTAAAAACAAAAACAAAAAAAATTTGTGTATATCTAACCGACAATTTTGACCCTTCAATGATCTCTTCATGCAATGACAGTGCGGACACTGTCCAGTTTAAGTTTGGGGTACGCTCGGTACGCATTTCTAACCTTCGCATTCATATGTATATTTTGCATCTGCATACTAAAATCCATAAAATCCATAAAAGAAAAACTTTTCTGTCTAGTTAGCTAGTGGGAGAACTCTGATTCAACATTTCGACGGTTTTGTTTGATAAGATAAGAATAACTAAATCTTATTTTTAGATTTTGAAAACCTGAAAGATAACTCTCCTTTGAAGTTAACTATAGCTCATATACGTTTTTACATCACATTACACGTGTCGTGAGTTTTGGAAATTAGATGACAAGTCTATAATGTCTAAAAATTCCTAAATGGATAAATGATTTTCTGAGGATCAAATAGGTTTGTTCTGAAATAAGTAATATCAAGAATAGTTTATGAAGTGAAGCGAATATGAAGGAATGTTATTGATGCCTTAATTGGAACTAATTCTGAAAAATAACCCATCTGGAACTTGATTGGAATGATTACACACCTAACCCACTAAACACGTCTTTTATCCAAAAAAATAACTGAACTGCCGGTTATATCTCCGTTCGTATTGAATCATCATGATTTTCACGCTAAATTGTCTTTTGTTTTTGGACCTAGGTAACTTGAGTAATTAAGTCCGGTGGGGTGTTTCTACACCTAATGCCCTAAAGCCAACTGATTTGGGTGCATTGGCCCAAAGCTCGTTAAGAAGCCTAAAAAGTCCAGATTAAAACAAAGTCAAGCAAGTGTTCTCTCCGAGTTAAAATTCCTAACGGTTCTTTGTGTGAGAATAATCTTGACAAAAGACAGGTTTTTATAAAAAAATATTTCTAGCGGAGATATGAAGGTTTTATTCTATGATAAAGACTATTGCACGTTCACAGAGGTGTGTATGAAATGAAAACAAGAAAAATGTGGAGTGAAAAATAAGACCTTGTTTCCTGTTAAGGAAGATAAAAATTCTGAAGTTGAAACATTACTAGAAAACGAAACGTGAAAAATACTTAACTCTTTATAAAACTTATGTGATCCTTTTAAAATTGTTATCTGGGCTTTATTGTGTGACATGATGACTTTAACCGATCCTTCTGGAACTTAACGACATTATTTGCACTGCACGTAAAGACATATAAAATCTTTAGTTAAATAAAAAGCGAGGTGTGAAAAATAAGGGTTCGATAGTCTAGACTTAGGATCATAGAATTGTTATTTTCTGAGACAAAACTTTAGGGGTTTGAATTATAGTTATTTTGCAAAAACTAGTTTGACCGGATTTTATGGGTAGTATCCGCTGAAAACCCTCAGGAGACAACACCCCACCTACTAGGGACACCTAGAGGTTTAACGGCTTGTTGCACATGCTCAGTGCAATCGCGTTCCCTGCGAAAGTGAGGTTAGGAATTTTTGGTGAATAAATTGGCTTTGCTCGGGACGAGCAAATGATAAGTTTGGGGGTATTTGTTCATATCAGATTTTTGCATTTTTATACCGCCCAATTTTTATCACATTGCTTATCGGTAGGTACTCTTGAGCCGTGTTTGCTAGTTAATTGCAGGATACAGGTTCTCAGCTCTAAACAATGAAATTCATGGAAAAGCACGACAAAATCCGGATTACTGGCAACCATAGATAAAACACGGGTCTCCGCTCTCTATCCGTATGTTGCCGCACACCAGTTTAAGGGACAAAATGGCAAATCGATGTCATTTTCATGCACAAAGCTCAATGTCAACACAAGATCCAACATATCTACGCGGAGCTCAAGGAAATCATGGTAAAAGATCCACATCACATCACCTTTTGTTCTGCTGAAATTATGGAAATATTGTGAAGAGATTCTAGGAAACAACATATACCACACTGAAGAGTACACAAAACTAGGGAAATCGACAAAACCTGATGGCCTAACTCCTTATTATGGACACGGTTCCGCGGCATAAGCATGCTTAGGCCGCGGAACCGCGGCCGTACGGGCTCTACAGATGATGAGTTTTCAGGGTTATTTAGGTCATTCTATATGGAGGCAGATGGTTGCCCTAGGTTTCCAGTTCTCTGCCTATAAATAGTCCAGAACTTACCAAAGCCAAGGGTGCTTATTCTTGTATAAAATTTTAGGATAAATTTTGTAGTCTTCTTCCTCTTTCATCTTCTCTCCATTAAAACTTTGTAGTGAGCTTGTTATGAGTGAAAGATGAATAAAAGAGTTCTTTTTGTTACCATGCTTGTCTTGTTATGTTGTTAATGATAATTGCTTGTATTTTTCATTTGCTAATCTAGTTGTTGTTATTTATTGTTTGTTTCTTTCTTGTTCTCTTGTTCTTTATCCTTAACAACAATGATGCTTAAGCTTGATCCTTGCCAATGTGAGGTCTCAAATAGCTAGTTGTAATCTCCTAACCTCTTTCTTTCTATCTTTCTCCTTTTGCCGTATTTTCCTTTTTCTTGTAATGGGTGAGTAGTTTTCTTACTTGTTAGGGTAGGATAAGGGAAGTTTGAGAGAAGGAAATCTCTCTCACTCTTTCCTTGCCCAACATCTTAATTTGGACTCCCGTTAATTGAACCACAATCCGCTCCCTACGGCACCCCATCCTACATGATATCGGTGATTCCTTAGTGAGACCGGTTGTGGTTGAATTAACCGGAGGTTAAGGCTAAGAGCCAAGAACGGACGGACAAGCACCAAAAGGAAGAACTTAAGCGTTGGAAAGCCTAGCTTATACTCGCAAGTTCCTTCCTAGTCGTGCTAATCCCCGTTGTTGCCGATTACCATAACACCAATATTACGAGTGGCAACGAAAGAAGTGAGCGACTCCTAACTCAAACTAACCTAATCCTAACTCTAACAAGCTCTCTTTATATACATTTTTAGTACATAGTTAATCTCAAACAAACCTGGACCTTTGGACTTAACTCGTTAAAGCACATAGAAAAAGATTCCCATCTCCCTGCGGATGACCCATACTTAACCGGCTAGCTACAAGCGAAACCGTCTTGATTGCGGTAATAAACTTGAACACGCAAAAAACTCTACCAACCACGCGCCACGTGCTCCTCACGTGTGCACTACTTAACAGAAGCACTTTGCGCTCTTTGACTGGCGCTCAGCGCTAAGCGCGCCACGTGCTCCTCACGTGTGCGCTATCACACAGGAAGCGCTCTGCGCTCATTGACTGGCGCTCAGCGCCAAGCGTACCACATGCTCCTCACGTGTGCGCTGAGGGAACATAAACTGTTCTTTAAATAAAGCCCCTGAGCTATAATGAGTGCTCAGCACTCAATAAAAGACAAAAGTGGTTGTCAGAACCCAAACCAATGCTCAGCGTTGTTAAATGAAAAAGGACTGAGCCTAATTAAATGCCCAACATTTTAACCGAATGGGCCTAGTCCAAGTTGGCCACAGATCCCTAATTCAGATTAATTGAGCCCATATGCTCATAAATCTTTGATCTTAGTCCCAAACTTGACGACAGATCTCCCAAACAATATTGGTTCTAGGATACATCTCTTCACTCCTCTGATATGTGTCGTTGTAATCCTTCAACGTCTTCAGAGAGGTGACGGGTCCCGACAACCAGACATTCCACGGATTGTGGGGTCCTCAAACTCATGGACTATAATGTCCTTAAACTTTACGGACTGTGGGTTCCTTAAACTCATGGACTATGATGTCCTTAAACTTTACAGACTATGATATCTCTAAACTACTATGGACCGTGAGGTCCTTAAACTCATAGACTATGATGTCTTTAAACTTTACAGGCTATGATGTCTTTAAACTGTCACGGACTATGATGTCCTTAAACTTCTGGACCGCAATGTCCCTAAACTAAAACAATAGAGTCCAAATGCTCTTTTGTTGGATCTAAATGATCCTGTTAAGTGGATCTTACTCTAAAAATTAGACTAACGTATCCTTACAAAACCTTTAAGTATATCTTAGTCTCAAATGAGATTAATGATCTTTAAACCCAACCTAAACCTAAATCTAAGAAACTATGGATTTGGACTAATCCACGCCCTACGGGCGACAACATAAATTAGTCTCCGTATACAATTCACGGGCAACCAAAAACAAAACAAACACACATGACACGAAGTGACCATCTGGAGAAGGAGAAAGTGGTTACCGCGATGCGGTAGAGTAATTAACTGCAGGGTCTTGCGCCTGCAGGGAAGAGCGTCCCCACAATCAAAAACCCCTCAAACGAGGGGGAATCTAACGAAATCTGCTTCATCGGCCGCATCCGTCTAAACCTCCGATACACGGTGCCATAAATCAACTTGGCATTTTTGGAGAGGTGGATGGATAAAACCAAATAGCATCTGCTCCTAAAATTCAGGCCAGACGTCCCAAAGTCCCGGTCGCATCTTTCGGCGAAGAACAGATTCTGGCACGTCCGGTGGGACTTTTTCCTCTTTCCACTTCACACTTCGTGTCTCGTGTTTCGCGAACGAATCGCGGTTTGCTATGGTTTCCCCTGGATTCGAGATACTAAGATTTGGTGTCTTGCTCTGTGAAGAAAACAAAAGATCAATGGCTGTCAACTGCACTAACTACAACAACTGCAACAACTCCCACTCCGTCCTTACTGGAGGAGTGACCTATGGGCCCCAAGCGGCCTCCATCTATGCAATGCCAGTTGAACAGGTGACACTGACCACCACAGGATTGTTCTTCGGGACCATGCTCCCACCAATGAGCTTCAACGCCCCAGTGCCATCGCAAGAAGCTCCGAAGAAGTCGGTCTTTGATCGGCTTACGACTGCCGCGGCCCCTCTCAACGGGTTGCCCAAATTCAGCACCTCTGTTTTCAACAGACTGGGCCAAAGCTCAGGTGGGCCCGTGAAAAAGCCTGCAATACCTGATGGGGTTATCCCGAAACGGATAGCCATCCCCGCTCCAGTGAACGAAATCATCAGAGAGGCTTCTCCTGCTAAGGGGTCGGTCTTCGCAAGACTGGCCATTCCAGTTCCTGCTCCAGGTGAAGTAACTAAGGCTACTTCCCCTGCCAAAAAGTCGGTCTTTTCAAGATTGATCATTCCCTCTCAGCGGACGTCAGTCTTCGATAGGCTGGCACCAACAGCAACCCCTCATCAGAGCGGGGGGCATGAAGAAGCTCATCCAACAGCAGAGGTGGTCCCGTCTGCTCGACACGCTCGATGTCTCCATTGGCACCGAGTGAGGAAAGCTGGGGGTAGTCCCCCTTCTGGACTGACTCCACCAGCTCTAACGGTAGAAGTCGATGCTGCTGTTCCAACTGGGAACAACTTTGAACCACTTAGGAGGGTCCGCAAGAACTCTCCGACTGCTGTGCTAAAAAGAGCTCCTCCACCTGTAGAAAATGTTACAAAGGTAGAGCCAGAACAACCTCCTCAGCGGTTGTCCTCCAAAATTCCCAGGGTCTGGCGACAGGTCCAAAACTCTGTGATCAACCAAGACTACTCTCGCCGACCGAAGAAGATTAAAGTTCGGCAAGAGAAGGACCACCCTGTCGCACCACAGAAGGTGTTGTCTACTTTGGTGCCCGCTGCAACGGCCCCTTCAACTTCGACCGCCCACAAAAGGAGAAGGCTGGAGAAAATCCCTGTGTCTGCAACGAATCTCAAGGGCACTGAACCTAAACGCCCCAAGTCTGGGGGTATGGTAGTGCATACCGTTTATATGGCTTCCATAAAAGAGGAAAGTCGTGGTTCTATGGGTCACCGACTGCTCACCCGTTCAGTAACAAAGGCTCAGGAGCAACAGCAGTAAAAACTCCAGGAGATGCTAATACAGATGGCCGCACTCACTGGGCCAAAAGAAAGCCTGGAAATATCGTCGGAGCAGCGTCAGGATCAAGAAACCGATGCCGAATTCCTCCGAAGAATGCTCGAGAGGAAAGACAAAGAGGCCGCGGAAAAAGCGGCCAATATAAAACGAATGGCGCTTTTATTCCAAGATATGGTCGGGATGATGATATAGCCGGATTCTCCAGCTGAAGACCTTTCGATTATCCATGAAGACGACAGAGGAGAGACATTAAATCCTCTTCCGGCTCTATCAACGGCCAAAGAGGAGACGATCTCCAAAGCCGCCCTGGATGACTATATAGCTCTTCAGATACGAGCTAATCAGGCGAGCGAAGCGGCCGGCCAAAATTTTAAGACTGGACGACCCTATCCACGTTGGTACGACCAAATAAAGTACCCGCCGGGGTATACGATCCCTAAATTCCATGTATATAAGGGGACGGGGAATCCACACCAGCACGTTTCTTAATTCAGGGCACTGTGCGGCAACACCGGAGTTGACGATAAGCTACTGTTTCGCCAATTCGTTAGCAGCTTGTTGGAGACAACATTTGAGTGGCATTCCGAGCTCCCGAATGACTCTGTCAAGACATTTGCAGAAATGGAGCTACTGTTTACACAGAGATTCGCAAGCGCTAGCGAGCGCACCCCAATCACTGCACTAATTAACTCCAGGGTGAAGCCGAGAGAAACATGGGTTCCGTACGCGATACGGTAGCGGAACCTATGGTCGAAGTGCGAACAACGCATAGAGGGAGCTCCTGCAGTGGGCATGTTTGTGGGAACCCTCGATCTGCAGGTGACCATATCTCAATTCATGATGTTCTTCAAGCCAACTACTTTCCAGGCCTTGATTGACAAGCTGGCCCAAATGGATCAGATGGGCCATAGGCCTTCCTCTTCGAAGTTGAAGTCGCGGAGTGAGAAGGGGAAAGGGAAAGTGAGCTTCGTCGCCAATGCTCAGCAACAGCCAAGTGGTCCAAAACCAGCCAATCGCCAAAATGATAGACAATGATTCTTTGATGAAAAGTTAAAGCGTCCCTACTCGTTTCTTCGGGATAAAACAAGAAGACTGTTCGACTTAGCGGTGCGTAACAGGCTCATTAATTTGCCAGATCCGAGACGTCCGTTACAGCCTGGCGACGTCAACGATCCAAATTATTGCCCCTACCATCGAGCAGTAGGCCATCCAATAGAAGATTGCTCCGTCTTCAAAGGCTGTATTAAGGACCAATACCAACAGGGCAAATTCGCACTGTCTGAGAATTGGAAAGTAAGCCCGCCTCAGCCACAAGCTCCTAAAAAGGTGGACACGCCGGGGGCATCATGCTCTTTTGTAAAAGAAGCTCCATGGGAAGTATTTTTTTCAGCAAAAACTAAAAGAATGCTGAAAGATTTCCAAGCATGTCCGGCGATTAAGTAGAAGAGCCCGCTGGAGCCCGAGATAATTGAGGGAATGCTGAAACCACACCCAACATCAGGAGTTAGTAGCAATGAGCAAAACGCTCAGGCCCAGCCGTAAAAGTCTTCAAAGAAGAAGAAGAAGACCAAAAACCCCGTGAAGCCTGATGACAAGTGCACGGACTTACAAAAACATATTGACGCGCTAGAGGAATACAACCAAAAGGTGCGAACCCCGGTCACACTCCAAGAATTTCTCAACAATATCCTTGAGAGCGAAGATAACGACAATAACGACGGGGATAACTTGTCAGAAGAATCTGAGGATTATGTGGCAAGTTGCCACATGATCTCTCATTCGGCGTTAACTAACGAAGAAGCTCACTCGGCGTTAGAAGATAGCATAAAGAAGCTGGGAGCAGGGTCGAAGCCAAAGGAACCATCTGACGAGATGATCGACTTGCTGTTGAACGAAGCCTGTCAAAAGAGCAAGGATGATCAAGAACATGAAATGGCCATATTCGAAAAGGCCAGGAGTTGGTGTCAATTTAAAGAAGTCATGGGTCACGGAACACTCCAACCAGATCAAAGCACGCCCACGGAAGACAGAAGTAGGTTTAAAACAAGAAAACAATTCGCTAAAGCCATGTCGTTGGGGATGAAGCTGCCACCTCTCAAAGAAGACACTTCAGAAAATACGTTCCCTGACGAACTAGATGCACATCCGAATTACTGCTTATATCATCGGACGACCACGCACCCTACTGAAGAGTGCAATGCCTTTAAAAACTGGTGGCAGGTATACGTTGCCTACCGACGGCATTTCAAACGGATGAAGCGCAAAACGCGTCGAGAGCAGAAGAGCACGACAGATGAGCGCAAAAGAACTGCCGGCAACTGTCACATGGTTGATTCCGGGTGATCGCAAGTTCTTACCTTCGGGAGAGATTCTGATAAAGAAATAGCCCTTGGTCCTCTCTTCAAGGAATCCATCTCCGAAACGAAAGAGATAAAGACCTGCGAGAACATTCAACTGCGCAATCGCACGCTACCCGAAAAGAATCTCGGTCCCACAAACAAGGGGTCGAGTAAAAAAGATAAAGGGAAGAAAAAAGTCCCTGAAGATATCGCCCTCGATGATCAAGTCGTCAATGAGCTGACAACCAAGGACCCGCCAAAAAAAAAAACAAGGTGGATTACAACGTTCTGGCACACCTGAGGAAGATACCCTCGCAACTGAGCATTCTTGATGCCCTTCTGCTATCCAAAGAAGCGAGAGATTCTTTGATCAAGGCACTATAAGAGCCCGAGCAGTTCCAAGCTTTCCTTGCCGAAGAAAAGATGAAGGACGAGCTGGAAGAACTGCACACGACTGATATCACTTTCGGCGATGAAGATCTCCTCCTCGGAACGTGCGAGCACAACCGTCCCCTCTATGTCTCTGGGTATCGCCATGACATCAAGATAGGGAAGATCCTAATTGACAACGGGTCCTCTGTCAACCTCCTAAATGTAAGGGTGCTAAAAGAAATATGCATGAGCGTACAACGCCTCGCTCGGGATAAAATCACCATCTCCGGTTTTGACTCCCAGTCATCACGGACGCTTGGGTATGTGATACTGACATTACGCTTTGGGCCGCTCATCACTAACATCAAGTTTCACGTCATTGACGCCAAGACTCGCTACAACGCTTTGCTCAGCAGGCCTTGGTTACACGAGTACAACATCATCCTTTCTACACAACATCAGTGTATGAAGTATTTCAAAGATGGTCTCGAGTATACCGTGACAGGGGAGCTGAACCCATTCTCCGTGAATGAAGTTCGAAAATACGAAGATGTAAAGTACTTCTTACCAGACTTCGAAGACACGCAAAGATGTCATAAGTCGGAGAATAAGCAAAAAGCTATCACCACTATTCCGGTCTTCGGGAGCGATACCGAGTAGGAAGAAGAGATAGTCTATTCGGGACTGTCCCAATATACCAAGCCAGGACCATCCACCCCTATTCTGGTCTTTGATAGTGACTCTGAAGACGAAGTCAATGTAGTGTTCTCAGTCCGACCATCAATGCAAGCCTTCACTGGAGATGATCAGAGTTTGCAAATCGCGATGGTTCCGCGATAACACTACAGAGAACTTGATGCGCTTGAAACATATAGCGTGCAAGAGATGCAGACATTCTACGTCCCTCCCAGGCGAAATGATGAAAAGGCGATCCTCTTTTATCGATCAGCGGAGAGTAAAGTGGAGAAAGAAATCTGGCATGGTGCCGATTCTATGCTTGACAGGCTCCAGCCCATCCGTCTGCCCAGATACTACACAGAAGGATTAAAAAGGCTGTTGAGGCACCAAGACGTACCCTTCAAATAGACTGCTCGACAAGCTCAGTTCTACAAAAGGATCTGGAACGTCCCTGGAACTTAGCGAAAGTTGCCCAATAGGAGAATGGAAACAATCGAGCTTGGATATGTTCAATCCAAGAAACGGGAGCGATTCCATGGCTGCTGTGTCATACATGACTTCGATGAAGAAGGAGATGCTCTATTAGAAGACGCTAATCCTGAACCAAAATGAGGTCCCGCCATGAAAGTGCCAAGTCTTTCGTTCGAAGAACAGATGAACAACCTAATAAGGGAAGAGGGTCAAAAGGTCCGGGATGACCATAGCCGCGAAATGACCATTTACGAGAAAGCCAGGACGCAGCGCCTCCTTCAGCAGGCTATGGAGAATGATGATGCCCTTCGTCGCCAGCCCGTCATACGGAAGACTTGACGTGGAGGCAAAAACAAACTGAAGAACGGAAAAAACGTTCGACAATAGCAAAGCGGGTCCAAGAAGCCACGCGATCGAGAATTGGGCAGCCTGGATCCTTCTCTTATAAAGAAGATGGGTCGAGCATATTCTTTTCCCCAAGAAAAGACAAGGAAGATATTCGGTCTTGTCATAAAATATCATATGATTACGCTCCCGGAGTCCAAACACCCAGATCAAGAAAACGAGGTTCATCACCCAGATTATTGCTCCTATCACCGAGCGATAAGACATCCTTTCGAAGATTGCTTCACATTCAAAGACTGGGTAGAAGACCAATATCAGCAAGGCAGGTTCGCTTTATCCAGCAGTTGGAGGGTAACCCTGCCACAGAAGCATGAACCGAAAGCCACATATGCAGCGAGAGTAGAGCCGGATCAACATCGGTCTTGGAAGCGATCTCGTACCTGTTATGTGATAATGATGTCGGAAGAAGGAAAGCACGATAATGTGGATGACCTCTCCTGGTGCTTCGAAAATCAGGGTGAAGATGAGTTGATCTCAGAACTTCCACTGGCGCCAAAAGAGCTAGAAGATGGAATACATACTACTGCGGACAACCTAAGGAAAATTGACTTGGGGACGGCAAACGACCCAAGGCCTACGTTCGTCAGCGAGCTGCTGTCCGAAGAATAGGTAGCTACGCTCAAAGACGTGCTCATGCAGTATAAAGACTTCTTTGCATGGAACTACTCCGAGATGCCGGGACTAAATCCAGAAATAACCGTGCACAGATTGGCGATATCTCCGGACGTCAAGCCGATCAAACAAGCGCCGAGAAGAATGCCGCTCGAACTTGAAATTAGCATCAACGCCGAAGTTAAGAAGCTGATCGACTCCGGCTTCATCCAAGAAGTTCAGTACCCTGACTGGATCGCCAATATCGTCCCAGTGATGAAGAAGAATGGGACGGTGCGTATCTGCGTGGACTTTCGGGACCTCAACAATGCTTGTTCGAAAGATGACTTCCCCGTACCGATTACTGAGCTGATGATAGACAATACGTTCACTCACGAAGTTTTCTCCTTCATGGACGGCTCATCGGGGTACAATCAAATAAAGATGCATCCCGAAGACCAGAAGCATACCGCTTTTCGGACTCCTCTGGGCATATTCTGCTACAAAGTAATGCCTTTCGGCCTGAATAATGCCGACACTACCCATCAAAGGGCCATGACGAAGATTTTCGATGACCTCATACATGAAATCGTCGAATGCTATATTGAGACCTCGTGGTAAAAAGCAATTCACATGAGGAGAATTGGGATCATCTGAAGGTAGTATTCCAACGTCTTCGGAAATACAACTTAAAGATGAACCCTCTCAAATGCGTGTTCGGAGTTTCCTCAAGCAAATTTCTAGGGTTCATCATACGACACCGGGGCATCGAAATAGGCCCGTCAAAGATCAAGGCGATTATGGAAATACCTTCGCCAAGAACTCTCAAGCAACTGCGATCTCTTCAAGGAAAGTTCACATATATCCGACGATTCATAGCCAATCTCTCCGGCAAGTGCCGCCGCTACAGTCATCTAATAAAGAAGGGGACTCCTTTCGTCTGGGATCGCAAATGTCAAAGCGCACTGGACGAAATCAAGCAACACCTACAGAATCCGCTAGTACTGACCGCTCCGGTCAAGGGAAAGCCTCTCATCCTGTACACAATAGCCCTTGAAGGTTCTTTAGGCGCGCTATGGGCACAGGAGAACGACCAAGGGAAGGAGAGGACCTCTACTATTTGAGTCAATTTCTCTTGGGGGAAGAAAACAACTACTCCTCCATCGAAAAACACTGCCTGTCATTAATCTTCGCGATAACGAAGCTCAGGCACTATGCTTTAGCACATGAGGTCCATCTCATATCAAAAAAGGATGTCGAGAGCCATACTAACAGGGTGGCTCACTAAATGGGCCCTTCTCTTGATAGGGTTCTCGATAGCATACCGACCCCTCAAGGCAGTGAAAGGCCAGGCCATCGCCGACTTCCTCGCTGAGCATCTGATACCTGCCGATTCACCCCTCAATTGTGAATTTCCAGATGAGCACGCGTTTGAAACGATCAACAGGGGGAGAAGAGAGAGTGATACCCGATGGAAACTCTACTTTGATGGGGCATCTTCCATGAAGAAGCGAAAACACAGCTCCCCCATAATCAAATCGGGGGTAGGCCTCATCTTCGTGACTCTACAAGGAGGGATAATGCGCTTTGCCTTCTCCTTAACAGAGCCGAAGACGAATAATGAAGCCGAATATGAAGCTTTGATAGCAGGTCTTGAGATCGTTGTCCACATGGGAATCGAAAACCTCCTCATATACGAAGACTCCCAGCTGGTCGTTAGTCAAGTAAACGATGACTATCAAACGTTCAAGCCCGAGTTGGTAAAGTACGGCGGGACAGTACAATAATTGCTGACTCAAATTCCTTCCTACGTTCTGGAAAGCATACCACGTACGGAAAATAGCAAAGCGGATGCGTTAGCCAAGCTCGCTAAAGAATTGGCTGACGAAAACCTCGATGACGTAAGGATTGTTGTACAAAACCGTCGGGTTCTTGCACCAGCGGAAATATCTCCGAAGTCGTCTGAAGAAAAGGAAGCGACCGAGCAAACAGCCCTACAAATAGAGGACTAGGAGAAGGCCAAGGATTGGAGAGAAGTCTTTATAGACTACTTCAAATCCCGTCGAACACCTGAAAATGCATCCTCGAGATATCAGCTCATGAAACGAGCTCCATCTTTCACCTTCATCAATGATACTCTGTATAAGAGATTGTTTGACTCCCTATGGCTAAGATGCCTGGGACCAGAAGAAGCAAGGAGAGTCATCCAAGAAACTCATGACGGACTCTGCGGTTCTCATCAAGCCGGGCCAAAGATGAAGCTGAAGATCAAAAGAATGGGCTACTATTGGCCCACGATGATTTAGGACTGCCTTGAATACGCGAAGCAATGCCATTCGTGCCAGATTCATGGAGACTTATCCACCAACATCAAAACCCGCTACACCCAACAGTGGCTAGCTGTCCGTTCGAAATGTGGGGAACCGACATAATTGGGCCCATAGAACCAGCGTCGTCCAGAGGACATCGGTTCCTATTGGCGACAACCGATTACTTCTCTAAGTGGGCAAAAGCAGTACCGCTAAGAGAAGTGAAGACAGAGAATATCCTCCATTTCTTCAAGACACACGTCATATATCGGTTCTGCACTCCGCGACGGATTATCTCCGATAATGGGCTAGCCTACAGAAGTTACAAAATCAGCCACTTTGCACAGCAGCATAATATAGACTGGAGATACTCTTCAGTCTATAATCCCCGAGCTAATAGTCTAGCTGAAGCTTTCAACAAGACCTTGACGAAGATCATAAAGAAGACGGTGTCCCAAAATAAGAAGGACTGGCACGAGAGACTGCATGAAGCTTTCTGGGTTTATCGGACCATGTTCAAAATGACCACGAATACAACGTCGTATGCATTGGTATTCGGCACTGAAGCCGTACTCCCCTTGGAGATAGAGCTACCCTCCTTACGAGTGGCGGTTCACTATGAGCTGACAGAAGAAGAGAATGCCCATTTTCGGCTTGAGGAGCTCGACGCCCTTGACGAAACTCGGCTCATGGCGCAGCAAAACTTGGAGGCTTAAAAAGCAAAGATGACGCGCTCATATGAGAGATTGACTAGGCCGAGAACATTCCGCCAAAGAGAACTCGTGCTAGTGGTCAAGAGACCTATGATCCCCAATCGTGCCAAACGGGGGAAATTCGAGCCGAACTATGAGGGCCCGTACATCATAGACAAAGTCTACAAAGGTGAGGCTTACTTGCTCATGGATACGCATGGCGAAAGACCCTTCAGGCTAATAATCGGCCGGTTCTTGAAAAAATACTACGCCTGACGAGTCACGGCCTAGGTCAACGATAGATGACGACGCCTATGTCCGCTTTCTATCTTCTTAAGCCTGAACTCTATAAGTAGTATCCGGCGAAACATCGCCTTGAAAATGTGCGATGGACTGAAATGTCCCTAAACTAATAATGGACCGAAATGTCCTAAAACTAACTACTGACGAAACATCTTTAAATTACTGCAAACCCGCAGCATCCTTGGGCTGACGCGTTTAAAAAAAAAGGGTACGCCCACAAGCAAAATGGGTACGGATGAAAACCCGAAAGGGCTCTGTGAGTAAAAACAGCAGGGCTACCGACGAGTTTGTGAAAACCCGAAAGGGCGCAATCTCGTTAAAAGACACTTGTAAGGTCCTCTCGACCTTGTAAGGAGAAAACTACCTGCGTGAGATCCCTACGACTCACAAAGGAGCAACACACTTAGGGATCCTCACGATTCTTGAGGAGAAATTACACTTACGAGATCCTCACGACTCGTAAGGAGAACCCTCTTATGAGACCCTCATGGCTCATAAGATTCAAAAGCCTTAAGCTACAGGGATCTGAACTTGTTCTTAAGCCATCAGCTTTCCCAGATTGCCCTACAAGCGGTTCAATACTGACCCTTGTATACAATCCACGGGCACAAATAATCATTTCCTTGCCGAGTCCCACCAACAACGAGGAATGCCCTCATTTAATGAACAAACACTTGTAGGTTCTCTCGATTTACAAGGAGAAAACACTCTTGCAAGATCCTTATAACTTACAAGAGAACATACACTTAGGAATCCTCACGATTCCTAAGGAGAAAAGACACCTACGAGATCCTCACGACTCGTAGGGAGAAACACCTTTATGAGACCCTTACGGCTCATGAAGTCAAAAGCCTTAGTCGACAGGATCTTAACCCAGTTTGCTAAGCCACCTTTGTCCGTACCGAAAAAGGCAGATGATGATTCGCTCCTGGCAATATCCCAGTTGTAGCGATACTGATGCCTAAATCGGTATCAAATTCCAAGTCCTTTCATGGCAAATGATGATTCGCTCCTGGCAACATTCCATTCGCAGCGATACTGATGCAAGATTGGTATCAGACCATGAGTTCCATACTCGAAAAAAATGCATATGAAATAGCCGAAATGTTTGGGCAACTCGCAATAAAATCAGCGAGTAAAATATATGCATACAAAAATAGCTGAAATGATTGGGTAACTCGCAATAAAAAACAACGAGTAAAAATAAAAAAAACAGCTGAAATGATTGGGCACCACGAAAAATAGCCGAAATGATTGGGCAATCGCGACTTTCGCGATATAAAAGCTGAAATGATAGAGCATCACGGAAAGAAATAAAAAAAATGAAATGAAACTTTTTGCCCTGCAGGTAAGTCCATACTGACTCCTGTATACAATCTATGGGCATAAATGAAAAGCGAACCACATGTCATAACAAACTCCATCAAAGAGAGAGTCAGGTATCAGCGGCAATATCTGCATCCCAGAAAACCAGCAACGACGTTCCTCCTTATGCTAGTAGGACAAGGACGCGACACTACCAATTGGAGCCACGAAAAAACCCCAGTTCCAAGACTCTACGGTTCACAGACACCTAGAGTCAACCCTGACACCATAGAAAATGGAGAAAGTCGATCCCGACACCGTAGAAAACGGAGCATGTCAACTCCTGACCTCCTTGTCGTCAAGCAATGCTTCGACACAGATACATGTCAACTCCTGACCTCCTGTCGTAAAGCAACGCTTTGACAAGGATACATGTCAACCCCTGACCTCCTTGTCGTCAAGCAACGCTTCGACACAGATACACGTCAATCCCTGACCTCCTTGTCGTCAAGCAACGCTTCGACACGGATACATGTCAACTCCTGACCTCCTTATCGTAAAGCAACGCTTCGACACGGATACATGTCAACTCCTGACCTCCTTGTTGTAAAGCAACTCTTCGACACGGATACATGTCAACCCCTGATCTCCCTGTCGTAAAGAAATGGTTCGACTCGGGAACCAGTTAACTCATCAATCACTTACGAGTCCTCTTGACTTGTAAGGGAGAAAATTCTCTTGCGAGATCCTTACGACTCTTAAGAGAAAGCACACTTAGGAATCCTCACGATTCCTAAGGAGAAAATACACCTACGGGATCCTCTCGACTCGTAGGGAGAAAAGTTTTTATGAGACCCTCACGGCTCATAATGTTGAAAAGTCTTAGGCAGCAGACCTGAACCTGTTTCCTAAGCCATCGCTACTCTACAAAAAGCTTAAGATGGACTGTTATCTACTATCTACAGGCCACATTTGCTAAAATGACATGCCAATGACAAAGCAAAGAAAAGAAAGCGATAGTCAGAGATAAAAAAATGTGTCCTTTATTCATGAATTCAATTGAATACGAGATACATCATATAAAAAAATGAATGAAATGAATACGTGTTATTCATAAATTACAATTGATACAAAGACGACTATTGAGAAGGAGGCGATTTTACCAAATCAGCAAGCCGCTCGCTCACTCCTCTCAGCTCCTTTTCATGATCAGCCACCGCGGCCAGCTCCGCTTCGACTTGGGCCTGCTGCCGCAAACAAGATGAAAGTTTCTCGTCGATCTCTTGCTGAGCCGCCTCACAACTCTACGCATCCTGCTCAGTGAGGTCGAGCTTCTGCCTCAGCGTCATCCTGTCAGAAATACATCGTAGGAGGCCCTCAAAGATAGCTTTTAGCTGTGCAGCATTCGCGTCAACCTGGGCGCGCAACCGGGCAGATTCTCCTAAGGCCTCCTCGCGTTCCTTCCGCCTCAAGGTCGCCTCTTGTTCAAAATAGCGGAGGAAAGGAGCACTCTGCTCAACCCATGCAGCCCGCTGGGAGTTCAGAGCCAGAACCTCGGGAGCAGGACGCTTGAGCTCAAGCTCATGAAGGAAGGCCTCAATCTTCCTGCAGTGATTAACCCAAGACTCAACGACGTCTTCGCTATGGAAGTTCACGAGCGTCGCCAGTATGGGATTAACCTCGGCAGTAAAATCTGCAGCAAATGCAGGGACCTCCGCGTCAAGCTCCTCGATGTACTCACTCAACATGCGCAGGCTGGTCACAACGCCCTTGGAAGATGGACGTCTGGAAAAGGGCCCTGCCGGCATTAAGATGCGAGACCCGAAGGGAGCTGGAGTCGGCGCGATTGCTGCAAAACAAATCATAGTCAGATATCGGCTCAAGAGATAGAGAAGATGCTGTAATTCGATGTACTTCACCCCAGTACTTGTGGGGAGGCGGAATTTTCAAAAACGATCATGTTTAAAGAACGAACATCGACTAACCGCTTAAATCGAAGCTAAACTATAAATAACCGTACACAAAGGGTTTCTTAACTATTGTGTTTAGGGATTATACCAAATGAAACTAGTCCTTCGTCTTTACGATCTCCTTGTTCTCCTCGGCCTTCTCTAGGTAGTAGACGATCCACCCGAGAGCAAAACTCCAAGCTACACCTCTAACTTGAGACAACTAATCTACTTTGATTGCTAATCAAAGAAGAAAGGATGATATAGAGTGAAGGTAATGGATGTTTAAGTCTAACTAATCCTTTGATCTCAACACATGAGGATTAAGGATTAGTCTCTTGAAGATGAGAGCTTGAGGAGAGAGAATGTGAGATAAGATAATGAGATGAGAGAGAGTGTATCATAATATATTATGAAGCATTCTTATTTTTAGAATAATGAATAATAGAAATGAATAAGCATGCTTCATAAATGCAAAATGGTGATTCATTAAGCATGTGTCATTATCATTTATGGTGCAATAATGATAATGATGAATCACCCTCATGACTCACAATCTTATCCAAAGTAACCTCCTTAGTCACATCTTCTAGAAGCTTCTCGCACAATTACGAGAACGCCCCTCCGATCCGCAAAAATACGGAAAAACTTTAGACTGTAAAAATCCAATAACCGGATACCAGTAACTGGCTTAAACCAAAGACGACTGGTAAAAACTGTCCGAAAGTCGTACGTGCGTAAACGCACGTATGCGTCCGAACCCTTTGTCGCAAAACCATGCGACCTCTATATCGTTTCGCCTGGAGTAGGAAACTCTCTGTGTGGGACTCTAGAGACTCGACTACTATGCTGGCAGTGGGTTTAACCACAGACCGCAAGCGGCACTAGCTGTACGTAACGGTCCCCAGGTAGTTGTCGATAAGAAGGCCGATGAGGAAACCCATCCGAACTCCTACTGAGTCTGATGTGACAATCTCCATACAGTCCGGTCCGTTCGTCCAAGACTATCGCATATCGGGCCTAGGGGGGCGGCAAGCGTCAGTCCCCTAATAGCGGTATAAGTCGTGTCGGAGGGAAGCCCATTACACCCTGAGAAACTACTGGAACCTACCAGTAAATCTCGCTTGCCCTGGCCAGGGACTTTGCGTAATGGCTCTCTGACACAGCACGATATCTACTCCCAATACCGGGACGGACGAATCCTGTCTAACCGCCACTGCCTCCAAGTGCTCGGGACTGCACCCAATTGCTACCTGTTTGCACGACTCCTTTGAGCCGTGGTAGGGTAGCAATCTAAGAACAGTGGGACACACTCGAGGCGAAGTAGCAGTGTCAAGTCTGCGGACTACGCTGTACTCATGTCACCTGGGAACTGCTCACTGACGACTGGTATCAAACCAACCAACAGTTCCCCGTGAGTCCTGTCCGGTGTACCCGTAACCTAACGAGCACCTGCATACTATCTCCAGTACGACGTACTGACGGCTGTGGGACAGACCATCTCCCCAACTGGGATGAGAAGCGTACACACCAGTCTACTCCGGAGTATCGATGCTCTGTCTCGATAATCCAACGACCAGGGACCTGAATAAGGATGTGCTTATAGACTACCCAGCCCCCACTAGTGTGACTGCCATCACAACGCTGGTAGACAAGCAAGATCCTAAGAGCTCTATCAATACGTACACTCACATATTAAGATAGAAAAACCAAGTAGCATACTACCATGTTTAGCAAGACTGTTATATACATGTGAATATCCCAAGCTTCCATTAAATAATATACAAGCTAGTATGATACAGTAATGGCCTTCTAGGGCATAAACACTAACAATCTCCCACTTGCACTAGGGCCATGTACTGGCATATCGCAGACCGATGATCTCGAGTAGCCTCTCGAACTGAATCTGAGGTAGGGCCTTCGTGAATGGATCAGCAATGTTCTCTTCAGTAGCAACTCTCCGAACCTCGATCTCCCGACGATCAATGATCTCCCTGATCAGGTGATACCGCCTCAAGATGTGTCTGGACTTCTGATGGGACCTTGGTTCCTTCGCTAAAGCTATAGCTCCGTTGTTGTCGCAATACAGAGGTATTGGATCAACTATGGTAGGAACCACCTGAAGTTCTGTTAGGAACTACTTCATCCAGACTGCTTCTTTTGCGGCATCGCAAGCAGCTATATACTCCGCTTCCATAGTCGAGTCAGCAACGGTGTCCTGCTTGGAGCTCTTCCAGCACACCGCCCCTCCATTGAGGGTAAAGACATATCCCGACATGGACTTGGAATCGTCCTTATCACTCTGGAAGCCGGAATCAGCAAAGGCCTCCAACCTGAGGTCTTTTCCGCCGTAAACCAAGAACATCTCCTTAGTCCTCCTCAGGTACTTGAGAATGTTCTTTACTGCTATCCAGTGTTTCTCCCCTGGGTCTGACTGATACCGGCTTACCACGCTCAGTGCGTAAGCTACATCTGGTCTGGTACACAACATCGCATACATTATAGAGCCTACCGCAGAAGCGTAGGGTATAATAGACATGCGTTCCCTTTCCAAATCAGTCTTGGGAGACATCTCTTTGGAGAGGGTGATTCCGTGACAAGCCGGTAGATTACCGCGCTTAGAATCTTCCATACTGAATCTTTTCAGTACAGTGTCGATATACCTGGACTGCGAAAGTCCCAACATCCTCTTGGATCTATCACGATAGATCCGGATCCCCAGAATGTACGAGGCATCACCCAGGTCTTTCATGGAGAACCTGTGTGACAAGAATCCTTTGACAGATTGTAGCATAGGAATGTCATTTCCTATCAATAGAATGTCATCCACGTACAAGACGAGGAATACGACACTTCTGGCCACAACTTTACTATATATGCACGGTTCATCTGGATTTTTGATAAAGTCATACTCTTTGACTGTCTCATCAAAACAGATGTTCCAACTCCGCGATGCCTGCTTTAGTCCATAAATAGACTTAAGCAGCTTGCATACTTTCCCGCTGCTCCCACTCTGATTGAAACCCTCTGGCTGATCCATATAGACGCTCTCTTCTAAATTTCCATTCAGAAAAGCTGTCTTTACGTCCATCTGCCAGATTTCATAATCATGGAAGGCAGCAATAGCAAGAAGGACCCGAATGGATTTGAGCATAGCCACTGGAGAAAAAGTTTCGTCATAGTCCAGACCAGGTCTTTGACGAAAACCCTTAGCAACAAGTCTAGCCTTATAGGTTTCCACCTGTCCATCTACACCAATCTTTTTCTTGAAGATCCATTTGCATCCTATGGGTTTTACCCCATCTGGAGCAAAGTCCAAAGTCCATACTTTGTTGGTGTACATGGACTCCATTTCGGTCCGCATTGCATCTAGCCATCGTACCGAGTCGCCGCCCTGGATGGCCTGCCGGAAGTCAGTAGGTTCATCATCATCTATGATGCAATCCTCTCTATCCTCATCTATGAGAAAACCGTAGTATCTCTCAGGCGGATGAGACGGCCTACTACTCCTGCGGAGGGGTGCGGGAATGTTCTGTTCTTCTTGAACCTCTGGTTCTACCAAACTTTCAGTAGCAGTTTGTGGTTCTGGAATTTCTTCCAGTTCTACTACGCTCCCACTCTTCTGATTTTCCAAAAATTCAGTTTCTAAGAAGCGGGCATGACGAGAAACAAAAACCTTTTGTTCCTCTGCGTAATAGAAGCAATATCCTGTAGAGTTCTTCGGATATCCCACAAACTTACACTCTACTGAGCGTGCCTCGAGCTTGTCCGGATGCTGCTTTTTTACAAAAGCTGGACATCCCCATGTCTTCAGGTACTGAAGATAGGGTTTCTTCCCACTCCACATCTGATATGGTGTGGTAGGCACAGTTTTGGTTGGAACTCTGTTCAAAAGATGTATCGCTGATTCTAGCGCATATCCCCAGAAAGATCGCGGTAACTCAGTATTACTCATCATGGATCGTACCATATCCAATAGGGTTCGATTCCGTCTCTCCGATACACCGTTATGCTGTGGAGTGTATGGAGGAGTAAGCTGAGAGAGAATTCCTTTCTCTTTTAGGTAACCTAGGAACTCGGCACTTAAGTATTCTCCACCTCGATCAGATCTCAGTGTCTTAATACTTTTGCCTGTTTGGTTTTCCGCTTCACTCTTGTATTCCTTGAATTTCTCAAAGGCTTCGGATTTATGCTTCATCAAGAAGACATGTCCAAACCTAGAGAAATCATCTGTAAAAGTAATGAAGTAGGAATAACCACCTCTCGCATGTGTAGACATTGGACCGCATACATCACTGTGTATGAGTCCTAAGAGCTCGCTCGCTCTTACTCCTTGTCCAGTAAATGGAGTCTTTGTCATCTTTCCTTTGAGACAAGATTGACAAGTGTCATAAGTTTGATATTCGAACGAGTCTAAATATCCTTCTCTATGCAACTTAGTCAACCTTCTCTCATTGATGTGACCCAGTCTACAATGCCATAAGAAAGCTTTATTTAAATCTGGAGACTTTCTTTTTAGTGTGTTCTGGACATTGAAAATTTGGAGTTGGTTTAAAACATATATGCCGTTATTTAGAGTACCGGACCCAATCAAACCATGATTAAGGTGGATGTTAACAACATCTCTTACAAACGTGAAATCATAACCTTTATTTGATAACAAGGAAACCGATATGATATTACACGTTAAGCTTGGTACAAAATAACAGTTATGTAAAACCAAAATGTGTCCACTTGTCAATCCTAGGTGATAATCCCCGACGGACGCAGCTCCCACGCTAGCTCCGTTAGCAACCCTGAGGATCATATCACCTTCCTTCAGCACTCTACGGTTTCTCAGTGCCTGCAATGAATTGCAAATATGAGATCCTGATCCGGTATCCAATACCCAGGAAGTAGGGTTGATTGACAGACAATTCTCAATTACAAACACACCTGAAGTCGAAGCCACAGCTTGCTTCGGTTCCTGGTTCTTGGCGATCCACGCCTTGCAATCTTTCTTCCAGTGCCCTTTCCTGTGACAATGGAAGCACTCATCCTGGCCAACTACCGGTGCTGCAAGCTTTTTCTTTCCCTTCTTTCCCACCTTACTAACACCTCCTCTAGGTTTGGGTACGGCCTTCTTCTTCCTTCCTTTGGCCCTAGCCTTGGACCCGGAAGAAGATGCACCGCCAACAAACATAGCGGGTGTTTCCCTTGCCTTCTGCAAGGTGCCCTCTGCACTCCTTAACATGTTCAGGAGTTCCGCAAGTTCAACTTCTTTTCCTTGAAGATTGAAGTTGAGGATAAACTGGGCGTAGGTGGGAGGAAGGGACTGGAGAATAAGGTCTGTATACAGCTCATTATCCAAAGTCGTCCCAAGGTCTGCGAGCTCTTCAATATAGCCGATCATCTGTAGGACATGTTCACCTACCGATGACCCGACAGCCAACCTCGCTCGAAATAATTTCTTAGAGGTCTCGTATCTTGCTATACGAGATTGCTCTCCATAAAGTTCCTTTGTATGGAGAAATATGCCATCTAGGGACATATCCTCGTGCCTCCTCTGATGTTCATTGTTCATAGAGGCAAGCACGATGCACTTGGCTCTCGCGCAATCTAAATCCCAGGTTTTGCGGATTTCCTTATCCGCATTGCTGGATTTGGGACCAGGGACAGCAGGTGCCGTAGCGGTGAGGACGTACCCCAATTTGTCATAGGTCAAGGCCATCTTGACATTCCGCAGCCAATCTTTATAGTTTGGCCCCGTCAGTATATTTTTTTCTAAAAGTAACTTAAGTCCAGTCATTTTTAGGGTCGCTGCAATTAGGAGAGAGAGAAGAAAAAACTTTAGCATGATGCTCTTGCAAGTTTAGAGTGGTTTTTAGTTTATCTAAACTGGATGGCTCCCACTGTTTCTCGAATCCTTCCTCAAACCATAAAAGAAGAATTAGCCAGGACTATTCTCACCGTACAATACTTGCTTAACCGTTCAGCCAGGCCAGTGTCGATACTTCGAGGGAGGTTTTCCAATGCTTTCGCGAAGTTCCTTAATTAAATAACCTCTTTTCTCTGGGGGCGTAACCCCGCTGACACCTTTCTGGACACCTACTAGGTTTATAGCATTGATCGTTAAGTGACGAATATCCTGATAAGTAGCATATACTCACAGTAGGATCGGGATCCAAATATCATCGTATGATAATGTTGAAGGAATCCTACCAACATTCATCAAACTCCAAATGGTATGCATCTCTTTGCAAATTTCAGTTTCTTTAGAAATTCCCGATATAAGTTTTTGCCCCATGCTCTTATGACCTTGACGTATGCCAACAAATCATAAGTCACATGTCAAGTTCTGCCCATCATTATCTTGTTAATTTGAACCCACCCGTATATACCCTTGACGTATGCCAACAAGGTAATGCGACTGTCCCAAACCAACACATCTATCTATGCAACAAATGAATACCCCAGCAGCTACCAAACACTATGCCTTGACGTATGCCAACAAGCATAGCTTGAATACTACTGACCATCCATAAGAAATGACGGAGGGCTACGACTGGTTTTGGCGAAACCGTGAACGTAGTGAACTTGATATAACCGAAGGAACCTGATAGCTTTTAAAAGGAGTGGTTAAAGCTCCGCATTTAAAAATATCTGTTTTAAAAATAACCGAGTGGTTTCTTTTAAATTGTTCCAACGATTTAAACTTGGTTTATTTTCTTTGCATTATAGATAATGCGTCCCATCATTAACCTATCATTGCAGAAAACAACAAAAATATGACGTCCTCTTATGCCATCCGCATTCGCCACGGGGTCCCGTCATCACCCGTTAGGTTACTTAACTAACGACAGAGCGGGGGCAGGGCTAGCGCGGGTGTAAAACATAAGTGACGTCTAAATAGCTACAATATATATAGATATTTTACATTCGTCTGACGCAATGATATTCATTCCAGAACACAGATAAACAATATTGGATTTGCAAGCAATCTGTATTTCTTTTGAGCCTGCAAGAAAAGACAGATTACACAGTTGTGATGAATAGCCGATACCCCACCCTCGACCCCTACGGGTACGGCAAACTACCCGCCCGGCAGTTTGTGTACCCCACCTTGGGTCAGTCCTAGGAGCAAAAACAGTAAAATGAAATAATACAACGGTGGCTACAACCGCAACCTGGAAGTGCCCCGCAAAAATAATATTACAACAAATTACATTTACAACAAATGAATTAAACAATAACCCATTGCAAACCCCGGCTATACACCACAACAGTCCAATACAGTTTATATGCACACACAGATATAACCATTTCAGAAATGTGCAACCCCCTGCCAACCGACATACTAGCAGTTAGGGGAGGTTTACGAACACATTAAACAATCACAGATATAATCCAACATGCAAATACTGTACAATTTCGATCGATTAAACAACATTAATATTGCTCCAAAAACTGCTCTGTTAAACTGAAACCTGGGCAAATATTAAATATTCCAGAAAACCCCAAATACCAGAGAGGACCCACACAAGAAATACGAGTCCATGACTCGGCAACTCGGCCGCGGAACCGCGGCGGATCGGTGGGATACGCCGCGCTTCCGCGGCTCTTTAGCCGATTCATGGGCTCGAATTTCTTGGGTGTTCTTCTGGACACTTTACAAGCTCTCTGCACTGACCTGAAAAATTTTAGGACATCATTTTAACTTCGACAGAAACTTGACAGATTTATGGTTTTCCGGCTTCGTTTTTCCGTTCGAAATTCGTACAAATTTGCAATTAAGTTATTTATTGTTTAGCGAGGCTCTGATACCACAGTAAGTCGATGTACTTCACCCCAGTACTTGTGGGGAGGCGGAATTTTCAAAAACGATCATGTTTAAAGAACGAACATCGACTAACCGCTTAAATCGAAGCTAAACTATAAATAACCGTACACAAAGGGTTTCTTAACTATTGTGTTTAGGGATTATACCAAATGAAACTAGTCCTTCGTCTTTACGATCTCCTTGTTCTCCTCGGCCTTCTCTAGGTAGTAGACGATCCACCCGAGAGCAAAACTCCAAGCTACACCTCTAACTTGAGACAACTAATCTACTTTGATTGCTAATCAAAGAAGAAAGGATGATATAGAGTGAAGGTAATGGATGTTTAAGTCTAACTAATCCTTTGATCTCAACACATGAGGATTAAGGATTAGTCTCTTGAAGATGAGAGCTTGAGGAGAGAGAATGTGAGATAAGATAATGAGATGAGAGAGAGTGTATCATAATATATTATGAAGCATTCTTATTTTTAGAATAATGAATAATAGAAATGAATAAGCATGCTTCATAAATGCAAAATGGTGATTCATTAAGCATGTGTCATTATCATTTATGGTGCAATAATGATAATGATGAATCACCCTCATGACTCACAATCTTATCCAAAGTAACCTCCTTAGTCACATCTTCTAGAAGCTTCTCGCACAATTACGAGAACGCCCCTCCGATCCGCAAAAATACGGAAAAACTTTAGACTGTAAAAATCCAATAACCGGATACCAGTAACTGGCTTAAACCAAAGCCGACTGGTAAAAACTGTCCGAAAGTCGTACGTGCGTAAACGTACGTATGCGTCCGAACCCTTTGTCGCAAAACCATGCGACCTCTATATCGTTTCGCCTGGAGTAGGAAACTCTCTGTGTGGGACTCTAGAGACTCGACTACTATGCTGGCAGTGGGTTTAACCACAGACCGCAAGCGGCACTAGCTGTACGTAACGGTCCCCAGGTAGTTGTCGATAAGAAGGCCGATGAGGAAACCCATCCGAACTCCTACTGAGTCTGATGTGACAATCTCCATACAGTCCGGTCCGTTCGTCCAAGACTATCGCATATCGGGCCTAGGGAGGCGGCAAGCGTCAGTCCCCTAATAGCGGTATAAGTCGTGTCGGAGGGAAGCCCATTACACCCTGAGAAACTACTGGAACCTACCAGTAAATCTCACTTGCCCTGGCCAGGGACTTTGCGTAATGGCTCTCTGACACAGCACGATATCTACTCCCAATACCGGGAGGGACGAATCCTGTCTAACCGCCACTGCCTCCAAGTGCTCGGGACTGCACCCAACTGCTACCTGTTTGCACGACTCCTTTGAGCCGTGGTAGGGTAGCAATCTAAGAACAGTGGGACACACTCGAGGCGAAGTAGCAGTGTCAAGTCTGTGGACTACGCTGTACTCATGTCACCTGGGAACTGCTCACTGACGACTGGTATCAAACCAACCAACAGTTCCCCGTGAGTCCTGTCCGGTGTACCCGTAACCTAACGAGCACCTGCATACTATCTCCAGTACGACGTACTGACGGCTGTGGGACAGACCATCTCCCTAACTGGGATGAGAAGCGTACACACCAGTCTACTCCGGAGTATCGATGCTCTGTCTCGATAATCCAACGACCAGGGACCTGAATAAGGATGTGCTTGTAGACTACCCAGCCCCCACTAGTGTGACTGCCATCACAACGCTGGTAGACAAGCAAGATCCTAAGAGCTCTATCAATACGTACACTCACATATTAAGATAGAAAAACCAAGTAGCATACTACCATGTTTAGCAAGACTGTTATATACATGTGAATATCCCAAGCTTCCATTAAGTAATATACAAGCTAGTATGATACAGTAATGGCCTTCTAGGGCATAAACACTAACAGATGCAAGAGCAATGAAGGCTATTATACCGGCTACGACAGGTGGCAGAGTTGGGAGTACTGGTGGTGTGACGATTCTCTCGTCCCCTCCTTCAATTTGTAGTGCTGCAATCAATTTAAAATTAACAACGGTAGGGTCGCCCGTCAAGGAAAGGAAAAGACATCGGTTAAAAACTATACTCACCGGCACCAGTAGGCAAAGTGACTTCCGACTGGAAGGAGAAATGCGGGTTCAACACTTGATACAGATGATCAAAGAGAACTCCTGCAAGGTTGCGATGGTACATGGTCAGTACAAAAAAGATGATGGTCATAGTTCAATTAAATGGATTGAAAATCTATACCTTCCAGCATCTTGGAGGACATGGGAGAAGGCGAGGGAGCAACCGTCATGGCAGCGACCGCAAGTGTTGCAGATGACACAATCCCAGTGTTTGCTACACCTACAAATAAAATACCGTCAGAAAAAGCTGAAAATGATTGCAAAATAGAAAATAAACAGTGACCTGAAACCCACCTGATGGGTCATCAACCAAAATTGTAACGGAAGCATCACTCGCTGTTGTGGTTTCTTCATTCTCCTTCAGAGGAATGGTTTCAGCGCCAGTGACTTCATCCCCTGATTCTACAGGAGCCGTCGTGACACTCGCAATGCCGGGCGATGGCGGGGAACCGCAGAGAGAAAGAGCGGTGGTTTCGATTGTTAGGTCCACGTTACCTCTCCCGGTACTTTCGGGATTGCGGAAACGGTAAATCAAAATTTTTTCTAAACTTTGTAACATGGACCGTAAAAGCCGGATCTTTGCTAAACTAAACTAGCATACTTGCTAAAGAGAGATAGCTACTATGAAGATGGTTATACCTAAACTTGAACTCCTTCTCTTCTTGTTGTTGTTCTTCTTTCTTGTTCTTTGTAGTAGCTTGAATGGTTCTCTTCTCGTCGCCTTCTTCCGTCGAAGATGGATCAACCTCGAAGGTTCGACCTTTGGGCTCTTCCTCGATCTTTGAGTGAACTAGGGTTTCCGGCTTGCTAAACCTTGAACCCTAGAGAGAGTAGAGAGTGTTTAGGGGTTGTTTTTCTTTTCAAGGTGAAGGATTCTCAACACATGAGAAGAAATCACCTTGAGCTTGAGGAAGAAGAAGATGAAGAGAGGAGAGAGAATGGATATGAAAAGAATGAGCTATCTTTTTCTTTTTGCAACCATATCAAAAAGAAAAAGAATTATCTAAATGATAATAATTCAAAATGAGAATAGTTGATGGCAATTTGGAATGACCACTACCATGCTTCATTTAATGAAATGTAAGCATGAATCAAGGAGGACTTTTTAAAGCATGATGGTGGTCAACATTCAACCATGGTCAACAAGTCAACCATGGTCAACAAGTCAACAAAATCAACCATAACATTATTCTCATTTAATTACTATTATTAATAGATAATCCATAAATCCATTAGGGTTTGGAAAATGATAACTGTCAACTGTGCATACGCACCCGTTCCGAAACCCTAATGAAAAACCTCATCCTCCGCCTCAAGCAACTGTGCATACACACCTGCATTCTCGTTCCGAGGAACAAGAATACCAAGATATAAAAGCAACCCCAAAACATATACCAGTATCCGGCTCAAACCAGAGCCCGCTGGCAATATCCGTCCGGACTCCAAACGTGCACAAGTGCGCGGATGAGAACGAACCCTGTCGCAAAACCATGCGACCTCTACTCTGTTTTGCCCAGAGGCGAATACCCTCTGTGTGGGACTCTAAAGACTCGACACTACGCTGGCAGTGGGTTTAACCATAGACCGCAAGCGGCACTAGCTGTGCGTAAGGGTCCCCAGGTAGATGCCGACAAGAAGGCTGACGAGGTGAAACCCCATCTGAACTCCTACTGAGTCTGAATGTGACATTCTCCCGTACAGTCCGGTCTGTTCGTCTGATACATCGCATGTCGGGCCTAGGGGGCGGTAAAACGTCAGTCCCCCAATAGCGGTACAAGTCGTGTCGGAGTGAAGCCCAAAACACCCTGAGATAACACTGGAACCTACCAGTATATCTCGCTTGTCCTGGCCAGGGACTACTCGTGTAATGGCTCTCCTAGACACAGCGCGATGTCAACTCCCAATACCGGGAGAGACGAATCCTGTCTAACCGTCACTGCCTCCAAGTGCTTCGGGACTGCACCCAACCATCACCTGTTTGCACGACTCCTTTGAGCCGTGGTAGGGTAGTGATCAAAGTGCAGTGGGAACACACTCGAGGCGAAGTGCCAGTGTCAAGTCAGCGGACTAAGCTGTACTCATGTCACCTGGGAACTGATAACTGACGATAGGTATAATACCAACCTGTCAGTTCCCGACGAGTCCTGTCCAGTGTACTCGTAACCCAACGAGCACCCGTATACTATCTCCAGTACGACGTTCTGATGGCTGTGGGACAGGCCATCTCCCACACTGGGATGAGAAGCGCATACGCTAGTCTACTCCGGAGTATCGATGCCCTGTCTCGATAGTCCTACGACTAGGGACCTGTATAAGGATGTGCTTGTAGATTACCCAGCCCCCACGAGTGTGATCGCCATCACAACGCCGGTAATCAAGCAAAGATCCTAAGGGCTCTACTAATGCGTATAGGTGATATAATAAATAAACACACATGTACACATTAAAGCAGAGACAAGCCAAGTAGCATACTACTATATTGAGCAAGATTGTCTGTACAACTGTGAATATCCCAAGCTTCCATCAAGTAATATACATACTAGTATGATACAGTAATGGCCTCTAGGGCATATACACTAACAATCTCCCACTTGCACTAAGGCCATGTACTGGCGTATCGAAGACCTATCATCTCGATCAGCCGCTCGAACTGAGTCTGGGGTAAAGCCTTCGTGAATGGGTCCGCAGTGTTGTCCTTTGTGTCCACTCTCCGCACCTCGATCTCCTGTCGATCAATGATCTCCCTGATCAGGTGATACCGCCTTAAGATGTGCCTGGATTTCTGATGGGACCTTGGTTCCTTCGCTAAAGCTATAGCCCCATTGTTATCGCAATACAAAGGTATTGGGTCAACAATGGACGGAATCACCTGAAGTTCACTAATGAACTTCTTAATCCAGACTGCCTCTTTTGCGGCATCACTTGCAGCAATGTATTCAGCCTCCATCGTCGAGTCTGCGACGGTATCCTGCTTGGAACTCCTCCAACATACCGCCCCTCCGTTGAGGGTAAACACAAAACCCGAGACAGACTTGCTGTCATCTTTGTCACTCTGGAAGTTTGAATCGGTAAAGGACTCGACCCTGAGGTCTCCATTACCGTAAACCAGGAACATCTCCTTAGTCCTTCTCAGGTACTTGAGAATGTTCTTCACTGCTGTCCAGTGGTCCTCCCCTGGGTCTGACTGATACCGGCTTACCGTGCTCAACGCGTAAGCTACATCTGGTCTTGTACATAGCATCGCATACATTATAGATCCTACCGCCGAAGCGTAGGGTATAGTGCTCATGCGAACCCTCTCCTCGTCAGTCTTAGGAGACATCTTCTTGGAGAGGGTAATTCCGTGCAATGCGGGTATGTTACCGCACTTGGAATCCTCCATACTAAATCTCTTTAGTACGGTCTCTATGTACCTGGACTGCGAAAGTCCTAATAGTTTCTTGGATCTATCTCTATAGATCTTGATCCCCAGAATGTACGAGGCATCACCCAGGTCCTTCATGGAGAACCTTTGTGACAAAAATAGCTTGACCGATTGTAGAATAGGAATATGATTTCCTATCAAAAGAATGTCGTCCACGTACAAGACTAGGAATACGACAATTCGTCCTACAATCTTCTTATATACACAGGGTTCATCTTCGTTCTTGATGAAATCAAATTCCTTGATTGCCTCATCAAAACAGATGTTCCAGCTCCGCGATGCCTGCTTTAATCCATAAATGGATTTAAGCAACTTGCACACCCTTCCGCTGCTCCCACTGTCTACGAAACCTTCTGGTTGATCCATGTAAACGCACTCTTCCAAACAACCATTTAGGAAAGCCGTCTTAACATCCATCTGTCAGATTTCATAGTCATGGAAGGCAGCAATGGCAAGTAAGATCCGAATGGATTTGAGCATAGCCACTGGAGAAAAAGTCTCATCATAGTCCAAACCAAGTCTTTGACGAAAACCTTTTGCAACGAGTCTAGCTTTATAGGTTTCCACCTGCCTATCTACACCAAGTTTCCTTTTGTAGATCCATTTGCATCCAACGGGTTTTACCCCAGGTGGAGCAATATCCAAGGTCCACACTTTATTGGCGTACATGGACTCCATTTCGGATTGCATTGCTTCCTGCCACTTATCAGAGTCCCTACTGATAATGGCCTGCCTGAAACTGGTAGGGTCATCTTCTTCCAAGATGCAATCCTCTCGATCCCCGTCTATGAGAAAACCGTAGTATCTCTCGGGCGGATGAGAAATCCTACCAGATTTGCGGAGTGGCTGAGGTTCGTTTGGGGTCACTGAATTTTCTGGTTCTGCTAAATCCTCAGTTTGAGTTTGTGGATCAGATATTTCATCCAGTTCTACCGTGCTCCCACTTATTTCTTTTGCAAGAAATTGCCACTCTAAAAAGGTGGCGCGGCGAGCAACGAACACCTTCTGTTCCTCAGTGTGGTAGAACAGATATCCCAGAGAATTTCTAGGATATCCCACAAATTTACATAAAACTGACCGTGCCTCAAGCTTGTCTGGTTTTTGTACTTTTACATAGGCCGGACAGCCCCATATCTTAATCCGTTCTAGATATGGTTTCTTTCCACTCCATATTTCATATGGAGTCTTAGGCACGGATTTAGACGGAACCTGATTCAGTAAGTATGCCGCTGTATCTAGCGCAAGTCCCCAAAATGAAAGAGGTAACTCAGCATCACTCATCATGGATCGAACCATATCCAATAGGGTACGATTCCTTCTCTCCGATACACCGTTGTGCTGTGGTGTATAAGGAGGAGTGAGCTGAGAGAGAATACCATTCTCTTTTAAGTAATCTCGGAATTCCGTGCTTAAGTAATCCCCTCCTCTATCAGACC
Organism: Agapanthus africanus; assembly: GCA_030015575.1. Classification (NCBI taxonomy): domain Eukaryota; kingdom Viridiplantae; phylum Streptophyta; class Magnoliopsida; order Asparagales; family Amaryllidaceae; genus Agapanthus; species Agapanthus africanus. The sequence goes on from CM057351.1 coordinate 36,865,880, forward strand.
GGAGGATCTTGATACTTTTGCCTGTCTGGTTCTCTACTTCGTTTCTGAATTCCTTGAATTTCTCAAAAGTTTCAGATTTGTGTTTCATCAGATACACATATCCGAACCTAGAGAGATCGTCAGTGAATGTGATGAAGTACGAGAACCCACCCCTTGCAAGTATAGACATCGGACCACACATATCACTGTGTATGAGTCCCACGAGCTCTCTTGCTCTTTCTCCATGTCCGGTGAACGGAGATTTGGTCATCTTCCCTTTGAGACAAGACTGACAAGTTTCATAAGATGAAAACTCGAACGCATTCAAGAGTCCATCTTTATGCAACTTACTTAGTCTTTTCTCTCCGATATGACCAAGTCTACAATGCCACAAGTAGGATTCATTCGGATCTGAATTCTTCCTCTTGCGTGTGTTTTGTATATTGAGAACTGTATTCTGATTTAGAACGTAGATACCATTAAACAGTGTACCCTCTGCAACCAGTACCTTATCAAGGTAAATGTTCATGATATTCTTTTCAAGAACAAACTTATATCTATCTTTATCGAGTAAAGAAACTGATATGATGTTGCAAACCATGGAGGGTACATAGTAGCAATCGTTCAAAATCATAGTCTTGCCATTTGGCAATACTAGGTGATATTCACCGACGGCTGCCGCATTAACTTGTGCTCCGTTCGCTACTCTGAGCGACATATCACCCGGTGCAACTTTCCTACTTTTTCTCAGTCCTTGCAATAAATTACAGATATGAGATCCTGATCCGGTATCAAATACCCAGGAGGTAGGGCTGACCGTAAAACAGTTCTCAATTATAAGAACACCTGAAGTAGATGCAAAACCATGCTTCTTCTTCGACTGGGTATCCTGGAAATCCATACAATCCCCTTTCCCATTCTCATACTCATGACTGTTGTCACAAGTTAGAGCTGAACCAACTTTCCCCAGTCCCGAATAAGAATTCGGATCGGTCAAGCGATACATTTTATTATCTTGATTAGGGCGTGAAAAGGTTGCTGCCTGGAGAGAGAGAAAAGAAACACTCAGCGTATGCTCGTGCAAGATTAGATTGGTTTATTAATTTATCTAACCAGGGTGTCTCCCACTGTTTCCTCAAATCCTTCTTAAAACCTTTTAAAAGAAGAACTAGCCGGGTTTTAATTCACGTCACAATACTTGCTTAACCTTTCAGCCAGGCTAGTGTCGGTACTTCGAGGGAGGTTTTCCATCGCTTTCGCGAAGTTCCTTAATTAAAGAACCTCTTTTCCCTGGGGGCGTAACCCCGCTAACACCTTTCTAGACACCTACTAGGTTTATAGCATTGATCGTTAAGTGAAATAATCTCCCGAGAGTAAACCAACTCATCAGTGGGATCGGGATCCAACTGTCATTGTGTGATAACCTAGATGGAATCCACTCTAGTCACCACACTCCAGAAGGTATGCTAAATCTGCAAGTTTCAGTTCTTTTGAAACTCCCGATGTGGTTTTTGCCCCTAACGATTCATGACCTTGACAATGCCAACATATCATGAACTGTTAGTCAAGTTCGGCCCGTCATTATCTTGATTAACTTAGACCCACCCGCACAACTCTTGACAATGCCAACATAGCTATGCGACTGTCCTAAATAATCTGAAAAACAAGGTTGCAAACAAGCAATACTTAGCTACCGATCACTACGCCTTGACAATGCCAAAATACGTAGCTCGAATACTGAGTAGTACTTGTAGGAAATGACGGAGGGCTACGGCTGGGTTTTTGGCGAAAAACCCGTTAACGTAATGAACTTGATGTCGTTGAAGGAACGTGATACACCTTTTTGAAAATATAGTGGCGAAAAACTTTTTGCTAAAGAGGTCACTCCCTGTGAAGGGATCTCGGCTCTTTCCTCGTAGAATGAGGTGCAGGATATTACAAAATGAATACCTCGATGCAAAGCAAGAATAATCGACTATAGTGAAGTTATTACCCTGACGCAAACTTTTGTCCAAGGGGTCACTCCCGGTGAAGGGATCTCGGCCCTTGCCTCGTCGACTGAGGTGCTGGGTATTCATAACCGAATACCGCGATGCAAAACAAAAATGAACGTCCTTGTAATAACAGCTTTTTGAAAAACTTGTTCCAACAACGTCTTTTAGGTTTATTTTCTTGCATTAGTTCTTTTAATGCGTGATATTCTTGCATTAGTTCTTTTAATGCGTCCCATCATTTAATCCTACCATTGCAGAAAACAACCAAAATATGACGTACGCTTATGCCATTCGCATTCGCCACGGGGTCCCGTCATCACTCGTTAGGTTACTTAACTAACGACAGAGCGGGGGCTGGGCTAGCGCGGCTGTAAAACATAAGCAACGCCTAAATAGTAAAGTAATGATAGACATTACAGATCATAGATGAATACATTGGATATACTAGCAATCCGCAATCCTTTCGAGCCTGCAACGAAAAGCGGATTACACGGTCGCGGTGAATAGCCAAATACCCCACCCAAGACCCCTACGGGTGCGGCAAACTACCCGCCAAGTACTCGGCAGTTTGTGCACCCCCTCCATGGGTCTATCCTAGGAGCAGAAACAGTAAAAAGAATTATACAATGACGGCTACAACCCCGACCCGGTTGTGCGGCCAAACAAATAATATTATTACATCAATTTACATTTACAATGAATGAAAGAAAAACAAAAGCTCATCTCACATCCACCCCGGCTATTCACCCGCGACAGTCCAACAGATTCATATACACAATCCAATATCAAACACAGATCATGTATAACCCCGACTAATCGGCTTATAGCGATTAGCCGACGTTCAATACATGCAAGCAACATAGATATAACCAACATAGCCAAAATGTAGCGAAGTTCGGAAAAAAAATACGGAATTATAGGACCCCAAAAGTGAATTTCAGTTCTGGAAAATCTGGGTACATATAATACATCTGAAAAATCCCAAAATCCCACCAGAAGAACACTGCACGAAAAACGATGCAGAGAGGAAAATAAACTGCGGCGCTTCCGCGGCAAATACTTACCTTGTGCCGCGGAAGCGCGGCGGTTTAAGTGAATTAGTGCATCGTTTTTCTTGGCTGTTCAAACAAAACCCTGAGCCGAATTTACAAGTATAAAGTTTTTCATTTAGAGCAGAAAAAAATTCAACAGAAACTTAGGGTTTTGGTTTTTCCGGTTTTGCGATTTTTCGGTTTCGAACTTCCATACACTTCGCTACCAAGCTAGTTTAAGTTTAGTTAGGCTCTGATACCACTGTTAGGTCCACGTTACCTCTCCCGGTACTTTCGGGATTGCGGAAACGGTAAATCAAAATTTTTTCTAAACTTTGTAACATGGACCGTAAAAGCCGGATCTTTGCTAAACTAAACTAGCATACTTGCTAAAGAGAGATAGCTACTATGAAGATGGTTATACCTAAACTTGAACTCCTTCTCTTCTTGTTGTTGTTCTTCTTTCTTGTTCTTTGTAGTAGCTTGAATGGTTCTCTTCTCGTCGCCTTCTTCCGTCGAAGATGGATCCACCTCGAAGGTTCGACCTTTGGGCTCTTCCTCGATCTTTGAGTGAACTAGGGTTTCCGGCTTGCTAAACCTTGAACCCTAGAGAGAGTAGAGAGTGTTTAGGGGTTGTTTTTCTTTTCAAGGTGAAGGATTCTCAACACATGAGAAGAAATCACTTTGAGCTTGAGGAAGAAGAAGATGAAGAGAGGAGAGAGAATGGATATGAAAAGAATGAGCTATCTTTTTCTTTTTGCAACCATATCAAAAAGAAAAAGAATTATCTAAATGATAATAATTCAAAATGAGAATAGTTGATGGCAATTTGGAATGACCACTACCATACTTCATTTAATGAAATGTAAGCATGAATCAAGGAGGACTTTTTAAAGCATGATGGTGGTCAACATTCAACCATGGTCAACAAGTCAACCATGGTCAACAAGTCAACAAAATCAACCATAACATTATTCTCATTTAATTACTATTATTAATAGATAATCCATAAATCCATTAGGGTTTGGAAAATGATAACTGTCAACTGTGCATACGCACCCGTTCCGAAACCCTAATGAAAAACCTCATCCTCCGCCTCAAGCAACTGTGCATACACACCTGCATTCTCGTTCCGAGGAACAAGAATACCAAGATATAAAAGCAACCCCAAAACATATACCAGTATCCGGCTCAAACCAGAGCCCGCTGGCAATATCCGTCCGGACTCCAAACGTGCACAAGTACGCGGATGAGAACGAACCCTGTCGCAAAACCATGCGACCTCTACTCTGTTTTGCCCAGAGGCGAATACCCTCTGTGTGGGACTCTAAAGACTCGACACTACGCTGGCAGTGGGTTTAACCACAGACCGCAAGCGGCACTAGCTGTGCGTAACGGTCCCCAGGTAGATGCCGACAAGAAGGCTGACGAGGTGAAACCCCATCTGAACTCCTACTGAGTCTGAATGTGACATTCTCCCGTACAGTCCGGTCTGTTCGTCTGATACATCGCATGTCGGGCCTAGGGGGCGGTAAAACGTCAGTCCCCCAATAGCGGTACAAGTCGTGTCGGAGTGAAGCCCAAAACACCCTGAGATAACACTGGAACCTACCAGTATATCTCGCTTGCCCTTGCCAGGGACTACTCGTGTAATGGCTCTCCTAGACACAGCGCGATGTCAACTCCCAATACCGGGAGAGACGAATCCTGTCTAACCGTCACTGCCTCCAAGTGCTTCGGGACTGCACCCAACCATCACCTGTTTGCACGACTCCTTTGAGCCGTGGTAGGGTAGTGATCAAAGTGCAGTGGGAACACACTCGAGGCGAAGTGCCAGTGTCAAGTCAGCGGACTAAGCTGTACTCATGTCACCTGGGAACTGATAACTGACGATAGGTATAATACCAACCTGTCAGTTCCCGACGAGTCCTGTCCAGTGTACTCGTAACCCAACGAGCACCCGTATACTATCTCCAGTACGACGTACTGATGGCTGTGGGACAGGCCATCTCCCACACTGGGATGAGAAGCGCATACGCTAGTCTACTCCGGAGTATCGATGCCCTGTCTCGATAGTCCTACGACTAGGGACCTGTATAAGGATGTGCTTGTAGATTACCCAGCCCCCACGAGTGTGATCGCCATCACAACGCCGGTAATCAAGCAAAGATCCTAAGGGCTCTACTAATGCGTATAGGTGATATAATAAATAAACACACATGTACACATTAAAGCAGAGACAAACCAAGTAGCATACTACTATATTGAGCAAGATTGTCTATACAACTGTGAATATCCCAAGCTTCCATCAAGTAATATACATACTAGTATGATACAGTAATGGCCTCTAGGGCATATACACTAACATTCGACGGTCCCGGACTCCCTAGAAAGAGTAGCCGCTTCAGGATCGGTGGTTGCCGTCATCTCACATACCGCCTCATCACCAAGACTTGGCCCTGCAGGATATAGTACATAAGAATTTGAAGATCAAATTCTAAGAAAAGACCCAGCGTTATGTTACCTTGGGATGGCTTTTCGGCTTCTTCCCGAGCCGCGCGCTCCATTTGTGTATGGATGGTAGACAAGGCAGCTGGGGCGTCTTCGGAAGAAATAGTGACGGATGGGATGGTGCTTGAACCCGCACCCACGGCCAAGATGGTATCACGTTCCCTCGCCGCACGCTTTCTGCACTTCTTGTTAGCCTTGGCAGTGAGAAAGGACTTCCTCAAGACCTCCGTCAAAGTGACGTCATCATCCGAGCCGGGAGCCGTTACGGCGTCCATCATCGGCTGCTTAAGAGAAGCATCTGTTGGAAACACTTGGGGGGCTGGGACTTCGGCAGCCGGCCCTGGAAGCGTCGCCGCGCCACCATGCGGGATTGGCACTGCACTCGGGATAACCTGAGTCGAGGTAGTCCTTGCAATAAGATGAAAAAGAAGGGTCAGACTATCCATGAAGAAAAAAAGGGAACGAAGGCAAAATGAGCCAAAATATACCGAGGCCCAAAGAAGCACGAAGCCTCTCTTACTCTTCAAAAGTCTTGAGGGAAGCTGCGAGAGCCTCTTCGGCGGAGATACCTGTTGAAGAAGAAAGCGTCAGTCAAAGTATAATAATTAAAACAACCGCGGAAATATACGACTGAGGTCTACCTGATTGTGCGAGGGTGATCATCCCTGCTTTGTTGCGAGCTAATTGCTTGGAAGCTGCGATGGCAGCCTCCAGATCGGTATCATCCGGCGCCATAAATAAACTCTCGTTGGTCCCGTACTTACTTAGGCCCTCGCTGTAAGGAGCATGAGGCTCCTGGTCGAATACCACGTCTGCAGAAAATATCGACTTCTTTTTCTTCTGCGAACGGCCGCCGGCAGCTGGCAACAAGAGCTTGCGCTTAGCAGGTAACTTTAGGCGACGAGTCCCAATCTCAGTACCCACACCAGACTCGGGAGACGCTATAGCTACCGCTTCTACAGGCACGCGGGGTAAGGGCATATCAGGTATAACGCGCGGGACCACCACTGCAGTAGCTCCTCTCAAGGAAGGACGAACGATGGTCCGTTGCTTCAAAGGAACAGTTGGGTTGTCGGCTAGGATCGCATCTTTGCGATCGAGGAAGAGCCGTCTTTCTTCCCTAATAACAGCGCCCATCGAAAGTTGATACCACGCCACATATACGTTCAAGATTCGCGGAACGCAACTCAGCTCAATGATAAAGAAATTGGAGCCAGTGTTCAACCGCATAAAATGGTGCAATGCGTTGCGAATGCCTTCTTCTGCGGCAACTGGCTCAGCTAGGAAGGCTTCGAGCGGGACGCCCTGATTATAACTTGATTGCTGGGCGAAATGGTGCGGGTTGTACCGCATGAATAACGTCGAATCATTCTGCCTAAACACGAGAAAGCCCGACCTAATTGAATATAGATGAAGAATCTCCCGAGCTTTCAAAGTGGAGCCCCCGTCTTTAAAAGTATCGTGTAAAGGCTGCGCCGTTTTTGCGGATTCTTTGCCGATGGTTAAAACCTTATCGACAAAGGTCATGCCGTCTCCAACCATACGTAGACGAAGGAGCACACCCCTAGCCTCCCGCTGTAATGGATTTACAACGGACGCGTCAACTAGGCGCATAATTCGAGAGAAGTTGTAATTGTCGTAGAATCGTGGTCGTTTATGGACAACAAAAGCGCCATGTATGTGCAGCTCGATCCATGACATAAAATAATGCAGCGAGAAAGTGACGGGCTGTATCCCTGGCTGAGTGGTGTCTGCCGCTAAGCTGAGACCATGGTACGGCAATTCCGATAGCCACTTGCATTCTCGCAACCATACGATGGGCTGGGTAAAAGACTGATCGCCTCATATAACGAGGGTGCATCGAAAGCACGAACCAGTTCAGCCATAAGCCTATGAATCCTAGCACGAACGTTTCTTCATCGATGTTCGGGGCAGCAAGCTCCGTGAAGGGAACAACAGGAGCAGCCGGAATAAAGAAACTTTTTAAATCTGCCTCCACTGTCGGTTGGTTATCCAAACCAAAACCAAACGGGTCGTCAAGCTTGGTGAACAGCGCAGCTTGCTTCGATAGGGCTTCCGGATGAAGAAAGCGAGCGATGAGGTCTGCATAGCTAACTCCATGCCCTCCGGACTCCAGAAATAGACTTTCGTATATCTTCAACACCTTGATCAAGTTCGGGAATTAGTGTTGAATAGCGTTCTCTGGGGTAAGACCCATTACCACTGGTTTAGTGGCAAAGATGTACTCATCCGGAGGAAGTAGCTCCTCGTAATGTTCTCCCAGAATGGGTAATCCAGAGATCTCTGCAAACTCTTCCAAACATATTGAGACTACTCGATCCGATAGAAGGAAGGTGTGGGTCAGAATATTCTATTGCTCCAGAAAAGCCTTGACCCACCATGCAGGAGGCGCGGAATATTGGAAGAGAGAAGCGTAAATCGCGGGATACAACCCGAGCTTCAGCATTCGCGACTTCTTGGCCGACAAGATGTAGCGGGCCCACTGCAAATACCCGACTGGATGGCGAGGAGTTAGGCCTATAATGTACGGCTGTCCCCAAGGGCGCCACTCACCCTGGCATATACGCCGCTCTAGAGTATCCAAAGCTGTCGGCGGCTGTACGGGTATTGCAGCCATAGAAGGCTGAAGGAGACCCTCTGAAGTCCAGTTGACCTCCTCCACCGCATAATTCACTGGAGGTGCGTCAACATAAGGAATCGCCGAAATGGGCTCCGAAGGTGCCGCGCAAGAAAAGCTCCGTCGACCTCTGATTATTTCACTGTACCATCTACCCCATAAATGAAGATTTTTTTGCTTCGGGTCATGATCTTTGATCAACGCGAATACTTCCCTGACCACAGGCGCTTCAGGGAATCCGCTTGCTAAACGGACGAACGGGAAAGAGATGTCAAAAGACATAGTGCCTGCACAAAAAAAGAACAAAAGATTAGCTGTCAATGCTATAATTTAAGTTCCGACACTTGGTATTTTAAATTCATGCCACACTGCAATGCAGTGGAAAGGGACCAAGGGGGACCCACATAATCTAGATGATGACTCATTTTTAATAAAACAGTCTCATCATTTGACGAGACAGTTATTAAATGGGGAAATCCTAAAAGGATTCTCATTTAATAAGGACCCCCCGGGGCAAGGAGTAAATCTCCCTTGAGAACAACGCTCTACAACAGAGTGACATCTGTCAACTCTGATGATGAAGGGAATAAAAAAATCCCTCAAGAAAAATTCTGAAGAGCCATGCTCTATAAAGATGATGGAATAACCCATCAGGAAACCTAAAAGTAAAGCTTTTAATGAATTAAAAATTCCGAGATCTTCAAGATCTATGAACAAACTCTAAGAGTTCTTCATGAAAGATTAACAAATCTATATAATTTGAAAAGAGCAAAGCTCTGTTAATAGGGTAAGAAACCCTAAGAAAAATCACATTAGATCTATGAAGAGCAAACCTCTATCGAGAAACCTTAAAAATCTATATGATTTGAAAAGAGCAAAGCTCTGTTAATAGGTAAAACCTTAGATTATAGAATAATCTCTTCAAAGATTTGATCTTTACCTAGATTTTTGACAGAGTTCTGACTCTAAGAGAGTTCTTAAAACAAGGGCTTGGCTCTGAAAGAGAATTAATTCTCAGAAAAACAAACAAGAAGATGAACAAAGGTCATCTCAAGGGCCAAGGCCCTATTTTTAGGCACTGGGAGCCGTTGCAACTTCTAAGTTGATCAAATGGAGAAGATGCTGCAACCACTGTTCTCACGTGCAGGCCACGTGAGCGCAACGGTGGAGGGAATTTGTTTCCCCAATCAGAGCAAAACTCTGTTCAAATTTTGAAATTTGAAATGAAGCGGCGCTTCATAAAAGCGCCAGCGCTAAATGCGCCAGCGCTAAGAGTCAAAGACTCTGATACAGCATTCACGTGCAAAGCACGAGAGCGCTAGCGCTAGCGCTAAGAGTCAAAGACTCCGATGCAGCGCTCACGTCCAAAGCACGAGAGCACCAGCGCTAGCAGCGCCCGCGCTAAGAGTCAAAGACTCTGATGCAGCGCTCTCGTGCAAAGCACAAGAGTGCCGGCGTTAGCAGCGCCAGCGCTAAGAGTCAAGGACTCTGATGCAGCGCTCACGTGCAAAGCACGAGAGCGCTAGCGTTGGAACAGAATTTTCCCCACCATTGGATCAAAGATCCAACAAAGATGACTAAAAATCATCAAACTATCTCTGAAAATTAGAGCGCCGTTGGATCAAAGATCCAATGTTGATTAAAGATCACCAAGATACAGAATAAGTTCTGTATGGGAAAAGATTTCCCAAATCTTGTTAAAAAAACAAGAAGACTGCTTTCTGTAAAACAGAAGCCCTAGGATCAAAGATCCAATGGTGGGGAAACATCCCCAAATCAATTAGAGAAAGATCTCTTTAACTGATTCAACAAATCAGCCTACCCTATAGAAAGGCCCCAAGACTTCATGTCTTGCAGAGTGTAACCCCCCCAAGCTTTGAGGAATTTCAAAGAAAAGAGCAAGCTCTGAGAAGAAGAACTTTTCTTCAAGGTAAAAACAGAGAGATAAAAAATATCTCATCCAGGAAGAAGAACATAGTTCTTTTTCAGATCATAGATCTATAAGACAGAGGCCTTTCACAAAAAAAGAGATCATAGCATCTCATCATAAAAATGGGGAGAAGAATTTCATTCCCTTCAGATCATAGATCTACAAAGACAAAGTCTTTCACAAAAGAAAATAGAAGAAATTGTAACATCTCCTATAAAAATAAGAACTTTGTTCTTAGAACCATGAGCCAATGTCTCTTGTGAGCGAGAACTTATTTCTCAGATCACAAAATTGATTAGAAGCGCTCTGCGCTCATTGTCTGGCACTCAGCGTCAAGCGCGCCACGTGCTCCTCACGTGTGCGCTATTTAACAGAAGCGCTCTGCGCTCATTGACTGGCGCTCAGCGCCAAGCGCGCCACGTGCTTCTCATGTGTGCGCTAGTTAACAGAAGAGCTCTGCACTCATTGACTGGGGCTCAACGCCAAGCGCGCCATGTGCTCCTCACGTGTGTGCTACTTAACAGAAGCACTTTGCGCTCTTTGACTGGCGCTCAGCGCCAAGCGCGCCATGCGCTCCTTACGTGTGCGCTATCACACAGGAAGCGCTCTGCGATCATTGACTGGTGTTCACTGCCAAGCGCACCACGTGCTTCTCACCCGTACATACCCTTGACGTAGGCCAACAAGGTAGTACGACTGTCCCAAACCAATGCATCTATCTATGCAATAGAAAAGTAACAAATAGCTATCAAACACTATGCCTTGACGTAGGCCAACAAACATAGCATGAATACTAAGTGCTACCCGTCTGAAATGACGGAGGACTACGAATGGTTTTTGGCGAAAAACTTTTAACGTAATGAACTTGATATCGTTAAAGGAACCCGATAGCTTTTATAAATATATAGTTGTGAAAACCTTTGCTAAAGAGGTCACTCCCGGTGAAGGGATCTCGGCTCTTTCTTCGTCGAATGAGGTGCAGGATATTCCAAATTGAATACCACGATGCAAAGCGAAAACTAATCAACTATAGTAAAGTTATTACGTTGACGTAAACTTTTACTCAAGGGGTCACTCCCGATGAAGGGATCTCGGCCCTTGCCTCGTCGAATGAGATGCTGGATATTCATAACCAAATACCACTGTGCAAAGAAAAAGCGTGCGTCTGTATTGTCAGTTTTTAAAATTGGTTCCAACAACATCAAATATAGGTTTGTTTTATCCTTGTATTGATAAGAATCAATGCAGTCCCATCAATTAACATATCACACTAGAAAAGAACGAAAATATAAATGTACGTATATGCCATCCGCATTCGCTACTGGGTCCCGTCATCACCCGTTAGGTTACTTAACTAACGACAGAGCGGGGACTGGACTAGCGCGGGTGCAAAACATATACAACATCTACTAGTATATATAAATATATATATATAACATTCGTCCCAGGCATGATATAAAGCAACATCTCAGAAACATTACAGAAGCAACACAGAACGATGGATAATCTTAGAGTCTCGGGTTTCACTTGAGCCGCAAATGAGACTCGACGTTCCCTGTCATGTGGATAGCCTATGCAATGAAACCTAGACCCCTACGAGCGCGGAAAGTTACTCGCCAAAATCAGAAGTGAGGCAACCCCCTTCAACAACGTGAATGGGCCATCCAGCACTTCACGGAATCCGGTAACTTGATCATCCCTCCGTGGGTCAACCTATACCCCCTACGAGTGCGGCGAATAGCCCGCCAATTCTAGAGTAAGGTCCCCTCCGTCTCAACGCCATGAGATGCGGATCTGTTTCCCTCTAGAACCCGGCTATCCGTGCACTCCACCGCGGGGTAATCCTAGTACAGAAAAGAATATAATATACAAGGGTGACATCGACCTAAACCCGGTCGTGCTCCAAACAAATAATATACAAACTGGCAGTGACGGCAATCCACATGTCGGACGCTCGCCCCGCAATATCAAATGTACAAATAAAATGAAATTGAACTGTACTAACATTGCACCCAAACTATCCACCACGATAATCCGCAACATCACAGCACAACACAGAACATCAACATGAATGTCACGTTCGCAAACCCGTCTAGAAGGACTATAGCAATTAGACAAGATTTACCGCTCGAATGACATTCACGGTCGCAGATAGAAATATAATGTACTATAAACTTTAAACAATGTTAGAAAATATCGAGTTCGAAATAACCCCCGAATAGCCCCAAACAACTAGATAAAACCATATCCAAACTGGGCTAAATAAACAATACCACTGAACCAAAATTCCAGAGACCAGACCATAGCCCAAATACCAAACCCAAAACCTCCAAACTGGCCGGCGACACCGGATTTGGGAGCAATATGCTCGGCCCAAATCCGAGGGATGGGTCTCGTTTTTGGGGTGTGGTCAAGTGGTCATGTCAGTAGCCTTCTGCAATTGTTTAAATAATTTTTTAAGACCATATGAAAATTTGACAGAGAATGAAATCTGCAGTGTAGTGTATCGGGTTTGTTTCGATTTCGATAGTTTAACATTGTCTAAACAAGCTAGCTAAGGGTTAATGGGTGGCTCTGATACCATATTGGGTTACGGCAGCGCCCCGGCCATCAAAACGTGGCCAAATGCGGAACAAAAATTTAATAAACCGGCGCTACCATGACCCGATACCTGGATCTACCATTAACCCTACACTAGCTAAATGTAAAAAGGAGTTAGATGGTTATACCGATCGATCCGTGTCCTTCGGTTTTCAACCTCTTCCCAAGCTCCTCACGGCTGCCCCGAATAAGCTCGCTCTCCGGTCTCCCTTGTCGAAGATGATCCACCTCGAGATATCTTAATACGGGCCCCCGCCTCAAAACCGAGGCAACTCGGGTATCCAGTTTGCCAGCCTAGATGTCCAAGATTAAGTAGAGATAGTGTGCAAATATTTTGTCTCACAGCATCCAAGCATTTGGGTGGAGCTAAAATGAAGTTGCTACGTGTGAGATTGTGAGCATATGGAATTTTGCTTGGAAGGAAAAAACATGAGCTTGCGGGAAAACAATGGGCTCGGCCAAGTGCTCTGTGAATCAATGTACAGTGGTGAGGAAAGATTAGTTATATATAGCAACCAAATTGAATTAATCCATCACAAATAAAAAAACCCAGCACACCCAATCAAGCAGCCACAAAAAGCATTCAATGCAAGCGAGACCCATGACCAAAACCCACGAAATTGTGCAATTGACCATGCCTAATTAATTTAAAGCATGGCCACCAAAAATTCCAAGCCCAAAAAAGGAGTTCACTGCCCAAAATCCACACCCACAAATGCATGCACATTACATGCACTAATATGCCCACGGATTTCAACAGCCCACGTGAAGGAAAATGCATTCTTGTGCCAAAATTCCAATGCTCACGATTCCAATAATTAAACATTAAACTAAATCTTTAAAATAGAAGAATAGAAAATGACAACTTCAAAAGTAATCTTGTAATGAATTACAAGAATACCTCTCGTCCGTATATACATACCCACATCCGTATTCCGACTGAATACGAATACAACGAGACAAAAATATCCCATCACAATATAATACTAGGATCCGGTTTAAACCAAAACCCACTAATATTATCCGTCCGATCATCATCCGTGCACAAGTGCACGGATACGATCGAACCCTGCAATAAAACCATATGGCCTCTACAACGTTTTGCCCAAACTAGGGAAACCCTCTGTGTGGGAGTTTAAAGACTCGTCAATACGTTGGCAGTGGGTTTAATCACATGCACGTCAGTGGCACTAGCTGTACGTAATGGCTACTCAGGTATTGAGCGAAAGAGAGGCCGACGAGCGAACTCATCCAGAAACCCTACTGAGCCTGACAATGACAATATCCGTACAGTCCGGTCCGTTCGTCTATGAGTATCGCATATCGGGTCTAGGGTGGTAGATAAAGTCAGACCCCTAACAACGCGATAATTCATGTCGGTATGTTACCCATCACCATTTGAGAAACTATTGATCCTGGATCGGTAATTCTCACATACCCCGGCCGAGGATTTCTGGTGATGGTCACCCGTGCACTGCGCGACATCAACCCCCAATACCGGGAGAGACAAATCCCCGACAATCCGCTCACTGCCTCTATGTGGCTCGGGACTGTGCTCAACTAAAACCTGTTTGCACGTCTCCTATGAGCGTGGTAGGGTAGTAATCAAAACACAGTGGGAACTCACACGAGATAAATAACGATCTCAGGTTGACAGACCAACCTATACACATGTCACCTGGGAACTGCTATCTGACAATCGGTATAATACCAACTAGCATGTTCCCGGCGAGTCCGTCCAGTGTACCCATAACCCAATGAGCACCTATATACTATTTTAGGTGAACAATTGACACCAATGGCTTGTGAGACCAGCCACCGCCCCTCGTCAGGGTCTAGATAAGTATACACCAGTTTACACTGGAGTATCGATGCCCAGTTTCGATACTCCCACGACTAGGGACATTTAAGGATGTGCGTATAGATCCCCAGCTCCCACGTATATGATCGCCATCATAATACTGGTAGTCAAGCAAGAATCCTATGGGCTCTATCAACATGTACATGATGATAAAGACAAACCAGATAGTATACTATCATCTCGAGTAAGACTGTTCTATCGGTATAGATTCTGCATCAATCATCATAATCACCTGTCTACGACTACGATAATTGCCTTGAGGGCACTATAGCCAACATTTAAACTGTCACGGACTATGATGTCCTTAAACTTCTGGACCGCAATGTCCTTAAACTAAAACAATAGAGTCCAAATGCTCTTTTGTTGGATCTAAATGATCCTGTTAAGTAGATCTTAGTCTAAAAATTAGACTAACGTATCCTTAACAAATGTTTAAGTTGATCTTAGTCTCAAATGAGATTAACGATCCTTAAACCCAACCCAAACCCAAATCTAAGAAAATATGGATTTGGACTATTCCACGTCCTACGGGTGACAACATAAATTAGTCTTCGTATACAATCCACGGGCAACCAAAAACAAAACAAATACACACGACACGAAGTGACCATCTGGAGAAGGAGAAAGTGGTTACCGCGATGCGGTAGCGTAATTAACTGCAGGGGCTTACGCCTGCAGGGAAGAGTGTCCCCACAATCAAAAAACCCTCAAACGAGGGGGAATCTGATGAAGTCTGCTACATCGGCCGTATCCGTCTAAACCTCCGATACACGGTGCCATAAATCAACTTGGCATTTTCGGAGAGGTGGATGGATAAAACCAAATAGCATCTGCCCCCAAAATTCAGGCCAGACATCCCAACGTCCCGGTCGCGTCTTTCGGCGGAGAACAGATTCTTAGGGCGTTTGATGAGATTTGAAGTAGTCCATGAAGACTTCTCTCCAATCCTTCGCCCTTTCTTCATCCTCCAATTGGAAGGCCTCTTGTTCGGTTGCTTCCTCTCCTTTAGGCGTTTTCGGAGATATTTCTGCTGGCGTGAGAATCTGGCGGCTTTGCACAATGATCCTTACATTATCGAGGTTTTTGTCTGCCAGTTCTTTAGCGAGCTTGGCTAACGCATCTGCCTTGCTATTTTCCGCATGCGGTATGCTTTCCAGGGCGTAGGAAGGGATTTGCGTCAGCAATTGCTGCACCCTTTCACCATACCTGATAAGTTCTGGCTTGCACGTCTGGTAGTCGCCATTTATTTGGCTAACGACCAGCTGGGAGTCTCCATATATGAGGAGGTTTTCAACGCCCATGTCGACAGCAATCTCGAGATCTGCTATCAAACCTTCATACTTGTTTCCCCCAATCGGAGCAAAACTCTGTTTTAAAATTCAAAATTTAAAAATTGAAGTAATGCTTCAAATTCAGCGCTAGGTGCGCTGTGTGCCAAGTGTCAGACACAAACGCGCTAGCGCTAGGTGTGCTGCGCCCTAGACAGCGCACCCCCAATCAGAGCAAAGCTCTGTTTTAAAATTTAAAAACTCAAAAGTTGAAGCAACGCTTCAGATCGAGCGCCCTGCGCTGCGCGCCACGTGTCAAATACGGGTGCGCTAGCGCAGTTGCGCTGCGCTCTGCGCTGCGCGCCACGTGTCGACCGTAGGTGCGCTAGCGCAAAGTGCTCCAGCGCTGCAATTAAAAATTCCCCACCGTTAGATCAAAATATCTAATAATAATAAATTATTAATTAATCAGAACTAAAATTCTGTTATGAAAAGATCTTTCCAATCTTATTAAAACAAGAAAATTATCTTTTGCAAAACAGAAGCCCTAGAATCAAAGATCCAACGGTGGGAAATATTCCCAAATCAATCAGAGAAAGATCTCTTAAAACTGATTTAACAAATCAATTGGCCCTATATAAAGGCCCCAAGACTTCAAGTCTCATATAGAGAAACCCCCCTACTAATTTTGAGAAATCTCAAAGTAAGAACAGCAAGCTCTTAGAAAAAGAAGATCATTTCTTCAAGGTAAAGAATTAATTCTTGAACAACAGAGATGAAACCATCTCATAAAAGAAGAACTATCTTCTAAAAAAGATCATAGATCTACAAAAGACCAAGGTCTTTGATAAAAAAAAAGAGATCAGAGATCTGATTATAAAAACTAAAAAGAAGTATTTACTTCATTCACAGATCCTTGATCTACAAAGGCAATGCCCTTTTATAAACAAGAACTTTTGTTCTTGAATCTTGAGGCAAACCTCTTTTGAAAAGAAGAACATAAATTTGTTCTCTGATCATAAATTTGGTCAGATGCGATTTGCGCTACTGAATAGTGCCTTGCACTCATGAACTGCGCTTTTGCGCTCCTTGGATCGGCGCTTGGCGCCAAAACATGCCATGTGTCAACCACAGACACCGCTTGCGCTTCTAAAACAAAGCTCTGCGCTCATGGACTGGCGCTCAGCGCCAAGCGCGCCACGTGTGACTCACTGGCGTGCCCCTAAATCAGCGCAACGCGCTCATAAACTGAAAGCGCAATGCGCTAATAAACTAGCGCTTAGCGCTAAGCGCGACACGTGTCGTCTTCGTGTGCGCTACCTGACAGAAGCGCAATGCGCTCTTTGATTGGCGCAATGCGCCTGACGCGCCACGTGGCGCACTGTCAGAACACACTTTGTTCTGATGGATGCTATGCATTCAATACAAGACAAAAAAGATGTCAGAACCCAATGCCTAGCATTCTTAAAAGGGCCGAGCCCAAATAAAGGCTTAATAGCCAGAACAACAAAAAATGTTAAACATTTTAATTGGACTTAGCCCAATTCTGGCCATAAGTTCTTAACTTATATTGAACTGAGCACATCTGCTTACAAATATTCAACAGATCTTAGTCCTAAAATAGGCTACTGATCTTTCAAACAAGTCACACCGGTTCAAGGGTGCATCTCTTTATTCCTCTGATATCTGTCGTTGTAATCCATCAACGTCTTAAGAGAGGTGACAGGTCCCGACAACCACACATCTCACGGACTGTGGGTCCTTAAACTCATGGACTACGATGTCCTTAAACTTTATAGACTACGATGTCTTTAAACCGGACTGTGGGGTCCTTAAACCCATGGACTACGATGTCCTTAACCTGGACTGTAGGGTCCTTAAGCCCATGGACTACGATATCCTTAACCTGGACCGAAATGTCCTTAAACTACCGATGGACCGAGACGTCCTTAAACTAACATTGGACCATCACGTCCTTAAACTGGTAATCGACCGCAATGTTCCTAAACTAAACAACAGAGGCAGCCCAAATGCTCTCTTGTTGGATCTAAATGATCCTGTTAAGTTGATCTTAGTTTAAAAATTAGACTAACGTATCCTTAAAAAATGTTTAAGTCGATCTTAGTCCCAAATGAGGCTAACATATCCTTAAACCAACCCCCAAACCCAAATCTAAGAAGATACGAATTTGGACTAATCTACGCCCTACGGGGGACAACATAAATTAGTCTCCGTATACAATCCACGGGCAACCACAAATAAAAGAAACACCCACGACACTAAGTGACCATCTGGAGAAAGAGAAAGTTGTTACCGCGATGCGGTAGAGTAATTAACTGTAGGGGCTTGCACCTGCAGGGAAGAGCGTCCCCACAATCAAAAACCCCTCACCATGAGGGGGAATCTGACGAAGTCTGCTACATCGGCCGCATCCGTTTAAACCTTTGATACACGGTGCCATAAATCAACTTGTCATCTTCGGAGAGGTGGACGGATAGCATCAATTATCATCTGCCTTAAATTTCAGGCAAGACGTCCTACGCGTCTTCGCGCGTCTTTCGGTGGGGAACAGATTCTGGCACTCCCGGTGGGACCTTTTCCTCTTTCCACTCCACACTTCGTGTGTCGTGTTCGCGAACGAATTGCGGTTTGATATGATTGCCCTTGGGTTCGAGGAACTAAGATTTGGTTTCTTGCTTGGCGCAGAAAGCGAAACAGCAATGGCATCTACTTGCGTGAAGTGTTCCAACTGCAACTGCAACTCACGCTCCGCCTCATCTGGAGGCATAGCTTACGGGCCTCAAGCAGCCTCCTTGTTCACGATGCCGGTAGATCATGTGACTCAGGTCACCACCGGACTGTTCTTTGGGACCATGATCCCACCGATGAGCTTCAGCACCTCTGTACCAACACCAGAAGCTCCCAAGAAGTCGGTCTTTGATCGACTTGCTACTACCGTGGCCCCTCTCAACGGGTCTTCCAGCTCCAGCGCCTCAGTCTTCGCTAGATTGAGCCCAAGTTCATGTGGGCCCATGATGAAGCCTGCAATCCCAGAAAAGGTTGTTCCGAAGAGGATATCCATCCCTGCTCCTGAAGTCGTCAAGGCGGCTTCTCCTACCAAAGGGTCGGTTTTTACAAGACTGATTGTTCCGACTCCCACTACAGTTCCCATCCCTGCTCAGAAGTCTGTTTTTGACCGGTTGGATACCGCTTCTCACGGACATCAGTCTTCAAGAGGCTAACGCCAGTAACTGTTGGAGATAGTGCCCTCAGAGTCAATTATTGGATCACAGGCACGTGATTGCAATGATTGAGAGATGACCTATCCCGGTAGGAAATTCTTACTCAAGATGATAGTATGCTATCTGGTTTATCTTTATCATCGTGTACTACTTTAGGTGACAAGACAGGTCGCTATTACACGTTGATAGAGCCCCTAGGATTCATGCTTGACTGCCAGCGGTATGAAGGCGATCATATACGTGGGAGCTGGTAGTCTATAAGCACATCCTTAAAAGGTCCCTAGTCGTGGGAGTTTCGAGACAGGGCATCGATACTCCAGAGTAGACTAGTGTATACAGTCGGGACCCCGACGAGGGGCGGTGTCCGGTCTCACAAGCCACTGGTGTCAGTTGGTTCACCTAAGATGTATACAGGTGCTCATTGGGTTATGAGTACACCGGACAGGACTCGTCGGGAACATGCTAGTTGGTCTTATACCTGACGTCAGATAGCAGTTCCCTGGTGACATGTGTACAGGTTAGTTCATCGACCAGAGATCGTCATTTGTTTCGTGTGAGTTCCCACTGTACTTTGATTACTACCCTACCACGCTCAAAGGAGATGTACAAACAGGTTTTAGTTGGGTACAGTCCCGAACCACATGGAGGCAGTGAACGGATCTGCAGGGGTTCGTCTCTCCCGGTATTGGGGGTGAGGTCGTGCTGTGTCTAGGAGAGCCATTACACGAAGCCCTCGGCCGAGACAGGAGATTTACTGGTAGGTATTCCAGTAGTATCTCAGGGTGTCTGGGCTACACTCCGACACGACTTGTACCTCTTTTGGGGGTCTGACTTTTACCAACCCCCTAGGCCTGCCATGCGATGCTCATTGACGAACGGACCGATGCTCATTGACGAACGGACCGGACTGTACGGATATTGTCACTGACAGGCTCAGTAGGGTGTCAGGATGAGTTCGCTCATCGACGTCCCTTTTGGTCAATACCTGGTAGCCCGTTACGTATAGGCTAATACCTCTGACGTGCTAGTGGTTAAATCCACAACCAAAGTATTGACGAGTCTTTAGAGTCCCCCACAGACCAGTTTCTCAAGTTTCGGACGAAACGCTGTAGAGGCCGTATGGAGATATGGCAGGGTTCGATCAGATACGTGCGGTATTGCACGGATCATGATCGGACGGAAAATACTAGCGGGCTTTGGTTTAAGCCGGATCCTAGTATTGCGCAGTGCAGATTTTGTCTCATTGCATTTGTATTCGGTCGGAATACAAATGCGGGTATGTATATACAGTAGCGGGGTTTTCCTGTAATTTATTATGGGATCAGTTTTTTGGAGTTGCCAGTTTGCTTTCCGTTTCGGCCATATTTCTTTATATCTTTCATTGGCCGAAGATTGTTGGAGGAGGGCTTATTTGCATTTGTGCAAATAAGCATTTTGGAGGGTTGTCTTTGCGTATTGTTGTATCATGATGTTTCTCCCACCCTTGACTTTCTTTTGCTTCATGATAGTTTTAATGATAATTTTACCATCATTTGACTTGTTGCTTCATGATGACTTGACCTTTTGGAGCCATCATGCTTGATGATGATGGTTGGTCATGATGAGGGAGTGTGGTTTGCTTTTTGACTTGATGATCTATCATTCTTTTTCCTTGTATTATTGATACACCCCCACTTGGATTTTCTCCCATCCTCCTTCACCTCATATAGCCGGCCACATTGTGTAGGGGCTGCCCCAATTCTTTGTGTGGGAAAATCCTCTCATTTGGCTTTGCAAAATCATATTGCTCCTCCTCCAAAAGTTCATATCATTTCCTCCACCAAATGGCAACATCCTACAAACCCCATGAGACATAGAGTTCTACACTTATTCTACAGCAAATCTTGGGCACGTCGACTCGCCAACTTCGGGCCCGAGTTGCCTCGGTCCAGAGATGGGAGCCCGTAAAAGAAGCCGGCGACGTGGTGCCCTTTCGGCGACTTGGTGGAGACCGGAGATTCCGTGGGAGATCGGGATGACGACGAGAAGACCGGAGGACACGGATCACTCGGTATATCTCTTTTCCCATCTTGTAGTTAGCTAGGACTAGATTAATGGCCCGATCCGAGATTTTTGTGCGCGGTGGTGCCGGTTCAAAAAGTTAAAGTAAATCATCGCTTCCGCGTTTCCGGCGTCGGAAAGACTGCCGGGGCGCCGCCGTGCACTTACATTGGTATCAGAGCCTCGCCATTAACCTAGTCTAGCTTGGTCTAATGTGTTTACACTTCCGATCGAACAAATGTTCCAAAACCGCGTTTTTCAAAACATCAGTTTTCTGTCGAAATTTTTAAGCTCGAAATTTTTTTCACGTCATTGCAGAATGATGTGCAGAGAAAGATAAGACATCTGTGAAAATTTGGTAAACTGATACAGTAGGATGACAGCGGAACTGCAGCCAAACCCCCCTTCTGGCCGCGGTTCCGCCGCCGTACAGTGCCTTCAGTGCACCATTTTTGCACAGTGATCTTTTTACAGGGAAATTGGGGTTTTGGAATATTCTTTTTGGGCCCAGAATTTCTTTATGTGCTGCAGTAATGCTTGGGGGCCCATTTGGTAAATTTTGGTCGATCGGAAAATTTTAAACACATTAGTTCACAGTATTTATATTATATCTGCGACCGTGAATGTCACTTGATCGGTAAATCCTGTCTAACTGCTATAGCCCGGTTAGACGGATTTGCGAACGTGACATTCACGTTGATGTTCTGTGATTGTGCTGTGATGTTGCGGATCGATCGTGGGGGATAGCCTGGTTGCAGTGGTAGTACAGATTTTTGTTGTATTATGTACATTTGACATTGCGGGGCGAGCGTCCGACATGTGGACTGCCGTCACTGCCTGTTTGTATTATTCTTTTGGGGCACGACCGGGTCGAGGTCGATGTACCCGTTGTATGTATATTTTACTTTCTGTACTAGGATTACCCCAAGGTGGGGTGCACGGATAGCCGGGTTCTAGAGGGCAAGGGGCCCGCATCTCATGGCATTGAGACGGAGGGGGCTTCACTCTAGAATTGGCATGCTATTTGCCGCACTCGTAGGGGGTACAGGTTGATCCAGGAGGGGTGCCCAAGTTACCGGATTCCGTGAAGTGCTGGGTGGTCCATTCACGTTGCTGAAGGGGGCTGCCTCGCTTCAGGTTTTGGCGGGTGACTTGCCGCGCCCGTAGGGGTCTAGGATTTTCATTGCACAGGCTATCCACACAACCAGGGGAACGTCGGGTTTCAGCGGCTCTGTGAAACCCGGGGATCCCAGATATCTGTATTGTTCTGTGATGCTGTACATTTCTATGATGTTGCATTTTATCACGCCTTGAGCGAAAATTATATATTGATATATATATATATACTAGTAGATGTTGTATATGTTTTGCATCCGCGCTAGTCTAGTCTCCGCTCTGTCGTTAGTTAACTAACCTAACGGGTAATGACGGGACCCAGCGGCGAATACGGATAGCATATACGTACGTCATTATTTTCGTTCTTTGTGGTGTGATCAATTGATGGGACTGCGTTGATTTGGATCAATGCAAGTTAAACAAACCTAATCTGATTTTGTTGGAACACTTTTCAAAAAGCTGTTATTGCAAGGACGTTCACTTTTGTTTTGCACAGTGGTATTCAGTTGGAATATCCTGCTCCATAGTCGACGAGGCAAGGGCCGAGATCCCTTCACCGGGAGTGACCCCTTAGACAAAAGTTTGCGTCAGGGCAATAACTTCACTATAACCGATTATTTTTCCTTGCATCGTGGTATTCAGTTGGAATATCCTGCACCTCATTCTACGGGGAAAGAGCCGAGATCCTTTCACCGGGAGTGACCTCTTTAGCAAAGGTTTTCGTTACTATATTTTTATAAAAGCTATCCAGTTGCTTCAACGATATCAAGTTCATTACGTTAAAGGTTTTCGCCAGAAACCATTCGTAGCCCTCCGTCATTTCAGACGGGTAGCACGTAGTATTCATGCTATGTTTGTTGACCTTCGTCAAGGCATAGTGTATGGTAGCTGCTTGTTGCCTTTCTGTTGCATAGATAGATGCGTTGGTTTGGGACAGTCGTATAGCCTTGTTGACCTTTGTCAAGGGCTTGTACTGGTGGGTTCAAATTAACCTGGACAATGACGGGTGGAACTTGACATGTGACTTATGATTTGTTGACCTTCGTCAAGGTCATAAGAGCATGGGGCAAAAATCTCATCGGGAGTTTCTAAAGAAATTGAAACTTTCCAGATATGCGCATACCTTCTGGAGTGTGATAACGTGAGCGGATTCCGTCACGTTATCATGCGATGATAGTTGGATCCCGATTCCCACTGATGAGTTGGTTTACTCCTCGGGTGATCCTGACTAATTCTTCTTTCAGGTTTGGGGAAGAATTTGACGGTACAGTGGGAGGTTTCCAGATTAGATAAATTGGTAACCATTCTGATCTAGGTTAGAGTGCACGCTGAGTGTTTCTTTTCTCTCTCTCTTTGGCAGCGACCATTGACCCGACCCTAGACTATGACTCAGTGACCAAAATTGACCAAACCTTCTTTAACACTGGTTTTTGGATTGTCAGAGTTGCAAACCTCATTGCCACTCCTACTTTTACCCTTTTCTCCAGGACACCCCGTATTACTACGAACGTCCACTTCCATTGGACAAAACCATCGTATGGTTATATACGAACTCGAAGGAATTTATTCGAGGATGGTTTCCGGTTCTGGAGAAAACGAATAGGACTATTCAGTTGTCTTTTCCTTTTTACCTTCTCTCAAGTTGCGAGTACTCCTTGGTTTAGGAGATAGTACACCTATTATGAAAATTGGATAGTCTTCTTCCAAACCATAGGCAGGTGCCGAACGGTAGGGAATGAAGAAAACCAATTAGCCTAACAACGGTGTACAGAAGGTATTGAGTTAAGACAAAGAAAGGGATTAGAAGGAGGGCAAAGTAAATTGCGACTGCTATTCACGACCAAACCAAGTATTTCATTACCACTCCCACGTCACCTTTGTATTTCTCCAGGACACTCTGTATCACTACGAAGATCCACAGTTTATTGGATACTCCATCGTATGGTTATATACGAACTCGAAAGGAACTTTTTCCAGTTCGGGGATGGATTCTGGTTCAGGAGAAATAGGAATAAGGTTTATTCGGTTGTCTTTTATCTTCACCTTCTCTCGCATTGCGAGTGCTCCTAGGATTAGGACAGTACACCCATTACGCTTATTGGATAGTCTTCTTCCAAACTATAGGCTGGTGCCGAATGGTAGGGATGGAAGAAAACTATTTGGCCTAAAGGGGTGTGCAGAAGGTAATGACTAAAGACATATGAAGGGATGTGGAGAGATGGCAAAGAAATATACGGTTACAGTTGTGAATCTGGATAATGGAAGAGGCATTACTAGGAATACCCGGATACCCCATCGAAACATTTCAATGTTTCAGTTTCACTGTGTACTGTTAAAGGAAAACTGATTTCCCGATTAGATACTTACTCCAGGGTATGTATTTACCAGGTATGATTTTCACATCTGTATGGTTTTACAGATGACGAATGGGAGTAAGTTATTGGGAATTAGGTGATCATCCTCATTATATCGGAATTCGTTGTAATAGGTGATATTTGAGGAAGTCACCTGGGTTGTTTGCTGGACGGCGAATATTTGGTTTTGAATATCCGCTATAATGCACCAATTTCAAATTGATATATCTGTACGTCTATTTTTATAGAGTGAGATATACCTTTTTGAAATTATGTCGATGATATTTACTTATATCAGTTGATGGTTAGGTAAGGAGCATTAAACAGCGGTGTAATTCTTCTTAACCATAAGTACAGTTTTCAACCTACGGCACATAGGGAATGAGTTATTAGACTCAAGGGACTTGTACAGAGTATTGTATATTGTCCAGTTTCCATTAGGACAGAGGGGATGGTCCTCGTACTATATTCAGTTTACTTATGACTTCTCTAGTTCTTAGACAGGTGTTTCGTAGAAACACAGGGTCCAAGTTTTGAGAAGTTATAGGTATATGAATAAAGTAGAGAACCAGATGTTGCAAGTATCGGGATTCTTCAAGGTGATCGAAAATGTAGATACTTGTGTATGGTGTTCAGTTGATAGTGATGGATATTAAGAGATCTTGCTTCTCTTTCAGGTTACTCATAATTGGAAGCACTCCTGAGTTGAGTAACGCTGTTCGGCCTCCTTCCATTTTGTTGACATGCGCTGGAGACAGCTGCATGATTTGAATCTGGTTCAATTAAATCAGTGCCTCTGCTCCTATATTGGATATAGAACAGTTCGTATCTTGACGATGTTAAGGTACGGGGAGTTATCCGGCTTATGCTTAAAACCAGACTCTGGATAACTCAAGGCATGTTTCTGTAATGGCTGTTTGTGGGTTGACCCAGGCTATGACGAGGGTTGACTTTCTACCATCTGGAAGATCAATAGTGATATTGTTCTTAACTCGCCACAGTTTTAATAAAAATGGATTTTTTCAGAAAACAGTAGTGGGAGTATGGTAGAACTTGAAGTGATTCCAGAACCGCAAACGATTACTGAAGATTTGATAAGAACCTAAAGATTCAATCTGGTTTGACATTCCATTGGCCACTCCGCAGATAAGGTGGGAAACTTTAGGCACCCGAGAGGTACTCCGGTAGCCCCAAGGACGGTGACAGGGAAGTTCTTGTTTACCCAGACTTGCCATTGCTGTTGTTCCACACCGTGAGACCCGACAGGAGGATGAGTATAGCGTCATTCTAAACTAGCTTTAGAAGTGTACATCTATATGACTCTGCCAGAGGGTTGTCGTGGTCAGTGGGAGCAGCGGAAGCATTGGTGGACAAATGGCTTATGTCTATTTATAGACTAAAGCAGATGTAGCGGAGATAGATCATCTATTTCTGATGTGACAGTCATAGGTTTGACTTCATCAGAATAGGGGATGGATCTGTTAAGAATGTAGTAGGGTGTGATGTCCTGGTATTTGGATGACATACACAGAGTAGGAAGTGATATTCCTTTACTACGATCGGTTATACTTTGGTTGTCACACAGTGGTTTCTCCACAAAAGGCTTGGATATTATATCAGACATTCTGGTTACTGGATCTATGGTATTAGATCTAGATTTGGGTAGTTTCCCAATCTGGGTACTTAGACAGCATTCTATGAGTATTTAGAATGGACGACTCCTGGCATGGTGGTGTACCTGCAGGTGATGGAGTCACCCACTCTAAAGGTTTCTTACAGACTAAAGCTGAGAGGGATGTGCATGATTGGCAGATCACTTGCTTAGGCAATTGAGTCGATCATGAGATGTCAAGTACCACACCAGATGTTGTTCTTGCAGTAGATGCAATAAGTTAATATTGATCCTATCCTGGAGAAACAATCGGAAGCAGTTTTAGAACATAAGTGAATGTTCTAGGGATATGATAACGACAGCCTCATTCAGGAGACAGTTATCATTCCAGGCTTCCAAGGTGTCCTGGACGACAGGGTGGCCGTCAGAGTTATAGTTTTCCCTCTGACGAGGGGCAGTGTTTTGGACAGATGATCCAAGCAGACACTGAGGGAGGTATTACGTAGGATACTGATTAATTTCAGTTGTCGATACAGTCTAAGAAGTTTGGATTTGGAGTTCATTTATGAGCTAGGTCCCATCAGATATCCAGAAAAATTCTAAGCCAGGTATTGCTCATTTCGGGAGATGGCATTCTCCGTGAACTTGAGATATAGAGAGACATAGAAAGAAACATCAATGCGGATCCACTCACTGAGGCTATTCCTCAAACGCAATAGTTTCGCAAACGGGATTTGTGAGACTGACTAGTAGAGGAGTTGGGTGTTCGGTATCACACGGGCTGTGAGTATGCGACATCGCAATAATTAGCCTTGAGTGCAAGTGGGAGATTGTTGGAGATAGTGCCCTCAGAGTCAATTATTGGATCACAGGCACATGATTGCAATGATTGAGGGAGGACCTATCCCGGTAGGACAGTCTTACTCAAGATGATAGTATGCTATCTGGTTTATCTTTATCATTGTGTACTGCTTTAGGTGACCAGACAGGTCGCTATTACACGTTGATAGAGCCCCTAGTATTCATGCTTGACTGCCAGCAGTATGAGGGCGATCATATACGTGGGAGCTGGTAGTCTATAAGCACATCCTTAAAAGGTCCCTAGTCGTGGGAGTTTCGAGACAGGGCATCGATACTCCAGAGTAGACTAGTGTATACAGTCGAGACCCCGACGAGGGGCGGTGGCCGGTCTCACAAGCCACTTGTGTCAGTTGGTTCACCTAAGATGTATACAGGTGCTCATTGGGTTATGAGTACACCGGACAGGACTCGCCGGGAACATGCTAGTTGGTCTTATACCTGACGTCAGATAGCAGTTCCCTGGTGACATGTGTACAGGTTAGTTCATCGACCTGTGATCGTCATTTGTCTCGTGTGAGTTCCCACTGTACTTTGCTTACTACCCTACCACGCTCAAAAGAGACGTGCAAACAGGTTTTAGTTGGGTACAGTCCCGAACCACATGGAGGTAGTGAGCGGATCTGCAGGGGTTTGTCTCTCCCGGTATTGGGGGTGAGGTCGCACTGTGTCTAGGAGAGCCATTACACGAAGCCCTCGGCCGAGGCAGGAGATTTACTGGTAGGTATTCCAGTAGTATCTCAGGGTGTTTTGGGCTACACTCCGACACGACTTGTACCGCTTTTGGGGATCTGACTTTTACCAACCCCCTAGGCCTGCCATGCGATGCTCATAGACGAACGGACCGGACTGTACTGATATTGTCACTGACAGGCTCAGTAGGGTGTCAGGATGAGTTCGCTCATCGACGTCCCTTTTGGTCAATACCTGGTAGCCCGTTACGTATAGGCTAATACCTTTGATGTGCTAGTGGTTAAATCCACAACCAAAGTATTGACGAGTCTTTAGAGTCCCCCAAAGACCAGTTTCTCAAGTTTCGGGCGAAACGCTGTAGAGGCCGTATGGAGATATGGAACGGTTCGATCAGATATGTGCGGTATTGCACGGATCATGATCGGACGGAAAATACTAGCGGGCTTTGGTTTAAGCCGGATCCTAGTATTGCGCAGTGCAGATTTTGTCTCATTGCATTTGTATTCGGTCGGAATACAAATGCGGGTATGTATATACAGTAGCGGGGTTTTCCTGTAATTTATTACGGGATCAGTTTTTTGGAGTTGCCAGTTTGCTTTCCGTTTCGGCCATATTTCTTTATATCTTTCATTGGCCGAAGATTGGTGGAGGAGGGCTTATTTGCATTTGTGCAAATAAGCATTTTGGAGGGTTGTCTTTGCGTATTGTTGTATCATGATGTTTCTCCCACCCTTGACTTTCTTTTGCTTCATGATAGTTTTAATGATAATTGTACCATCATTTGACTTGTTGCTTCATGATGGCTTGACCTTTTGGAGCCATCATGCTTGATGATGATGGTTGGTCATGATGAGGGAGTGTGGTTTGCTTTTTGACTTGATGATCTATCATTCTTTTTCCTTATATTATTGATACACCCCCACTTGGATTTTCTCCCATCCTCCTACACCTCATATGGCCGGCCACATTGTGTAGGGGCTGCCCAATTCTTTGTGTAGGAAAATCCTCTCATTTGGCTTTGCAAAATCATATTGCTCCTCCTCCAAAAGTTCATATCATTTCCTCCACCAAATGGCAACATCCTACAAACCCCATGAGACATAGAGTTCCACACTTATTTTACAGCAAATCTTGGGCACGTCGACTCGCCAACTTCGTGCCCGAGTTGCCTCGGTCCAGAGGTGGGAGCCCGTAAAAGAAGCCGGCGACATGGTGCCCTTCCGGCGACTTGGTGGAGACCGGAGATTCCGCGGGAGATCGGGATGACGACGAGAAGACCGGAGGACATGGATCACTCGGTATATCTCTCTTCCCATCTTGTAGTTAGCTAGGACTAGATTAATGGCCCGATCCGGGATTTTTGTGCGCGGTGGTGCCGGTTCAAAAAGTTAAAGTAAATCATTGCTTCCGCGTTTCCGGCGTCGGAAAGACGGCCGGGGCGCCATCGTGCACTTACAGTAACAGCCCCTCACCTGGATAGGGGCCAAGATAAAGCCATCCCTATCACCAAACCAACACCATCGGCTCGACACGCTCGACGTCGCCTCTGGCGCCGAGTGAGGAAGGCTGGGGGCAACTCCCCCTCTGGGCTAACTCCACCAGCCCCAACGGTGGAAGTCAATGCTGCTGTTCCAACCGGGAACAACTTTGAGTTGCTGAACATGGTGCGCAGGAACTCTCCTACCGCCGTACTGAAAAGATCTCCTCCACCCGTGGAGAATGTTACAGAAACAAAGCCGGAGCAGCCCTCTCAGCGGCTGTCCTCCAAAGTTTACAAAGTCTGGCGACGGGTCCAGGAGTCGGTGATTGATCAAGACTATCTTCGCCGACAGAAAAAGCTGAAGGTTCAACAGGAAGAGAACCGTCCTTTCAAGCTACAAAGGACGGCAACTACCCAGGTGCCCGCTACAACGGCTCCCTCAACGTCAATTGCTCAAAAGAGAAGGAGGCCAAAGAAAGCCCCTGTAACTACGGCAGACCACAAAGACGCTGAGCCCAAACGCCCCAAGTTTGGGGGTATAAAGGTGCATACTGTTTACATGGCTTCCGAAAAAGAGGAAAGCCGCGCTTCGACGGGTCACCGACCGCTCACCCGATCCGTGACAAAAGCCCATGAGCAGCAACAGAAGCTTCAAGAAATGCTGACGCAAATGGCCGCACTCACCGGGGTGAAAGAAAGCCCGGAGGCGTCATCAGAGTAGCGTCATGAACAAGAAACCGATGCCGACTTCTTCCGCAGAGTCTTCGAAAAGAAGGACAGAGAAGCAGCAGAATAAGCGGCTAATATAAAACGAATGGCGCTTCTTTTCCAAGACATGGTCGGGATGATGTTACAGCCGGATCCTCCAGCTGAAGACCCTCCGATCATTATTGAAGACGATAGAGGGGAGACATCTAATCCTCCTCCGGCTCTTTCAGCAGCCAAGGAGGAAACCATTTCCAAAGCGGCAATGGATGATTATATAGCTCAGCAAATACGAGCTCACCAGGCGAATGAAGCGGCCGGCAAAGTCGTCAAAATTGGGTGACCGTATCCAGGCTGGTCTGACCAAATAAAATACCCGCCGGGATATACGATCCCTAAATTCCACGTGTACAAGGGGACATGCAATCCTTACCAGCACGTCGCCCAGTTCAGAGCTCTTTGCGGCAACACCGGGGGTGATGATAAGCTTTTGCTCCATCAATTCGTCGGCAGCTTATCGGAGACAACGTTCGAATGGTACTCTGAACTCCCGAATGACTCCATCAAGACTTTTGCAGAAATGGAGCTGTTATTCACCCAGCAATTCGCAAGTGCTAGTGAACGCACCCCGATAGCGGCATTGATTAATGCCAGGGTGAAGCCAGGCAAGACGTGGGTCCAATACGCCATACGATGGCGGAATCTGTGGTCAAAATGCGAGCAACGCATCGAAGAAGCACCGGCGGTGGGTATGTTCATGGGCACTCTGGACCCTCATGTGACTATTTCCCAGTTCATGATGTTCTTCAAGCCGACTACTTTCCAAGCCTTGATCGACAAACTGGCCCAAATGGACCAGATGGGACATAGACCGTCTCCTCCAAAGCCGGACTCTCGAAACGAGAGGGGAAAGGGGAAAGCGATTGTCGTGGCCAATGCTCAACAGCAGCCTGGTGGCTCGAGACCAGTTGATCGCCAAAATAACAGAACTCGATCTCTCGAAGATAAAATGAGTCGCCCTTACTCGTTCCCTCGAGACAAGACAAAGAGGTTATTCGAGCTTGCACTCCGCAACAGGCTCATTACGCTCCCAGAGCCAAGACGTCCAGCGCAACTAGGCGACATTAGCAATCCTAACTATTGCCCTTATCATCGAATGTTGGGCCATCCGATCGAGAATTGTTACATCTTCAAAAGCTGGATAGAAGATCAATACCAACAGGGAAAATTCATATTATCTGAGAATTGGAAGGTGAACCCGCCTCGGCCACACATTCCTAAGAAAAAAAAATACACCGGGGACATCATGCTCTTTCGTAGAAGAAGCTCTATGGTAGGTCGCTCTTTCAGCCAAGACAAAAAGAATGCTGAAAGATCTCCACACATGTCCGGCAATTAGATGGAAGAACCAACTGGAACCTGAGGTCATCAAGGGGATGCTAAAGCCGCGCCCAACTCTAAAAATTGGTGGTGATAGCCAAAGCACTCACACCCATCCGTCAAAATCTTCAAAGAAGAAGAAGACCCAAAAGCCCGTGAAGCCCGGCGACAAGCACACAGACCTGCAAAAGCAGATCGACGCACTGGAATAGTATAACCAGAAGGCGCGGACTCCAATCACGCTCCAAGAGTTCCTCAGCCATGTCCTTTAGGACGGAAATGATGGAGAAGACTCGTCGGATGAATCTAAAGATTACGTGGCAAGTTGCCATGTGATCTCTCACTCGTCAATAGACGATGAAAAGGCTCCTTGCACAAAGAAACTTGGGGTAGGTCCTGAGCCAGAACTTCTGGGGCCATCAGACGAAATGATCAACGCATTCCTAAACGAAGTTCTTCTGAAAAGTAAAGCTGATCGGGAGCGTTAGATGGCCATATTTGAAAAGGCCAAACGCCGGCAACTGGATGAAAGAGTTGAAACATCCCTGCCAGATCAAAATACATCCGCCGCGAACAAAAGCAGGTTCAAAACGAGGAAAAGGTTCGCCAAAGCCATATCAATAGGGATGAAGCTACCACCCTCCGAAGCGAACGCCCTTGGTGAAACAGAAACACATCCTAGCTACTGCTTATATCATCTAAAGATTTCATACCCTATCGAAGAGTGCGACGCTTTTAAAAGATGGTGGCATGGATATATTGCTCACCGACAACATTTCAAGCGAATGAAATGCAAGACTCGTCGGGAGCAAAGAAATACGACCGAGGAACATAAAAGAACCACCGGCAACTGTCGCATGGTCAACGCCAGGGGATCGCAAGTTCTCACCTTCGGGAGCGACTCCGACGAAGAAATAGCTCTTATCCCTCTCTTTAAAGAGTCCACTTTGGGAAAAGAGGAAGAATTGAAGGCCTGTGAAAATATTCAGCTACGCAATCGTACGCTGCCCGAAAAGAATCTTGGGCCCTCGAACAGTGGGTCAAATAGAAAAGATAAGTGGAAAGAAAAGGTCCCTGAGGATATCATCCTTGATGACCAAGCCGCCAAAGAGCTGACAGCCCAGGACCCACCAAAGAAAAGTAAGGTAGATTACAACATTCTCGCACACTTGAGGAAGATACCCTCGCAGCTTAGCATTCTTGATGACCTTCTGCTATCCAAAGAGGCGAGAGTTTCTTTAATCAAGGCATTACAAGAGCCCGGGCAATTTTAAGCTTTCCTCGCCGAAGAAAAGATGAAAGACGAGATGGAAAAAGTTCACACAGCCGGTATCACCTTCGGCGATGAAGATCTCCTCCTTGAGACGTGCGAGCACAACCATCCCCTATATGTCTCCGGATACTGTCATGACATCAAGATAGGTAAAATCCTGATCGACAATGGGTCCCCCGTCAATCTCCTTAACGCAAAAGTGTTGAAGGAAATCTGCATGAGCGTTCAACACCTTGCTCGGGATAAAATTACCATCTCCGGATTTGACTCCCAGTCATCACGGACGCTTGGGTCCGTAATACTGATGTTGCGCTTTGGGCTGCTCGTCACGGACATCAAGTTCCACATCATTGACGCTAAGACATGCAACAACGCTTTGCTCGGCCGGCCCTGGTTACACGAGTACAACATCATTCCTTTTATACAACATCAGTGTATGAAATACTTCAAGGATGGTCTCGAGTATACTGTGACAGGAGAGCTAAACCCGTTCTTTGTGAACGGAGTTCGCAAGTATGAAGATGCAAAATACTTCTTACCAGACTTTGAGGACACAGAAAGATGCCACAAACCGGAGAACAAAGTTATCACCACCATTCCGGTCTTCGGGAGTGATACCGAGGAAGAGGAAGAGATAGTTTATTCCGGGCCACCCCAGTACAACAATCTGGGACCGTCCGCTCCTATGCTTATCTTCGGCAGCGACTCAGAAGATGAGGTCCATGCTGTATTCTCTGCTCGGTCTTCAATACAAACCTTCACTGATGAAGAGCAAAGTTTGCAAGTTGCTATGGTTCCGCCCAAGCATCATAAAGAACTAGATGCACTTGATACCTACAATGTGGAAGAGCTGCAGACGTTCTATGTCCCTCCCAGGCAAGAAGGTGAAAAGGCGATCCTATTCTACCTATCCGGGGAAACCAAAGTGGAAAAAGAAATCTGGCATAGCGTGGATTCTACACTTGACAGGCTTCAGCCTATCCGTTTGCCCAGATATTACACAGACGGACTAAGGAGACTCTTGAGACGCCAAGGTGTACCCCTTAAGCAAACTGCTTGACAAGCACGGTTCTATAACAGGATCTGGAACGTCCCCGGAACTCAGCGAAAATTGCCCAACGGGAGAATGGAAACGACTGGGCTTGGGTATGTTCAATTCAAGAAACGGGAGTTACTCCGCGACTGTTACGTCATACATGACTTTGATGAAGAAGGAGATGCTCTGTGGGAAGATGCTAACCCTAAACCAGAAAGGGCTCCCGCCGTGAAAATGCCCAATCCGTCGTTCGAAGAACAAATGGACAAGCTTATAAGGGCAGCAGGTCAAAAGGTTCGAGACGACCATAATCGCGAAATGGCCATCTACAAGAAAGCCAGGACGCAACGCCTCTTTCAACAAGCTGTGAAAAACGAAAATGCTCCTCCTTGTCAACCCGTTATACAAAAGGCTCGACGCAGAGGCAGAAACAAGCCAAAGAACGGGAAAGGCGTTCGACAGTGGCAGAGCGGGACCAAGAAGCCACGCGATCAAGAACCGAGCAACCAAGATTCATATCTTATAAAGAAGATGGGTCGAGCATACACTTTTGCCCAAGATAAGACAAAGAAAATACTTGATCTTGCCATAAAACATCAACTGATTACACTCCCGGAGTCCAAGCACCCCGAGCAAGCAGGCGAAGTCTCTCACCCAGACTATTGCTCCTATCAAGAACTGGGTCTTGGAGACTGCTTCACCTTCAAGAACTGGGTCGAAGATCAGTATCAACAAGGCAGGTTCGCTCTATCCAGCAGCTGGAGGGTAACCCCGCCGCAGAAGCATGAACCCAAATTGACGAGGGTAGAACCAGATCCACATCGGTCTTGGATGCGAGCTCGTACCTTTCACGTGATAATGTCAGGAGAAGAACCTGAGAATATGGACAAACTCCCATGGTGCTTCGAAAACGATGATGACGAGATAATCTCAGAATTTCCACCGGCGCCAAAAGAGCTGGAAGATGGGATACATACTATCGTAGATAACCTCAAGAAAATTGACTTGGGGCCGGCAAGTGACTCGCGGCCGACATTCGTCAGTGAGCTGTTGTCCGAAGAAAGGGTAACTATACTAAAGGACATGCTCATCCAACATAAAGATTGCTTCACACGGCACTATTCCGAAATGTCCGGATTAGATCCAGAGATTGCTGTACACAAATTGGCGATATCTCCGGACGTCAAGCCGATCAAACAAGCGTCGAGAAGAATGCGGCTCGAGCTTGAGATGAGTATCAATGCCGAGGTCAAGAAGCTAATCGACTCTGGCTTTATCCAAGAGGTTTATCCAAGAGGTTCAGTATCCTGACTGGATCGCCAACATCGTCCCAGTGATGAAGAAAAATGAGACGGTGCGCATCTGCGTAGACTTTCGGGATCTCAATAAAGCTTGCCCGAAGGACGACTTCCTAGTACCGGTCACCGAGCTGATGATAGACAATACATCCACTCATGAAGTTTTCTCCTTCATGGACGGCTCATCAGGATACAATCAGATAAAGATGCACCCTGAGGACCAGAAACATACCGCTTTCCGCACCCCTTTGGGCATATTCTGCTACAAGGTGATGCCCTTCGGCCTAAAGAATGTCGGCGCCACCTATCAGAGGGCCATGACGAAGATCTTCGATGACCTCATACATGAAGTCGTCGAATGCTATATCGACGACCTCGTGATTAAGAGCAAATCGTACGAGGAACATTTAGAGCATCTGAAGACCGTATTTCTGTTAGGTCCACGTTACCTCTCCCGGTACTTTCGGGGTTGCGGAAACGGTAAATCAAATTTTTTTCTAAACTTTGTAACATGGACCGTAAAAGCCGGATCTTTGCTAAACTAAACTAGCATACTTGCTAAAGAGAGTTAGCTACTATGAATATGGTTATACCTAAACTTGAACTCCTTCTCTTCTTGTTGTTGTTCTTCTTTCTTGTTCTTTGTAGTAGCTTGAATGGTTCTCTTCTCGTCGCCTTCTTCCGTCGAAGATGGATCCACCTCGAAGGTTCGACCTTTGGGCTCTTCCTCGATCTTTGAGTGAACTAGGGTTTCCGGCTTGCTAAACCTTGAACCCTAGAGAGAGTAGAGAGTGTTTAGGGGTTGTTTTCTTTTCAAGGTGAAGGATTCTCAACACATGAGAAGGAATCACCTTGAGCTTGAGGAAGAAGAAGATGAAGAGAGGAGAGAGAATGGATATGAAAGAATGAGCTCTCTTTTTCTTTTTGCAACCATATCAAAAAGAAAAAGAATTATCTAAATGATAATAATTCAAAATGAGAATAGTTGATGGCAATTTGGAATGACCACTACCATGCTTCATTTGATGAAATGTAAGCATGAATCAAGGAGGACTTTTTAAAGCATGATGGTGGTCAACATTCAACCATGGTCAACAAGTCAACCATGGTCAACAAGTCAACAAAATCAACCATAACATAATTCTCATTTAATTACTATTATTAATAGATAATTCATAAATCCATTAGGGTTTGGAAAATGATAACTGTCAACTGTGCATACGCACCCGTTCCGAAACCCTAATGAAATACCTCATCCTCCGCCTCAAGCAACTGTGCATACACACCTGCATTCTCGTTCCGAGGAACAAGAATACCAAGATATAAAAGCAACCCCAAATATATATACCAGTATCTGGCTCAAACCAGAGCCTGCCAGTATAATCCGTCCGGACTCCAAACGTGCACAAGTGCGCGGATGAGAACGAACCCTGTCGCAAAACCATGCGACCTCTACTCTGTTTTGCCCAGAGGCGAATACCCTCTGTGTGGGACTCTAAAGACTCGACACTACGCTGGCAGTGGGTTTAACCACAGACCGCAAGCGGCACTAGCTGTGCATAACGGTCCCCAGGTAGATGTCGACAAGAAGGCTGACGAGGTGAAACCCCATCTGAACTCCTACTGAGTCTGAATGTGACATTCTCCGTACAGTCCGGTCTGTTCGTCTGATACATCGCATGGCGGGCCTAGGGGGCGGAAAACGTCAGTCCCCTAATAGCGGTACAAGTCGTGTCGGAGTGAAGCCCAATACACCCTGAGATAACACTGGAACCTACCAGTATATCTCGCTTGCCCTGGCCAGGGACTACTTGTGTAATGGCTCTCCTAGACACAGCGCGATGTCAACCCCCAATACCGGGAGAGACGAATCCTGTCTAACCGTCACTGCCTCCAAGTGCTTCGGGACTGCTCCCAACTACTACCTGTTTGCACGACTCAGTAGAGCCGTGGTAGGGTAGTAATCAAAGAACAGTGGGAACACACTCGAGGCGAAGTGACAGTGTCAAGTCAGCGGACTAAGCTGTACTCATATCACCTGGGAACTGATAACTGACGATAGGTATAATACCAACCATCAGTTCCCGACGAGTCCTGTCCAGTGTACTCGTAACCCAACGAGCACCCGCATACTATCTCAAGTACGACGTACTGACGGCTGTAGGACAGACCGTCTCCCGTGCTGGGATGAGAAGCGCATACGCTAGTCTACTCCGGAGTATCGATGCCCTATCTCGGTACTCCCACGACTAGGGACGTGTATAAGGATGTGCTTGTAGATTACCCAGCCCCCACGAGTGTGATCGCCATCACAACGCCGGTAATCAAGCAAAGATCCTAAGGGCTCTACTAATGCGTATAGGTGATATAATAAATAAACACACATGTACACATTAAAGCAGAGGCAAACCAAGTAGCATACTACTATATTGAGCAAGATTGTCTGTACAACTGTGAATATCCCAAGCTTCCATCAAGTAATATACATACTAGTATGATACAGTAATGGCCTCTAGGGCATATACACTAACAATCTCCCACTTGCACTAAGGCTATGTACTGGCGTATCGAAGACCTATCATCTCGATCAGCCGCTCGAACTGAGTCTGGGGTAAAGCCTTCGTGAATGGGTCCGCAGTGTTGTCCTTTGTGTCCACTCTCCGCACCTCGATCTCCTGTCGATCAATGATCTCCCTGATCAGGTGATACCGCCTTAAGATGTGCCTGGATTTCTGATGGGACCTTGGTTCCTTCGCTAAAGCTATAGCCCCATTGTTATCGCAATACAAAGGTATTGGGTCAACAATGGACGGAACCACCTGAAGTTCACTAATGAACTTCTTAATCCAGACCGCCTCTTTTGCGGCATCGCTTGCAGCAATGTATTCAGCCTCCATCGTCGAGTCTGCGACGGTATCCTGCTTGGAACTCCTCCAACATACCGCCCCTCCGTTGAGGGTAAAAACAAAACCCGAGACAGACTTGCTGTCATCTTTATCACTCTGGAAGCTTGAATCGGTAAAGGACTCGACCCTGAGGTCTCCATTACCGTAAACCAGGAACATCTCCTTAGTCCTCCTCAGGTACTTGAGAATGTTCTTCACTGCTATCCAGTGGTCCTCCCCTGGGTCTGACTGATACCGGCTTACCGTGCTCAACGCGTAAGCTACATCTGGTCTTGTACATAGCATCGCATACATTATAGATCCTACCGCCGAAGCGTAGGGTATAGTGCTCATGCGAACCCTCTCCTCGTCAGTCTTAGGAGACATCTTCTTGGAGAGAGTAATTCCGTGCAATGCGGGTATGTTACCGCGCTTGGAATCCTCCATACTAAATCTCTTTAGTACGGTCTCTATGTACCTGGACTGCGAAAGTCCCAATAGTCTCTTGGATCTATCTCTATAGATCTTGATCCCCAGAATGTACGAGGCATCACCCAGGTCCTTCATGGAGAACCTTTGTGACAAAAATAGCTTGACCGATTGTAGCATAGGAATATCATTTCCTATCAAAAGAATGTCGTCCACGTACAAGACTAGGAATACGACAGTTCGTCCTACAATCTTCTTATACACACAGGGTTCATCTTCGTTCTTGATGAAATCAAATTCCTTGATTGCCTCATCAAAACAGATGTTCCAGCTCCACGATGCCTGCTTTAATCCATAAATGGATTTAAGCAACTTGCACACCTTTCCGCTGCTCCCACTGTCTACGAAACCTTCTGGTTGATCCATGTAAACGCACTCTTCCAAACAACCGTTTAGGAAAGCCGTCTTAACATCCATCTGCCAGATTTCATAGTCATGGAAGGCAGCAATGGCAAGTAGGATCCGAATGGATTTGAGCATAGCCACCGGAGAAAAAGTCTCGTCATAGTCCAAACCAGGTCTTTGACGAAAACCTTTTGCAACGAGTCTAGCTTTATAGGTTTCCACCTGCCCATCTACACCAAGTTTCCTTTTGTAGATCCATTTGCATCCAACGGGTTTTACCCCAGGTGGAGCAATATCCATGGTCCACACTTTATTGGCGTACATGGACTCCATTTCAGATTGCATTGCTTCCTGCCACTTATCAGAGTCCTTACTGATAATGGCCTGCCTGAAACTGGTAGGGTCATCTTCTTCCAAGATGCAATCCTCTCGATCCCCGTCTATGAGAAAACCGTAGTATCTCTCGGGCGGATGAGAAATCCTACCAGATCTGCGGAGTGGCTGAGGTTCGTTTGGGGTTATTGAATCTAGCGGTTCCTCCAAATTTTCTGTTAAAGCTTGTGTTTCTGGAATTTCATCCAGTTCTACCGTGCTGCCACTAATGTTTTTAACAAGAAATTCTTTTTCTAAAAATGTGGCATTTCTTGAAACAATTATCTTCTGTTCCTCTGCATGGTAGAATAGATACCCACTTGAATCTTTTGGGTATCCCACAAACTTACACAAAACCGCCCGTGCCTCAAGTTTGTCTGGGTTCTGCTTTTTGACATAAGCTGGGCAACCCCAAATCTTAATACGTTTAAGATACAAACTTTTACCACTCCATATTTCATACGGAGTCTTGGGCACGGATTTGGATGGAACTTGATTCAATAGATGTGCTGCAGTTTGAAGTGCATATCCCCAGAATGAAAGAGGTAACTCAGCACTACTCATCATGGAGCGAACCATATCCAGTAGGGTACGATTCCTCCGCTCCGATACACCGTTGTGCTGTGGTGTATAAGGGGGAGTAAGCTGAGAGAGAATACCATTCTCTTTTAAGTAATCTAGGAATTCCGTGCTTAAGTACTCCCCTCCTCTGTCACACCGGAGGATCTTGATACTTTTGCCTGTCTGGTTCTCTACTTCCTTTCTGAATTCCTTGAATTTCTCAAAAGCTTCAGATTTGTGTTTCATCAGATACACATATCCGAACCTAGAGAGATCGTCAGTGAATGTGATGAAGTACGAGAACCCACCCCTTGCATGTATAGACATCGGACCACATACATCACTATGTACGAGTCCCAAGAGCTCTGCTGCTCTTTCTCCATGTCCGGTGAACGGAGATTTGGTCATCTTCCCTTTGAGACAAGACTGACAAGTTTCATAAGATAAAAACTCGAACGCATCCAAGAGTCCATTTCTATGCAACTTACTCAGTCTTTTCTCTCCTACATGACCAAGTCTACAATGCCACAAGTAGGATTCATTCGTATCTGAATTCTTCCTCTTGCGTGTGTTTTGTATATTGAGAACTGTATTCTGATTTAGAACGTAGATACCATTAAACAGTGTACCCTCTGCAACCAGTACCTCATCAAGGTAAATGTTCATGATATTCTTTTCAAGAACAAACTTATATCTATCTTTATCGAGTAAAGAAACTGATATGATGTTGCAAACCATGGAGGGTACATAGTAGCAATCGTTCAAAATCATAGTCTTGCCATTTGGCAATACTAGGTGATATTCACCGACGGCTGCCGCATTAACTTGTGCTCCGTTCGCTACTCTGAGCGACATATCACCCGGTGCAACTTTCCTACTTTTTCTCAGTCCTTGCAATAAATTGCAGATATGAGATCCTGATCCGGTATCAAGTACCCAGGAGGTAGGGCTGACCGTAAAACAGTTCTCAATTACAAGAACACCTGAAGTAGATGCAAAACCATGCTTCTTCTTTGACTGGGTATCCTGGAAATCCATACAATCCCCTTTCCCATTCTCATACTCATGACTGTTGTCACAAGTTAGAGCTGAACCAACTTTCCCCAGTCCCGAATAAGAATTCGGATCGGTCAAGCGATACATTTTATTATCTTGATTAGGGCGTGAAAAGGTTGCTGCCTGGAGAGAGAGAAAAGAAACACTCAGTGTATGCTCGTGCAAGATTAGATTGGTTTATTAATTTATCTAACCAGGGTGTCTCCCACTGTTTCCTCAAATCCTTCTTAAAACCTTTTAAAAGAAGAACTAGCCGGGTTTTAATTCACGTCACAATACTTGCTTAACCTTTCAGCCAGGCTAGTGTCGGTACTTCGAGGGAGGTTTTCCAACGCTTTCGCGAAGTTCCTTAATTAAAGAACCTCTTTTCCCTGGGGGCGTAACCCCGCTAACACCTTTCTAGACACCTACTAGGTTTATAGCATTGATCGTTAAGTGAAATAATCTCCCGAGAGTAAACCAACTCATCAGTGGGATCGGGATCCAACTGTCATTGTGTGATAACCTAGATGGAATCCACTCTAGTCACCATACTCCAGAAGGTATGCTAAATCTGCAAGTTTCAGTTCTTTTGAAACTCCCGATGTGGTTTTTCCCCTAGGACTCAAGTGATCTTGACACAGTTAACAAATCAAAAAGTCCTAGTCAAGTTCATCCCGTCGTTGTCTTGATTGCATTAAACCCACCTGCATAACCCTTGACACAGTCAACAAGGTTACACAAATGTCCTAACCAATCACATTGTATCCAGCAAATAAGCAACACTTAGCTACCGTTCACTGCGCCTTGACACAGTCAACAAACGCAGCACGAATACTAAGTATAACTTATAAGAAACGACGGAGGGCTACGGCTGGGTTTTAGGCGAAAAACCCGTTAACGTAATGAACTTGATGTCGTTGAAGGAACGTGATACACCTTTTTGAAAATATAGTGGCGAAAAACTTTTTGCTAAAGAGGTCATTCCCTGTGAAGGGATCTCGGCTCTTTCCTCGTCGAATGAGGTGCAGGATATTACAAAATAAATATCTCGATGCAAAGCAAGAATAATCGACTATAGTGAAGTTATTACCCTGACGCAAACTTTTGTCCAAGGGGTCACTCCCGGTGAAGGGATCTCGGCCCTTGCCTCGTCGACTGAGGTGCTGGGTATTCATAACCGAATACCGCGATGCAAAACAAAAATGAACGTCCTTGTAATAACAGCTTTTTGAAAAACTTGTTCCAACAACGTCTTTTAGGTTTATTTTCTTGCATTAGTTCTTTTAATGCGTGATATTCTTGCATTAGTTCTTTTAATGCGTCCC
The DNA here is from genome assembly GCA_030015575.1 of Agapanthus africanus. Lineage (NCBI taxonomy): Eukaryota > Viridiplantae > Streptophyta > Magnoliopsida > Asparagales > Amaryllidaceae > Agapanthus > Agapanthus africanus. The sequence goes on from CM057351.1 coordinate 36,907,795, forward strand.
ATCATTTAATCCTACCATTGCAGAAAATAACCAAAATATGATGTACGCTTATGCCATTCGCATTCGCCACGGGGTCCCGTCATCACTCGTTAGGTTACTGAACTAACGACAGAGCGGGGGCTGGGCTAGCGCGGCTGTAAAACATAAGCAACGCCTAAATAGTAAAGCAATGATAGACATTACAGATCACAGATGAATACATTGGATATACTAGCAATCCGCAATCCTTTCGAGCCTGCAACGAAAAGCGGATTACACGGTCGCGGTGAATAGCCAAATACCCCACCCAAGACCCCTACGGGTGCGGCAAACTACCCGCCAAGTACTCGGCAGTTTGTGCACCCCCTCCATGGGTCTATCCTAGGAGCAAAAACAGTAAAAAGAATTATACAATGACGGCTACAACCCCGACCCGGTTGTGCGGCCAAACAAATAATAATATTACATCAATTTACATTTACAATGAATGAAAGAAAAACAAAAGCTCATCTCACATCCACCCCGGCTATTCACCCGCGACAGTCCAACACATTCATATACACATTCCAATATCAAACACAGATCATGTATAACCCTGACTAATCGTCTTATAGCGATTAGCCGACGTTCAATACATGCAAACATCACAGATATAACCTTTATAGTCAAAGTATATTGAAGTTCGGAAAAAAATACGGAATTATAGGCCCCCAAAAACAAATTTGTATTCTGGAAAATCTGGGCACATATAATATATCTGGAAAATCCTAAAACCATGTCAGAAACATACTGCACCAAAGACGACACAGTAACTCACCAAGTTGGCCGCGCTTCCGCGGCAATAGCTTGCTATTGCCGCGGAAGCGCGGCGCTCTGGTAGAGTTGCTGTCTCGTTTTTGGTGGGTTTCTTCTAAAAACCCTGAGATGATTTTTGGACTATAATAAATTTTGTTTTGACGAGAAAAAAATTTAACAGAAACTCAGGTTTTCATAACTTGGTTTTTTCGATTTTTCCGTTTCGAACTTCGATACACTTTACTACCAAGCTAGTTTATGTTTAGTTAGGCTCTGATACCACTGTTAGGTCCACGTTACCTCTCCCGGTACTTTCGGGGTTGCGGAAACGGTAAATCAAAATTTTTTCTAAACTTTGTAACATGGACCGTAAAAGCCGGATCTTTGCTAAACTAAACTAGCATACTTGCTAAAGAGAGTTAGCTACTATGAAGATGGTTATACCTAAACTTGAACTCCTTCTCTTCTTGTTGTTGTTCTTCTTTCTTGTTCTTTGTAGTAGCTTGAATGGTTCTCTTCTCGTCGCCTTCTTCCGTCGAAGATGGATCCACCTCGAAGGTTCGACCTTTGGGCTCTTCCTCGATCTTTGAGTGAACTAGGGTTTCCGGCTTGCTAAACCTTGAACCCTAGAGAGAGTAGAGAGTGTTTAGGGGTTGTTTTCTTTTCAAGGTGAAGGATTCTCAACACATGAGAAGGAATCACCTTGAGCTTGAGGAAGAAGAAGATGAAGAGAGGAGAGAGAATGGATATGAAAGAATGAGCTCTCTTTTTCTTTTTGCAACCATATCAAAAAGAAAAAGAATTATCTAAATGATAATAATTCAAAATGAGAATAGTTGATGGCAATTTGGAATGACCACTACCATGCTTCATTTGATGAAATGTAAGCATGAATCAAGGAGGACTTTTTAAAGCATGATGGTGGTCAACATTTAACCATGGTCAACAAGTCAACCATGGTCAACAAGTCAACAAAATCAACCATAACATAATTCTCATTTAATTACTATTATTAATAGATAATTCATAAATCCATTAGGGTTTGGAAAATGATAACTGTCAACTGTGCATACGCACCCGTTCCGAAACCCTAATGAAATACCTCATCCTCCGCCTCAAGCAACTGTGCATACACACCTGCATTCTCGTTCCGAGGAACAAGAATACCAAGATATAAAAGCAACCCCAAATATATATACCAGTATCTGGCTCAAACCAGAGCCTGCCAGTATAATCCGTCCGGACTCCAAACGTGCACAAGTGCGCGGATGAGAACGAACCCTGTCGCAAAACCATGCGACCTCTACTCTGTTTTGCCCAGAGGCGAATACCCTCTGTGTGGGACTCTAAAGACTCGACACTACGCTGGCAGTGGGTTTAACCACAGACCGCAAGCGGCACTAGCTGTGCATAACGGTCCCCAGGTAGATGTCGACAAGAAAGCTGACGAGGTGAAACCCCATCTGAACTCCTACTGAGTCTGAATGTGACATTCTCCGTACAGTCCGGTCTGTTCGTCTGATACATCGCATGGCGGGCCTAGGGGGGCGGTAAACGTCAGTCCCCTAATAGCGGTACAAGTCGTGTCGGAGTGAAGCCCAATACACCCTGAGATAACACTGGAACCTACCAGTACATCTCGCTTGCCCTGGCCAGGGACTACTTGTGTAATGGCTCTCCTAGACACAGCGCGATGTCAACCCCCAATACCGGGAGAGACGAATCCTGTCTAACCGTCACTGCCTCCAAGTGCTTCGGGACTGCTCCCAACTACTACCTGTTTGCACGACTCAGTAGAGCCGTGGTAGGGTAGTAATCAAAGAACAGTGGGAACACACTCGAGGCGACGTGTCAAGTCAGCGGACTAAGCTGTACTCATGTCACCTGGGAACTGATAACTGACGATAGGTATAATACCAACCATCAGTTCCCGACGAGTCCTGTCCAGTGTACTCGTAACCCAACGAGCACCCGCATACTATCTCAAGTACGACGTACTGACGGCTGTGGGACAGACCGTCTCCCGTGCTGGGATGAGAAGCGCATACGCTAGTCTACTCCGGAGTATCGATGCCCTATCTCGGTACTCCCACGACTAGGGACGTGTATAAGGATGTGCTTGTAGATTACCCAGCCCCCACGAGTGTGATCGCCATCACAACGCCGGTAATCAAGCAAAGATCCTAAGGGCTCTACTAATGCGTATAGGTGATATAATAAATAAACACACATGTACACATTAAAGCAGAGGCAAACCAAGTAGCATACTACTATATTGAGCAAGATTGTCTGTACAACTGTGAATATCCCAAGCTTCTATCAAGTAATATACATACTAGTATGATACAGTAATGGCCTCTAGGGCATATACACTAACAATTTCAACGCCTTCGGAAATACAACTTGAAAATGAACCCTCTCAAATGCGCATTCGGAGTCTCCTCGGGCAAATTCCTAGGGTTCATTGTCCGACACTGAGGCATCGAGATAGATCCGTCGAAGATCAAAGCGATTATGGAAATGCCTCCGCCAAGGACTCTCAAGCGATTGCGGTCTCTCCAAGGGAAGCTCGCGTATATTCGGCGATTTATAGCCAATCTCTCCGGCAAGTGCCGTCCCTATACTCACCTAACGAAGAAGGGAACCCCGTTCGTCTGGGATCACAAATGCCAAAATGCACTGGACGAAATCAAGCAATACCTGCAGAATCCGCCAGTATTGGCCGCTCCCGTTAAAGGAAAACCTCTCGTCCTGTACACAACAGCCCTTGAAGGTTCTTTAGGCGCGCTGTGGGAACAAGAAAACGACCAAGGGATGGAGAGAGCCCTCTACTATTTGAGTCGAGTTCTACTGGGGGCAGAAAGCAATTACTCCCCCATCGAAAAACACTGCCTGGTGTTGATCTTCGCAATAACTAAGCTCAGACACTACGCGTTGGCACATGAGGTCCATCTCATATCAAAAGTGGATCCTTTCAAGTACTTGATGTCGAAGGCCATATTAACAGGACGAATCGCTAAATGGGCCCTGCTCTTGATGGAATTCTCTATAACTTATCGGCCTCTTAAGGCAGTGAAAGGCCAGGCTATCGCCGACTTCCTCGCTGAGCACCCGATACCCGCCGATTTTCCTTTGAATTGCGAACTGCCGGACAAACATGCGTTTGACACGATCGACGGTGGTGACACCCGGTGGGAACTCTATTTTGATGGGGCGTCTTCCATGAAGAAGCGCAAACAAAACACCCCTATAATCAAATCGGGGGTAGGCCTCATCTTCGTAACTCCACAAGGAGGGATAATGCGCTTTTCCTTCTCCTTAACAGAGCCGAGTATGAAGCTTTGATAGCAGGTCTCGAGATCGCCATCGACATGGGAATTGAAAACCTCCCGATATACGGAGATTCCCAACTGGTCGTTAGTCAAATAAATGACGACTACCAAACGTGCAAGCCAGAGTTGGTGAAGTACGGTGAGAAAGTACAACAACTACTGACTCAAATCCCTTCTTACACCCTGGAAAGCATACCGCGTGCGGAAAATAGAAAATCGGATGCATTATCCAAGCTCGCTAAAGAACTGGCTGACGAGAACCTCGATGACGTGAGGATCGTTGTGCAAAACCGTCAGGTTCTCGCACCGGCAGAAATATCTCCGGAGTCTTTCGAAGAAAAGGGAGCGACCGAGCAGACAGCTCTGCAAATAAGAGACCAAGAAAAGGTTGCGGATTGGAGGGAAGTCTTTATAGACTACTTCAAATTCCGTCGAACACCTGAAGATGCGTCTTCAAGACATCAGCTTATGAAACGAGCTGTGTCTTTTGCTTTCGTCAATGATACTCTGTATAAGAGATTGTTTGATGTTCCATGGCTAAGATGCCTGGGACCTGAAGAGGCAAAGAGAGTCGTTCAAGAAACTCACGACGGACTCTGCGGTTCTCACCAAGCCGGGCTCAAGATGAAGCTGATGATCAAACGGACGGGTTATTATTGGCTTACGATGATCCAAGACTGTCTCGAATACGTGAAGCAGTGCCATTCGTGCCAGATTCACGGAGACTTTATCCATCAGCATCCAAATCCACTACACCCAACAGTGGCTAGCTGGCCGTTCGAAATGTGGGGAACTGACATATTCGGCCCCATCGAACCAGCATCGTCCAGAGGATATCGATTCATTTTGGCGACAACTGATTACTTCTCCAAATGGGTAGAAGCAGTACCGCTAAGGGAAGTGAAGACGGAGAATATCCTCCATTTCTTCAATACATACGTTATTTATCAGTTCGGTACTCCACGACGGATTATCTCCGATAACGGGCCAGCCTATAGAAGCTACAAGATCAGCTGCTTCGCACAACAACATAACATAGACTGGAGATACTCCTCAGTCTATAATCCCCGAGCTAACGGTCTAGCTGAGGCTTTTAGCAAGACCTTAACGAAGATCATGAAAAAGACGGTGTCCTGAAATAAGAAGGACTGGCACGACAGATTGCATGAAGCTCTCTAGGCGTATCGAACTACGTTCAAAATGGCCACGAACACAACTCCGTACGCATCGGTATTCGGTACAGAGGCGGTAGTCCCCCTCAAGATAGAGTTACCCTCTCTACGAATGGCAGTTCATTACGAGCTAACGGACGAAGAGAATGCTCACCTGCGGCTTGAGGAGCTCGATGCCCTTGATGAAACCCGGCTCATAGCGCAACAAAATCTAGAGGCTTACAAAGCAAAGATGACGCGCTCATACGAAAGATTGATTAGGCCAAGAACATTCCGCCAAGGTGAACTCGTGTTAGTGGTCAAAAGACCTATGATCCCCAATCGTGCCAAACAAAGGAAATTCGAGCCGAACTATGAAGGCCCGTATATAATAGACAAGGTCTACCAGGGTGGGCCTATCTACTCATGGACATGCATGGTGAAAGACCCTTCAGGCCAATAAACGGTCGCTTCCAGAAGAAGTACTACGCCTGACGAGTCACGGCCTAGGTCAATGATAGATGACGACGACTATGTCTGCTCGCTATCTTTCTAAGCCCAAACTCTACAAGTAGTAGCCGGCTAACGGACCGAAACGTCCTTAAACTAACAATAGACCGAAACGTCCTTAAAACTAACGACGGAACGAAACATCCTTAAACTAACGATGGACCGCTATGTCCTAAAACTAGCTGCTGACCGAGACGTCGATAAACTACTGTAGACTGCGGCATCCCAAGACTGACACAAAAAAAAGAGAAAAGAAATAAAGAAAAAAACGGTATGTCCATAAGCGAAATGGGCACGGATGAAAACCCGAAAGGGCTCTGTGAGTAAAAACAGCACGGCTGCCGGCGAGTTTTGTGAAAACCCGAAATGGAGAAACCTCGTTAGAATAAAAAAAAGAGAGAAAAAAAGAAAACGGTATGTCCATAAGAAAAATGGGCACGGATGAAAACCCGAAAGGGTTCCGTGAGTAAAAACAGCAGGGCCACCGGCGAGTTTTGTGAAAACCCGAAAGGGCGCAATCTCGTTAAAAGACACTTGCAATGTCCTCTCGACTTCGTAAGGAGAAACCCACCTGCGTGAGATCCTTACGACTCACAAGGGAGCAACACACTTAGGAATCCTCACGGTTCCTAAGGAGAAATTACACTTGCGAGATCCTCATGACTCATAAGAAGAATGTCATGCCCCCCTTCCCAGTGTACGGCGAAGGGGACGCGGCGAGGCCCGCTACGTATATACTTCAGAAGTACATACGCTAAGAGTAACTAAGCAATATAAAGTAATTCACAAGAGACGAAAATATAGAAATAACAGCAACTTTTATTAATAACATTCTTTGTACAATGCATGAAAAGAAAATACAACTGGAATGAAAACAATGCCTAAACAGTGGCATAACAGAAAATGAAATAAACTGAAAAGAACAAGGTACAATATCTAGAGCTCTGGGTCTTCCTGGAACTGCTCCAAATCTTCACCGGTGGGCTCGATCTCAGCTTGGTCCAACGCACCTGACGACATTCAAAGAAGAAAGAATAAAATGTCGTCAGGGAACAGATCGCTCGGTAAGTCCCAAAGAATAAGAAGAATGAGAATGACAGAGTAACAGTATTTTCTAAAGTATTATATTGTTGAATATTATGGAACATTATGTAACGCTGTTGTTTGTAGCTTGGTACAGAAGGATGCCAGTGTATACGAGGGGGATCTCTATATGCTAGAGATCAGGGCAAAAGGAAAGTACAAGGAACCGTTATGCCACGGTACAACAGCAATAGGATTCAGGTTAGGTGTCTTAATCTTGTAGGGTTGCTAGGCACGCGCACAAGGGTCTACGAGGCATCAACCATGCCCGATTAAAAATTTAGCCGTGCCGAACAACCCGAATACGGAACTTTAAACTAGAGATTAGGCGAAAACTAACATGCTAAACATTTTAACACTAAGTGAGAGGGATTACAACCTTTGTAGATCCGGTCCTTCACTTCATATGCTCCGTGTTGTGGTCCCTTCGCTGCGATCATCGGGTTCCGGACTCTCGAGAGGTTCCACGAAGAGAAAGATGCAACCTTTGCTTTCGATCTTCGATACTAAGATGATCTACCTTGAAGTTTCTTTAACACAAGCTAACACTCATGAAATGATGTGAACACCCTCATCTAAATGGCAAGGGAAGATGAGGATGATGAAGTAGGATTTTTGCTCTCTTTATTTATCTTTTTCTCATATCTATCCATCACAAAAATCAAAGCAAGAAACCATTTCAAGCAAAGAAGAAGAAGGAAGAAGATGATGAACAATAATAGAATCCTTTTGTGATGAATAGAAAATGAAATGATATGAAGAATAATGCAACCATGGTTGACTTAACCATTATAGAGAATTGACTAGGGTTAGGGTTTGGGTTGGGTTAAAGCATGAGTCACTTACAAATATCTTTATCATGACAAAAAGAAAAGCTTCTAGAAACATCTAGAAAGCTTAACCCTAATCCAAACCCTAATCATGTTTAAACTCCACTAAACAAGTTGCATTAGTTATCATATCATGTTACAATATTATATATCACATATATAATATTTATCGTAACAAAATAAAATAATACATTTAACATATATCGCATATATATCAATGTATTACCCGAGTGAGAAAAAGAATCTTTTAGTGAGCAAATATTAGTTAATGCAATTTAATATATCATATATATTATTATTATACATTAAATTATCGAATCAACACTTGATCCGACAATCCGGCTATATCGCATATAACCGACTAATATTTATCCGTACCGATTCATCGAATCAACACTTGATCCGATGACCCGGCTGATATCAAATATCGCGAGAATATAATACGGTATCACATATTGCATTATCCTCGGTACCGCACATATCACATATGTGCTCTTACTCCGTTTTGCCTGAGCCAAGAAACCTCTGTGTAGGACTTTAAAGAATCGTCAATACGCCGGCAGTAGGTGATGATCATATCAAACACCCACAAGCTGCAAGCGGTCAGCTAAACGTAACAGCTACCCAGGTATTGAGCGCTCAGAAGATCAACAAGCAAGCCTGTACATTCTCCTGTGAATCCAAACAGTAACACTCCCGTACAGTCCGGTCTCGTCGTCTGATATGTTGCATATCTCGCCTAGGGGTGGTAAACGTCAGACCCCAGTAACTCGATAAGTCGTGTCGATATGAGGTCTATAACAGTTCGAGAAACTACTGATAACACTTACCAGTAAATCTCAGCAACCCTGGCCAGGGATTTCCGGTTATAGCCAATCGAACACAGCACAACATCAACTCCCTATACTGGGAGAGACGAATCCCCTCCTATCACTCATTGCCTCCATGTGATTCGGGACTGTACCCAAAAGCCACCTTTTTGCACGCCCTCTTGGACGTGGTATGAAGGAAATCAAAGTACAGTGGGAACCACACAAGACTCTATGACGATCTCGGGTCAACAGACTACTCTGTACCAGTGTCACCGGAGAACTGCCATTTGACGTATGGTATAATACCATCTGGGAGTTCTCGGCGAGTCCGTCCAGTGTACCCAGTCTCCACTGAGCACCTGTACACCATCCTTGATGTCAAACACCGATGGATATGGGATCATCCATCGCCCATCATATGGGTCAAGATGCGTATACGCTAGTCTACTCTGGTGCATCGATGCCCTGTCTCGATACACCCTCGACTAGGAACAGTTATAGGATGTACACGTCGACTACCGTGGCCCCACTAGTATGATCTCATCATAGTCCCAGTAGTCGAGTACATATCCTAAGGGCTTTATCAACATGTAACATAGAGACAATCAGAGTACATGTTAAGATAAAGTACAACCAGATAGCATACTATCATGTCGAGCAAGAAAATCCTCCCTATATATGTCCAAGCATCCACTACAATATACATCGTATGTACAGTAATGGCCTCTAGGGCATATATATAACTAACAAATCTGACCACCTCGTGCCACCTTTAACACCTTCCGTACCAATCTACCCCTTAAATCCCGTAGTGTTTTAACAGTATTGTAGTATTGGAATATGTAAATTGAGTGACTGACCAAAACCATGATATCAGTAAACATTGTTGTAACTGTATAATCAGGTAAATGGAATATCAGGATAATGGATGAATATCCATGGTTTGATTCAGTCACAAGGAGTATATTATTAACTGGATTCAGGGTTTCATGTATTCAATTTGGGTTGGAGTATAAAAGAATATAGGTTGACTTAAATCATATTCGAGTCAGGAATAGTCAGACTCTAACCCAAGTAAGACTAAAAGAAAGATAATTTGAAGTCCAATATTAGTTAGGGGCCTTTTTGTAATTTGTAAAACTTGAGGGGGTTTTCTGTAAAAAGTACTTTTGTATAGTTTTCAAAATACACCTCAAGTATTTAATAATCGTCTTTATTGTTATAATGAATGTGTATTTTATTTGTGTTATTCTAGTGAATATATCCTAATAAAAGTATTAATTGTTTTATTTGAAATTCATGGTATTTTAACGTAACTTTTAATCTTTTAATTTTAGGAAAAAGTGGAAACTTTAGATTATGATAAAATAGGTGTTTAAATTTTAATTATATATATATTAACACATGAATAATTTTATATAAATATTTTATTTAGAGAAAGTCTCATTTTCCTTAAATATCGTATTTTAAACCTTTCGAGACCGAATGCTCCTTGCGGAGGTCTGAATCTCGCACTACTAGCCTGCGGGTGCACGATGAACCGTACTATCCCTAACAGGTTCCCCAAAAGTGGGTTGTGGCGGCACTTTACTTAGGTTTTATAAACACTTCTCATTTAGGAAAACGATTTTATAAATATAAGGTATTTATTTGCAAAAGAGTTTAGTTTTCCGTATTTTAGTTGTTAGGGTTTCCTAAGCCAACTAGCCTACTTCTAAGGTCTAAACGATGAGTCATTAGAAGCCTCAAATCGCCTCTTCACCGTCAATTGCGGCCAGGTAAGTGCCAGGTAAGTGGGAAGGAACCACAGTCGTGGGCCTAATTAAAAACCACTAGCCTTAGCCACACTTGCCTAGGCACCACAAGACAGTTTAGATAAACGATCGATGTCCATGACCAATCGTGTTTTTATTTTATTAAAAGATTTTACTTAGGAATGTTTACAACTTAAAGCTTTCAATAAAGGTTATAAAGATTAGGGTATTTTAGTGAAAAGTCCTGTAATTTCGTATTCTGTATTTTTTGATATTTATCAATTAGGGTTATATTGAGTGTGTGTAGAGGTAGGTCATTACCTCGTGCCTTATTTTAGGTTTTGGTGAAGTTTAAAGGTAAAACATGCTATGTTAAACTTAAAGGTATTATAGTGCAAGAATACGGTATTCGAAAACGTTATCATTTTATGTGTGAAATTTCATTCAAATTGAGTTCTACAAGTTTTGTGATCAAGATAAACATATTTAGGAGTGAGGTAATTGATTAAACTAAGAAAAATGAACTTCATGGTATTTTTATGAAAAGAATACGGTATTGCAAAGAAGCTATCATTTCATGTGAAAAAGTTTGATTAAATTGGTTTATGGGTGATTAATAGTCAACATGAATATGGGTAGATAATATGTATTAGGTGACAAGTGGAAATTTATAGAAAAACCGAATCGGAAATTGGTTTGTTCGATTTCTGTCGGGTTCCAAAAAGTCGTATTTTTCACCTTAAAGAAAAGGGAGATAGAAGATGTGGGACTTACGGTTTGGACAAGCTAAGGAAGCTAAGGGATGTGGTGGTTGCCGATTCGTCGAAAGCGTTGCGAAGGTTCTGATCCGGTCACCGGAATCCGTCGTCGATTTCGGCAGCGCTTCGCTTCTTACTCTTCGTACCAAGTTCTCGAGAATTTGAGAGAGTAGACTTAGAGTTGTGAGGGGAAAAGGTAGAGGATAGGGGTCTTTATATAGGGCTAGGCTAGGGTTAGGGTTAGGATAAAAAATATTAAAAGAAAATATAAAAAACATTAAAAATTCATTAAAAATCATTAAACCTAGGAGCAAAAGGGATTTATTGGCCAAATCAAAACCGATCCAGGTATAATAAGTGTGCAAGAGGGTTGACCAAGTCAAGAGCCAACTTTTCTCAGTTGGTGACTCGGCCGTCCGGCCAAGTCCGGCCGGATCGGCCGGACCGAGTCGGCCGATTCTCCGGCCGGAGGCGCCGAGTCGGGCCGAGTCAAGGGTCCAATGGCCGGGGGTTTTCCTGAGGAACAACTTGGTATTTTTACTTTTTGTTGTCCAGTACATATTTTGGGAGTTATGGCCTTTTTACCGTTGACTTCCAAAAAAAAATAAAACAAAATAAATACAAAAATAATGTGGGGCATGGGATTTGAACTCCGGTGGCTTGGTTCAGCAGTGCAAGGTATTACCAATGAGCTACAAGCTCCTTCTTGTAATTATTGTGGTTTTTAATTACTTAAACTGATAGCAGCAAGAATAAATACTCCAAGTATACATTAAATTTTAAAGTAAATTCTTGTATGCTTGTAATTAAAAACAAAAATAATTACCTAAATCTTGTGCTCAGGCTAAAATATCCCTTTGTGGATTTTAAAAAAAATATTTGAAAAATTTTGTATAGGGAAAAAAATGTATAAGAAATTAGGGTTGTTACAAAGAACCCTCTTATGGGACCCTCACGGCTCATAAGATTTGAAAGTCTTAAGCTATAGGGATCTAAACCTGTTCTTAAGCAACCACCATAACCTATGATATTGCCCTATAAGCGGCTCAATGCTGACCCTTGTATACAATCCACGGGCGCGAATAAACATTTCCCTAACAAAGTCCCATCCATGACTAGGGATATGTTTGCACAGTGAACAACCCTTGTAAGTCCTCTCGACTTATAAGGAGAAAGCACTCTTGTAAGATCCTTACGACTTATAAGAGACCATGCACTTAGGAATCCTCACGATCCCTAAGGAGAAAACGCACCTACGAGATCCTCACAACTCGCAGAGAGAAATACCTTTATGAAACCCTTACGGCTCATGAAGTCAAAAGCCTTAGTCGACAGGATCCTAACCATGATCGCTAAGTCACATTTATTCGACATCGACATTGGCAAATGATAATCCGCTCCTGGCAATATTCCAGTTGTAACGGTGCTGATGCCGAAATCGGTGTCTAATTCCAAGCTTGCAGCAAGTAGCTAGCGAGCCACACATGCATACAAAATAGCCGAAATGATGGGGCAACTTGCAACAAAATCAGCAAGTAAAAATGTATGCATGCGAAATAGCCGAAATGATTGGGCAACTCGCAACAAAAAGCAGCGAGTAAAAATAAAATAAATAGCCGAAATGATTGGGCACCGCGAAAAATAGCTGAAATGATTGGGCAATCGCGACCTTCGCGATATAAAAGCTGAAATGATAGAGCATCGCTGAAAGAAATAAAATAAAATGAAACTATTTGCCCTACATGTGATGTTACATCAATCCCTGTATACAATCCAGGGGCGCAAACAAAGAAGGGATCACACCCTCCTTCCCTAGGCTCCATCGGAAGAAGAAGCCAAATCTCAACGGTTCACAGACAACCTAGATACCACTTCAATATTCGTCTCATTAAAACATATGCAACGTCATCCACATGACCCCGTCGCGGAAATACGTCATCCACATGACCCCGTTCGGAAATACGTCATCCATATGACCCCGTTCGGAAATACGTCATCCACATGACCCCGCTCGGAAATACGTCATCCACATGACCCCGTTCGGAAATACGTCATCAGCATGACCCCGTTCGGAAATACGTCATCCACATGACCCCGTTTGGAAATACGTCATCAGCATGACCCCGCTCGGAAATACGTCATCAGGACCCCGCTCGGAAATACGTCATCCACATGACCCCGTTCGGAAATACGTCATCCACATGACCCCGCTCGGAAATACGTCATCAGCATGACCCGGTTCGGAAATACGTCATCCACATGACCCCGTTCGGAAATACGTCATCCACATGACCCCCTTCGGAAATACGTCATCCACATGACCCCGTTCGGAAATACGTCATCCACATGACCCCGTTCGGAAATACGTCATCCACATGTCCCCGTTCGGAAATACGTCATCCCCATGGCCTCATTCGGAAATACGTCATCCGTATGGCCCCGCTCAGAAATACGTCATCCGTATGGCCCCATTCGGAAATACGTCATCCATATGACCCCGCTCGGAAATACGTCATCCACATGACCCCGTTCGGAAATACGTCATCCGTATGACCCCGTCACGGAAATACGTCATCCATATGACCCCGTTTCGGAAATACGTCATCTACATGTCTATCCCACTAAACACTTGTGGGTCCTCTCGACTCGTAAGGAAGAAAAAAACTCTTTTATAAGATCCTTACGACTTATAAGGGAAAACACACTTAGGAATCCTCACGATTCCTAAGGAGAAAATACACCTACGAGATCCTCACGACTCGTAGGGAGAAAATTTTTATGAGACCTTCACGGCTCATAAAATTGAAAAATCTTAGGTGACAGATCCTAACCCTGTTTCCTAAGCCATCACTACCCCTAGAAGAAGCCAAGACAAGATGCTCACTCTATCATCTGCCAACCATGTTTGCTAAGGTGACATGCTGATAACAAAAGAAAGAAGAAGCAGAGAGATGCCACAAGACATTGAAAAAAAATGTGTATCTTTTATTCATGAATTCAATTGGGTACAAAATACATCATATGAAAGAATAAAAGAATGAATACATTTTATTCAAAATTACAAATGGTACAAAAAAAATTATTGAGAAGGAAGCGCTTTCAATAATCCAATCAGTCGCTTGCGCACTTCCTTCAGCCCCTCTTCTTGATCAGCTGCTGCGACCGACTCTGCTTCGACCTGGGCTCGCTGCTGCAAGTAGGACGAAAGTTGTTCCTCGGCGGCCCGCTGAGATGCTTCACGATCTTGTGCATCCCGCTCGATGATGTCGAGCTTCTGCCTCAATATTAACCCATCAGAAATGCATCGCAGAAGGCCTTCGAAGATAACTCTCAACTGGGCAGCAATCGCATCAACCTGAGTATGCAGTCGAGCAGGTTCGCTTGAAGTTTCTTTACATTCTTTCTGCTTTAAAGCCAATTCTTGTTCAAGATGGCGGAAGTAAGAAGTGCTCTGCACGATCCACACGGCCCGTTGAGTGCTCGCAGCCAGAATCTCAGGTGCAAGACGCCTAAGCTCAAGCTCATGTAGGCAAGCCTCGATTTCCCTGTAGCAATTAACCCAGGACTCAACGACGCCCTCACTATGAAAGTTCACGAGCGTTGCCAGCATGGGGTTAATCTCTGCGGCAAAATCCGCAGCAGATGTGGGAGTCTCCACGTCGAGCTTCTCAATATAGTCGCTCAGCATGCATAGACTATTCGCGGCGCCTTTCGAGGACAGACGTCTGGAGAAGGGCTCTGCCGGCATCATAATGCGAGACTCGAAAGAGCCTGGAGTCGATGTGATTGTTGTAAAATAAATCATAGTCAGATCACAGCTCGAGAAATAAAGAATATACATACACAAAAAAATAGAGTCTACTATACCAGCTGCAGCAGGGGGCAGAACTGGGAGTGCTGGTAGCGCAACGACAGCCTCGTCCCCTCCTTCAATTTGTAAGGCTACAAGCAACATAAAGAAGAGTTAGCAGTAATGCGACTGCCGTTAAAAAAAGGACGTCGTTTAGAAAAGATACTCACCGACTTTAGCAGGCGGACTAATCTCTGACAGGAAGGAGAAGTGTGGGTACAGCACCCGATACAGGTGGTCGAAAAAGACTCCTGCAAGGACACAGTAATGCAACGTCAGTACATAAATTATACAGCTTAAAAAAAATAATAAGACTGATGGGTCACGAATCCGCACCTTCCAACATCTGAGATGGTATGAGAGAGGGTAGAGGAGGTGTCACCGTCAAGGCGGTAGCTGATGGCATTGCCTCGGGTAGCACGACTGTAACACCTTAGGATGTGATTAGTGGCTAATTATACTTTAAAGTTTGGTTTTTAATAAAAAGTTTACCAAATCGATTTTCTAATATTTTATCAAATTTAATGAATATTTTATTAGAATTTAATTAGCCTTGCACACACATGTGCATGTAAACTAGGGTTAAATTAAGGTTAAACCATGTTTAGCAACCATGGTAGACTAACCCTTTCTTATTAAGCTAAATTGATTTTATTTAAGGGTATTTTTTTAAAATGGAAAATGATTTGAATGGGGGTTGACTTGGAGAGAGAGAGAGAGAGAGAGAGAGAGAGAGAATGCATGATGGGCATCATGGCATGAGCCAATGCTAGCATTAAATGCGGTGTGAGAGAGAGGGGTTGACTCTCATATCACTCAATTGTTTTCATTTTCAAACACTCATTTCTCACTTCTCTCTCCCTTTCACTCTCACACTCCCTCACAACAACACAGCAGCAACAACAGGAGCTCCAGCAGCAGCAACAAGCAACAACAACAACAACAACAAGGAGCAGCAGCAGCCACAACAGCAACACCAGCAGTTCCAGTAGCATCAACACCAGCAACAGCTTCAGCACAGCAGCTCCAGGCAGCAGCAGCAGCAGCAAGCAGACCTCCTTTTCTTCTTCTCCCACTTCCTAGGATCTAGTGGGGTTATATTTCTTAAACCCAACTCCTTTTTGCTAAGCTTATGTGTTGTTTTAGCTTCGATTAGTGTTTTATGTGGTTATTAGTGCTAGATTGTGTTTGATGTAAGACTTAAGTTAAGGTAGGGTTTTTATAGCTTATTAAACCTAATTAGGTGTTAATACTGCTGTTTTAACCAAGTAGTGCCACTAGATTTAGCTAGATCGCCTTAAAGTCGCAAACTTGAAAATTTAAATGTGGTTTTGATGCAAACTGTAGGACTTTGAGATCTGCTACAATTGTGAGCATTTTCTAGCTTAGCAAACAACTTCAGAATAGTGTGCAGGCAGTATAGGCTAGAGTGTTGAAATACGAGACCGCCCTCTTCCCAAAGACCCGGCGTCCTACCCCCAAAATCCGGCGTCGCCGGCCCCCGTGATGAGTTGGGTGTTGGTTCTTGGGCTAGTGGTGTCTGTGGGTATTTGTCTGGGTTTGGTGTTATTTATTTTCCCTATTTGTCTGCAAGTTGAAATCTGGGTTTGTTTAGCTAAGTATAGTGTTTGTATTGAGTTTTATTGCTTAGCTTATGGTTTGGTTGGAAAATAGGGTGATTCAGGGTGTTTATAGCTAGATTAGCTCAAATTGTGTTGTTGGTATCACTAGATTCCTGTTAACTCACCTAGTTCCACAAAATACCCTATTGTGCAAACTTAGTGTTTTGAAACGTTTCTAAACTAAACTTTAGGATACATAAAATCTGCTGTTACTAGGGTAGTATTTTTAGTAGGCAATCATATACACTAAGCTATGAATTGTGCTAGGATCCTAGTGTAGAGACCTGGACCCCTTCCACCGGTTTTTGGCCGGTATGATACCCCTTGCCGCCGGCCTAATTGTTGGGTATTGTGTTGGATTTTAGTAGATAGCTGTCTGTAGGTATTGTGAATGGTTTGGCCTTGTTTGATTTTTTTGTTTTTGCTCCAGATTAATTCTGGGACCGTTTACCTATTTTTAGCGTAACGGGACTTGCGCGACACGTATGATGCGCGTTGAGTTGGTTTGCTGTGTGTCACAGCGTGTCGCTGTGTGCCACAGCGTGTCGCATTGGGTTTTAGCGTATGCACACACGTTACGTATACACGCACGCGTTTTAGCAT
This sequence comes from Agapanthus africanus, assembly GCA_030015575.1. Taxonomy (NCBI): domain Eukaryota; kingdom Viridiplantae; phylum Streptophyta; class Magnoliopsida; order Asparagales; family Amaryllidaceae; genus Agapanthus; species Agapanthus africanus. The sequence continues at coordinate 36,924,874 of CM057351.1, forward strand.
CGCGTTTTTGCAGGATTTTGCTTATGTATATTCCTTGTGTGAATTCTAAGTTCGCAGGCGGGTACGCCGGAGCCGTAAAGAAGGGAAAGCAGATAGTCGGCTACACTTAGCACGAGACCAGGTGAGTAGATTTAACATCTATGGGAAAATCGCCCGTATGGCGTTAAGCGTCAGGGCGTATTAGGATATTTTAGTTTTATGTGTTCATATATATACTATAGTAGCATACCATCTTCTGTTGCATATAGAATGGAATTATAAAACACTGCACTGTCATTAACGGTTTAAGCTGCACGAGCACTATCTGTATGTTACACCCACACCGTTGGTGATTGCCATGGCACTCGTACAATAGGATTGCTACGAAACTCATATTAATATCTTCATACGAGCGCACATGCATATTATATACTCATACTGGTGCACACTCATATCGATATCTTCATACTTGCGCACATGCACATTATATACTCATACTGGTGCCAACTCATATCGATATCTTCATACTTGCGCACATGCACACTATATACTCATACTGGTGCACACTCATATTCGCGTATATATCCATTTGCACATCCATACCTATATACATACATATGTTACATACATAGATGATATTGACATGATTTAAAAACTAAGGGACCGCATGAGATATTTCCAAAACTGGATATTTTCAAAAGAGCGGTTTTCCCTTTTTACTCTTAGTGTCATACGACACATTGCATGGATTTACGCATTGAGTTTGGATTTATGTGATTTCTGGATTTGAGAACCGAGGTATTATTTTAAGAAAATACGCACCGTTTTAAAAACTCGGTTTCTCTTGATATGATATTTTAGTATGTCCACCATGCGTTTTCTCGGTTCTGAGACGTATGATATGTGAACGCGAATCTAGGAGTTGGACGAGGCCGATTGCGGGTACATGGTGGACCCGGTATGGTATCCCGGGACGAGAACGGATCACTGTGTATTAGACGGTGAGCTTGGCAGAGGGACTATTACCTACCGGTGATTGGTTGGGCCTGGCGGTTATCCAGAAGATACTGGCCAGAGTCGATAGATGGATACGGGACGACACGTACTGCTGGGGCTGAGGGTCGATTCCGCAGACGGAGCCCATGGGCCGATCCGGACTGACGGAGCCCGATACTTGAGGATTTATGTGTCGATGCTGGACACGATCATTTCATGATATTTCGAGTGCCGATGTTAGGCACTCACGATTCTATGAGATTTATAGGATTCGAGGGCCGATTAGAGTGACGGTGCCTGAGTTTTACTGGGATTTGGGTGTATTGATGGACACCGGTTATTTTTCCATGTTGACATTCCGTGTAGATGTTATTTATTCCAATGCTCAGCATTCAGTGTTATACATCTCATCCAGTATCTGTAGTACCTGATAGAGTACACTTGCTATGCACGACTATTGCATACCCTGCTCATCCTATATAGATGTTATTAGATTGCATTTGCAATGCATGATTATTGCATACCCTGCTCATTATATAGAGATGTTATTAGATCGCACTTGTCGCGTGATCATTGCGCATCCAGTTCATTCATATAGATATTATCTGTTGGCATAGGTTAGAGTATCGCAGTACGCGCATACTCGCGATTACCTTTATATGTTATCTACTATTCACGAGTTGGCAACCCACCCCCATTGTGCCATAGTGTTTGAAGGTTGCCCCTCAGAGTAGTCGTGGCAGGCTGCTTCCTTGCATCTTTTGTTACAGATACCTCTATAGTGGGTGAGTGAGCCATTGTGCTGATAGGTGGGTTTTTGCGGTATCTGTTTATTTTCCAGTTGTATACACTGTTGTATCTAGTACTTTCCATCTACTACTTATGTATTGACTTAGAGACCAGTTGTGAGAACGATGTATATTATTTTGTACTCTGGTGTCGAGCTCGTTGTGAGCCGACTTTACCTATGCAGTTTTACATTTCATGTTGTCTTCGCTTATTTTTGCTCATTCTTTGCTACGGCGTCATATATTATCATTGTGGTGATTGTTTCCGATGGTGGGCGTGATTGCTCCCATTTGGGATGTTTTATTCTTATCATATATCATTTTACTCAGCTCTTATTTTGTACCCGATTTCGGGGCTAGTTTTTACAAAGGAAATGCTGCCAAATTTTTTATGATAATAACTTAAATTTTAAAGAATTTTTACTAAACACTTAAGGTTTTCTAAATGTTTTAACAAATGTTTCCATTAAATGTTTTAACACTCACTACTTTTCATATGGTTTTGATTTCTGGGTTTCGGCTTACTTAGTCGCGTTAAGCCTGTAGACGTTATGTGGTTAAGTGCCGGTCACGGGCCGAACTTTGGGTCGTGAAAAAGTTTTTATTAGAGCGTAGGTTTTACCTTTCGGAGTGTAGGATGATCCTGGTATGATGGAGTTGGTAGCTGAAGCAGAGTGGCGTAGCGTGTGTATGTTCCGCGGCATACTCACGACACGGTTTTCCGCCTAAGCGACCTTAGGACTTATTGATTGAAATTCCTTTATGATTTTCTACATTCTTGCGATTCGATTTCCGTATCCTTATCGAATCCTATTTTCTTTTCAGCCATTATGCCACCAAAGACTACAAGGGCGCAGAGAGCGGCCGCGAGAGCCGAGATTCGAGTTGACTCGTCCGAGACGAGGACTGATCCGGACAGTACACCAGTTGTACCAGAGCAGACTGTTCCTCCTACGACAGATCAGATCGCTATGCTAAGGGCCGGTATGCAGGAGATGCGCCAGATGATAGGGTCGCTAGTTGAGACACTTCGAGCACAACGACCGGAGGTAGTTCCACCCGTTACAGGGACCGCGATGGTATCTATAGAACAGGAAGTTGCCCCTGCAGCCACGGAGGTTATTGCAGTATCGCTACCAGAGTTTATGAGGCTGAAGCCTCCGGTCTTCACAGGGACCGATGCAGTCGAGGACCCACAGTCTTTCATTGATAGGATGGCCCGGATATGTCGTTCACTTAGATGCTCATATGCGCGATGGGTAGAGTTCGCGAGCTTTCGCCTGGAAGGTCATGTGCAGAAATGGTGTGAATCGGTCGAGAAGGGCAGAGCAGCAGGTCTTCCTTCTGTGACCTGGACCGAGTTTGTGACAGTATTTCTAGCCTGCTTCCTTCCCCAGAGTGTCAGGGATGCCCGAGCGCGCAGGTTCGAGTCCTTACGCCAGACGCCAGAGATGACAGTGGCAGAGTACGATGTACTATTTACCGAGCTATCCGTTTATGCCTCATACCTAGTGGCGACTGAAGAGATGCGAGTCAAGAGATTTGTTCGAGGCTAACTTAGCCCACTGTTCCTTGCGATCAGCGCACAGTATTACGAGACTTATGCAGCAGCTGTTGACGCAGCCTTATTAGTCGAGGAGCGCCTTGTAGAGACTTCGGTAGTTCCAGAGCCGAAAAGAGTTCGTACGGGTACACCGGTACAGAGATGGCCATTTAGGTGCCGTGACAGACACCTTGCAGGTGGCAAAGACTTGGGCGAGGCCGATTGTTCAGCTCTTATCCCCAGGAGGGTCAGCCGACACCATCCAGATGTTTTCGATGCGGGAGTACTTATCATCGTGTTTGAGATTGCCCGGAGCCACGTGAGGGCGAGACTGCTGTACCACACGTCACACTTCCACCTTCTCCACCCCAGAGGGCGTTTCCTATTGTACCTACTGTTGCTCCACGTCAAGCTCATGCACAGAGAGGTCGTGGTCGCGGAGGGTTTGCTCCTAGAGGACGAGGTGGCCGAGGCCGAGGACAGCCAGCTGCCGGCAGAGGACAGCCAGTTGCTAGTAGGGGACCGTCAGTCGCAGGTGGAGGACAGGCACGGGTTTTCGCTTTGACGCATCAGGGCGCGCAAGCGTCCAATGCAGTGGTCTCAGGTACCCTATCAGTATGTTCTGTTGACGCACATGTGTTGTTCGATCCCGGATCCATGCACTCGTACGTTTCCACACACTTTGTGCTGAGTTTGGATAGAGAGACCGGGTTGCTTGATCAACCACATGTCGTGACCACTCCCGTGGGAGAGTCGTTTGTTGCTAGACACGTATTCCGATCCTGTGTTGTCTGTATTGGCGAGAGAGTTGCCTGTCGACTTGATCCTTCTTGAGATGTTGGACTTCGACGTTCTTTTGGGCATGGATTGGTTAGCCACGTGCTATGCGTCTGTGGACTGCCGCGAGAAGACAGTTAGATTTTGTTTTCCCGGCGAGTCGGCTTTTGTTGTGCAGGGGGACTGTTGTGCCGCCCCTCACAGTTGTAAGTCCACGTTACCTCTGCCGGTTCTTTCGGGCTTACGGAAATGGTAAAAAACGATTTTTTTTCGGGTCATGGTAACATGGACTATAAAACACGGATCTTTGCTAAACTACACACTAGCAACTAACTAGAGCTTTACCTACTCGGTTAGGGGTTATACCTCAACTTGAACTCCTTCTCTTGGACTCTTTATGGTGGTCGGATGGTTCTCTCTTCGTCGCCTTCTCTTGCCGAAGATGGATCCACCTGAGGGTCTCTACCTTGAGCTTCTTTCTCGAACTTGAGAAAACTAAAGTGTCCGGCTTGCTAGACCTTCAACCTTAGGATGAGTAGAGAGTGGCTTTGGTGTTTTATCTCCAAGGAAATGTTTCTCAACACATGAGATGAATTTTCCTTGAGCTAGAGGAAGAGGAAGAAGAAAGGATGAGAGAGAATCAATATGAGAGAATGATAATTGTTTTACAACCATAACCAATATATGTGAATTAATCAATTAACAAAATTAATCAAAATGAAAAAGGTGATGGTATGTTGAAATGACCATTATCATTTCACATTAAATAAGTTTTGCAAAGATCAAAGAGCATCTTTGCTTGAAATGATGATGGTCAACTTTTCAACCTTGGTCAACAAGTCAACCTTGGTCAACAAGTCAACAACCCTAACCATAACTCAATTTCCTTTAATTAATATTATTAATTGATATTTCACATATTCATTAGGGTTTGGTAAACGACAACCGTCAATTGTGCATACACACCCGTACCAAAACCCTAATGAGAATCCTCTTCCTCTGCCTCAGTCAACTGTGCATACACACCCGCATTCGTGTTCCGAGGAGCACGAATACAATGAGATAAAACTAACCCCAAAGCATATACTAGGATATGGCTCAAACTAGAGCCCGCTAGTAATGACCGTCCGGACACCAAACGTGCACAAGTGCGCGGATGTGAACGAACCCTGTCGCAAAACCATGCGACCTCTACTCTGTTTTGCCCAAAGGAGAATAACCCTCTGTGTGGGACTCAAAAGACTCGACACTACGCTGGCAGTTGGTTTAACCACAGACCGCAAGCGGTACTAGCTGTACGTAACGGTCCCCAGGTAAATGCCGATGAGAAGACTGATGAGGTGAACCCATCCGAACTCCTACTGAGCCTGTATGTGACAATCTGCGTACAGTCCGGTCTGTTCGTATGAGAATATCGCATGGCGGGCCTAGGGGGCGGTAAACGTCAGTCCCCTAATAGCGGTACAAGTCGTGTCGGAGTGTAGCCCAGAACACCCTGAGATAATACTGGAAACCTACCAATATATCTCGCTTGCCCTGGCCAGGGACTTTGTGTAATGGCTCTCCTAGACACAGCGTGATATCAACCCCCAATACCGGGAGAGACGAATCCTGTCTAACCGTCACTGCCTCCAAGTGCTTCGGGACTGCACCCAACTACCACCTGTATGCACGACTCCTTTGAGCCGTGGTAGGGTAGTAATCAAAGTACAGTGGGAACACACTCGAGACGAAGTGACATTGTCAAGTCAGTGGACTAAGCTGTACTCATGTCACTTGGGAACTGATAATCGACGATAGGTATAGTACCAACCAACAGTTCCCGACGAGTCCTGTCCAGTGTACTCATAACCTAACGAGCACACGTATACTATCTCAAGTACGACGTACTGACGGCTGTAGGACAGACCGTCTCCCATGCTGGGATAAGAAGCGCATACGCTAGTCTACTCCGGAGTATCGATGCCCTGTCTCGATAGTCCTACGACTAGGGACCTGCATAAGGATGTGGTTGTGGATTACCCAGCCCCCACGAGTGTGACTGCCATCACAACGCTGGTAATCAAGCAAAGATCCTAAGGGCTCCACTAATGTGTATAGGTGATATACTAAAAGAAACACATATACACATTGAAGTAGAAACAAACTAAGTAGCATACTACCATTTTGAGAAAGATTGTCTATACAACTGTGAATATCCCTGTTCCCGCAAAAATTTTGACTCAAAACCCGTTCCAATAAAAAAATAAATAAATAATAATAATAATAAAGGAGAAAACCTCCCTTTCAGAGCAAAGCTCTGTTCAAATGCCAAGGCGGGGAATGAAGCAATGCTTCTGTTTCCCCCAATCAGAGCAAAGCTCTATTTTAAAAGATAATAAAAATTAAATCTTAAAATAAAGAAGCAACGCTTCAGCTGACTTGCGCCCTGCGCTGCGCGACACGTGGCAGCGCAGTTGCGCTAGCGCAGTCGCGCTGCGCTCTGCGCTGCATGACACGTAGCAGCGCAGTTGCGCTAGCGCAGTCACGCTGTGCAGTTGCGCTGCGCGACACGTGGCAGCGCAGTTGCGCTGCGCTCTGCGCTGCGTGACACGTGTCATGCACTGGGACGTTTGCGCCAAACAGAATTAAAATTCTAATAAGATCTTTCTGTTCTTGTTAAAACAAGAAGATTGTCTTCTGTAAAACAGAAGCGCTTAGATCAAAGATCCAACGGTGGGGAAAATTCCCTAAATCACTCAGAGAAGGATCTCTTTAACAAACTTAACAAACCTATGGGCACTATATAAAGGCCCCTAGACCCCAATTCAAAAGACATCAACATCAAGAATCATCAAGAACTTCAACTCTGAAGAAATTTGAAAAGAGACTCAAGAAAAAGGTAAAAACCTTTAAAATAGAAGAATTTCTTCTAAATAGATCATTGACCTAAGAACAAGATCAATGATCTTCAATAAAAAAAAATAAATAATAACAGTGCCTTGCACTTTTTATGAACCACCGGTTCTCTGAAAACAAGAAAAACTTGTTTTCTCTGATCTAAATTGGATCAAGAAATTAAACAGTGACTTGCACTTATAAAACTGCACTGTTGCACCCTTGGGTTGGCGCAAGCCAGTAAAGAGCGCCACGTGTCAGCACCTAAACTACTTGGTTATGCACTTTTAAGATAGAGCCTTGTTCTCTGAATTGGCGCAACCCGGCAGAGCGCGCCACGTGTCAGAAACACAACAGTGCAGCGCACTAGCACATCGCACTGCGCTTGCGCTCACCAGAGCATGACACGTGTCACCTCCATATGGACTTGCGCCTTGCGCTCCTCAATCAGCGCAAAGCGCCTGACAAGCCATGTGGCACTATGTCAGATTAATTAATGCAGCGCATTATTAAAGGGTAGATCCCAATTAAAAGGCCTCATGGACCAAAACAAATGCTCTGCATTATAAAAAGGGGACAGAGCCCAACTTAAAAGGCCTAAAGGGGCTAGAATAAAATACAGTGCAGGGGCAGAGCCCTAATTGCGGTCTAATAGGCCTAATGCAAATAAAAATGTTGAACATCTTCAACTGGACTTAGCCCAATCATGGCCGTAAGTCCTCAAATTAAATTGACTGAGCACGTCTTCTCTCTTAAATTAATTTACACCTGGTTCAAGGGTACATCTCTGAACTCCTCTGACACCTGTCGTTGTAATTCTTCAACGTCGTCAGAGAGATGACGGGTCCTGACGGCCATACATTCCATGGACCACCACGTCCCTAAACTGGAACATGGACCACCACGTCCCTAAACTGGAATATGGACCACTACGTCCCTAAACTGGAACAAAAGAGCCAATTTCTCTTTTGTCGGATCTAAACGATCCCGTTAAGTTGATCTTAGTCTGGAGATTAGGCTAACGTATCCTTAACAAAAGTTTAAGTCGATCTTAGCCTCAATATGGCTAACGTATCCTTAAACTAAAACACCAAACCTAAATCTAAGTAAATACGGATTTGGACTAATCCACGTCCTACGGGCGACGGCATAACTTAGTCTCCGTATACAATCCATGGGCAACCACAAACAAAACAAACACACACGACACGAAGTGAAATTCTGGATAAGGAAAAAGTTGTTACCGCGATGCGGTAGCGTAATTAACTGCAGGGGCTTGCGCCTGCAGGGAAGAGCGTCCCCACAATCAAAAACCCCTCAAGCGAGGGGGAATCTGATGAAGTCTGCTACATCGGCCGCATCCGTCTAAACCTCCGATACATGGTGCCATAAATCAACTAGGCATCTTCGGAGAGGTAGACGGATAAAACCAATTAGCATCTGCCCCGAATCTCAGTGTCAGGACTTCGCAGTCCTGTGCGCCGTCTTTCGGAGGGGAACAGATTCTGGCACGCCCGGTGGGACCTTTTCCTCTTTCCACTCCACACTTCGTGTGTCGTCTTCGCGAACGAATCGCGGTTTGTTAATGGTTGCCTTTGAATTTCAAGTTACTAAGATTTAGTCTTTTGCCTGGCGCAGAAATCAAGCATCAATGGCCTCAAATTGCTCGAACTGCTCAAAGTGCCAATGCAACCGACACTCCACCTCACCTGGAGGTGTAGCATATGGGCCTCAAGCGGCCTCCATCCTAGCTATGTCGGTAGAACAGGTGACCCAGGCCACCACTGGCCTGTTTTTCGGGACTATGATCCCGCCTGGAAGCTTCACCATGCCAGTGCCCGCACCGGAGGCGAACAAGAAGTTGGTCTTCGATCGGCTCACAGCTACAACGGCCCCTTTCAACGGGTCGTCCAATATCAAGCCGACGGCCTCCGTCTTTGCCAGGCTGAGCCAGAAACCTGATGGGCCCGCCAAAAACCCATAATACTTGAGAAGGCTATCCCAAAGAAGTCGGTTGCTCCCGAAGTCGCCAAAGCGGTTTCTCCTGTCAAAGAGTCAGTCTTTTCAAGGCTGACTATTCCGGCTCCTGCCCCTGCTCGAGAATCTGTCTTTGACAGATTGAATATTGCCACTCAAAGGACGACCTCCGTCTTTAAGAGGCTGACACCAGCAGCACCTCATTCAGACAAGGGGCAGAAAGAAGCTGTCTCTATCACTGAGCCAGTCCCAATGGCTCGTCATGCTCGACGTCGCCACTGGCGCCGAGTAAGGAAGGCTGGGGGCAACTCCCCCTTGGGGCTAACTCCACCCGCTCTAATGGTGGAAGTTGATGCTGCTGTTCTAATTGGGAACAGCTTTGAACCGTTAAGGAGGGTGCGTAAGAACTCTCCAACTGCTATGCTGAAAAGATCTCCTCCACTTGCGGAGAGGGTTACAGAAATAAAGCTGGAGCAACCCCCTCAACGTCTTTCCTCCAAAATTTACAAAGTCTGGCGGAGGGTCCAAGACTCCGTAATCGACCAAGATCACTTTCGCCAACAGAAAAGGGCAAAAGTGCAAGGAGAAAAGAACCGTCCGAACGAACAGCAAAGGATGACCACCACCAGGGTGTCTGCTGCAACGGCCCCCTCAACTTCAACGGCCCATAAGAGAAGGAGGCCAGAGAAAATTCCCACGCTCGCGGCAAATGCCAAAGGCGGTGAGCCTAAACGCCCTAAGTCCGGGGGCATCGTGGTCCATACCGTCTACATGGTGTCGGGGAAGGAAGATAGTTGTGCATTTACAGGTCATAGACTGCATGATGTCGGGGAAGGAAGATAGTTGTGCATCTACAGGTCATAGACCGCTTACACGGTCAATGACCAAGGCTCAGGAGCAACAGAAAAAGCTCTAAGAAATGATGAACGCGATGGCCGCACTCACTGGGCCAAAATAAAGCTCCGAAGCGTCCTCGGATGAACGCCAGGAGCAAGAAACTGACGCTGAGTTCCTTCGTCGGATATTAGAGAAGAAGGATAAAGAGGCTGCTGAACAAGCAGCCAACATAAAGCAAATAGCCCTCCTGTTCCAAGACATGGTGGGAATGATGATCCAACAAGATCCTCCAGTTGAAGATCCCCCGATCGTCCTTGAAGACGATAGGGGAGAAACGTCAAATCCTCCACCGGCTCTGTCGACAGCCAAGGCGGAGACAATCTCCAAAGCTGACTTGGACGAATATATAGCCCAGCAGATCCGGGTTCATCAGGCGACTGAGAAAACTGGCCAAGTTGTCAAGACGGGGCAACCATATCCGAGCTGGTACGATCAGATTAAGTACCCGCCGGGCTATACAATACCTAAGTTCCACGTATATAAAGGGACAGGGAATCCACATCAGCATGTCGCTCAATTCAGGGCCTTATGCAGAAATACTGGAGGCGATGACAAATTGTTGCTTCGCCAATTCGTCGGCAGCTTACCAGAAACAGCCTTTGAATGGTATTCGGAGCTACCTAACGACTCTGTCAAAACAATTGCGAAGATGGAGCTACTGTTTACACAAAGATTCGCGAGTGCTAGTGAACGCACCCCGATAACAGCACTGATCAATGCCAGGATAAGGCCAGGCGAAACGTGGGTCTAATATGCAACACGATGGCGGAATCTATGGTCGAAATGCGAACAACGTATCGAAGAAGCACCTGCGGTAGGCATGTTCGTGGGCACTCTCGATCTTCAAGCGACCATCTCCCAATTCATGATGTTCTTCAGGCCGACCACTTTCCAGGCCTTGATTGACAAATTAGCCCAAATGGACCAGATAGGCAATGGACCGTCTCCTCCAAAGCCGGACTCTCGAAATGAGAAGGGGAAAGGAAAAGCGATCGTCGTCGCCAATACTCAACAGCAGTCGAGCAACTCAAAGCCGGTCGTTCGCCAAAATGACGTGCGGTCCACGCCCATCCCTCGAGGAGAGACTAGGACGTCCTTACTCGTTTCCTCAGAATAAGACGAGAAGACTGTTTGAGCTGGCAGTGCGCAACACACTCATCAATCTTCCAAGTCCAAAACGTCTGTCGCAGCCAGGCGATCCAAATAATCCTAATTATTGCCCTTACCACCAAACGGTAAGTCACCCGATCGAAGATTGTTTCGTCTTTAAAGGATGGATCGAGGATCAGTACCTACAAGGCAAGTTTGCCCTGTCTGAAAAGTGGAAGGTAAACCCACCACAGCCGCACACTCCAAGGAAGACGGATGCACCGGGAGCAACTTTTCGTGTGATCTCTCACTCATTGGCGGATGATAAAGAGGCTCCTTGCGCTGAGAAATCGAGAGCGGACCCTGAACCAGAAATTCCGCGGCCGTCAGACGAGTTGATCGATGCCTTCCTGAATGAGATTCGTCTGAAAGTTAAAGCCAATCAAGAGCGTGAGATGGCCATACTGGAAGGAGCCAAACACCGACGACTGGACCAAAGAGTCGAGGCAATCCCGTCAAATCAAAAGCCATCTACTGTGGATAAAAACAAATTCAAGATGAGGAAAAGGTTTGCTAAAGCCCTATCAGTGGGAATGAAGCTACCACCCTCTGAAGAAAATACTCTCGGTGGAGTAGAGATGCATCCCAGCTTCTGCTTATATCATCAGAAGATCATACTTCCTACCGAAGACTGCGACTCCTTTAAGTGTTGGTGGCAAGGATATGTCGCTCAAAAGCAACACTTCAACAGGACAAAGCGTGAAGCTCCTAGACATCAGAAAAATGCGATAGTTGAGCGCAAAAGAGCCGCCGACGATTGTCATATAGCCGACTCTAAGGGTTCGAAAATTATTACCTTTGGAAGCGACTCTGACGAAGAAGCTGCCCTCAACCCTCTCCTCAAGGAATCCATTTCAAAAGTGAAAGAATTGAGGAGTTGCGAGGACGTTCAGTCGTGCAATCGCACGCTACTCGAAAAAAATTTCGACCCCGCAAACAAAGGATCGAGCAAAAAGGATAAAGGGAAGGGAAAAACAGCCCTCGTAGCCAATACTCAACAGCAATTGAGTAGTCCTAGACCGGTTGTTTGCCGAAACAACAAGCGGCAACCCCTCCAGGAAAAGTTGAAACATCCTTACTCGTTTCCGCAAGATAAAATAAGGGGACTGTTCGAGATGGCAGTATGCGACAGACTCATCAATTTGCCGAGTCCAAAATGTCCGTTGCGGCTAGGCGATATTAATAATCCTAATTATTGGCCTTATCACCAAACAGTGGGTCACCTGATCGAGAATTGCTATGTCTTCAAAAACTGGGTTGAAGACCAATACCAACAGGGCAAGTTCGCACTGTCTGAAAGCTGGAAGGTGAGCCCGCCACAACCGCACGCTCCGAGAAAGATGGATACGCCGAGGGCATCATGCTTAGTCATAGAGAAAACCCTATAGACCGAAAAGTCAATAAACTAGAGATTCGCCTCAAATACGGCGACGGTGGACCGAAACGTCCTCAAACCGACGGTGGACCGAAACGTCCCTAAACTAACAGTGGACCGAAACGTCCTAAAACTAACGGCGGACCGCAATGTCCTAAAACTTGCAAACGACCGAAACGTCTTTAACTACAACAGCAGCATCCTCAGGCTAAAAAAATAACGGTATGTCCATAAGCGAAATGGGCATGGATGAAAACCCGAAAGGGCTCCGTGAGTAAAAACAGCAGGGCTACCGGCGAGTGTTCGTGAAAACCCGAAAGGGCGCGACCTCGTTAAAAAAAAAAAGGTATGTCCATAAGCGAAATGGGCACGGATAAAAACCCGAAAGGGCTCCGCGAGTAAAAACAGCAGGGCTACCGGCGAGTGTTTGTGAAAACCCGAAGGGCGCAATCTCGTTGAAAGACACTTACAAGGTCCTCTCGACCTTGTAAGGAGAAACCACCCGCGTGAGATCCTTACGACTCACAAGGTAGCAACACACTTAGGGATCCTCACGATTCCTAAGGAGAAATTACACTTACGAGATTCTCACGATTCGTAAGGAGAACCCTCTTATGGGACCCTCATGGCTCATAAGATTTGAAAGTCTTAAGCTACAGAGACCTGAACCTGTTCTTAAGCAACTCCCACAACCCTCCGATACTGCCCTACAAGCGGTTCAGTATTGACCCTTGTATACAATCCACGGGCGCGAATAAACATTTCCCTAACAAAGTCCCATCCGTGACTAGGGATATGTTTACACGGTGAACAGCCCTTGTAAGTCCTCTCGACTTATAAGGAGAAAGCACTCTTGTAAGATCCTTACGACTTATAAGAGACCATGCACTTAGGAATCCTCACGACTCCTAAGGAGAAAACGCACCTATGAGATCCTCACAACTTGTAGGGAGAAATACCTTTATGAGACCCTTACGGCTCATGAAGTCAAAAGCCTTAGTCGACAAGACCTTAACCTCGTTCGCTAAGCCACCTTTGTTCGACATCGACAGAGGCAAATGATAATTCTCTCCTGGCAATATCCCAGTTGTAGCGATGCTGATGCCTAAACCGGTATCAAATTCCAAGTCCTGTAATGGAAAATGATGATTCGCTCCTGGCAATATTCCAGTCGTAGCGATGCTGATGCTAAGATTGGCATCAGATTCCAAGTTCCACACTCGCGATAAAAAAATCAGCGAGCCAAAAATGCATATGAAATAGCCGAAATGATGGGGCAACTTGCAACGAAATCAGCAAATAAAAATATATGCATACAAAAATAGCCGAAATGATTGGGCAGCTCGCAATAAAAAGCAGTGAGTAAAAAAAATAGCTGAAGTGATTGGGCACTGTGGAAAATAGCCGAAATGATGGGGCAATCGCGACCTTCGTGATATAAAAGCTGAAATGATAGAGCATCGCGGAAAGAATAAAAGAAATGATGAAAGAATGAAACTTTTTGCCCTACAGGCGATTCACATCAATCCCTGTATGCAATCCAGGAGCACAAACAAAGAGGGAAACATAGCTTCCCAACAGGCTTCACCAGAAAGAGAAGCCAAATCTCGACGGTTCATAGACAACCTAAAGACGATCTCGACATTTGTTGCAATATTGCATACACAATGTCAACAAAGGAAGCAAAGGAAGATCCCTAGCTTCAGGGTCTCAACGTCAACAAAAGACCCCATGGTCAGTAAAGCAAAGCGACGACAAAATCCCAGCTTCATCTCAACAATCGTCTCGATACAGCAGACGAGATGTTAACAACGACGTTCCTTCGTAGACCATCAAGATGCAGACACAACGCCAACGAAAGACCCCATGGTCAAACAAGCGGAGTAACGGCAAAATCCCAGCTCCACCTCGGCATTCGTGTCGATATAGCAGACGAGATGTCACGACAGCGTTCTTCCTCCAACAAAATTCGGACGCGACAAAGCAAACGAAGTGAAAGCCAAATTCCTAGCTTCAAGGTCTTAACGGCGAGTCATATGAAGCGTGAAAGACAACTGGAGATCATCTCACACCAGTGCGGAATGGTCACCACTTCGACGTTCGTCTCGACACAGCAGACGCAACATCATCAAACTAACGGAGCCACGGAAAAATCCCTAGTTCTAAATCTCAATGGTTAACCAGCAACTTAGAGAAAACCGTGACGTTCGTCTCGATACAGCAGACGAGATGTCACCCCAGCGCTCTTCCTCCAGCAGGGTTCAGATGCGACAATCAAACAAACGGAGCCACGGCAAAGTCCCTAGTTCCAAACCTCAACGGTTCGCCAGCAACCTAGAGACAACCGCGACATTTGTCTCGATACAGCAGGCGTGATGCCAGCAAACGAAGCAAAGGCCAAATTCCTAGCTTCAGGGTCTTGACGGCAACTCATATAAAACCTGAAAGACTATCGGAGATCATCCCACACCAGCGCGGAGCGGTTATGACTCATCAGGGCTCTCCAAAATGAGCCTAACCTCAAGTAAAAAGCGGCATGGCAAAATACCTAACGCTAGCTCTTCCGACGGTCAAACTGCCAAGGAGGATTGCTTGAAGACGTCTTGTCCAGCCCCCGAAGGGATCAGAGACACGGCAGTCGCAGGGCTACTCGAACAGCACGGTTTCCTATCGAGGAATATATCAGCTTATGCGACGGTACGACGGCCAAAACCCTAAGTACCACAGACCCTAACGGACTTCTGTCGTAAAGAACAGAGGTTAACTGTGACGTTAGGATATTCTTACGAGAAATGCTCGATTCGTCTCGACTTGTGAAGAAATAGATATCTTTACGAGAACTTCTCGATGCGGCTCGACTCGTAAAAAAAAAGCCTTAGGCAGTGGGGATTAAAAAACCTGTTTCCTAAGCACTGGGACCCTGCAAGTCGGTCCAAAACGGTCTCTTGCATACTATCCACGGGTCTCACTCTCCAAAGTCGAATCTCGACAAGGAGGGAAACAACCGCTTACGAGTCCTCTCGACTCGTAAGAGTGAAAATGCTCTTATAAGCTCCTTACGACTTATAAGAGAAAACACACTTAGGAGTTCTCACGATCCTTAAGGAGAAAATACACCTACGAGATCCTCACGATCCGTAGGGAGAAAAGCCTTTGTGAGACCCTCACGGCTCATAAAGTTGAAAAATCTTGGGCTACAAGGACCCTAAACTTGTCTCATAAGCCCTAGATTTCATGGCCACTCATAACTTTGCACTACTTCACCCACGTACATACTTACGTGGGCAAAGTAGGGGGGGGCATTTGTTCCCGCCAAAATTTTGGCTCAAAACTCGTTCCAATAAAATAAAAATAAATAAATAAATAAATAAATAAATAATAATAAAGGAGAAAACCTCCCTTCCAGAGCAAAGCTCTGTTCAAATCCCAAGGCGGGAAATGAAGCAATGCTTCTGTTTCCTCCTATCAGAGCAAAGCTCTGTTTTAAAAGATAATAAAAATGAAATCTTGAAATAAAGAAGCAACGCTTCAGCTGACTTGCGCCCTGCGCTGCACGACACGTGGCAGCGCAATTGCGTTAGCGCAGTCGTGTTGCGCTGCGCGACACGTGGCAGCGCAGTTGCGCTGCGCTCTGCACAGCGTGACACGTGTCACGCGCTGGGACGTTTGCGCCAAACAGAATTAAAATTCTAATAAGATCTTTCTGTTCTTGTTAAAACAAGAAGATTGTCTTCTATAAAACAGAAGCCCTTGGATCAAAGATCTAACGGTGGGGAAAATTCCCCAAATCACTCAGAGAAGGATCTCTTTAACAAACTTAACAAACCTATGGGCACTATATAAAGGCCCCTAGACCCCAATTCAAAAGACATCAACATCAAGAATCATCAAGAACTTCAACTCTGAAGGAATTTGAAAAGAGACTCAAGAAAAAGGTAAAAACCTTTAAAATAGAAGAATTTCTTCTAAATAGATCATTGATCTAAGAACAAGATCAATGATCTTCAATAAAAAAAATAAAATAAATAATAATAGGGCCTTGCACTTTTTATGAACCACTGGTTCTCTGAAAACAAGAAAAACTTGTTTTCTCTAATCTAAATTGGATCAAGAAATTAAATAGTGCCTTGCACTTATAAAACTGCACTGTTACGCCCTTGGGTTGGCGCAAGCCACCAAAGAGCGCCACGTGTCAGCACCTAAACTACTTGCGCTATGCGCTTTTAAGATAGAGCCTTTCTCTCTGAATTAGCGCAACCCAACAGAGCGCGCCACGTGTCAGAAACACAACAGCGCAGCGCACTAGCACAGCGCACTGCCTTTGCACTCACCAGAGCATGACACCTGTCACCTCCATATAGACTTGCGCCTTGCGCTCCTCAATCAGCGCAAAGCGCCTGACAAGCCATGTGGCACTCTATCAGATTAATTAATGCAGCGCATTATTAAAGGGCAGAGCCCAATTAAAAGGCCTAATGGACCAAAACAAATGCTCTGCATTATAAAAAGGGGACAGAGCCCAACTTAAAAGGCCTAAAGGGGCCAGAATAAAATACAGTGCAGGGGCAGAGCCCTAATTGAGGTCTAATAAGCCTAATGCAAATAAAAATGTTGAACATCTTCAACTGGACTTAGCCCAATCGTGGCCGTAAGTCCTCAAATTAAATTGACTGAGCACGGCTGCTCTCTTAAATTAATTTACACCTGGTTCAAGGGTACATCTCTGAACTCCTCTGACACCTGTCGTTGTAATTCTTCAACGTCGTCAGAGAGGTGATGGGTCCCGACAGCCATACATTGCATGGACCACCACGTCCCTAAACTGGAACATGGACCACCACGTCCCTAAACTGGAACAAAAGAGCCAATTGCTCTTTTGTCGGATCTAAACGATCCCGTTAAGTTGATCTTAGTCTGGAGATTAGGCTAACGTATCCTTAACAAAAGTTTAAGTCGATCTTAGCCTCAATATGGTTAACGTATCCTTAAACTAAAACACCAAACCCAAATCTAAGTAAATACGGATTTGGACTAATCCACGTCCTATGGACGACGGCATAACTTAGTCTCCGTATATAATCCACGGGCAACCACAAACAAAACAAACATACACGACACGAAGTGAAATTCTGGAGAAGGAGAAAGTTGTTACCGCGATGCGGTAGCGTAATTAACTACAGGGGTTTGCGCCTGCAGGGAAGAGCGTCCCCACAATCAAAAACCCCTCAAGCGAGGGGGAATCTGACGAAGTCTGCTACATCGGCCGCATCCGTCTAAACCTCCAATACACGGTGCCATAAATCATCTTGGCATCTTCGGAGAGGTAGACGGATAAAACCAATTAGCATCTGCCCCGAATCTCAGTGTCAGGACTTCGCAGTCCTGTGCGCCGTCTTTCGGAGGGGAACAATCCCAAGCTTCCATTAAGTAATATACAAACTAGTATGATACAGTAATGGTCTCTAGGGCATATACACTAACAATCTTCCACATGCACTAAGGCCATGTACTGGCGTATCGAAGACCTATCATCTCGATCAGCCGCTCGAACTGAGTCTGGGGTAAGGCCTTCGTGAATGGATAAGCAGTGTTATCTTCCGTAGCAACTCTCCGAACCTCGAGATCCTGGCGACCCACGATCTCCCTGATCAGGTGATACTGTCTCAAGATGTGCCTGGACTTCTGATGGGACCTGGGTTCCTTCGCTAAAGCTATAGCCCCGTTGTTGTCGCAATGCAGAGGTATTGGATCAATAATGGATGGAACCACTTGAACTTCTATCAAGAACTTCCTTATCCAGACGGCTTCTTTTGCGGCATCTGCAGCAGCGATATATTCCGCTTCCATCATTGAGTCAGCAACGGTTTCCTGTTTGGAACTCTTCCAACACACCGCCCCTCTATTGAGGGTAAAGATATAACCCGACATGGACTTGGAATCATCCTTGTCACTCTGGAAGCTGGAGTCAGCAAATGCCTCGATCTGGAGGTCTTTTCCGCCATACACCAAGAACATCTCTTTAGTCCTTCTCAGGTACTTGAGAATATTCTTTACCGCTATCCAGTGCTTCTCCCCAGGGTTTGACTGATACCGGCTTACCACACTCAGTGCATAAGCTACATCTGGTCTGGTACACAACATCGCATACATTATAGAGCCTACCGCAGAAACGTAGGGTATAATAGACATGCGATCCCTTTCCAAATCAGTCTTGGGAGACATCTCTTTGGAGAGGGTGATCCCGTGACAAGCCGGTAGATTACCGCGCTTAGAATCTTCCATACTGAATCTTTTCAGTATGGTGTCGATGTACCTGGACTGTGAAAGCCCTAATATCCTCTTGGATCTGTCACGATAGATCCGGATCCCCAGAATGTAAGAGGCATCACCCAGATCTTTCATGGAGAACCTGTGTGACAAGAACCCTTTGACAGATTGTAGCATAGGAATGTCATTTCCTATTAAGAAAATGTCATCCACGTATAAAACGAGGAATACGACAGTTCTTGCTACAAATCTACTATAAATGCATGGTTCATCTGGATTTTTGATAAAGCCAAATTCTTTGACCGTCTCATCAAAACAGATGTTCCAACTCCGTGATGCCTGCTTTAGTCCATAGATGGACTTAAGCAACTTGCACACCTTTCCGCTGCTCCCACTCTGAATGAAACCCTCTGGCTGGTCCATATAAACACACTCCTCTAAATTTCCATTTAGAAAAGCGGTTTTTACGTCCATCTGCCAAATCTCATAATCGTGGAAGGCAACAATGGCAAGAAGGATCCGAATGGATTTCAGCATAGCCACTGGAGAAAAGGTTTCGTCATAGTCCAAACCAGGTCTTTGACGAAAACCCTTTGCAACAAGTCTAGCCTTATAGGTCTCAACCTGTCCATCTACACCAATCTTCCTTTTGAATATCCGCTTGCATCCTACGGGTTTTACCCCATCTGGAGCAACGTCCAACATCCATACTTTGTTGGTGTACATAGACTCCATTTCGGTCCGCATTGCATCCAGCCATTTTACCGAGTCAACGCTCTGAATGGCCTGCTGGAAGCTAGTCGGCTCATCACTATCAATGATGCAATCCTCTCTATCCCCGTCTATGAGAAAACCGTAGTATCTCTCGGGCGGATGAGACTGCCTACTACTCCTGCGGAGCGGCGCAGGAATGTCCTGATCTTTCGAACCCTCTGGTTCTACTAAGCTTTCAGTAATAGCTCGTGGTTCTGGAATTTCTTCCAGTTCTATTGCGCTCCCACTTATCTGATTTTCCAAAAACTCAGTTTCCAAGAAGTGGGCATGACGAGAAACAAAAACCTTTTGTTCCTCTTCGCAATAGAAGAAATATCCCTTGGAGTTCTTTGGATATCCCACAAACTTACACTGTACTGAGCGTGTCTCGAGTTTGTCCGCATGCTGCTTTTTGATAAAAGCTGGACATCACCATGTCTTAATGTGCTTAAGATAGGGTTTCTTCCCACACCACATCTGATATGGTGTGGTAGGCACAGTTTTAGTTGGAACCCGGTTCAAAAGGTATGCAGCTGATTCTAGTGCATATCCCCAGAATGATCGCGGTAACTCAGCGTTACTCATCATGGAACGTACCATATCCAATAGGGTCCGGTTCCGTCTCTCCGATACACCGTTATGTTGCGGAGTGTATGGAGGAGTAAGCTGAGAGAGAATTCTATTCTCTTTTAAGTAATCCAGGAACTCGGCACTTAAGTATTCACCACCTCGATCAGATCTCAGTGTTTTGATACTTTTTCCTGTTTGTTTTTCTACTTCATTCTTATATTCCTGGAATTTTCCAAAGGCTTCGGATTTATGTTTCATTAAGAAGACATATCCGTACCTTGAAAAGTCATCCGTAAAAGTAATGAAGTAAGAATAACCGCTTCGCGCATGTGTAGACATTGGACCGCACACGTCGCTGTGTATGAGTCCCAAGAGCTCTCTCGCTCTTACTCTCTGTCCAGTGAACGGAGTCTTTGTCATCTTTCCTTTGAGACAGGATTGACAAGTTGCATATGATTGATATTCGAACGGATCCAAATATCCTTCTGTATGTAACTTCGTCAACCTTCTCTCATTGATGTGACCCAGTCTACAATGCCATAAGAAAGCCTGATTTGTTTCCGAAGACTTTCTTTTGTGTGTATTCTGGACATTGAAAATCTGTGGTTGGTTTAATACGTATATCCATTGCTTAATGTACCTGACCCAATCAAAACTTGATTAAGGTGAATGTTCACAACATTACTTACAAATGCAAATTCATAACCTTCTTTAGATAATAAAGATATAGATATGATATTACAGGTTGCATTGGGTACAAAATAACAATCACGTAAAACCAAAACATATCCATTTGACATTCCCAGGTGATAGTCCCCCATGGACTCAGCATCCATGCCAGCTCCGTTTGCAACTCTGAGGGTCATATCACCTGCCTTCAAAACCCTACGCTTTCTCAGTGCCTGCAAAGAATTAAAGATATTAGATCCTGATCTGGTATCCAATACCCAGGAAGTAGAGTTTATTGATAGACAGTTTTCAATAACATACACACCTAAAGCTGAAGCCGCAACTTGCTTCAGATCCTGGTTTCTGGCTTTCCAAGCCCTGTAATCCTTTTTCCAGTGTCCACTCTTGTGACAGTAAAAGCATTCTTCCTTTCCCACAAGCTTTCCCGCTACCTTTGTTGCTATTGCCTTTCCCTTCGTATCCACTTTACTAACATCGCCCCTTGGTTTGGTGGGGGTTTTCTTCTTCTTTCCCTTGGCTTTCGCCTTGGACCTAGAAGAGGAAGATCCTCCTACAAACAAAGTGGATGTTTCCCTACCTTTCTGTAGGGTGCCCTCTGCACTCCTCAGCATGTTGAGGAGTTCTGAAAGTTCAACTTCTTTTTCTTGCAAGTTGAAGTTCAGGATAAACTGGGCTTAAGTGGAAGGAAGGGACTGGAGAATCAAGTCCGTGTAGAGCTCGTTCTCTAACGTGGTCCCAAGGTCCGTGAGCTCCTCAATGAAGCTAATCATCTTAAGCATGTATTCCGCTACCGATGATCCGACGGCCAATCTCGCCGAAAATAGCTTTTTCGAGACTTCGTATCTGGCGATACGGGATTGCTCTCGATACAGTTCTTTTGTATGGAGAAATATGGATTCAATGTCCATATTCTCGTGCCTCCTCTGGTGTTCATTGTCCATAGAGGCAAGCACGAGGCACATGGCCTTCGTGCAGTCGATTTCCCAGGTCTTACAGATTTCCTTATCCGCGACGCTAGTTTTGGGACCTGGGACAGGGGGAGCTTTGGTGGTAAGGAGATATCCCAACTTGTCATAAGTGATTGCCGTTTTGACATTCCTGAGCCAATCTTTGTAGTTTGGCCCTGTCAGTATGTTTTTATCTAGTAGTAACTTAAGTCCAGTCATGATGTTTGGTCGCTGCAATTAGGAGAGAGAGAAGAAACACTTTAGCATGATGCTCTTGCAAGTTTAGAGTGGTTTTTAATTTGTCTAAACAGGATGGCTCCCACTGTCTCTCGATGCCTCCTTAAACCAAAAAGGAAGAATTGGTCGGGATCAATCTCACCGTACAATACTTGCTTAACCGTTCAGCTAGGTCAGTGTTGGTATTTCGAGGGAGGTTTTCCAACGCTTTCGCGAAGTTCCATAATTAAATAACCTCTTTTCCCTGGGGGCGTAGCCCCGCTAACACCTTTCTAGGCACCTACTAGGTTTATAGCATTGATCGTTAAGTGTGAAATTTCCCGAGGAGTAGCATATACTCACAGTAAGATCGGGATCCAAATATCATCGCGTGACAAAACTGAAGGAATCCTACCAGAATCATTACACTCCAAATGGTATGCAGCGCTAGCAAGTTTCAATTTCTTTTGAAACTCCCGATGTGGATTTTTGCCCCATGCTCTTATGACCTTGACTTTGGCCAACAAATCATAAGTCACATGTCAAGTTCTACCCATCATTCTCCAGGTTAATTTGAACCCACCCGTACCTACCCTTGACTTTGGCCAACAAGGCAGTACGATTGTCCCAAACCAACACATCTATCTATGCTGCACATGAATACCCAATAGCTACCAATCACTATGCTTTGACTTTGGCTAACAAACATAGCTTGAATACTGTTGACTATCCATGTGAAACGACGGAGGGCTACGAATGATTTTGGCGAAACCGTGAACGTAGTGAACTTGATATAATCGATGGAACGAGATAGCTTTTAAAAGGAGTGGCTTAAGCTCCGCGTTTAAAAGTTGTTTTTTGAAAAGAAACCGAGTGGTTTTGAAAGTGTTCCAACGACTTTTACTTTGGTTTATTTTTCTTGCATTAATTTTAATGCGTCCCATCATTTAATCCTACTATTGCAGAAAACAATGAAAATATGACGTACGCTTATGCCATCCGCATTCGCCACGGGGTCCCGTC
The DNA here is from genome assembly GCA_030015575.1 of Agapanthus africanus. NCBI lineage: Eukaryota > Viridiplantae > Streptophyta > Magnoliopsida > Asparagales > Amaryllidaceae > Agapanthus > Agapanthus africanus. The sequence continues at coordinate 36,947,698 of CM057351.1, forward strand.
ATCACCCGTTAGGTTACTTAACTAACGACAGAGCGGGGGCTGGACTAGCGCGGATGCAAAACAAAACCAACGCCTAAATAGATATCATATATAGATATATACATTCGTCAGATGCAATGATAGCCATTCCAGATCACAGATGAATACATTGGATATACTAGGAATCCGCATTCCGTTCGAGCCTGTACCGAAAAGCAGATTACACGGTCGCGATGAATATCCAATACCCCACCCTAAACCCCTACGAGTGCTGCAAACTACCCGCCAAGTACCCGAAGCAAAGCAACCTCCCTCAACGATATGAGTAGGCCACTCGGCACTTCGAGATACCCGGTATTTTGTGCACCCCACATTGGGTCTATCCTAGGAGTAAAAACAGTAAAAGAAATTATATAATGACGACTACAACCCCATCCTGGTTGTGCGGCCATATAAATAATATTACATCAATTTACATATTACATGAATTGAAAGATAAAAAACTCTCATCTCACAACCCCCGGCTATTCATCCGCGACAATCCAACGAATTCATATACACAAACCATCAACATTACTGATCACAGATATGTATAACCCCCACTAATCGACGTATAGCGATTAGCAGACGTTCAATACATATATAACATTACAGATACAACCCATTAGCCAAAGTCTACAGAAAATCGATCAAAATACGGATTTGTAACCACCCGAAAAACAAACTTGTTCTCTGGAAATTCTGGGAAGAAACAAACCATTTCAAAAATCACAAAACACCAACAGGAGAAAACTGCAGGAGAAACGATCCACGGCCGAGTCAACCCGGCCGCGGTTCCGCGGCAGGAGCAAGCTCTTGCCGCGAATCCGCGGTGAGTTGGTCGACTCACCGGATCGTTTTTCTTGCCTGTTCTTTAAAAAGCCTGAGCCGATTTTTAGTACATGATTTATTATTTTTTGAGCAGAAATAAAAATCAGCAGAAACTTGATATTTTTAACGTGTTTTGCGGTTTTTCGTCCGACCAAAATTCTAGATACTTTGCTAACATGCTAGGGTGTGTTTAGCTAGGCTCTGATACCACTGTAAGTCCACGTTACCTCTCTCGGTTCTTTCGGGCTTACGGAAATGGTAAAAAACGATTTTTTTCGGGTCATGGTAACATGGACTATAAAACACAGATCTTTGCTAAACTACACACTAGCAACTAACTAGAGCTTTACCTACTCGGTTAGGGGTTATACCTCAACTTGAACTCCTTCTCTTGGACTCTTTGTGGTGGTCGGATGGTTCTCTCCTCGTCGCCTTCTCTTGCCGAAGATGGATCCACCTGAGGGTCTCTACCTTGAGCTTCTTTCTCGAACTTGAGAAAACTAAAGTGTCCGGCTTGCTAGACCTTCAACCTTAGGATGAGTAGAGAGTGGCTTTGTTATTTTATCTCCAAGGAAATTTTTCTCAACACATGAGATGAATTTTCCTTGAGCTAGAGGAAGAGGAAGAAGAAAGGATGATAGAGAATCAATATGAGAGAATGATAATAGTTTTACAACCATAACCAATATATGTGAATTAATCAATTAACAAAATTAATCAAAATGAAAAAGGTGATGGTATGTTGAAATGACCATTATCATTTCACATTAAATGAGTTTTGCAAAGATCAAAGAGTATCTTTGCTTGAAATGATGATGGTCAACTTTTCAACTTTGGTCAACAAGTCAACAACCCTAACCATAACTCAATTTCCTTTAATTAATATTATTAATTGATATTTCACATATTCATTAGGGTTTGGTAAACGACAACCGTCAACTGTGCATACACACCCGTACCAAAACCCTAATGAGAATCCTCTTTCTCTGCCTCAGTCAACTGTGCATACACACCCGCATTTGTGTTCCGAGGAGCACGAATACAATGAGATAAAACTAACCCCAAAGCATATACTAGGATCTGGCTCAAGCCAGAGCCCGCTAGTAATGACTGTCCGGACACCAAACGTGCACAAGTGCGCGGATGTGAACGAACCCTGTCGCAAAACCATGCAACCTCTACTCTGTTTTGCCAAAGGCGAATAACCCTCTGTATGGGACTTTAAAGACTCGACACTACGCTGGAAGTGGGTTTAACCACAGACCGCAAGCGGTACTAGCTGTACGTAACGGTCCTCAGGTAGATGCCGATGAGAAGACTGATGAGGTGAACCCATCTGAACTCCTACTGAGCTTGTATGTGACAATCTCCGTACAGTCCGGTCTGTTCGTCTGAGAATATCGCATGGTGGGCCTAGGGGGCAGTAAACGTCAGTCCCCTAATAGCGGTACAAGTCGTGTCGGAGTGTAGCCCAGAACACCCTGAGATAACACTGGAAACCTACCAGTATATCTCACTTGCCCTGGCCAGGGACTTTGTGTAATGGCTTCCTAGACACAGCGCGATATCAACCCCCAATACCGGGAGAGACGAATCCTGTCTAACCGTCACTGCCTCCAAGTGCTTCGGGACTGCACCCAACTACTACCTGTTTGCATGACTCCTTTGAGCCGTGGTAGGGTAGTAATCAAAGTACAGTGGAAACACACTCGAGGCGAAGTGACAGTGTCAAGTCAGCGGACTATGCTATACTCATGTCACCTAGGAACTGATAACTGACGATAGGTATAGTACCAACCAACAGTTCCCGACGAGTCCTGTCCAGTGTACTCGTAACCTAACGAGCACCCGCATTCTATCTCAAGTACGGCATACTGACGGCTGTGGGACAGACCGTCTCCCATGCTGGGATGAGAAATGCATACGCTAGTCTACTCCGGAGTATCAATGCCCTGTCTCGATAGTCCTATGACTAGGGACCTGCATAAGGATGTGCTTGTGGATTACCGAGCCCCCACGAGTGTGACTGCCATTACAACGCTGGTAATCAAGCAAAGATCCTAAGGGCTCCACTAATATATATAGGTGATATACTAAAAGAAACACATGTACACATGGAAGTAGAAACAAACCAAGTAGCATACTACCATTTTGAGCAAGATTGTCTATACAACTGTGAATATCCCAAGCTTCCATTAAGTAATATACAAACTAGTATGATACAGTAATGGCCTCTAGGGCATATACACTAACAACAGTTTGATTTCTTCTCTTCACGCTGGACAGCTGTTGAGGAAGGGATGTCAGGGATTTCTAGCCTATGTTTGCGATATTAGAGCTACGGATGTTCCGTTGGACCAGGTTCCGATTGTTTGTGAGTTTCCTGATGTCTTCCCTGACGAGCTTCCTGGGCTGCCGCCTGAGCGCGATATTGCTTTTTGTATTGATTTGATCCCCGGCACAGGGCCTATTTCTATACCGCCTTATCAGATGGCCCCGGCGGAGCTTAGAAAGTTGAAGGGTCAGTTGCAAGAATTGCTGGATATGGGAATTATTCGACCCAGTGTTTCTCCTTGGGGTGCTCCTGTCCTGTTTCTCAAGAAGAAGGACGATAGTTTACGTTTGTGTATCGACTACCGCCAGCTGAACAGGGTTACCGTGCGGAACAGATATCCTTTGCCACGCATCGACGATTTGTTCGACCAGCTTCAGGGCGCAGGGTATTTTTCGAGGATTGACTTGCGATCAGGATACCATCATCTGCGGGTTCGACAGGAGGATATACCGAGGACAGCTTTCCGCACGCGCTACGGCCATTATGAGTTTTTGGTGATGTCGTTCGGATTCACCAACGCCCCAGCAGTGTTCATGGACTTGATGAACCGTATTTTCAGGCCGTATCTTGATTTGTTCATCATCGTATTCATTGACGATATTTTGGTGTATTCCCGGAGCAGAGAGGAGCACGAGCAGCATCTGCAGATCACACTGCAGACTTTAAGAGAGCACCATCTATTTGCAAAATTCTCCAAGTGCGCATTCTGGTTTGACAGCGTAGACTTCTTGGGTCACGTGATTACACGAGATGGTATATGTGTGGACCCGAGGAAGATCGAGGCCGTTCAGAGTTGGCCCAGACCCGCATCAGTTACGAAGATCCGCAGCTGTCTAGGATTGGCCGGTTACTACAGGCGATTTGTACAGGACTTCTCCCGTATTGCTGCACCTTTGACCGGGTTGACCCGGAAAGGAGTTCCTTTCGATTGGACGGAGGAGTGCGAGCATAGCTTTCAGCAGTTGCGGACTCATTTGACTACGGCGCCGGTGCTATCATTGCCTTCAGGATCGGGCAGATTTGTGGTCTATTATGACGCTTCCCGAGTGGGGCTAGGGTGCGTATTGATGCAACATGACAGGGTGATCGTGTATGCTTCACGGCAAATGAAGAGACATGAACAGAACTACCCCACTCACGATTTGGAGATGGCTGCAGTGGTCTTTGCACTCAAGATCTGGCGACATTACCTATACGGCTAGTCGTGCCAGATATTCACTGATCATAAGAGCTTAAAGTATATATTTCAGCAGCGAGACCTGAATCTCAGACAATGCCATTGGATGGAACTAGTAAAGGATTATAATTGCGAGATCTTGTATCACCCGGGCAAGGCGAATGTTGTGGCGGATGCCTTGAGCAGGAGGCCCGAGGGTAGTCTATCCTGTTTGAGCACAGTGCAGAGGCAGTCGTCGGCAGATTAGAAGATTTTATGCGACAGCCGAGTGCAGTTCGAGTTCACGCCGATTGGAGGGCAGCTTGCGCATGTTCGTGCACGCCTACCGTTGCTTGACCGAATACATGAGGCACAGTACAGTGATGACCGTTGTTCTGAGATCATGGCACAGATTGGACAGGGAAGATTTTCCGAGTTCGTGATTGATGATAGGGGGACACTGCGATTTGGGACTAGACTGTGCGTACCAGATGCTGAGGGATTACGGCGTGAGATTCTTGAGGAGGCACATCGATCGGTGTATAGTGTTTATCTGGGTTCCACCAAGATGTACCATGATATGAGAGATGTTTACTGGTGGGACGGAATGAAGAGGGACATCGCAGACTTTGTGTCGAGATGCCTGACTTGTCAGCAAGACAAGGCCGAGCACTAGAGGCCAGCGGGAGAGCTACAGCCGTTACCCATTCCGGAGTGGAAATGGGAACAGATTTCTATGGATTTCGTTGTGGGTCTACCCAGGACTAGGCGAGGGTATGAATCCATCTGGGTGATCGTGGATCGATTGACGAAAGAGGATCACTTCCTGCCGGTGAAGACGACTTTCGGATTTGCTCAGTATGCCCAGATATACATCGACGAGATTGTACGACTGCATGGAGTGCCGACATGTATTGTGTCCGACCGAGGCACCCAGTTTACCAGTCGACTATGGCAGGGGCTTCAGGAGGCCTTGGGCACCCGTTTGAGTTTCAGCACAGCATTTCATCCGCAGACCGACGGCCAGTCAGAGCGGACTATTCAGACTCTCGAGGACATGCTCCGAGCGTGCGTTTTAGACTTTGGTGGTAGCTGGGATCATCATTTACCCTTGGCGGAGTTCTCCTACAACAATAGTTTCCAGGATACTATTCAGATGGCACCTTTCGAGGCCTTGTATGGGAGGAGATGTAGATCGCCCGTCTGTTGGACAGAACTCAGTGAGAGCAAAATTTTGGGGCCGCAGATCGTACATGAGACGACCGAGAAGATACAGCTGATTCGAGATAGGATGAAGACAGCTCAGAGCAGGCAGAAATCGTATGCTGATAGACGCCGCCGCAGATTAGAGTTCGCAGTTGGCGATCACGTTTTTCTGAGGGTCTCTCCGATGAGAGGAGTGATGAGGTTTGGACGGAAGGGGAAGCTTAGCCCTAGATTTATAAGTCCTTTCGAGATCCTCGAGCGTGTGGGCGCGGTAGCATATCGTTTGTCTCTTCCACGTGTCGATGCTTCGCAGATACCTACATGACCCTTCGCACATGATTCAGCATCAGATCGTTCAACTCGAGCGCGATCTTTTGTTCACCGAGCAGCCAGTAGTGATATTGGACCGGCAGGTGAAGAAACTTCGATCGAAGGCCTTGCCATCTGTGAAGGTGCTTTCGCGCAGCCCGAATGGTGAAGAGATCACTTGGGAGGCCGAGGGCGAGATGCGGAAGAAGTTCCCTCATCTCTTTGAAGGTATGCGTAGCTTTATATATTTAAATTCGGGGACGAATTTCTTTAAGGGGGGAAGATTGTAACACCTTAGGATGTGATTAGTGGCTAATTATACTTTAAAGTTTGGTTTTTAATAAAAAGTTTACCAAATCGATTTTCTAATATTTTATTAGAATTTAATTAGCCTTGCACACACATGTGCATGTAAACTAGGGTTAAATTAGGGTTAAACCATGTTTAGCAACCATGGTAGACTAACCCTTTCTTATTAAGCTAAATTGATTTTATTTAAGGGTATTTTTTTTAAATGGAAAATGATTTGAATGGGGGTTGACTTGGAGGGAGAAAGAGAGAGAGAGAGAATGCATGAAGGGCATCATGGTATGAGCCCATGCGAGCATTAAATGAGGTGAGAGAGAGAGGGGTTGACTCTCATATCACTCAATTGTTTTCATTTTCAAACACTCATTTCTCACTTCTCCCTCCCTCTCACTCTCACACTCCCTCACAACACCACAGCAGCAGTAGCAAGAGCTCCAGCAGCAGCAACATGCAACAACAACAGCAACAAGGAGCAGCAGCAGCCACAACAGCCACACCAGCAGTTCCAGCAGCATCAACACCAGCAACAGCTTCAGCACAACAGCTCCAGGCAGCAGTAGCAGTTGAAAGCAACCCTCCTTTTCTTCTTCTCCTGCTTCCTAGGATCTAGTGGGGGTATATTTCTTAAACCCAACTCCTTTTTGCTAAGCTTATGTGTTGTTTTAGCTTCGATTAGTGTTTTATGTGGTTATTAGTGCTAGATTGTGTTTGATGTAAAACTTAAGTTAAGGTATGGTTTTTATAGCTTATTAAACCTAATTAGGTGTTAATACTGCTGTTTTAACCAAGTAGTGCCACTAGATTTAGCTAGATCGCCTTAAAGTCGCAAACTTGAAAATTTAAATGTGATTTTGATGCAAACTGTAGGACTTTGACATCTGCTACAATTGTGAGCATTTTCTAGTTTAGCAAACAACTTCAGAATAGTGTGCAGGCGGTATAGGCTAGAGTGTTGAAATACGAGACCACCCTCTTCCCAAAGACCCGGCGGCCTACCCCCAAAATCCGGCGTAGCCGGCCCCCGTGATGAGTTAGGTGTTGGTGCTTGGGCTAGTAGTGTCTATGGGTATTTGTCTGGGTTTGGTGTTATTTATTTTCCCTATTTGTATGCAAGTTGAAATCTGGGTTTGTTTAGATAATTTTAGTGTTTGTATTGAGTTTTATTGCTTAGCTTATGGTTTGGTTGGAAAATAGGGTGATTCAGGGTGTTTATAGCTAAATTAGCTCAAATTGTGCTGTTGGTATCACTAGATTCCTGTTAACTCACCTAGTTCCATAAAATACCCTATTGTGCAAACTTAGTGTTTTGAAACGTTTCTAAACTAAACTTTAGGATAAGTAAAATCTGCTGTTAGTAGGGTGGTATTTTTAGTAAGCAAACATATACACTAAGCTATAAATTGTGCTAGGATCCTAGTGTAGAGACCTGGACCCTTTCCACCGGTTTTTTGCCGGTATGATACCCCTTGTCGCCGGCCCAATTGTTGGGTATTGTGTTGGATTTTGGCAGGCAGCTATCTGTAGGTATTGTGAAGGGTTTGGCCTTGTTTGATTTTCTTGTTTTTGCTCCAGATTAACTCTGGGACCGTTTACCTGTTTTTAGCGTAACGGGACTTGCGCAACACGTACGATGCGCGTTGAGTTGGTTTGCTGTGTGTCACAGCGTGTCGCAGTGTGCCACAGCGTGTCGCGTTGGGTTTTGGCATATGCACACACGTTACGTATACACGCACGCGTTTTAGCATCGCGTTTTTGCAGGATTTTGGTTATGTATATTCCTTGTAACAGGCGGGTACGTCGGATGCCGCAAAGAAGGGAAAGCAGATAGTCGGCTACACTTAGCACGAGACCAGGTGAGTAGATTTAACATCTACGGGGAAATCGCCCGTATGGCGTTAAGCGTCAGGGCGTAATAGGATATTTTAGTTGTATGTGTTCATATATATACTATAGTAGCATACCATCTTCTGTTGCATATAGAATGGTAATTATAGAACACTGCACTGTCACTAACGGTTTAAGCTGCACGAGCACTATCTGTATGTTACACTCACACCGTTAGTGATTGCCATGGCACTCGTACTATAGGATTGCTACGAAAATCATATTGATATCTTCATACTTGCGCACATGCACATTATATACTCATACTGGTGCACACTCATATCGATATCTTCATACTTGCGCACATGCACATTATATACTCATACTGGTGCACATTCATATTGATATCTTCATACTTGCGCACATGCACACTATATACTCATACTGGTGCACACACATATTCGCGTACATATCCATTTGCACATCTATACCTATATACATACATATGTTACATACATGGATGATATTGACATGATTTAAAAACTAAGGGACCGCATGAGATATTTTCAAAACTGGATCTTTTCAAAAGAGAGGTTTTCCCTTTTTACTCTTAGAGCCATACGACACATTGCATGGATTTACGCATTGAGTTTGGATTTATGTGATTTCTGGATTTGAGAACCGAGGTATTATTTTAAGAAAATACGCACCGTTTTAAAAATCCAGTTTCTCTTGATATGATATTTCAGTGCGTCCACCATGCGTTTTCTCGGTTCTGAGACGTGTGACATGTGAACCCGAATCGAGGAGCTGGACGAGGCCGATTGTGGGTACATGGTGGACCCGATATGGTACCCCGGGGCGAGAACGGATCGCTGTGCAGTAGACGGTGAGCCTGGCAGAGGGGCTACTACCTACCGATGATTGGTTGGACCTGATGGTTATCCGGAGGATACTGACCAGAGTTGATAGATGGATACGGGACGACACGTACTGCCGGGGCCGAGGGCCGATTCCGCAGACGGAGCCTGTGGGCCGATCTGGACTGACGGAGCCCGATATTTGAGGATTTGCGTGTCGATGCTGGACACAATCATTTCATGATATTTCGAGTGCCGATGTTGGGCACTCACGATTCTATGAGATTTACAGGATTCGAGGGCCGATTAGAGTGACGACGCCTGAGTTTTACTGGGATTTGGGTATATTGATGGACACCGGTTATTTTTCCATGTTGACATTCCGTGTATATGTTATTTATTCCCATGCCCAGCATTCAGTGTTATACATCTCATCCTGTATCTGTAGTACCTGATAGAGTACACTTGCTATGCACGACTATTGCATACCCTGCTCATTCTATATAGATATTATTTGATTGCATTTGCTATGCATGATTATTGCATACCCTGCTCATCATATAGAGATGTTATTAGATCGCACTTGTCGCATGATCATTGCGCATCCAGTTCATTCATATAGATATTATCTGTTGGCATAGGTTAGAGTATCGCAGTACGTGCATACTCGTGATTATCTTTATATGTTATCTACTATTCACGTGTTGGCAACTCACCCCCATTGTGCCACAGTGTTTGCAGGTTGCCCCTCAGAGTAGTCACGGCAGGCTGCTTCCTTGCATCTTTTGTTACGGATACCACTGTAGTGGGCCAGTGAGCCATTGTGCTGATAGGTGGGTTTTTGCGGTATCTGTTTATTTTCCAGTTGTATACACTGTTGTATCTAGTACTCTCCATCTACTACTTATGTATTGACTTAGAGACCAGTTGTGAGGACGATGTATATTATTTTGTACTCTGGTGTCGAGCTCGTTGTGAGCCGGCTTTACCTATGCAGTTTTACATTTCATGTTGTCTTCGCTTATTTTTGCTCATTCTTCGCTACGGCGTCGTATATTATCATTGTGGTGATTGTTTCCGCCGTTGAGCGTGATTGCTCCCGTTTGGGATGTTTTATTCTTATCATATATCATTTTACTCAACTCTTATTTTGTACCCGATTTCGGGGCTAGTTTTTACAAAGGAAATGCTGCCAAATTTTTTATGATAATAACTTAAACTTTAAAGAATTTTTACTAAACACTTAAGGTTTTCTAAATATTTTGACAAATGTTTCCATTAAATGTTTTAACACTAACTACTTTTCATATGGTTTTGATTTCTGGGTTTCGGCTTACTTAGTCGCGTTACGCCTGTAGACGTTACGTGGTTAAGTGCCGGTCACGGGCCGAACTTTGGGTCATGACAGCGACATCAGCACTAGCCGCGCCTGCATTAGAAACAAGATAAACCCTGTGAGGAAAGATTGAAAAGATTGCAGAATAAAAAGAAAAGCAATGATCCAAAATCTACCTAGTGAGTCGCCAGTCAGAACAGCGGCAAGGGCGTCACTTGACATAACAACAGCTCCATCCTCTTCCATCGGGAGGTTCTCACCTCCTGTCGCCTCATCCCCTGACTCTACCAGAGCCGTTGTAACGCTCGCGACGCCAGGAGATGGCAAAGGGTCGCAGGTAGAAAGAGCAATGATTGGGGCGGTGCCCGATTCTTGAGAAGGAGCGGCCACCTCGGGCTCAGCAATTGTAGCCGTCTCATCCATCAACACCTCGGGTTCGGCGGCTGTAGCTATCTCCTCCACAGCTATCTCAGGTTCGGCAATCGTGATTGACTTATTAGTCACCACCTCGAGCCCGGCAATTATAGCCACCTCGCCTACCGTCGCCCCGGGTTCGGCAATCACAGGTACCTCCTCCACCGCTACCTCAGGCTCAGCGGTCGCCGCTACCTCTTCGGGAAGACGCGGCTCTGCAAGATAGGATATATGATAATTGATACTTAAAACTTTGACAACAGAACCTCACGGCACATTACCTTGAGTTGATTTACCGTTGGCTTCCCGAGCCGCACGTGCCGCCCATCTGTAAGCAGTAGACAAGGCAACTGGAGATTCCTTTGAGGGAGCAGGGGCAGGGGTAGCGGTGCTCGAACCCGCACCCGCGGCTAAGGCAGCACTACGCTCCCTTGCTGCACGCACTCGGCGTTTCCTTTCTGCTCGGGCGGTCAAAGTGGACCTTCTAGAAGCCTCCTTTAACAGGACGTCATCGTCTGCACCCGGGGTTACCTCTGGAGCCGTCAAGGCTTTCATCATCGGTCGTTTGAGTAAGGCCTTTTTCGGCAGTCCCGAAGAGGCCAGGACTTCGGTAGCCGGCCCGGGAAGAAGTTCTGCTTCATTTTGCGGGATCGGCGTTGTGGTCCCTGCGATGGGATAAAGAAAGGGTCAGATTGTTTATAAGAAAGGATAATGAAGACACATTAAACCGAGACATACCAATGCCCTACAAAGCACGATTCCTCTCCTCCTCTTCGAAGGACCTGAGGGAAGCCCCCAAAATCTCTTCAGTGGTAAAGCCTGCTACAAAAGGAGAAATGTCAATCAAAACATGACAGTAAAAATAAAGATATAATGCAATAACAAGACGTGACTAACGTTTACTTGATTGCACGAGGGCGGCTATTTCTTTTTGGTGAGTGGCAGAGCGCACAGAAGCTGCAATAGCGGCCTTGAGATCAGTGTCTTCTGGTGCTATGAAGAGACCCTCATTGGTCCCATGTTCACTTAGGCCCACGTTATAAGGAGCGTGAGGCTCCAGGCCGAGTACAGCATCTAGGGAGAGGACTGACTTCTTCTTCTTCTTTTGTGCGCGAGCTCCAGTCGCAGCAAGCACGAGCTTACGCTTGGTGGGCACCTTGGGACGACGAGTCCCGATATTCGAGCCCACGCCAGATTCAGGTGAAGCTACATTTACCATCTCCGCGCGAACACGGGACACCGATGGCACATCTACCGTCTCCACAAGAGCACGGGGCAATCCACGCGTAAGGCTTAGCATATGTAGAGGTTCAACTACAGTAGCCTCTCTTAGCGGAAGGGGGACAACGATCCGTCGCTTTAAAGGGACGTTGTGATCACCGGCAGGGGGCGCACTCTTGCGATCGAGCAGCAGCCGCCTCTCTTCCCTGATAACAGCACCCATCGCATGTTGATACCAGGCCGCGTGTACGTTGAGGACCCTCGGGACGCAACTCAGCTCGCTAATAAAGAAGTGGGAGCCCGTATTCAAGCGCATGAAGTGATGCAGCGCACCTCGTATTCCCTCTCTGGTGGCAGCGGGTTCTATCAAGAACGCCTCCAGCGGGACCCCCTGGTTATAGCTCAACTGCTGGGCAAAATGATGGGGATTATATCTCATAAACAGCGCTGCATCATTTAGCCTGAATACAAGAAAGCCCGGCCTGATGGAGTATAGATGGAGGATCTCCCGGGCTTTTAACACGGAGCCCCGTCCTTCAAAACGTCGCGCAATGCCAGCACTGACTTGGAAGTTTCCTGGACGATCGTTAGGACTTTGTCCGTGAAAGACATACAATCTCTGACCGTGCGCGGGCGAAGAAGCAAGCCCCTAGCTTCCCGCTGTGACGGACTCACGATGGACGCGCCAACTAGCCGCATAACTCGCGGGAGCTTGCATTTCTATTAGAACGAAGGTCTCTTATGAATGCCAAAGACCCCGAGCACGTGCATCTCCATCCACGAGGTAAAGTAATGCATCGGGAAGTTGGCGGCATGCACCCTCGGTTCAGTTGTATCCGCCGCCATGCTAAGACCATGGTATAAATGGGCTAACCCGGCAATCCCGATGGCGACTTGTATTCCGGCCACCATACGATGCACAGGGTAGAAGATAGAAGGCCTCATGTAATGAGGATGCATAGAGAGCGCGAACCAGCACAACCATAGCCCAAGAAACCCAAGAAAGAAAGCCTCCTTGTCAATGCCCGGAGCGGCGATTTTTGACAGAGGGATGATCGCAGCATCAGGAAGAAAAAAGCCCTTCTGATCATCTTCCGGTACTGGTCGACGGTCCAAACCAAAGCCGAAGGGGTCGTCGAGCTTGGAAAACTTTTCTCCTCGCTGCGACAAAATCTCCGGGCGAAGAAACCGAGCAATGAAGTCCGCAAAACTGACCCCCCGGCCTCCGGATTCCAAGGAAAGGCTCTCCTACATGTTCAACACCTTTATCAGACTAGGAAACTGGTGCTGAATAGCGTTCTCCGGCGTTAGGCCCATCACCACCGGCTTGGTGGCAAAAACGTATTCATCCGGAAGAAGCAGCTCCTCATAGTGCTCCCCCCTAACCGGCAGACCGGAAATCTCAGCAAATTCTTCTAAGGAGATGGAGACTTCTCTGTCCAGTAGAAGAAAGGTATGGGTTGGGATGTTCCACTGCTCCAAGAACGCCTTAATCCACCATGTGGGAGGAGCAGAATATTGGAACAACGAAGCATAAACCGCAGGGTATAGGCCGAGCTTCAGCATCCGCGTTTTCTTCACTGACAAGATGTTAGTTATATGTATGCCCTAGAGGCCATTACTGTACATAGGATGTATATTGTAGTGGATGCTGGGACGTATATAGGAAGGACTTTCTTGCTCGACATGATAGTATGCTATCTGGTTACACTTTACCTTAACGTGTATACTGATTGTCTCTCTGTTACATGTTGGTAAAGCCCTTAGGATGTGTACTTGACTACCTGGACTATGATGCGGATCTTACTAGTGGGGACATGGTAGTCCATAAGTACATCCTTCAAAGTCCCTAGTCGTGGGTGTATCGAGACGGGGCATTGATATACCAGAGTAGACTAGCGTGTACCTTCTCGACCCATACAGATGGGCGATGGATGATCCCATATCCATCGGTGTTTGACATCAGAGATGATATACGGGTGCTCAGCAGAGACTGGATACACTGGACGGACTCGCCGAGAACTCCCAGATGGTATTATACCTCACGTCAGATGGCAGTTCTCTGGTGACACTGGTACAGAGTAGTCTGTTGACCCGAGATCGTCATAGGGTCTTGTGTGGTTCCCACCGTGCTTTGATTTCCATCTTACCATGTCCAAGAGGGCGTGCAAAACGGTGGTTTTTGGGTACAGTCCCGAGTCACATGTGTTGCGCCACGGCAGCGCCCCGGCCGTCTATCCGAGGCCAAAATGCGGAATCAAAATTTTTCCTTACTTGGAAACTGGCGCTACCGCGGACAAAGAAAACCCGGATCGTTTACCATTAACCTAATGCTAGCAATCAAGAGATAGGGTGAGAAGTATACCGAGTGATCCGAGTCCTCCGGTCTTCTCGTCATCGTCCCGATCTCCCGCGGAAAGTCTTGCCTCCACATCGTCGCCTCCTCGCCGGAAAGGGCACCACAACGCCTGCGTCTTTTACGGGCTCCCGCCTCAATACCGAGGCAACTCGGGCATGAAGCCGGCAACTCGACATGCCCAAGAATTGCTGCAGAATGTAGTGTAGAAACTTTGTCGCTTGGAGTTTATGTAGTTGCCATTGGATGGAGGGAAGTGAAGAACAAAAATGGAGATGAAACTTTGGTGTATTCAAATGAAATGATAATTTCTTCATCTACCAAAAATGAAAAACCCCCATCTCCAAGTTGTGGCCGGCCATCATCTAGTAGGAATGGGGAGGTGAACAAAAGAAGAGAAGGAAGGTGATGGTAGGAAGGGGTGACCACAAGCAAACATAATCATAACAAAACCCATACCCAAATCAAATCCATTCACTTCACAATAAATGCAAAGAATGGTGCAAAAGAAAAGATGCTCTCATAATAAATCCTTTTGCAATAAACCCCTCCACAAAATGTTATTTGCGAACTTGCAAATAACCCCCCTCCATCGGAAAAGTCCGGCCGGGAAAGAACAAAGGAAAACCGGCCGGAACGGAATGCAAACAGGCAACTCCAGAAAACTGGTCCCGTAATAAATTACAGGAAAACCCCGATACTGTGCATACACACCCGCATCTGTATTCCGTCCGGATACAAATGCAAAGAGACAAAATCTATACTGTACTAAACTAGGACCGGCTTAAGCCAAAGCCGGCTAGTAAAATCCGTTCGATCCTGATTCGTGCAATACCGCACGTATCAGATCAAACCCTGCCATATAACTATACGGCCACTAGTACAAAACTGTCCGATCCTGATCCGTGCAATACCGCACGTATCTGATCGGACCCTGCCATATCTCCATACGGCCTCTACAGCGTTTCGCCCGAAAGCTGAGTAACTGAAAGTGTGGTGGACTCTAAAGACTCGTCAATACTATGGCTGTGGATTTAACCACTAGCACGTCAGAGGTATAAGCCAATACGTGACGGGCCACCAGCTATTGACCAAAAGGGACGTCGATGAGCGAACTCATCCTGACACCCTACTGAGCCTGTCAGTGACAATATCCGTACAGTCCGGTCCGTTCGTCTATGAGCATCGCATGTCGGGCCTAGGGGGTTGGTAAAAGTCAGACCCCCAAAGGCGGTACAAATCGTGTCGGAGTGTAGCCCAGAACGCCTTGAGATACTACTGGAATACCTACCAGTAAATCTCCTGCCTCGGCCGAGGGCTTTGCGTAATGGCTCTCCTAGACACAGCGCGACCTCACCCCCAATACCGGGAGAGACGAACCCCTGCAGATCTGCTCACTGCCTCCATGTGGCTCGGGACTGTACCCAACTAAAACCTGTTTGCACGACTCCTTTGAGCCGTGGTAGGGTAGTAATCAAAGTACAGTGAGAACTCACACGAGACAAATGACGATCTCAGGTCGATGAACTAACCTGTACACATGTCACCAGGGAACTGCTATCTGACATCTGGTATAAGACCAACTAGCAGGTTCCCGGTGAGTCCTGTCCGGTGTACTCATAACCCAATGAGCACCTGTATACATCTTAGGTGAACCAACTGACACCAGTGGCTTGTGAGACCGGCCACCGCCCCTCGTCGGGGTCTCGACTGTATACACTAGTCTACTAATGGAGTATCGATGCCCAGTCTCGAAACTCCCACGACTAGGGACATTTTAAGGATGTGCTTATAGACCCCAGCTCCCACGTATATGATCGCCATCATACTGCTGGTCGTCAAGCAAGAATCCTAGGGGCTCTATCAACGTGTAATAGCGACATGTCAGGTCACCTAAAGCAGTACACGATGATAAAGATAAACCAGATAGCATAGTATCATCTCGAGTAAGACTGTCCCACCGGGATAGGTCCTCCCTCAATCATTGCAATCACGTGCCTGTGATCCAATAATTGACTCTGAGGGCACTATCTCCAACAATCTCCCACTTGCACTCAAGTCTAATTATTGCGATATCGCATACTCACAGCCCGTGTGATACCGAACACCCAACTCCTCTACTAGTCAGTCTCACAAAGCTCGTTTGCGAAACTATTGCATTCGAGGAATAGCCTCAGTGAGTGGATCCGCTATGATGTTTCTTTCAATGTCTCTCTATATCTCAGATTCGCGGAGAAAACCATCTCCCGAAATGAGCAATACCTGTCTTGGAATGTCTGGATGTCTGATGGGACCTAGTTCATAAATGAACTCCAAATCCAAACTTCATAGACTGTATCGTCAACTGAACTTAATCAGTATCCTGCGCCATGCCACCCTCAGTATTGCCTTGGACCACCTGTCCAAAATACTGCCCCTCATCAGAGGGAGAACTATAACTCTGAACACCTCCTTGTCGTCCATGTCACCTTGGAAGCCTGGAGTGATAACCGTCTCCTAAAGGAGGCAGCCGTTATCATATCCCTAGAACATTCACTTATGTTCTAAAACTACTTCCGACTGTTCCTCCAAGATTGGATCAATATCAACTTATTGCATCTAGTGCAAGAACAACATCTGGTGTGGTACTTGACATCTTATGATTGACTCAATTGCCTAAGCAAGTGATCTGTCAATCATGCGTATCCCTCTCCCCTTTAGTCTGTAAGACACCTTTAGAGAGGGTGACTCCATTACCTGCAGGTGTACTACCGTGCCAGGAGTCGTCCATTCTAAATGCTCATAGAATGCTGTCAAGGTACCCAGATTAGGAAACCACCCAAATCTAGATCTAAAACCATAGATCTAGTAACCAGAATGTCTGATATAATATCCAAGTCCCATGTGGAGAAAACACTGTGTGACGACCAAAGTATAACCGATCGTAGTATAGGAATATCACTTCCTACTACCTTCTCAACAGATCCATCCCCTATTCTGATGACGTCAAACCCATGACTGTCACATCAGAAACAGATGATCTAACTCCGCTATATCTGCTTTAGTCTATAAATAGACATAAGCATGAAGTCCACCAATGCTTCCGCGGCTCCCACTGACTACGACAACCCTCTGCCAGAGTCATATAGACGTGCACTTCTAAAGCTAGTTTAGAATGACGCTATACTCATCCTCCTGCCGGGTCTCGCAGCCTGGAACAACAACAATGGCAAGTGTGGGTAAACAAGAACTTCCCTGTCACCGTCCTTGAGGCTACCGGAGTACCTCTCGGGTGCCTGAAGTTACCCACCTTATCTGCGGAGTGGCCAATGGAATGTCAAATCAGATTGAATCTTTAGGTTCCTTATTAAATCTTCAGTAATCGTTTGCGGTTCTGGAATCACTTCCAGTTCTACCATACTCCCACTGCTGTTTTTGAAAAAATCCATTTTTAATAAAACTGTGGCGAGTCTAGAACAATATTTCTATTGATCTGCCAGATGGTAGAAAGTCAACCCTCGTCATAGCCTGGGTCAACCCACAAACAGCCATTACAGAAACGTGCCTTGAGTTATCCGGAGTCTGGTTTTAAGCATAAGCCGGACAACTCCCCGTACCTTAACATCGTTAAGATATGAACTGTTCTATATCCAATATAGAACCAGAGGCACTGATTTAATTGAACCAGATTCAAATCATGCAGCTGTCTTCAGTGCATGTCAACTAAATGGAAGGAGGCCGATCAGCGTTACTCAACTTAGGAATGCTTCCAATTATGAGTAACCTGAAAGAGAAGCAATTTCTCTTTATCATTACTATCAACTGAATACCATATACAAGTATCTACATCTTCGATCACTTTGAAGAATCCCGATACTTGCTACACCTGGTTCTCTACTCTATTCAAATACCTATAACTCCTCAAAACTTAGACCCTGTGTTTCCACGAAGCACATGTCTAAGAACTAGAGAAGTTAAAAGTAAACAGAATATAGTATGAGGACCAACCCCTCTGTCCTAATGGACACTGGACAACATACAATACTCTGTATAAGTCCACTGAGTCTAACAACTCTTTCACTGTGTGTCGTAGGTTGAAAACTGCACTTATGGTTAAGAAGAATTACACCGCTGTTTAATGCTCCTTACCTAACCATCCACTGATATAGGTAAATGTCATCGACATAATATCAAAAGGTATATCTCACTCTATGAAAATAGACGTACAGATATATCAATTTGAAATTGGTGCACAACAGCGGATATTCGAAACCAAATATTTGCCGACCGGCAAACAACCCAGGTGACTTCCTCAAATATCACCGATTACAACGAATCCCGATATAATGAGGATGATCACCCAATTCCCATTAACTTACTTCCACTCATCATCTTGTAAAACCATACAGATGTGAGAATCATACCTGGTAAATACATACCCTGGAGTAAGTGTCTAATCGGGAAATTAGTTTTCCATTAACAGTACACAGTGAAACTGAAACATTGAAATGTTTCGTTGGGGTATCCTGGTATTCCTAGTAATGCCTCTACCATTATCCAGATTCACAACTGTAACCGTATAATTCTTTGTCACTTCTCAACAACCCTTTATATGTCTTTAGTCATTACCTTCTGTACACCCCTTTAGGCCAAATGGTTTTCTTCCTTCCCTACCGTTCGGCACCAGCCTATGGTTTGGAAGAAGACTATCCAAAAGGCATAAAGGGTGTACTGTCCTAATCCTAGGAGAACTCGCAACGTGAGAGAAGGTGAAGATAAAAGACACCAGAATGTACTTTATTCCTATTTCTCCTGAACCAGAATCCATCCCCGAACTGGAACTAGTTCCTTTCGAGTTCGTATATAACCATACGATGGAGTATCCAATAAACTGTGGATCTTCGTAGCGATACGGAGTGTCCTGGAGAAATACAAAGGTGATTTAGGATTGGCGAAGAAATACTTGGTTTGGTCGTGAATATCAGTCGCAATTTACTTTGCCCTCCTACTAATCCCTTACTTTGTCTTAACTTAATACCTTCTGCACACCATCGTTATGCTAATTGGTGTTCTTCATTCCCCACCATTCGGCACCAGCCTAAGGTTTGGAAGAAGACTATCCAATTTGCGTGATAGGTGTACTACTCCTAAACCAAGGAGTACTCGCAACCTGAGAGAAGGAAAAAGGAAAAGACAACTGAATAGTCCTATCCGTTTTCTCCAGAACCAGAAACCATCCTCGAAGTCCTTCGAGTTCGTATATAACCATACGATGGTTTTGTCCAATGGAAGTGGACGTTCGTAGCAATACGGGGTGTCCTGGAGAAAAGGGTAAAAGTAGGAGTGGCAATGAGGTCTGCAACTCTGACAATCCAAAAGCCTGTGTTAAGAAGGTTCGGTCAACTTGGTCACTGAGTCATAGTCCAGGGTCGGGTCAATGGTCGCTGCCAGAGAGAGAGAGAAAAGAAACACTCAGCGTGCACTCTAACCTAGATCAGAATGGTTACCACTTTGTCTAATCTGGAAACCTCCCACTGTACCTCAAATTCTCCTCCAAACCTGAAAGAAGAATTAGCCGGGATTACCCGAGGAGTAAACCAACTCATCAGTGGGAATCGGGATCCAACTATCATCGCATGATAACGTGACGGAATCCACTCACGTCACCATACTCCAGAAGGTATGCGCATGCCTGGCAAGTTTCAGTTCTTTTGAAACTCCCGATGTGATTTTTACCCCTAGGACTCAAGTGACCTTGACGGAGTCAACAAATCAAAGAGTCCTAGTCAAGTTCAACCCGTCATTATCTGGATTGCATTAAACCCACCCGTATGTGCCCTTGACGGAGTCAACAAGGCCGCACGACTGTCCTAACCAATCCCACTTATGCAACAAACAAGCACCACTTAGCTACCGTACACTACGCCTTGACGGAGTCAACAAACGCAGCACGAATACTAAATAATACCCATAAGAAATGACGGAGGGCTACGAATGGTTTTTGGCGAAAAACCTTTAACGTAATGAACTTGATATCGTTGAAGGAACTACATAGCCTTTTATAAAATATAGTGACGAAAACCTTTACTAAAGAGGTCACTCCCGGTGAAGGGATCTCGGCTCTTTCCCCGTAGAATGAGGTGCAGGATATTCCAACTGAATACCACGATGCAAAGCAAAAGTAATCGGCTATAATGAAGTTAATGCCCTGACGCAAACTTCTGTCCAAGGGGTCACTCCCGGTGAAGGGATCTCGGCCCTTGCCTCGTCGACTGAGGAGCAGGATATTCCAAATGAATACCACGATGCAAAACAAAATCGAATGTCCTTGCAATAACAGCTTTTTGAAAAGTGTTCCAACAACATCAGAATAGGTTTGTTTAAACTTGCATTGATCCGAATCAATGCAGTCCCATCAATTGATCACACCACAAAGAACGAAAATATACTGACGTACGTATATGCCATCCGCATTTGCCACTGGGTCCCGTCATCACCCGTTAGGTTAGCTAACTAACGGCAGAGCGGGGACTGGAATAGCGCGGATGTAAAACATATACAACATCTACTAATATATATACCAATATATAGTATT
Organism: Agapanthus africanus; assembly: GCA_030015575.1. Taxonomy (NCBI): domain Eukaryota; kingdom Viridiplantae; phylum Streptophyta; class Magnoliopsida; order Asparagales; family Amaryllidaceae; genus Agapanthus; species Agapanthus africanus. The sequence continues at coordinate 36,968,447 of CM057351.1, forward strand.
TCGCTCAAGGCGTGAATAAAATGCAACATCACAGAAATGTACAGCATCACAGAACAATACAGATATCTGGAAGCCCCGGGTTTCACAGAGCCGCTGCTGAAACCCGACGTTCCCCTGGTCGTGTGGATAGCCTGTGCAATGGAAATCCTAGACCCCTACGGGCGCGGCAAGTCACCCGCTAAAACCTGAAGCGAGGCAGCCCCCTTCAGCCCCGTGAATGGACCACCCAGCACTTCACGGAATCCGGTAACTTGGGCACCCCTCCTGGGTCAACCTGTACCCCCTACGAGTGCGGCGAATAGCCCGCCAATCCTGGACTGAAGCCCCCTCCGTCTCAATGCCCTGAGATGCGGGCCCGTTGCCCTCCAGAACCCGGCTATCCGTGCACCCCACCGCGGGGTAACCCTAGTACAGAAAGTAAAATATACATACAACGGGTACATCGACCGCAACCAGGTCGTGCCCCAAAAGAATAATACAAACAGGCAGTGACGGCAGTCCACATGTCGGACGCTCGCCCCGCAATATCAAATGTACATAATACAACAAAATTGTACTAGCATTGCATCCAGGTTATCCCCCACGACCGATCCGCAACAACACAGCATAAACATAGAACATCAACGTGAAAATCACGTTCGCAAATCCGTCTAACCGGGCTATAGCAGTTAGACGGGATTTACCGATCAAGTGACATTCACGGTCGCAGATATAATGTAAATACTGTGAAATAATGTGTTTAAAAATATCCGATCGATCAAACAATTAACAAGTGGGCCCCCAAGTAAAACTGTAGCAGTCACAGAGATTCTGGGCCCAAATTTAATATTCCAAAGCCCACAAAATAAGCCCACAAGCCCACTGTAAAATTTTGACAGAGTGAAGACATGAGAGTGCGGCGGAACCGCGGCCCAAGGGGGTGGTTGGCCGCGGTTCCGCGCTCAGGCCGTCGACTGAAACTGTCGAATTTTTACAGAGGTCTTAGAATGTCTTGTACAGCAGTTTTCTACAACCTGAAAAATTTTTAGACACCAAAAAATTCCAACAGAAAACTGATGTGAACAAAAATGAGGTTTTTGGAATTTCGGTCGATCGGATAAGCAAAACGCATTAGAACAAGCTAGGAAAGGTTAATGGCGTGGCTCTGATACCATGTTGCGCCACGGCAGCGCCCCGGCCGTCTATCCGAGTCCAAAATGCGGAATCAAAATTTTTCCTTACTTGGAAACCGGCGCTACCGCGGACAAAGAAAACCCGGATCATTTACCATTAACCTAATGCTAGCAATCAAGAGATAGGGTGAGAAGTATACCGAGTGATCCGAGTCCTCCGGTCTTCTCGTCATCGTCCCGATCTCCCGCGGAAAGTCTTGCCTCCACATCGTCGCCTCCTCGCCGGAAAGGGCACCACAACGCCTGCGTCTTTTACGGGCTCCCGCCTCAATACCGAGGCAACTCGGGCATGAAGCCGGCAACTCGACATGCCCAAGAATTGCTGCAGAATGTAGTGTAGAAACTTTGTCGCTTGGAGTTTATGTAGTTGCCATTGGATGGAGGGAAGTGAAGAACAAAAATGGAGATGAAAATTTGGTGTATTCAAATGAAATGATAATTTCTTCATTCTACCAAAAATGAAAAACCCCCATCTCCAAGTTGTGGCCGGCCATCATCTAGTAGGAATTGGGAGGTGAACAAAAGAAGAGAAGGAAGGTGATGGTAGGAAGAGGTGACCACAAGCAAACATAATCATAACAAAACCCATACCCAAATCAAATCCATTCACTTCACAATAAATGCAAAGAATGGTGCAAAAGAAAAGATGCTCTCATAATAAATCCTTTTGCAATAAACCCCTCCACAAAATGTTATTTGCGAACTTGCAAATAACCCCCCTCCATCGAAAAAGTCCGGCCGGGAAAGAACAAAGGAAAACCGGCCGGAACGGAATGCAAACAGGCAACTCCAGAAAACTGGTCCCGTAATAAATTACAGGAAAACCCCGATACTGTGCATACACACCCGCATCTGTATTCCGTCCGGATACAAATGCAAAGAGACAAAATCTACACTGTACTAAACTAGGACCGGCTTAAGCCAAAGCCGGCTAGTAAAATCCGTTCGATCCTGATTCGTGCAATACCGCACGTATCAGATCAAACCCTGCCATATAACTATACGGCCACTAGTACAAAACTGTCCGATCCTGATCCGTGCAATACCGCACGTATCTGATCGGACCCTGCCATATCTCCATACGGCCTCTACAGCGTTTCGCCCGAAAGCTGAGTAACTGAAAGTGTGGTGGACTCTAAAGACTCGTCAATACTATGGCTGTGGATTTAACCACTAGCACGTCAGAGGTATAAGCCAATACGTGACGGGCCACCAGCTATTGACCAAAAGGGACGTCGATGAGCGAACTCATCCTGACACCCTACTGAGCCTGTCAGTGACAATATCCGTACAGTCCGGTCCGTTCGTCTATGAGCATCGCATGTCGGGCCTAGGGGGTTGGTAAAAGTCAGACCCCCAAAGGCGGTACAAATCGTGTCGGAGTGTAGCCCAGAACGCCTTGAGATACTACTGGAATACCTACCAGTAAATCTCCTGTCTCGGCCGAGGGCTTTGCGTAATGGCTCTCCTAGACACAGCGCGACCTCACCCCCAATACCGGGAGAGACGAACCCCTGCAGATCCGCTCACTGCCTCCATGTGGCTCGGGACTGTACCCAACTAAATCCTGTTTGCACGACTCCTTTGAGCCGTGGTAGGGTAGTAATCAAAGTACAGTGGGAACTCACACGAGACAAATGACGATCTCAGGTCGATGAACTAACCTGTACACATGTCACCAGGGAACTGCTATCTGACATCTGGTATAAGACCAACTAGCAGGTTCCCGGCGAGTCCTGTCCGGTGTACTCATAACACAGTGAGCACATGTATACATCTTAGGTGAACCAACTGACACCGGTGGCTTGTGAGACCGGCCACCGCCCCTCGTCGGGGTCTCGACTGTATACACTAGTCTACTAATGGAGTATCGATGCCCAGTCTCGAAACTCCCACGACTAGGGACATTTTAAGGATGTGCTTATAGACCCCAGCTCCCACGTATATGATCGCCATCATATTGCTGGTCGTCAAGCAAGAATCCTAGGGGCTCTATTAACGTGTAATAGTGACATGTCAGGTCACCTAAAGCAGTACACGATGATAAAGATAAACCAGATAGCATACTATCATCTCGAGTAAGACTGTCCCACCGGGATAGGTCCTCCCTCAATCATTGCAATCACGTGCCTGTGATCCAATAATTGACTCTGAGGGCACTATCTCCAACAACATGGAGGCAATGAGCGATAGGAGGGGATTCGTCTCTCCCGGTATAGGGAGTTGATGTTGCGCTGTGTTCGATTGGCTATAACAGGAAATCCCTGGCCAGGGTTGCTGAGATTTACTGGTAAGTGTTACCAGTAGTTTCTCGAATAGTTATTGACCTCATATCGACACGACTTATCGAGCTATTGGGGTCTGACGTTTACCACCCCTAGGCGAGATATGCGACATATCAGACAATCAGACCGGACTGTACGGTAAGTGTTACTGGTTGGATTCACAGGAGTGTGAGTGGGCTTGCTTGTCGATCTTCTGATCGCTCAATACCCGGGTGGCCGTTACGTTTAGCAGACCGCTTGTGGCTTGTGGGTGCTTGATATGATCATCATCTGCTGCCGGCGTATTGACGAGTCTTTAGAGTCCTACACAGAGGTTTCCTGGTTCAAGCGAAACGAAATAGGAGCGCATATGAGATATGTGCGGGACCGAGAATAATGCGTGTATGTGATACCGTATTCCATTCTCACGATGTATGTATCGATTAGGTTATATGCGATATACCCTAGTTATCGAATCAAGGATTGATTCGATAAACCGATACATTGGATACTAGTCGGTTATATGTGATATGACCGGATCGTTAAATCAAGTATTGATTTAATGATTTAATGTATAATTATATATTTGATATATTACTTTGCATTAACTAGTATCGGTTCACTTTAAATGGATATTCTCACTCGGGTGTGCGCATTGCATATGCGATATGATTTTGTGCACATGATTGTATCATGTTTGATGATACATGCTTTTTGGTTAAGTGTAAAGTATTAAACTATGGTTAAGTGGATGATTAGGGTTTTTACTTATTCATTTATTTGTTTATTTATTCATTTTTGGCAAAAGGAAAATGGTGGCTAATTTGGATTTATGTTGAAGCTTCATGAAGCTTTGACTTAGTCACCATTTTTGTCTTCATACCTAACCTAACCATTCACTTAACTTGAGTTTAGTCTCTACACTTAACCATGGTTGATTATGATAAGTATTCTTTTATTTTCTATTTTCTAAATTAACTTATCATAACAATTTCTATCTTCTTCTTCATCTTGACACATGAAGAAACCTTACTTCATCAATGGTGATTGATGAAAACAAGTGAGAAATCCAATTCTAAAGTCTACCCACTTCCTATTTCTTCATCCTCTACCTCTTGCCAAGTAGTATAGGGTGTTTCCTTCACAAGTTTTCATGGCTTGGTGAAGGTGGAGCTTGATCTAGCGATGCCTCGACGTAGATCATCTTCGGCATGGACATCGACGACCTAGCTCACCATTTCTCCGACGAAGCCGACGCTTGAGCCCGGGAATTCATTTGGACAGCGAGGGGACTTCGTTGCGGAGCTATGGAGGTGGAGCATCGGATCTACAAAGGTTGTATTTCCGTTTACTTATAGTTAAGTGTTAACTAGTTTATTGTTTCGCCTAGATTTCTAGCCGACGATCCGTAGTCGGGTTTCTCGGCACCTAGATTTTTTTGAAATTGGCATGTTCGATGCCTTGCGAGACCTCATTAGGGTGCCTAGGAACCTTTCACTGGTATCAGAGCCTAGCTAGAGCCTTAGGCGAAGTCCAAATGATGTTTGAAACCCGATCGAACCGAAAAACCAACCCGGAAAATGCTCTCTGTACTTTTTCTAAAATCAGGGATTTTTCAGTATTAAAAATATGTAGAAATATCAGCAGGAATATCTAAGAGTTACTGTAAATTTCGATGCCCTAATTCCATTAAAGCGCCGCGTTTCCGCGGCACGAGCATGGCTCGTGCGGCGGATCCGCGGCCTGTTTGTCGTGTTATGAGTTGAAGTTTGCACAGTAACTCCTATTTAACAGTGCTCGTTTTCCTGGGTATTTTTAATATTTTTTCCAGAGTTTTAATTTTCAGGGTTGTTTTGGGGATTCGAATGTTTGATCGGATTATCAAATTTTGTCTATGCGGCTTTCCGGATAAATTTTAGAATATGTTAAAAAGTTCGACCGGATATAAATACCCAATTTTTCCCCTGTCGGGAAATTTCCAAGTGTTGGATTTTTCCGTAGTTTAACGACGTTCTAAGTAGTGCAAGTAACGCGATGGACCCTCTAGAAGACAACAAACCTTAACTCGATTATGTGACCGTCTTGAACTGCCCTTTGAACCTTCGTGTTTGGGGCAGTACGGCGTGCCACATGTGAGGCGTTGGCTTGACCCTTCTATGGCTGGACCGTTGGTACTGAGGCACGAACTGAATGCTGTTAGACTTATTTCATGTGTTGATCTGTTTCGGGAAAACTTGGGTGTTCGAATGTTCGATCGGAAAGTTTAATATTTTCTATTTATCCGGAATGGGATACAATAATTGGAATTCACAAAAAGTTATGAGATAACTGAATGAATGTTATAAACATAGCAGTTTAGTCTCACTTGATCGGTTGCCACGGAATTTTGATGTGATCAAAAGTCCGTCGCAATCACGTAGTGTACGCCGATGCTCGCCGGATAAACTTAATAGACAGCTACACCCCATAGCCCCGACCAAGTGACTGTAGGAGAACCCCGTCGCCGAAAGCATCCGTTTGGGTGCTCGCGGCAGCGGTGTTCCGCCTTGGTGCACTTCGTCGACGGTATCTGGGGTGCGGCCGCCTACTGAAGTTTGCGACGAGTATTCGATCAGGATGTCGGGAATCTTGTTGAATTGCCCGACTTGATATTGAAAAGTGTTTTCGATTTTGAGACTAAAATGCGGGGTTTATAATTGTTAGGCATGCGATGTCTAAGTAATTCTTTTGGTCAGGCATGCGATGTCTGAGGTGGTTGCGGATTCCAACTGTTGTAGTTTTACACTTTCTTTTCTGTGACCGTAAGTTTAATATGTGATATCGCCGGTTTCGTTGCTATATGTCAACGACAATTGGGATGGACATATTTACTTACGTTGATGACATGTGATGTTATGTGTTGCTGGATATGTTATATTGGATCGTCGTGTTTGAATAGCCGGGGTTTTTTTATGTGAGATGAGTGTTTTTCATTTTCATTCATGTAAAAACTTGTATGTAATATTCTTTTATTTGGGGCACTTCCAGGTTGCGGAAGATGTCACCCTCTGTATATTATTTACTTTTCCGCACTAGGATAGACCCAAGGAGGGGAGCACAAGTAACCGGGTTCTGGAGTCCAGTGGGAGACCAACTCGAGGAGTCGAGTCCGGGTCTCCTAACTCCAGAATTGGTAGGGTTGCTTGCCGCTCTCGTAGGGGTCTAGGGGTGTGGGTTTGGCTATTCATCACGACCGTGGAATCCGTGTTTTATACTGGCTCGTATTGAAAACACGGACGTCCTAGTATATCCAATATTTCATATGATTCTTCTGCTGCGATATCTGTGATGTGATCATGTGATGTTCTGTGATAGATACAGTATATAGTATATATGATATATTATATAGGCGTTACTTATGTTTTACACCCACGCTAGCCCTGCCCCGCTCTGTCGTTAGTTACCTAACCTAACGGTGCACGAGAGGACATCGAGGCGAATGCGGATGGCATAAGTGTACGTCGTATTTATCTGTGATGTTTAGGTACTTAAATGATGGGACTTCATTAATGAGATTAATGAAATAAAAGAAACCTAAGATGTTGTAGAATCGAATTTCAAAATAAAACAGGTAGCTACAGTTCTTGCTTTGCACAGCGGTATATGTGATATATCCTGCATCTTATTCGATAAGGAAAGGACCGAGATCCCTTCACCGGGAGTGACTCCTTTAGCAATAACTGGTCGATGCTACACCCTCGGTTTGTCTTTTGATTGCTTTTAAGAGTTTTTGCTTTGCACAGTGATATATATGATATATCCCGCACCTCATTCGACGAGGAAAGGACCGACGATCCCTTCACGGGGAGTGACTCCTTTAGCAAAACTAGAAAAGCCTCAAAAGCACTCCATTTCAAAATCATTTGATTCTACAACGATATAAAGTTCATTACGCAAAAGCTTTTCTTAAAAACCTGTCGTAGCCCTCCGTCGTTTCAGATAGGTAATAGTTAGTATTCGTGCTGCGTTTGTTGACTCAGTCAAGGCGTAGTGTGCGGTAGCTGATTATTGCTTACCTGCAAAGCATATGATGCGATTGGATTAGGGTAGTCGTGCGGCCTTGTTGACTCAGTCAAGGATCGTGCGGGTGGGTTTAATTCAATCGAGAAATGACGGGTTGAACTTTACTTGCGATCTATGGTTTGTTGACTCAGTCAAGGTCATAGATCGCATGGGGCAAAATATTATCGGGAATTTCAAGTGTTGAAATTTGCAATGAGATTGCATACCTTCTATGAGATAGTTGGATCCCGATACCCGCTGCGAGTAAGTGTTACTCCTGGGAGAGTTTTATACATTACAATTAGCCGATCAAGTAGGTGTCTAGAAAGGTGTCAACGAGGTTACGCCTCTGGGAAAACGAGGTTTACATTAATTAGGTTCGTGCAAGAGCACAGGGGACCTCCCTCAAAGTACCGACACTGGCCTGGCTGAAAGATTGGCGAACTTGTAGTGTGTAATTAATCCCGGCTAGTCTTTCCTTTTAGGGTTTGAAGGAAGATTTGATAAAAAGCAGTGGGAGCCATCCTGATTAGATAAAATAATAACCAATCTATTCTTGCAAGAGCGCACGCTGAGTGTTTTCTTCTCTCTCTCTCCAGGTAGCGACCATATCACGCCTTAATCAAGATAATAATACGGAATATTGACCGAACCCGCTTATTATACTGAGCTGGGGAACATTGGTCCCGCTCCAACTTATAATTGTTATAAGACAGAGCAGGAAATTGGGGATTACCAGAATTCCCGTGCCGCCCAAACGAAGAGAGTGCATGCTGATGCATCATCTTCGGGTGTGTTCATTATACAGAACTGTTTCTCAGTATCCTCCGAATCCTGGGTATATGATACCAGGATCAGGATCCCAGATATGTAATATGTTACATAGGGCAACAAAAGGGTAGAAAAACTGAGAATGGGTGATAAGTTTCATGAGGCAGAAAACGGGGCAAGTATTGCAGCCAAGTCTGTTGGTCACTGTCACCCTGTATTGTAATACATTGATTCTGAACGAATGTTATTAGATACCGAACCTGATATACAAAATCATATCAGTCTCTTTATTAGTAAAGAAATGATAAAATTCTGTATTGTTGGATAATGTTTTGAACATTTCCTATATCAAAAGTTGATCGGTTCAGGCACGTTATCTGAAAGCATTGATGTTCTAAATCAAACTACAGTTCTTAGTATACGGAACACACAGAAGAAGAAAAGTTCAGAAATGAACGAATCCTTCTTAAGGTATTGTAGACTAGGTCGGATCAATGTGACCCGACTAGCTAGAGTTACATAAAAATGCATATTTAAATTAGTTTGAATTTACATCTTGTGGAACTCGCCAGTCATGTCACAAAGATAAAATGACCATAGCTCTGTTTACTGGAAGCAGAGAAAGAGTTAGTGAACTCTTGGGATGATACATGTTGATGTATGTAGGTCCCCTGTCTACACATGCCAGGACTGGTTCTTTATACTTCATTACGTTCTCTGATGATCTTTCGAGTTTCAGACCTATGTTCCTGTTGAAACACAAGTCCGAACTTTTTGAGATATTCACAGAATATAAGTTAGAAGTAGAGAACCAATATACGGGTATAAGTATTATGTCCTTTGATGTGATCGAGGAGGAGAATACTTGAGCACGGAAATCCTGGTCTATTCTAAAGGAGAATGAGATTCTCTCTCAGCATTACTCCTCCGTATACACCATAGTACAATGGTATATCGGGGCGGAGCAATCACACCCTATATGATAAGGTGTGCTCTATGATGAGCACTACTGAGTTGCCTATTTCTTTTAGGGAGTTATGCACTTATGAAGCTGCATATCTATTGAATAGGGTTCGAATCAAATCAGTTGCCTACCACTCCATATGAGATATGGAAAGGGAAGAGCCCATATCTTAAGATGGTTAAGATTTGGGGTTGTTCGGCCTATGTCTAAAAGCAAAATCTGGACAAGCTCGAGGCAAAGTCTGTAATGTAGAACTGGAAAGGTTCCAGCTATACAAACTACAGCAGATGGTTTGGTAGAACCAAAGGATTCAGTAGATTCCAACGAACCTCAGCCTCTCCGCCGATCTAGTAGGGTTCCTCACCCACCTGAGAGATACTTCTATTTCTCTATGACAGTGGGAGCGAAGATTGCATCATGAGATGATGACCCAACTAGCTTCGAGCTGGCCATCAGGAGTAAGACTCTGTAAGAATGGCTGGATGCTTAGTGATCTGAGATGGAATCCTTATACACCAACAAAATTTGGACTTTAGTTGCTATATCTGAAGGGTTAAATCCCCATCAGGAGCAAGTATATCTTGAGAAGATTACTTGGTGTACATCGAAAAGTTGAGACTTTCAAAGCTAGACTTGTTAAAAGTGTGCATCATTGACCAAGTGTGGATAATGATGAAACCTTTTTCAAGTAGCTATGCTTAAGTCCATCCAGATCCTACTTGTCACGGCTACATACCATGACTATGATATCTGGTGGTTGGGTGTCATGACTGCTTTTCTAAATGATGTTTTAGAAGAGTGCGTCTATAAGTACACAGCCAGAGGGCTTCGTAGACAGTGGGAGCAGCGGAAACGTGTGCAAGATGCTTTATAGGATAAAGCAGGCATCGCGGAGTTGGAACATCTGTTTTGATGGATTAGTCAAAGAGTTTGACATCATCAAAATGGTAGATGAACCTTGTATATACAAAAAGGTAGTAGGGAGTATGGTAATGATCCTCATAGAGTACGTGGATGACATACTCTTGATAGGGAAGGAGTTTCCTATGCTACGCTCGATCAATCTCCGCTTATCACTAGGATTCTCCATATAGGATCAAAGTGATACCTACTAAATCCTGGATTTTGGATTTATGAGATAGATCTAATTGGATGTTAGGATACTCACTAGTTATAGTGAGATAGTATCAATTGATCCTGGGGAGAATCACTGGAAGTGTTCCAGGGTGATAAAGACGACTGAATGTCAGTCACAGGCATTGTCTTTACCCTCAGTAAAGGGACGGTATGTTGGAAGAGTTCCAAGCTAGATACCATGACATACTAGACGATAAAGGCAGGATACATCGCTACTTAAGATGCTACCAAAGAGGCTGTTTGAGTGTATATAGGTTCATGAGATGAACTAGGTTCCTACCATTGTGTGACAATGGAAGTGTGGCTTTGGCCAGGGAACCCCTGTCCCATCAGTGATCCAGACATATTCTAAGGCAGTATCACCTGATCGTGGAGATGGTTGATCTCCATGGTGATCAAGGTTAGGAGAGCAGACTAAGAGGACAACACGGCGGATCCACTCACGAAGGCCTATTCCTAGAGAGAGACTTTTATGGGATGGTTGAGTATGAGATACTACAACCACTGCTACAGATGGCCCTAGTGCAAGTGGGAGATTGTTAGTTATATGTATGCCCTAGAGGCCATTACTGTACATAGGATGTATATTGTAGTGGATGCTGGGACGTATATAGGAAGGACTTTCTTGCTCGACATGATAGTATGCTATCTGGTTACACTTTACCTTAACGTGTATACTGATTGTATTTCTGTTACATGTTGGTAAAGCCCTTAGGATGTGTACTTGACTACCTGGACTATGATGCAGATCATACTAGTGGGGACATGGTAGTCCATAAGTACATCCTTCAAAGTCCCTAGTCGTGGGTGTATCGAGACGGGGCATCGATATACCAGAGTAGACTAGCGTGTACCTTCTCGACCCATACAGATGGGCGATGGATGATCCATTGGTGTTTGACATCAGAGATGATATACGGGTGCTCAGCAGAGACTGGGTACACTGGACGGACTCGCCGAGAACTCCCAGATGGTATTATACCTCACGTCAGATGGCAGTTCTCTGGTGACACTGGTACAGAGTAGTCTGTTGACCCGAGATCGTCATAGGGTCTTGTGTGGTTCCCACTGTGCTTTGATTTCCATCTTACCATGTCCAAGAGGGCATGCAAAACGGTGGTTTTTGGGTACAGTCCCGAGTCATATGGAGGCAATGAGCGATAGGAGGGGATTCGTCTCTCCCGGTATAGGGAGTTGATGTTGCGCTGTGTTCGATTGGCTATAACAGGAAATCCCTGGCCAGGGTTGCTGAGATTTACAGGTAAGTGTTACCAGTAGTTTCTCGAACAGTTATAGACCTCATATCGACACGACTTATCGAGCTATTGGGGTCTGACGTTTACCACCCCTAGGCGAGATATGCGACATATCAGACGATCAGACCGGACTGTACGGTAAGTGTTACTGGTTGGATTCACAGGAGTGTGAGCGGGCTTGCTCGTCGATCTTCTGATCGCTCAATACCCGGGTGGCCGTTACGTTTAGCAGACCGCTTGCGGCTTGTGGGTGCTTGATATGATCATCATCTGCTGCCGGCGTATTGACGAGTCTTTAGAGTCCTACACAGAGGTTTCCTGGTTCAAGCGAAACAAAATAGGAGCGCATATGTGATATGTGCGGGACCGAGAATAATGCGTGTATGTGATACCGTATTCCATTCTCGCGATGTATGTATCGATTAGGTTATATGCGATATACCCTAGTTATCGAATCAAGGATTGATTCGATAAACCGATACATTGGATACTAGTCGGTTATATGTGATATGACCGGATCGTTAAATCAAGTGTTGATTTAATGATTTAATGTATAATTATATATTTGATATATTACTTTGCATTAACTTGTATCGGTTCACTTTAAATGGATATTCTCATTCGGGTGTGCACATTGCATATGCGATATGATTTTGTGCATATGATTGTATCATGTTTGATGATACATGCTTTTTGGTTAAGTGTAAAGTATTAAACTATGGTTAAGTGGATGATTAGGGGTTTTACTTATTCATTTATTTGTTTATTTATTCATTTTTGGCAAAAGGAAAATGGTGGCTAATTTGGATTTATGTTGAAGCTTCATGAAGCTTTGACTTAGTCACCATTTTTGTCTTCATACCTAACCTAACCATTCACTTAACTTGAGTTTAGTCTCAAGACTTAACCATGGTTGATTATGATAAGTATTCTTTTATTTTCTATTTTCTAAATTAACTTATCATAACAATTTCTATCTTCTTCTTCTTCTTGACACATGAAGAAACCTTACTTCATCAATGGTGATTGATGAAAACAAGTGAGAAATCCAATTCTAAAGTCTACCCACTTCCTATTTCTTCATCCTCTACCTCTTGCCAAGTAGTATAGGGTGTTTCCTTCACAAGTTTTCATGGCTTGGTGAAGGTGGAGCTTGATCTAGCGATGCCTCGACGTAGATCATCTTCGGCATGGACATCGACGACCTAGCTCACCATTTCTCCGACGAAGCCGACGCTTGAGCCCGGGAATTCATTTGGATAGCGAGGGGACTTCGTTGCGGAGCTATGGAGGTGGAGCACCGGATCTACAAAGGTTGTATTTCCGTTTACTTGTAGTTAAGTGTTAACTAGTTTATTGTTTCGCCTAGATTTCTAGCCGACGATCCGTAGTCGGGTTTCTCGGCACCTAGATTTTTTTGAAATTGGCATGTTCTATGCCTTGCGAGACCTCATTAGGGTGCCTAGGAACCTTTCACAAGATGTACCTGGCCCACTGCAAATACCCGGCTGAATGTCGGGGAGTCAACCCGATATTGTAGGGTTGTCCCTAAGGGCATGACTCGCCCTGGCATATGCTCCGCCCTAAGGTATCCAAAGCTACCGGCAGCTGCATGGGTATGGCGGCAATCTAAGGTTGAAGAAGACCCTCCGAAGTCCAATTGACGACCTCCACGGCATAGTTCACCGGGGGTGCATCTGCATATGGAATCGCTGAGATCGGCTCCGACGGCGTCGCACAAGAGAAGTTTTGACGACCTCTGATAATCTGGTCATACCATCTGCCCCACAAGTGGAGATTTTTGTGTTCCGGGTCACGGTCTTTGATAAGCGCGAGAACCTCCCGGTCCACAGGTGCCTCAGGGAATCCTCCTTCTGAACGGACGAACGGAAACGTGGCATCGAAAGATATGTCGCCTGCAAAAAGGGGGACAGGAGTCAATTGTCAGTGCTCTGACACTCGGTATTTTAAAAGTTGCACCACACCGCAATGCAGTGAAAGGGGGACCAAAGGGGGACCCATAAAATCTAGATGACAATTCATCGATTAAAAATTATTAATAAAAACAGCCTCATCATTGGATGCGACTATTAATTAATAAGGAAATTCTCAAGAAAATTCTCATTGAATGAGAAATCCCTCGGGAAAAAGGAGAAAACCTCCCTTTGAGAGCAAAGTTCTATGACAGAGTGACACTTGTCAAACTCTGATCATGAAGGAATAAAATTCCTTAAAGTGCCTGGCTCTGTAATGATGATGGAAAAATCCATCAAGGATTAATTAAAATTAATTTTTTGTGAATTTAAAATTCTGGGATCTTCAAGATCCATGAAAAACTCTTAAGAGTTCTTCATCAAAGATCAAGAGATCTACATATCATCAAAGAGCAGAGCTCTGTTCATGGGCTAAGAAACCCCAAGAAAAGATCTGTTTAGATCTATGGGTTCATGAGAGCAAGTCTCTATTAATGAAACCCTAAAAAAGGGTTTTCTTTAGATCAAAGATCTATGACGAGTAAGGCTCTGTTAATGGGAAAAAATCCTAATTTATTAAAATTTTAAACTTTACCTAAATTTTGGTAGGGTTTTGACTCTTGAAAAGTTCTTAAACTGAAGAGCAAGGCTCTGAATAAAAATTCTCAAGAAAGAAGATGATAATCATCTAAGAGACCAAAGGTCCTATTTATAGGCGTTGAACCGCCTCTTCAACTTCTGAGTTGATCCAAGGGCTCAGATGTTACCACCGCTGCACTCACGTGTACGCCACGTGAGCGCCATGGTGGGGGGGGCATTTGTTTCCCCCAATCAGAGCAAAGCTCTGTTTTAAAATTCAAAATTTGAAAATTGAAGCAACGCTTCAAATTCAGAGCTAGGTGCGCTGCGCGCCACGTGTCAGACACAGACGTGCTAGCGCTAGGTGCGCTGCGCCCTAGGCAGCGTACCCCCAATCAGAGCAAAGCTCTGTTTTAAAATTTCAAAACTCAAAAGTTGAAGCAACGCTTCAGATCCAGCGCCCTGCGCTGCGCGCCACGTGTCAAACACGGGTGCGCTAGCGCAGTTGCACTGCGCTCTGCGCTGCGCGCCATGTGTCAAACACGGGTGCACTAGCGCAGTTGCGCTGTGCTCTGTGCTGCACGCCACGTGTCGAACGTAGGTGCGCCGGTGCAAGGTGCGCCAGCGCTGGAATTAAAAATTCCCCACCGTTAGATCAAAAGATCTAATAATAATAAATTATTAATTAATTAGAACTAAAATTCTGTTATGAAAAGATCTTTCCAATTTTATTAAAATAAGAAGATTATCTTCTGCAAAACAGAAGCCCTAGGATCAAAGATCCAACGGTGGGAAATATTCCCAAATCAATCAGAGAAAAATCTCTTAAAACTGATTTAACAAATCAATTGGCCATATATAAAGGCCCTAAGACTTCAAGTCTCATATAGAGAACCCCCCTACAAATTTTGAGAAATCTCAAAGAAAGAAGAGCAAGCTCTTAGAAAAATTAGATCATTTCATCAAGGTAAAGAATTAATTCTTGAACAACAGAGACGAAACCATCTCATAAAAGAAGAACTATCTTCTAAAAAAGATCATAGATCTACAAAAGACCAAGGTCTTTGATAAAAAAAAAAGAGATCAGAGATCTTATTATAAAAACTAAAAAGAAGTATTTACTTCATTCACAGATCCTTGATCTACAAAGGTAGTGCCCTTTTATAAACAAGAACTTTTGTTCTTGAATCTTAAGGCAAAGCCTCTTTTGAAAAGAAGAACATAAATTTGTTCTCTGATCATAAATTTGATTAGATGCGCTTTGTGTTACTGAACAGTGCCTTGCACTCATGAACTGCGCTTTTGTGCTCCTTGGATCGGCGCTTAGCGCCAAAACATGCCACGTGTCAACCACAGACACCGTTTGCGTTGCGCTTCTAAAACAGAGCTCTGCGCTTATGGACTGGCGCTCAGCGTCAAGCGCGCCACGTGTCACTCACTGGCGCGCCCCTAAATCAGCGCAACGCACTCATAAATTGAAAGTGCAATGCGCTAATAAACTAGCACTTAGCGCTAAGCGCGACACGTGTCGTCTTCGTGTGCGCTACCCGACAGAAGCGCAATGCGCTCTTTGATTGGCACAAAGCACCTGACGCGCCATGTGGCGCACTGTCAGAACACACTTTGTTCTGATGGATGCTATGCATTCAATACAAGACAAAAAAGATGTCAGAACCCAATGCCTAGCATTATTAAAAGGGCCGATCCCAAATAAAGGCTTAATAGCCAGAACAACAAAAAATGTTAAACATTTTAATTGAACTTAGCCCAATTCTAGCCATAAGTCCTCAACTTATATTAAACTAAGCACATCTGCTTACAAATATTCCTAAAATGGGCTACTGATCTTTCAACCAAGTCACACCGGTTCAAGGGTACATCTCTTTACTCCTCTGATATCTGTCGTTGTAATCCTTCAACGTCTTCAGAGAGGTGACGGGTCCCGACAACCACACATCTCACGGACTGTGGGGTCCTTAAACTCATGGACTATGATGTCCTTAAACTTTATAGACTATGATGTTTTTAAACCGGACTATGGGGTCCTTAAACCCATGGACTACGATGTCCTTAACTTGGACTGTGGGGTCCTTTAAACCCACGGACTACGATGTCCTTAACCTGGACTGTGGGGTCCTTAAGCCCACGGACTACGATGTCCTTAACCTGGACTGTAGGGTCCTTAAGCCCACGGACTACGATGTCCTTAACCTGGACTGAAATATCCTTACACTACCGATGGACCGAGACGTCCTTAAACTAACATTGGACCACCACGTCCTTAAACTGGTAATTGACCGCAATGTCCCTAAACTAAACAACAGAGGCAGCCTAAATGCTCTCTTGTTGGATCTAAACGATCCTGTTAAGTTGATCTTAGTTTAAAAATTAGACTAACGTATCCTTAACAAACGTTTAAGTCGATCTTAGTCCCAAATGAGGCTAACGTATCCTTAAACCAACCCCCAAACCCATATCTAAGAAGATACGGATTTGGACTAATCCACGCCCTACGGGCGACAACATAAATTAGTCTCCGTATACAATCCACGGGCAACCACAAATAAAACAAACACCCACGACACGAAGTGACCATCTGGAGAAGGAGAAAGTTGTTACCGCGATGCGGTAGCGTAATTAACTGCAGGGGCTTGCGCCTGCAGTGAAAATCGTCCCCACAATAAAAAAAACCTCTCACCGTGAAGGGGAATCTGATGAAGTCTGCTACATCGGCCACATCCGTTTAAACCTTCGATACACGGTGCCATAAATCAACTTGGCTTCTTCGGAGAGGTGGACGGATAGCACCAATTAGCATCCGCCCTAAATTTCAGGCAAGACGTCCTACGCGTCTTCGCGCGTCTTTCGGAGGGGAATAATACTCAGCCTCATTATTTGTTCTCGGCTCCATTAAAGAAAGGGCAAAACTCATAATCCCTCCTTGTAGAGTCACGAAGATAAGACGCACCATGAATTTAATCATGTGGGTGTTTTTCTTTCGCTTCTTCAAGGAGGATGCTCCATCGAAGTAGAGTTCCCATCGGGTATCACTCCCTTCTTTCTCCTTATCGATTGCGTCAAACGCATGTTCATCTGGCAACTCACAGTTTGAGGGAGAGTCTGCAGGTATCGGATGCTCAGCGAGAAAATCGGCGATGGCATGGCCTTCTATTGCCTTGAGGGGTCGATATACTATCGAGAACTCCATCAAGAGGAGGGCCCATTTGGCAAACCTTCCTGTTAGCATGGCTCTTGATATCAAATACTTGAGAGGATCCATCTTTGATATTCGATGGTCCTCATTTGCTAAGGCGTAATGTCTGAGCTTTGTTACTGTGAAGATCAGTGCCAGGCAATGCTTTTCGATGGGGGAGTAGTTATTTTCTGCCCCTAAGAGAACTCGAATCAAATAATAGAGAGCATTCTCCTTCCCCTGGTCGTTCTCTTATGCCCATAACGCGCCTTAAGAACCTTCAAGGGCTGTTGTGTACAGGATGAGAGGCTTTCCATTGACCGGCACGGTCAGTACCGGCGGGTTCTGCAGATATTGCTTGATTCCGTCCAGTGCGCTTTGGAATTTATGATCCCAAACGAACGAGGTCCCTTTCTTCATTAGATAAATGTAGGGACGACATTTACCGGAGAGGTTAGCTATGAACCGCCGGATATACGTGAGCTTTCCTTGCAGAGACCGCGGTTGCTTGAGAGTTCTTGGCGAAGGCATTTTCATAACCCCCTTGATCTTTGACGGGTCTATTTTGATGCCCCGGTGTCGTATGATGAATTCTAGGAATTTGCCCAAGGAAACTCCAAACACGCATTTCAGAGGATTCATCTTCAGATTATATTTCCGAAAATGCTGGAATACTATTTTCAAATGCTCCCAGTGTTTTTCGTATGATTTTCTTTTCACCACAAGGTCATCGATGTAACATTCAACAATCTCATGTACGAGGTCATCGAAGATCTTTGTCATGGCCCTCTGGTAAGTGGCACCAGCGTTCTTCAGACCGAATGACATCACTTTGTAGTAGAATGTGCCCAGCGGAGTCTGGAAAGCTGTGTGCTTTTGGTCCTCAGGATGCATCTTGATTTGGTTGTACCGTGAGGATCCATCCATGAAGGAGAAAACTTCATGGGTGGATATGTTATCGATCATCAACTCGGTGACAGGCACTGGGAAGTCATCTTTCGGACAAGCTTTGTTGAGATCCCGAAAGTCTACGCAGATGCGTACTGTCCCATTTTTAGTCATTACCGGAACGATATTGGCGATCCAGTCAGGATATTGAACTTCTTGGATGAAGCCGGAGTCGATTAGGTTCTTGACTTCGGCATTGATACACATCTCAAGCTCGAGCCGCATTCTTCTCAGCGCCAGTTTGACTGACTAGACGTCCGGCGATATTGTTAGTCTATGCACAGCTATCTCTGGATCTAATCCCGGCATCTCGGAATAGTTCCATGCGAAACAGTCTTTATACTGCATAGGCACGTCTTTTAACGTGGCTACCTGTTTCAAAGACAGCAGCTCGCTGACGAACGTTGGCCTTGGCTTGTTTGCCGTCCCCAAGTCAATTTTTCTCTGGTTGTCTGCTGTGGTGTGTATCCCATCTTCCAGCTCTTTTGGCGCCGATGGAAATTCTGAGATCAGCTCGTTCTCATCTTTATTTGTGAAGCACTGGGTGTTGGATATAGTGCCTTCAGAGTCAATTATTGGATCACAGGCACATGATTGTAATGATTGAGGGAGGATCTATGCCGGTAGGACAGTCTTACTCGAGATGATAGTATGCTATCTGGTTTATCTTTATCATCGTGTACTGCTTTAGGTGACCTTACGAGTCGCTATTACACGTAGATAGAGCCCCTAGGATTCTTGCTTGACTACCAGCAGTATGAGGGCGATCATATACGTGAGAGCTGGAGTTTATAAGCACATCCTTAAAAGGTCCCTAGTCGTGGGAGTTTCGAGACAGGGCATCGATTCTCCAGAGTAGACTAGTGTATACAGTCGAGACCCCGACGAGAGGCGGTGGCCAGTCTCACAAGCCACTGGTGTCAGTTCGTTCACCTAAGATATATACAGGTGCTCATTGGGTTATGAGTACATCGGACATGACTCGCCGGGAGCCTGCTAGTTGGTATTATACCTGACGTCAGATAGCAGTCCCCAGGTGATATGTGTACAGGTTAGTTCATCGACCTGAGATCGTCATTTGTCTCGTGTGAGTTCCTACTGTACTTTGATTACTACCCTACCACGCTCAAAGGAGACGTGCAAACAGGTTTTAGTTGGGTACAGTCCCGAGCCACATGGAGGCAGTGAGCGTATCTGCAGGGGTTCGTCTCTCCCGGTATTGGGGGTGAGGTCGCGCTGTATTTAGGAGAGCCAGTGCATGAAAAGTCCTTGGCCAAGGCAGGAGATTTGCTGGTAGGTATTCCAGTAGTATCTCAGGGTGTTCTGGGCTACACTCCGACACGACTTATACCGCTATTGGGGGTCTGACTTTTACCAACCCCCTAGGCCCGCCATGCGATGCTCATAGACGAACGGACCGGACTGTACGGATATTGTCACTGACAGGATCAGTAGGGTGTCAGGATGAGTTCGCTCATCGACGTCCCTTTTGGTCAATAGCTCGTAGCCCGTCACGTATGGCTAATACCTCTGACGTGCTAGTGGTTAAATCCACAGCCATAGTATTGACGAGTCTTTAGAGTCCACCACACACAGTTACTCAAGTTTCGGGCGAAACGCTGTAGAGGCCGTATGGAGATATGGCAGGGTTCGTTCAGATATGTGAGGTATTGCACGGATCGTGATCGGACGGGTTTTTACTAGCCGGCTTTGGTTTAAGCCGGATCCTAGTATTAGACAGTGTAGTTTTGTCACTTTGCATTTGTATTCAGTGGGAATACAAATGCGGGCATATATATGCAGTAGCGGGGTTTTCCTATAATTTATTACGGGATCAGTTTTCTGAAGTTGCCAGTTTGCATTCCGTTCCGGCCGGTTTTCCTTTGTTCCTTCGCGGCCGGACTTTTCGATGGAGGGGGTAATTTGCAATTGTGCAAATTACTTATTGTGGAGGGGTTTCTTGCATTTGTGGCTTCTATCATCATGAGATTCCATTATGGTCTCATCCTTTGCATTTATGAGATGGTTTTGTGAAAGGATTGATATGTGATTTGGTGTGACCATTTTTCTCTTCTTTTATTCCTTCCTTGCATTATTTGATTCACTCTCCTCCACCATTCTTTGGAGAGGCCGGCCATTTGGGCAAGAGGGAGAGAGAGAGGTTTGTTCAGTTGATAAAACTGCACATTTGTATTACATTTTTCCTACCATTTTCATATTAAAAAAAGGACTTTATTATGATATATTATACATATGAGGGTTTATGTGTAAAGACACAATTTTCCATGTGTTAATATATTTTAATTAGTATTTGGTAGAAAAATGTATGCAAATAAATTCATTGACCTAATCCTAGTAGAACTAGGTCTACTAAATCTTATTTGAGTTGTTGTGCAGAATATTTCCAAGTGTGCAGAATTTTTCAAAGACTAGAATCAAGCAAATCAAGTTGTTGAAGAAGACTTGCCTAATTAAGAATCAAAACTTGGAGACCAAGTCTAGCAGCAACCATGAGAAGATTTCAAAGATACAAAGGTTCCATAGACGTACACATGTCACATAGAGACAGCGCATGAAAAATGATCAACGGCGGAGATGATAAGGCCGCGGATCCGCGGCATTAACCCCTTGATGCCGCGGATCCGCCGCAGTTAAGAAGCATTGGGAGTTGAGGATTTTTAGGGAAAATCTTTTCTATATTTTACCAAGTTTTCAAGCAAAAGATTCTGGCTTTGCACTATAAAACGGCACCAAGAGCCTCTTGGAAAAACCATCAAGCCGAAGAGATCACGAAGCCCAAGACGGCTCACGCATCCAGGCTGATCATCAACTGTTCGTCTACCTCCTTGGAAGAGATCAAGAAGCAAACTAGTCTTTGTAATCATTTTCTAAGGAATCAAAGTGTAGATTGTTCAAGTTGATTAATAAAGGTAGTTATTTTATTTAATTCTTTTGCATTTTACATTATGTTTTCCCTCTCTGTCTTTTCATCTTCTTCTCCCAACATGCGCGAGTAATTCTCCGCTTGTTAGGCTTCGTAGGATTAGGGTAGGCTAATGGACGACGAACATCCCTAAACCCTTTTTAAGTCCTATAAAGTTTATGAACTTTATCAAAAGAATCATTAACATCCTAATCGGGCGCGCTAACAATTCTTTGCTAGTTCCGACCGCGATTAGAGATTAGAATAATCATTGTTTTGGTAAAGGCTAGATTTGAACGGAGTTCCGTGTCGAGATAAGGGTTAAGAGTGGGATTCCTTTTCCCTCCAGAAACCCTAATCTACACGCATCACCGTCGTTCTAGTTATAAATCTATTAAAGGATAAAAAGGGTAACTTTTAATTAATCGTCCATAACTACTAAATCCTAACGAACCCTACAAGCCCCTTTATTATATTAACCACATCTTTAAAATAATCTAGATCTATATTTTACATTCTTATTTAACGTAGATCTAGAAACCATTCTTCAAAATTCTTTATCCCTCCTCTCTTTTTCAACACATCTAAAGTAAGAGTAAAAGATTCAACGTTTCCCAGAGGACGACCAGTACTCACCTCGGTCTAGCTATACGCTACACCGTTCTGATTGCGGTTAATTACTACTAACAAACTTTTTCGTACCAATCAAATGATGCCGTTGCTGGGGATACGTGCTTATTTACATATCAATTTGCATCATATTTTGCATAAGCACAACGTTTTCAAAAACTTTAAATTTTTTTTTCTTTTTTAACAAAAGAGTAGAAAGTGAAAAATTACATCCAAAAGATAGGAATAGTTTAAGAAAACCAAGAAAAATAGAAGTTTTCTTAAACGAACTAGTAATAAGTAGTTATGAGCTGTTGTCCCAAGGGTTAGTAAGATGAAGGAAGTCACTAATCTGAGGATAAAAATAAGTCTGAAAAATAGTTTCTATTCTGGAAGCCAAACATTTGAATGTTGATACCCTACTATATGCACTTACATACGTCTTGAAACTCGGGATAGTAGAGGATACCTTGAAATGCTCTTGTCTAAAAGCCTAAGTATGAAGGAAATGAAAAAAAAATGAAGAAAATATAAAATGGTGAAAAGAAAAAAATGAACACCGGTTTTGTTATCGCCAAGGCAGCAATAAAAAAATATAGCGAGGGTGCCTCTTCACCTAGTGCCTAAGGCCAACTGGTCTGGGAGTCACTGCTAAGCCTTATGTGGTGCAAGACGAGGAAAATATTATCACCGAATCAGCAAGCACATGAGTAATCGGTCTGTTAGTACCTCAAGAAGTATTAACGGTCGCATGAAAATGTGTGAGCAAATCTTAATATTCATTAAATTAAAAAGTACTAAGGCAGATGGACAAGAGTATGATAGCTTGAATTGAATTCTCTGAGTGTAGGGATGTTCTTTACACACACGTTGGGTTATATGATCAATGTTTGGATGAAAGGTAGGAATGAAAAATAAAGACGATGTTATATTGAGGGATAATATGATTTCTAACATTTTTTCATGACTATTAAGATAGGGCTCATGACAACTGAAAAGCTAGTATAGTTGGAAACTCTTATTTTCAAAGTCTTTCTTTTATGGTTCTTATCTTTATATGTAAATTTCACCATCTT
This sequence comes from Agapanthus africanus, assembly GCA_030015575.1. Lineage (NCBI taxonomy): Eukaryota > Viridiplantae > Streptophyta > Magnoliopsida > Asparagales > Amaryllidaceae > Agapanthus > Agapanthus africanus. The sequence continues at coordinate 36,991,353 of CM057351.1, forward strand.
TCTTTTGTTATAGGATTTTGTGTGTGTAATCCGCTGAAAACCCTCAGGAGACAACACTCCTCCTACTAGGGACACCTAGAGGTTTAACGGTTTGTTGCACGTGCTCAGTGCAATCGTGTCTGCCAACGAAAGTATGCTTAGTTTTCTTCTTTCTTTTTCTCCTCTTGAATAAACTAGTTTGCTCGGGACGATCAAAGATAAGTTTGGGGGTATTTGTTCAGTTGATAAAACTGCACATTTGTATTACATTTTTCCTACCATTTTCATATTAAAAAAAGGACTTTATTATGATATATTATACATATGAGGGTTTATGTGTAAAGACACCATTTTCCATGTGTTAATATATTTTAATTAGTATTTGGTAGAAAAATGTATGCAAATAAATTCATTGACCTAATCCTAGTAGAACTAGGTCTACTAAATCTTATTTGAGTTGTTGTGCAGAATATTTCCAAGTGTGCAGAATTTTTCAAAGACTAGAATCAAGCAAATCAAGTTGTTGAAGAAGACTTGCCTAATTAAGAATCAAAACTCGGAGACCAAGTCTAGCAGCAACCATGAGAAGATTTCAAAGATACAAAGGTTCCATAGACGTACACATGTCACATAGAGACAGCGCATGAAAAATGATCAACGGCGGAGATGATAAGGCCGTGGATCCGCGGCATTAACCCCTTTATGCCGCAGATCCGCCGCAGTTAAGAAGCATTGGGAGTTGAGAATTTTTAGGGAAAATCTTTTCTATATTTTACCAAGTTTTCAAGCAAAAGATTCTGGCTTTGCACTATAGAAAGGCACCGAGAGCCTCTTGGAAAAACCATCAAGCCGAAGAGATCACGAAGCCCAAGACGGCTCACGTATCCAGGCTGATCATCAACTGTTCGTCTACCTCCTTAGAAGAGATCGAGAAGCAAACTAGTCTTTGTAATCATTTTCTAAGGAATCAAAGTGTAGATTGTTCAAGTTGATTAATAAAGGTAGTTGTTTTATTTAATTCTTTTGCATTTTACATTATGTTTTCCCTCTCTGTCTTTTCGTCTTCTTCTCCCAACATGCGCGAGTAATTCTCCGCTTGTTAGGCTTCGTAGGATTAGGGTAGGCTAATGGACGAGGAACATCCCTAAACCCTTTTTAAGTCCTATAAAGTTTATGAACTTTATCAAAAGAATCATTAACATCCTAATCGGGCGCGCTAACAATTCTTTGCTAGTTCCGACCGCGATTAGAGATTAGAATAATCATTGTTTTGGTAAAGGCTAGATTTGAACGGAGTTCCGTATCGAGATAAGGGTTAAGAGTGGGATTCCTTTTCCCTCCAGAAACCCTAATCTACATCACCGTCGTTCTAGTTATAAATCTATTAAAGGATAAAAATGGTAACTTTTAATTAATCGTCCATAACTACTAAATCCTAACGAACCCTACAAGCCCCTTTATTATATTAACCACATCTTTAAAATAATCTAGATCTATATTTTACATTCTTGTTTAACGTAGATCTAGAAACCATTCTTCAAAATTCTTTATCCCTCCTCTCTTTTTCAACACATCTAAAGTAAGAGTAAAAGATTCTACGTTTCCCAGAGGACGACCCGTACTCACCTCGGTCTAGCTATACGCGACACCGTTCTGATTGCGGTTAATTACTACTAACACACTTTTTCGTACCAATCAAATGGCGCCGTTGCCGGGGATACGTGCGTAATTTTTTATTTTTACTATTTGTGTTGAATTCTTATACGATCTATATCATAATAAAACAAAACTGCAAATTGCATATTTAACGATTTGTGTGTGAATTTTGCGAGGGAATCTGGAGTCACGGACTTGTGGAAACAAGAGATCTAGGGTTTCACACTTCTCTGGTATCTTTCTTAACTCCTTCTCTCTCCTCTCAAATCCAATAAAATCTATTTTCTGCAGGATTCTTTGCAAAATAGCGCCGCTCAAAAATCTTTTTGCAAAAGTTTTGTGATTGGTTTTGTTTTGCATATTTTAATACGGACTTTAAGGGGCAAAGACCAAATCAAGATTAGGTGGGGATTTCATCACCCTTCCTAAGCCCCACAAATCACAAACCGAGCATATAGATCAACCCTTCATTAATTTAAAAAATATCTAGACCAGACTCTAAGGACTGTCGCGCTCATTAAGGACAGAGCAAGGTCGTGGGTAATCTATCGTTTATCTGCATTACTTTTGTAGTGCCTAGGCAAGTGTGTCAAAGGCTAGTGGTTTTTAATTAGGCCCACTACCGTGGTTCCTTCCCACTTACCTGGCACTTACCTGGCTATAAGGGTAGTACGGAGGCGGTAGAGGATTGATCGTGAGGCTTGTCCTTTGGAAGTCTAGGAGCGGTCTAGAGACTGGACCTAGGTAACCATAGTTGTAGGGTTGTTTGCGCATTTTTGTGTGATTTGTCTAAATCCTTCATTTTTCAAAACAAACCAATTATTTTCTCCCCTTTTTACCCCTTCCCCCTTCTTCTATTCTTATAATGAGTAACCTAAACAGAAGAACACTTGCCGAGCTTTGATGTCCACAACCAGATATCTCTTGTTTTCGAAATCCCTTCGGTATACCGTCCGGCTCTTCCATGTCCTTAAGAGATCATATAGAACAAGCAGGAAGAAACAGTTGGCCACCTCAGTCTAGGTCTTATCAACCGTATCCTAATCCTACACCTGTTTCAGTTGATACCCAGAGTGAGGAAGCCCCTAGACGAATGTCCATTGCTGAGCACATAGCTAGGGCTAGAGGCCAAAATTTCAACCCGGACCGATATCAACCATCACCTCCACTTTCCAAAGAAGTGTTTGATAGCCAACCGACCAACCCATATCAATATTCTTCTTATCATAATTTTAATCCTACTCCTACGGAATTTTCGCAACCATTCTATTCCTATCAATTCAATCCGACTTTTCCACCTTCTCTAGACAGTTCTTCTAATCAGTCATTTGGGAGTTTTAATTATCCACAGGAATTTCAATCTTATACCGAAACCCCTTATCAACCAAAGTCTAGTCTTGAGCGGAAATTAGAAGAAGGTATAGTGATGATGAACCGCATTAGAGAGGAATGGAAGGAAAGCATGGCTAAATATGAAAAGGCAACGAGTTCCGAACTAGCCCAAAATTTTTCAGTATATAATACGGGTATCGGACAAAATGAGAATTTGGGTAGAGAGACAGAATTATATACCCTTCCTAATCAAAATTCCCCTTTCCAAACTGAAATCCACAACTCCAGTTTCATAGATTCATCAAGTACACCAAATAGAATGACTGATAAGTTGTGTGACTTTATAGTGTTTGATTTACCCGACTGTGAAGGGTCCATTTCAAGTGAAACCATAGCCAACCCTTATGATCTCTACACCTCCACTCTTGAACCAAAACTGATTGAAAACCATACTTTTGATAAGGTGTTTGAGAATTTTAACCTTCACTTGAATGAGGTGATTGACATTGGGGATATATTGATTGATGAACCTAAAATTTTGGATGATTTTGTCCCACCAATTCATCAAATCCTTTCATTTCCTTGTGGTCATCATCTTGAGCCTTTAATTCTTCCCGAACCCCAAATATGTCTTGAAGTTGATGATAATGGTATACCCGAAGATCAGACCGAAATACAGCCTCCATCTTCCACATCTGGTACAGCAACACTCGACACACTGATTTGTTTACCCATTTCACCATCTACTTTCTCCGGTTCTTCTTCTGTTCCTATAGTTTCAGTGAGTTTTGATGAATCACAATCCGTTAATTCAAGTTCAATAATACCAGAAATTCAACTTGATTTGGATATTTTTGAAAATAAGGTAGATGAGTTTTTCGAGTCCTCTACCTCAATGATTTTTGATGAATCAAGTAGGATAAATTCTGACACAAAACTCTTTGACAGCAAAATGTTCAATCACACCATTGATAAAAGTTTTGAAGAACTTTTTGCTGACGAACTTGAATTTTTAAACAATACAGATTTTGTGATTAATCAATCTCCACCTATAGAGGTTGAACCGTCCCCATTCTTTCTTCCTAATCATTCGCATTCATCCTCATTCTTTCTTTTCTCTAATTTCAAACCCTTTCCAGACCACCTCTTATCCCTTCCCCATTTTTTCTTGACTCGATACAACACATTCTTCCACCAACCTATACGCTATACTGATAAAATCTTTGAATGGTTGGTGTTAACTTTCGGTCTTTCTAAAGCCTTATTTTGATCAAATGACTCACCCCCTCTTAAAATGCTTCATATTGTCTAACTCATGTTTGAGGGAGGGGGGTATATTTTTGGCTCTTGAACATAACTTTTGTCCTCAAATTGGTGAGCCAAAAATAAGTTTGGGGGAGGATTTTCACTTTCATATATTTTTGCCCCCATTAATAATTTCCTCCCAAGTCTACAGGTTTTTGTGCTTAATGGATGACATCAGTGAGGACACTGCTGTAAACAGGTTTGGGGGAGGTTTGTGCTTATTTACATATCAATTTGCATCATATTTTGCATAAGCACAACATTTTCAAAAACTTTAATTTTTTTTTTCTTTTATAACAAAAGAGTAGAAAGTGAAAAATTACATCCAAAAGATAGAAATAGTTTAAGAAAACCAAGAAAAATAGAAGTTTTCTTAAACAAACTAGTAATAAGTAGTTATGAGCTGTTGTCCCAAGGGTTAGTAAGATGAAGGAAGTCACTAATCTGAGGATAAAAATAAGTCTGAAAAATAGTTTCTATTCTGGAAGCCAAACATTTGAATGTTGATACCCTACTATATGCACTTACACACGTCTTGAAACTCGGGATAGTAGAGGATACCTTGAAATGCTCTTGTCTAAAAGCCTAAGTACGAAGGAAATGAAAAAAAAATGAAGAAAATATAAAATGGTGAAAAGAAAAAAATGAACACTGGTTTTGTTATCACCAAGGCAGCAATAAAAAAATATAGCGAGGGTGCCTCTTCACCTAGTGCCCTAAGGCCAACTGGTCTGGGAGTCACTGCTAAGCCTTAGGTGGTGCAAGACGAGGAAAATATTATCACCGAATCAGCAAGCACATGAGTAATCGGTCTGTTAGTACCTCAAGAAGTATTAACGGTCGCATGAAAATGTGTGAGCAAATCTTAATATTCATTAAATTAAAAAGTACTAAGGCAGATGGACAAGAGTATGATAGCTTGAATTGAATTCTCCGAGTGTAGGGATGTTCTTTACATACACGTGGGGTTATATGATCAATGTTTGGATGAAAAGTAGGAATGAAAAATAAAGACGATGTTTTATTGAGGGATGATGTGATTTCTAATATTTTTTCATGACTATTAAGATAGGGCTCATGACAACTGAAAAGCTAGTATAGTTGGAAACTCTTATTTTCAAAGTCTTTCTTTTATGGTTCTTATCTTTATATGTAAATTTCACTATCTTTCTTTTGTTATTGGATTTTGTGGGTGTAATCCGCTGAAAACCCTCAGGAGACAACACTCCTCCTACTAGGGACACCTAGAGGTTTAACGGCTTGTTGCACGTGCTCAGTGCAATCGTGTCTGCCTACGAAAGTGTGCTTAGTTTTCTTCTTTCTTTTTCTCTTCTTGAATAAACTAGTTTGCTCGGGACGATCAAAGATAAGTTTGGGGGGATTTGTTCAGTTGATAAAACTGCACATTTGTATTACATTTTTCCTACCATTTTCATATTAAAAAAAGGACTTTATTATGATATATTATACATATGAGGGTTTATGTGTAAAGACACCATTTTCCATGTGTTAATATATTTTAATTAGTATTTGGTAGAAAAATGTATGCAAATAAATTCATTGACCTAATCCTAGTAGAACTAGGTCTACTAAATCTTATTTGAGTTGTTGTGCAGAATATTTCCAAGTGTGCAGAATTTTTTAAAGACTAGAATCAAGCAAATCAAGTTGTTGAAGAAGACTTGCCTAATTAAGAATCAAAACTTGGAGACCAAGTCTAGCAGCAACCATGAGAAGATTTCAAAGATACAAAGGTTCCATAGACATACACATGTCACATAGAGACAGCGCATGAAAAATGATCAACGGCGGAGATGATAAGGCCGCGGATCCGCGGCATTAACCCCTTTATGCCGCAGATCCGCCGCAGTTAAGAAGCATTGGGAGTTGAGGATTTTTAGGGAAAATCTTTTCTATATTTTACCAAGTTTTCAAGCAAAAGATTCTGGCTTTGCACTATAGAAAGGCACCGAGAGCCTCTTGGAAAAACCATCAAGCCGAAGAGACCACGAAGCCCAAGACGGCTCACGCATCCAGGCTGATCATCAACTGTTCGTCTACCTCCTTGGAAGAGATCGAGAAGCAAACTAGTTTTTGTAATCATTTTCTAAGGAATCAAAGTGTAGATTGTTCAAGTTGATTAATAAAGGTAGTTATTTTATTTAATTCTTTTGCATGTTACATTATATTTTCCCTCTCTGTCTTTTCGTCTTCTTCTCCCAACATGCGCGAGTAATTCTCCGCTTGTTAGGCTTTGTAGGATTAGGGTAGGCTAATGGACGATGAACATCCCTAAACCTTTTTTAAGTCCTATAAAGTTTATGAACTTTATCAAAAGAATCATTAACATCCTAATCGGGCGCGCTAACAATTCTTTGCTAGTTCCGACCGCGATTATAGATTAGAATAATCATTGTTTTGGTAAAGGCTAGATTTGAACGGAGTTCCGTGTCGAGATAAGGGTTAAGAGTGGGATTCCTTTTCCCTCCAGAAACCCTAATCTACACGCATCACCGTCGTTCTAGTTATAAATCTATTAAAGGATAAAAAGGATAACTTTTAATTAATCGTCCATAACTACTAAATCCTAACGAACCCTACAAGCCCCTTTATTATATTAACCACATCTTTAAAATAATCTAGATCTATATTTTACATTCTTGTTTAACGTAGATCTAGAAACCATTCTTCAAAATTCTTTATCCCTCCTCTCTTTTTCAACACATCTAAAGTAAGAGTAAAAGATTCAACGTTTCCCAGAGGACGACCCGTACTTACCTCGGTCTAGCTATACGTGACACCGTTCTGATTGCGGTTAATTACTACTAACACACTTTTTCGTACCAATCAAGGTTCATTTGAGGGTAGCATTTTCTTCATCTCATTTTCCTTGCTAAAAATTATGAGCTCATTTTTTTTCAAAGCTCATTCTCTTTCTCCACCTCCACCATGGCAACAACATAAACCCCAAAGAGACATAGCCTACTACACTATATCTACAGTAAATCTTGGACGCGTCGGCTAGCCAACTTCGTGCCCGAGTTGCCTCGGTCCAGAGGTGGGAGCCCGTAAAAGTATTTGGCTACGTGGTGCTCTTTCCGACGAGGAGGTGATGGACGGAGATTCCGCGGGAGATCGGAGTAGAGACGAAGACCGAAGGACTCGGATCGCTTGGTATAACTCTCTACCCATCTTTTAGTTTTCTAGTAGCTAGGTTAATGGCCCGATCCGGGTTGATAGTGCGCGGTGGTGCCGGTTTGCAAGTTTCGCAAAGTTTTTCGTTTCCGCGTTTTCCGGCGTCAGATCGACGGCCGTGGCGCCGCCGTGCACTTACACTGGTATCAGAGCCATGCCATTAACCATGCCTAGCTTGCTCTAGTATGTTTAGAACTCGATCGAACAAAAAGTCCCAAAAACCGTATTTTCAAGAGTACAGGTTTCTGTCGAATTTTTTTTAGCTCCAAAATTTTTTCAGGTTGTTGCAGAATACTGTGCAGGGAATTCTAAGCACTCTGTGAAAAATTGGTCACGTGATCTCACCATACCACCGCGGAACCGCGGCCAAACCCATGCTTGGGCCGTGGTTCCGCCGCGCTTTTGACTGTTCATTTGACCAAATGTTTGCAGAGAGCTTTTGAGTTGAAAATAGGGGTTTTGGGATATTCTGTTTGGGTCCAGATTTTCTGTGAGTGCTACAGTTGTGCTTGGGGCCCACTTGGGTAAATTTGTTCGGTCGGATATTTTAAATATGCTAGTTCATAGTATTTACATTATATCTGCGACCGTGAATGCCATTTGATCGGTAAATCCTGTCTAACTGCTATAGCCCTTTTAGACGGATTTGCGAACGTGACATTCACGTTGATGTTCTGTGTTGTGCTGTGATGTTGCGGATTGGTCGTGAAGGATAGCCTGGATGCAATGTTAATACAGTTTTGTTTTATATGTACATTTGATATTGCGAGGCGAGTGTCCGACATGTAGACTGCCGTCACTATCTGTTTGTATATTATTCTTTTAGGGCACGACCGGGTCGAGGTCGATGTACCCGTTGTATGTATATTTTTACTTTCTGTACTAGGATTACCCCGCGGAGGGGTGCACGGATAGCTGGGTTCTAGGGGGCAACGAGCCCGCATCTTATGGCATTGAGACGGAGGGGGTTTCACTCTAGAATTGGCAGGCTATTCGCCGCACTCGTAGGGGGTACAGGTTGACCCAGGAGGGGTGCCTAAGTTACCGGATTCCGTGAAGTGCTGGGTGGTCCATTCACGTTGCTGAAGGGGGCCGCCTCGCTTCAGGTTTTGGCAGGTAACTTGCCGCGCCCGTAGGGGTCTAGGATTTCATTGCACAGGCTATCCACACGACCAGGGGAACGTCGGGATTCTGTAGCGGCTCTATGAAACACGGGGATCCCAGATGTCTGTATTGTTCTATGATGCTGTACATTTCTGTGATGTTGCATTTTATCACGCCTTGAGCGAATATTATATATTATATATATACTAGTAGATGTTGTATATGTTTTGCATCCGCGCTAGTCCAGTCCCCGCTCTGTTGTTAGTTATCTAACCTAACGGGTGATGACGGGACCCAGTGGCGAATGCGGATGGCATATACGTACATCATTATTTTCGTTCATTTGTGGTGTGATCTATTGATGGGACTGAGTTGATTCGGATCAATGCAGGATAAACAAACCTATTCTGATGTTGTTGGAACACTTTTTCAAAAAGCTGTTATTGCAAGGACGTTCACTTCTGTTTTGCACAGTGGTATTCAGTTGGAATATCCAGCTCAGTCGACGAGGCAAGGGCCGAGATCCCTTCACCGGGAGTGACCCCTTGGACAGAAGTTTGTGTCAGGGCAATAACTTCACTTTAGCCGATTACTTTTGCTTTGCATCGTGGTATTCAGTTGGAATATCCTGCACCTCATCCTACGGGGAAAGAGCCGAGATCCCTTCACCGGGAGTGACCTCTTTAGCAAAGGTTTTCGTTACCATATTTTTATAAAGCTATCTGTTCCTTCAACGATATCAAGTTCATTACGTTAAAGGTTTTCGCCAGAAACCATTCGTAGCCCTCCGTCGTTTCATATGGATAGTCAATAGTATTCAAGCTGTGTTTGTTGGCCATAGTCAAGTCATAGTGTTTGGTAGCTATTGGGTGTTCATTTGCTGCATAGATAGATGCGTTGGTTTGGGACAGTCGTATAACCTTGTTGGCCCTAGTCAAGGGCTTGTACGGGTGGGTTCAAATCAACCTGGACAATGACGGGTAGAACTTGACATGTGACTTATGATTTGTTGGCCTTAGTCAAGGTCATAAGAGCATGGGGCAAAAATCCACATCGGGAGTTTCTAAAGAAACTGAAACTTGCCAGATATGCGCATACCTTCTGGAGTGTGATAACGTGAGCGGATTCCGTCACGTTATCATGCGATGATAGTTGGATCCCGATTCCCACTGATGAGTTGGTTTACTCCTCGGGTGATCCCGGCTAATTCTTCTTTCAGGTTTGGGGAAGAATTTGACGTTACAGTGGGAGGTTTCCAGATTAGATAAAGTGATAACCATTCTGATCTAGGTTAGAGTGCACGCCGAGTGTTTCTTTTCTCTCTCTCTTTGGCAGCGACCATTGACCCGACCCTAGACTATGACTCAGTGACCAAGTTGACCGAACCTTCTTAACACTGGCTTTTGGATTGTCAGAGTTGCAGACCTCATTGCCACTCCTACTTTTACCCTTTTCTCCAGGACACCCCGTATTACTACGAACGACCACTTCCATTGGACAAAACTATCGTATGGTTATATACGAACTCGAAGGAATTTATTCGAGAATGGTTTCTGGTTCTGGAGAAAACGGATAGGACTATTCAGTTGTCTTTTCCTTTTACCTTCTCTCAGGTTGCGAGTACTCCTTGGTTTAGGAGATAGTACACCTATTACGCAAATTGGATATTCTTCTTCCAAACCTTAGGCTGGTGCCGAACGGTGGGGAATGAAGAAAACCAATTAGCATAACGATGGTGTACAGAAGGTATTAAGTTAAGACAAAGAAATGGATTAGTAAGAGGGCAAAGTAAATTGCGACTGCTATTCACGACCAAACCAAATATTTCTTCGCCAATCCTAAATCACCTTTGTATTTCTCCAGGACACTCCGTATCACTACGAAGATCCACAGTTTATTGGATAATCCATCGTATGGTTATATACGAACTCGAAAGGAACTTGTTCCAGTTCGAGGATGGATCCTGGTTCAGGAGAAATAGGAATAAGGTTTATTCGGTTGTCTTTTATCTTCACCTTCTCTCGCATTGCGAGTGCTCCTAGGATTAGGACAGTACACCCATTATGCTTATTGGATAGTCTTCTTCCAAACCAAAGGCTGGTGCCGAACGGTAGGGAAGGAAGAAAACCATTTGGCCTAAAGGGGTGTACAGAAGGTAATGACTAAAGACATATAAAGGGATTTGGAGAGGTGGCAAAGAAATATACGGTTATAGTTATGAATCTGGTTAATGGAAGAGGCATTACTAGGAATACCGAGATACCCCATCGAAACATTTCAATGTTTCAGTTTCACTGTGTACTGTTAAAGGAAAACTGATTTCCCAATTAGACACTTGCTCTAGGGTATGTATTTACCAGGTTTGATCTCTCATTTGTATGGTTTTACAGATGATGAGTGGGAGTAAGTTATTGGGAATTAGGTGATCATCCTCATCATATCGGGATTCGTTGTAATTGGTGATATTTGAGGAAGTCACCTGGGTTGTTTGCCGGTCGGCAAATATTTGGTTTTAAATATCCGTTGTTATGCACCAATTTCAAATTGATATATCTGTACGTCTATTTTTATAGAGTGAGATATAACTTTTTGAAATTATGTCTATGACATTTACCTATATCAGTGGATGGTTAGGTAAGGAGCATTAAACGGCGGTGTAATTCTTCTTAACCATAAGTACAGTTTTCAACCTACGACACACAGTGAATGAGTTATTAGACTCAGGGGATTTATACAGAGTATTGTATATTGTCCAGTGTCCATTAGGACAGAGGGGTAGGTACTCGTACTATATTCTGTTTACTTGTGACTTCTCTAGTTCTTAGACAGGTGTTTCGTAGAAACGCAGGGTCCAAGTTTTGAGAAGTTATAAGTATAAGATTAAAGTAGAGAACCAAGTATTGCAAGTATCGGGATTCTTCAAGATGATCGAAGATGTAGATACTTGTGAATGGTATTCAGTTGATAGTAATGGTTAAAAGAACTTGCTTCTTTTTCAGGTTACTCATAATTGGAAGCATTCCTAAGTTGAGTAACGCTGATCGGCCTCCTTCCATTTAGTTGATATGCACTGGAGACAGCTGCATGATTTGAATCTGGTTCAATTAAATCAGTGCCTCTGTTTCTATATTGGATATAGAACAGTTCATATCTTGACATTGTTAAGGTACGGGGAGTTGTCCGGCTTATGCTTAAAACAAGACTCTAGATGACTCAAGGCACGTTTCTGTAATGGCTGTTTATGGGTTGACCCGGGCTATGACGAGGGTTGACTTTCTACCATCTGGAAGATCAATAGTGATATTGTTCTTGATTCGCCACAGTTTTAATAAAAATGGATTTTTTCTCAGAAAACAGTAGTGGGAGTATGGTAGAACTGGAAGTGATTCCAGAACCGCAAACGATTACTGAAGATTTGATAAAGAACCTAAAGATTCAATCTGGTTTGACATTCCATTAGCCACTCCGCAGATGTGATGGGTAACCTCAGGCACCCGAGAGGTACTCCGGTAGCCTCAAGGACGGTGACAGGGAGGTTCTTGTTTACCCAGACTTGCCATTGCTGTTGTTCCAGACTGTGAAACCCGGCAGGAGGATGAGTATAGTGTCGTTCGAAACTAGCTTTAGAAGTGTATGTGTATATGACTCTGCCAGAGTGTTGTCGTAGTCAGTGGGAGCAGCGGAAGCATTGGTGGACAGTTAGCTTATGTCTATTTATAGACTAAAGCAGATATAGCGGAGATAGATCATCTATTTCTGACGTGACAGTCATAGGTTTGACTTCATCAGAATAGGGGATGGATCTGTTAAGAAGGTAGTAGGGTGTGATGTCCTGGTATTCGATGACATACACAGAATAGGAAGTGAAATTCCTATACTACGATCGGTTATTCTTTGGTCGTCACACAGTGGTTTCTCCACATGGGACTTGGATATTATATCAGACATTCTGGTTACTAGATCTATGGTTTTAGATCTAGATTTGGGTAGTTTCCCAATCAGGGTACTTAGACAGCATTCTAAGAGTATTTAGAATGGACGACTCCTGGCACGGTAGTGTACCTGCAGGTGATGGAGTCACCCTCTCTAAAGGTGTCTTACAGACTAAAGAAGAGAGAGATGTGCATGATTGGCAGATCACTTGCTTAGGCAATTGAGTCAATCATGAGATGTTAAGTACCACACCAGATGTTGTTCTTGCAGTAGATGCAATAAGTTGATGTTAATCCAATCCTGGAGAAACGTTAGGAAGCAGATTCAGAACATAAGTGCATGTTCTAAGGATATGATAACGACAGCCTCATTTGGGAGACAGTTATCATTCCAGGCTTCCAAGGTGACCTGGATGGCAGAGTGGCTGTCAGAGTTATAGTTTTCCCTCTGACGGGGGGGGGGCAGTATTTTGGACAGGTGGTCCAGATGGTTACTGAGGGAAGGATGGCGCAGGATACTGATTAAGTTCAGTTGACGATACAGTCTAAGAAGTTTGGATTTGGAGTTCATTTATGAGCTAGGTCCCATCAGATATCCAGACACATTCTAAGACATGTATTGCTCATTTCGGGAGATGTCTTTCCCCGCGAACTTGAGATAAAGAGAGACATAGAAAGAGACATCAAAGCGGATCCACTCACTGAGGCTATTCCTCGAACGCAATAGTTTTGCAAACGAGCTTTGTGAGACTGATTAGTAGAGGAGTTGGGTGTTCGGTATCACACGGGCTGTGAGTATGCGACATCGCAATAATTAGCCTTGAGTGCAAGTGGGAGATTGTTGGATATAGTGTCCTCAGATTCAATTATTGGATCACAGGCACGTGATTGCAATGATTGAGGGAGGACCTATGCCGGTAGGACAGTCTTACTCGAGATGATAGTATACTATCTGGTTTATCTTTATCATCGTGTACTGCTTTAGGTGACCTTACGAGTCGCTATTATACGTTGATAGAGCCCCTAGGATTCTTGCTTGACTACCAGCAGTATGAGGGCGATCATATACGTAAGAGCTGGAGTCTATAAGCACATCCTTAAAAGGTCCCTAGTCGTGGGAGTTTCGAGACAGGGCATCGATTCTCCAGAGTAGACTAGTGTATACAGTTGAGATCCCGACAAGGGGCGGTGGCCGGTCTCACAAGCCACTGGTGTCAGTTGGTTCACCTAAGATGTATACAGGTGCTCATTGGGTTATGAGTACACCGGACAGGACTCGCCGGGAGCCTGCTAGTTGGTATTATACCTGACGTCAGATAGAAGTTCCCAGGTGACATGTGTACAGGTTAGTTCATCGACCTGAGATCGTCATTTGTCTCGTGTGAGTTCCCACTGTACTTTGATTACTACCCTACCACGCTCAAAGGCGACATGCAAACAGGTTTTAGTTGGGTAAAGTCCCGAGCCACATGGAGGCAGTGAGCGTATCTGCAGGGGTTCGTCTCTCCCGGTATTGGGGGTGAGGTCGCGTTGTGTCTAGGAGAGCCAGTACATGAAAAGTCCTTGGCCAAGGCAGGAGATTTGCTGGTAGGTAGTTCAGTAGTATCTCAGGGTGTTCTGGGCTACACTCCGACACGACTTGTACCGCTATTGGGGGTTTGACTTTTACCAACCCCCTAGGCCCGCCATGCGATGCTCATAGACGAATGGACCGGAATGTACGGATATTGTCACTGGCAGGCTCAGTAGGGTGTCAGGATGAGTTCGTTCATCGACGTCCCTTTTGGTCAATAGCTGGTAGCCCGTCACGTATGGCTAATACCTCTGACGTGCTAGTGGTTAAATCCACAGCCATAGTATTGACGAGTCTTTAGAGTCCACCACACACAGTTACTCAAGTTTCGGGCGAAACGCTGTAGAGGCCGTATGGAGATATGGCAGGGTTCGATCTGATACGTGCGGTATTGCACGGATCGTGATCGGACTGGTTTTTACTAGCCGGCTTTGGTTTAAGCTGGATCCTAGTATTAGAAAGTGTAGTTTTGTCTCTTTGCATTTGTATTCAGTGGGAATACAAATGCGAGCATGTATATGCAGTAGCGGGGTTTTCCTGTAATTTATTACGGAATCAGTTTTCTGAAGTTGCCAGTTTGCATTCTGTTCCGGCCGGTTTTCCTTTGTTCCTTCGCGGCCGGACTTTTCGATGGAGGGGGTAATTTGCAATTGTGCAAATTACTTATTGTGGAGGGGTTTCTTGCATTTGTGGCTTCTATCATCCTGAGATTCCATTATGGTCTCATCCTTTGCATTTATGAGATGGTTTTGTGAAAGGATTGATATGTGATTTGGTGTGACCATTTTTCTCTTCTTTTATTCCTTCCTTGCATTATTTGATTCACTCTCCTCCACCATTCTTTGGAGAGGCCGGCCACTTGGGCAAGAGGGAGAGAGAGAGGTTCATTTGAGGGTAGCATTTTCTTCATCTCATATTCCTTGCTAAAAATTATGAGCTCATTTTTTTTCAAAGCTCATTCTCTTTCTCCACCTCCACCATGGCAACAACATAAACCCCAAAGAGACATAGCTTACTACACTATATCTACAGCAAATCTTGGATGCGTCGGCTAACCAACTTCGCTCCCGAGTTGCCTCGGTCCAGAGGTGGGAGCCCGTAAAAGTATTTGGCTACGTGTTGCCCTTTCTAACGAGGAGGTGACGGACGGAGATTCCGCGGGAGATCGGAGTGGAGACGAAGACCGAAGGACACGGATCGCTTGGTATAACTCTCTACCCATCTTTTAGTTTGCTAGTAGCTAGGTTAATGGCCCGATCCGGGTTGATAGTGCGCGGTGGTGCCGGTTTGCAAGTTTCGCAAAGTTTTTCGTTTCCGCATTTTCCGGCGTCGGATCGACGGCCGGGGCGCCGCCGTGCACTTACACTGGGGGAGGTCGTTCATATTCTTGTACTCTCCTTCCTTTAAGAATGTTATCATATGGCAGGTACGAGCTCGTTTCCAAGCTCGATGCTGATCTAGTCTTTCCCTCGCAGTGTAGGTTGTTCTCGGCTTTTGCTTTCGTGGCGAGACTACTCTCCAATTGTCGGATAGAGCAAACTTGCCTTGCTGATACTGATCTTCAACCCAGTTTTTGAAAGTGAAGCAGTCTTCAAGAGGATGTCCCACTACTAGATGGTAGGAGCAATAATCCGGGTGATGGATCTCGTTTATCTGTTCGGGGTATCGAGACTCCGAGAGCGTCATCATTTGATGCTTCATCACAAGGTTGAATAGTTTCCTTGTCTTGTCTTGAGGGAAAGAGTACTCCCGACCCATCTTCTTCATAAAAGACGAATTCTAGCTAACTTTTTCTTGATTGCGTGGCTTCTTGAATCCTCTTCGCTGTCTTGGAATGCCGTCCCCGTTCTTGACCTTGTTGTTGTCTCTACGTCGGGCTTTCTTTTTTCCACAAGAGCGCACAGCGGGTTTGGGGTGAAAGGGATCGTCATCCTCCGTAGCCTGCTGAATGATACGTTGTGTCCTGGCTTTTTCATAAATGGCCATTTCACGGCTGTGGTCATCCCAAACCCTTTGACCTGCTTCTCTTATTAGCTTGTCAATCTGCTCTTCGAATGACGGACTTGATATTCGTGTGGCGGGTTCTCATCCTGGTTCGACATCAGCGCTGTCCGAAAATGTTTTCGCTTCTCCACCAGAGTTATTTATGATATGGCAACCATGGAATCGCTCCCGTTTCTTGGACCGAACGTATCCAAGGCCAGTTGTCTCTATTCTCCCGTTGGGCATCTTCTGCTGAGTCCCAGGAACGTTCCAAATCCTATTATAGAACTGGGCTTGTCGAGCAATCTGTTTAAAGGGTACGCCTTGGCGTCTCAATAGCCTTTTCAGTCCCTCTGCGTAGTATCTGGGCAAACGGATCGGTTGAAGCTTGTCGAGTGCAGGTTCGGCACCGTGCCACACTTCTTTCTCCACTTTACTCTCTGTGGATTGGTAGAAAAGTATCGCCTTCTCACTTCTTTGGTGAGGAGGTACGTAGAAGGTCTGCGGCTCTTGCACGCTATATGTATCAAGTGCATCAAGTTCTTTGTAATGCCGCTGCGGGACCAGGGTAATCTGTAAACTCTGGTCAGTTCCAGCAAAGGTCTGCATTGACGGGTGGATGGAGAACACTGTGTTGGCCTCGTCCTCAGAGTCACTGCCGAAGACCAGCATAGGAGTAGATGGTCCTGGCCTATTTCCTTGGGGTTGTCCCGAGTAGACCGTCTCTTCATCCTCCTCGGTATCGCTCCCGAATATCGGGATGGTGGCGATGGCTATTTGTTTATTCTTTAGTTTGCGACATCTTTCCATGTCTTTGAAGTCTGGTAAGAAGTACTTGACGTCTTCATATTTGCGAACTTCATTTATGGAGAATGGGTTCAGCTCCCCTGTAACTGTGTACTCAAGGCCATCCTTGAAGTACTTCATTCACTGATGTTTTGTAGAAGGGATGATGTTGTACTCATGTAACCAAGACCTGCCGAGCAAAACATTGTAGCAAGTCTTGGCGTCAATAATATGGAACTTGATGTCGGTGACGACCAGCCCAAAGCGTAGTGTCAATATTACGGACCCGTGCGTTTGTGATGACTGCGAGTTGAAACCGGAGATGCTAATTTTATCTCGAGCCAGGTGCTGCACGTTCATACAAATCTTCTTCAACACCCTTACATTGAGAAGGTTGACGAGTGATCCGTTGTCGACCAGGATCTTCCTTATCTTGATATCGTGACAATACCCAGTTACATACAGCGGACGGTTGTGCTCACATGTTTCGAGAAGGAGGTCTTCATCGCTGAAAGTGATATCAGCCATATGGACTTCCTCCAGCTCGTCCTTCATCTTTTCTTCCGCCAGGAAGGCTTGAAACTGATCGGGCCCTTATAACGCCTTGATCAAGGAATCTCGTGCTTCTTTAGACAGGAGAAGGGTATCCAAGATACTCAATTATGAGGGTATCTTTCTCAGATGCGCCAGGACATTGTAATCCACCTTGTTCTTCTTGAGCGGGTCCTTGGCTGTGAGCTCTTCAACGACTCTATCATCGAGAGCAATCTCCTCAGGGACTTTTTCCTTTCTCTAGTCCCTTTTCCCTAAACCTTTGTTTGACGATCCGAGATTCTTTTCAGGCAACGTACGGTTACGCAGCTGAATGTTCTCACAGTTCTTCATTTCTTCTTCTTTTCCAAAGATGGATTCCTTGAAGAGAGGGCCGAGGGCTATTTCTTCGTCAGAATCACTCCCGAAGGTAAGAGCTTGAGATTTTGCTCTTTCCGGGATGGCATCAACTATATGACAGTTACCGGCTGTCCTTTCACGCTCGTCTATCGCGCTTCTCTGTTCCCGATGGGTTTTGCGCTTCATCGCTTGAGTTGTTGTCGGTGGACAACGTATCCTTGCCACCACTTCTTGAAGGCATTGCACTCTTCGGTAGGGTGTGTGACCCTCCGATGATACAAGTAGTATTTCGGATGGACATCCGGTTCGTCGAGGCACATATTCTCGGAAGCATTTTCTTTGGAAGGTGGCAGCTTCATTCCCATCGACAGAGCTTTGGCGAACTGCTTCCTTTTCTTGATTCCGCTCCTGCTGATGGTAAGGGCACTTTGATCCGGTTGAGGTACTTTATGGGTTCTCATCATCGGAGCTTTTTCGGCCTGCCACCGGTTCTTGGACTTTTTGTAAATGGCCGCTTCACGTTCTCGATCAGCTTTGCTCTTTTGAAGAGCTTCGTTTAGCAGCTTATCGATAATGTCATCTAACGGTTCCATGGGTTTTGGTTCTGGATTTTCCCCTAGTTTCTCTACGTTAGGAGCTTCTTTGCCGCTTATCAACGAGTGAGAGATCATGTGGCAGCTCGCCACATCCTCCTTGGGTTCTTCTGACGAGTCGTCTCCTTCACTAATGTCACTGTCTCCGTTTTCAAGAACATGCTTGAGGAATTCTTTCAGTGTGACTGGGGTCCGCTCTTTTTGGTTGTATTCCTCCAGCGCATCGATGTACTTTTGCAGACCCGTACGATTGCCGTCGAGTTGCATTGGCTTCTTGGCCTTCTTCTTTTTTTTTGAAGACTTCGGAGGCTTGGCCTGGAGGTTTTATCCATCGTTACCAACTTTTGGCGTTGGGCGTGGCTTCAGCATTCCGTCAATAATCTCAGGCTCCAGTGGGTTCTTCCACCTAATTGCCGGACATGCTTGAAGATCCTTTAGTGTTCTTTTAGTTTTAGCTGAAAGGACCACTTTCCACAGAGCTTCTTCTGTAAATGAGCATGATGCCCCCGGCGTGTCCACCTTTTTAGGAGTGTGCTGCTGCGGCGGGTTTACCTTTCAGTTTTCGGACAACGTGAACTTACCCTGCTGGTACTGGCCTTCGACCCAGTTTTTAAAGACATAGCAATCTTCGATTGGGTGGCCCACTATTCGGTGGTAGGGGCAGTAATTGGGATTGTTGATGTCGCCCGATTGCAGTGGACGTCTCGGATCCGGCAGAGTGATGAGCCTGTTGCGCACCGCCAGTTCGAATAGTCTCTTCATTTTATCCTGGGGAAATGAGTAAGGACGTCTCAACTTCTCTTCGAGGGTTTGCGGTCTGTTGTTTTGGCAAATAACCGGTTTCGTGTCACTCTATTGTTGTTGAGCATTGGCGACGAAGGTCGATTTCCCTTTACCCTTTTCATTCCGAAGATCCGTCTCTGAAGAGGACGGCCTATAGCCCGTCTGGTCCATTTGGGCCAGTTTGTCAATCAAGGCCTGGAAGGTGGTCGGCTTGAAGAACATCATAAACTGGGATATAGTTTCCTGAGAATCAAGGGTCCCCACGAACATGCCCACAACAGGAGATTCTTCTATGCGCTGTTCACACTTTGAGCATAGGTTACGCCACCAAATTGCGTATTGAACCCAGGTCTCTCCCGGTTTCACCCTGGCGTTGATTAATGCCGTGATTGGGGTGCACTCGCTTGCGCTTGTGAACCTCTGTGTAAACAGTAGTTCCATTTCTGCAAATGTCTTGATGGAATAATTCGGAAGCTTCGAGTACCATTCAAATGCCGTCTCCGCCAAACTGCCGACAAATTGGCAAAGCAATAGTCTTTCATCGCCTCCAGTATTACCACACAAAGCTCTGAATTGAGCAACTTGTTGGTGCGGATTGCCCGTCCCCTTATACACATGGAATTTAGGGATCGTATATCCTGGCGGGTACTTAATTTGGTCATACCAGCCTGGATAAGGTCGCCCAGTTCTGACGACTTGTCCTGCTGCTTCGTTTGCATGATGAGCTCATATTTGTTGAGCTATGTAGTCATCAAGGGCAGCTTTGGAGATCGTCTCTTCCCTAGCTGGTGATAAGACCGGCGGAGGGTTCGATGTCTCCCCTCTGTCGTCTTCAATGATTATTGGAGGGTCTTCGGCTGGAGGATCCGGCTGTATCATCATCCCAACCATGTCTTGGAACAGAAGCGCCATCTGTTTTATATTAGCTGCTTGTTCTGCAGCCTCTTTATCTTTCTTTTCAATAACCCTCCGTAAAAATTCGGTGTCAGTCTCTTTCTCCTGGCGTTGTTCCGACGATACTTCCAGGCTTTCTTTCTGCCCAGTAAGTGCAACCATTCTTGTCAACATTTCCTGGAGCTTTTGTTTTTGCTCCTGAGCTTTCGTTACAGACCGTGTAAGTGGTCGACGACTCACGGAAGCACGACTATCCTCTTTTCCGGATGCCATGTATACGGTGTGCACAACCATGCCCCCAGATTTGGGGCGTTTGGGTCCACTGCCTTTGATATTTGTCGCCAGTGGTGGGAGATTCTCAGGCCTTCTCTTTTTGTGGGAGGTCGAGGTTGAGGGGGCCATTGCGGCAGGCACCCATGCAGACGATACCTTTCGTGGTATGGCAGAGGGATGGTCCTCCTCTTGCCGAGCCTTCGTATTCTTCAGCCGGCGAGAGTAATCTTTGTTAATTACATAGTCTTGAACTTTCCGCCAAACTTTGTGGATCCGGGAGGCCAACCGCTGAGGAGGCTGTTCTGGCTTCACCCGTGTTGTGTTTTCGACGGGAGGAGGAGACTTCTTCAAGATGGTGGTTGGGGAGTTCTTGCGCACCCTCTTGAGCAGCTCAAAACTGTTCCCAGTTGGAACATTAGCATCAATTTCCACCATTGGAACTGGTGGGGTACGTCCAGAGGGAGAGTTTCCCCCAACTTTCCTCACTCGGTGCCAGTGGCGACGTCGAGCATCCCGTGCAGATGGGAATGGTTCAGTTACGGGAATGGCTTCATCATGCCCGCCACTTTGATGAGAGGCTGCTGTTGGTGCAAACCTTTCGAAGACTGATGTCCGTTGAAAGGGAACACCTAACCTGTCAAAGACTGACTTTCGAATAGGTGTAACGTTTCCAAAATAATAAAATATTATTTTTGGGAATTTTTATAATTTAATATTATTTTAATGAATATTTTAATATTTAGGTATAATTAAATCGAGAAAAATTTGGGAAAATTATGGAAAATTCAAAAATAGGTTATTTAAATAATTATGCCATTTCTAAGTTTAATTGATTAGTTATATGCTAATTTAGTTCTAATCGCGATTAAAAATCGCTAATCGGTTTTTTAGCATTTTGTGCAAAACATGCACATATCACTTTTTCACACTTGTGCATTTTCTTGCCATGGTTCACTTTGGGTTTACTATTCTTGGGAGAAGCAATTTGAGAGAATAAGAAAAAGAAAAGGAAAAGAAAAGAGAAAGGAATAAAGAAATTGGTATGAGAGAGAGAGGTATGGGCTTCATTGACTAAAGACTTAGCCATTTTCTCTTCAACCTTCACTCATTTTTCTCCCTCTCCCTCTTGTTGCTGCTGCTACTCCTGCTCCTCACCTCCCTCCCCTCTTCAACTCCTCAAAACACCTCTAAAACAACCCCAAAACCGAATCTCCATTTCATTAAATGTGTGCACAAGCTCTAGATCTACATATTGGACCAAGAAAGCAAGGATTTTTGCCACTAGGGGCAACTCAAGAAAATTCTTAAGTTGCCAAATGAGGTATTTTCTGGATCATTAACTTAGTTTTAGCATTACTTATACCCCCATGTTATGATTGAACCGATATTGTGTGATTTCGGTGACTTGGAGAAAACCTAGTTAAGGTTGTGAAGAATTTTGTGTTGTATTGTGAAACTATGCTCAGTAGAGGTTATACTATCATCCTAGTGCATGAATTGAGACCCTAACCTAAGAGTTGAAACCCGAAATACGGATTTAGAAACCGATATCGGAGAAATTGTGGAATCTGTGAAGGGTATATTGAATCTGCTATCACCCGAGACATCCTAAATTAAAATTGATTGGACAGTGACATGTGCAGGCACCCAGGAAGCTACCACCAAGACCCCAACCCCTAACTCATCAAGCCGGCCGCAGATTTATCCATTCTGGCCGCAATTTGCGGCCAGACCATGGTGGATTTGCTTCGTTTTGGTTTTGGTGTTCCCTTATCTGTAAATTAGACCCCTGGTATATATAGATTTGTCCAATTTGACTTAGGGTGAAATCTGGAACATATTTCCTAAGTTGCTGTTTTGGATTCGTGTTTCCGTATTCCGTATTCTTAATTCTGAAATTGTGTCTTGTGTTTTACCTCGACTATTTGGCGTTTATACGACGATATAGAGGAATTGTTAATGGTTTTGAACGCGTGCCATAGGTTCTAACCTATATGCCCCTTATCGTATCGTTTTGGGAATTCGTGTGCCGTGTTAGCTTTGAATTGGTTTTAATGCGCATATACGACACTTTGATGTGTAGGTACCCCATGAAGACTTCGGGACGACAAGCAAACGTGTGGTGACATCGAAAGATAAAGGTGCAAGGTGAGTAGATTATATCTACTGGGGGAAGTCGGGTGGATGGCGTATAGCACCCCCGCAGTCCGTAGTTGTTTCATTATATATATGATAGTTAGATGTATTATGGATACTGTAGGGTTAGAAGTGACTAGTGTAGTTCATAGTCGCGAACCCTAGAATAGATTTACACCTACACACACACCCTTGCATATTCATTATACTTGCACTGTGTTGATGATATTGGATGACATTGGAGATGAGTCGATGATGTTGGGCATTGTGCCGCGAGATCGGTGATTTGATGTGATTCGTTTTTGGGATACGATACGTGGTCTCTAGCGGGCCTTGGGACGTGTGCTTGCACACGCAGTATATTGATGGTATCAGTTGTACTAGACTTAGATCAGTATCCCGGATTATGTGATATGATGATAGTGATACCTGAGATGTGATGAGATAGTGTGATATTGACCCGTACTCAGCTATCGGGATGCCGTACGATGATTTACCGTACGAGCCTGTATTGATAATAGATCCACACTCATGACTCGAGGATGTCTTACGATATACTGTATTGTTCGCGATATTATTGAGGCGGGATCACCGACTATTATATCTATATGTATCGACTCAGATTTAGGTGGTTTCCATTCCTCTCCCGATTGACTTGATACTTAGATCTGTAGTCTGCATAGTAGATTCTTCACTGTGGTGTTGATTATTTGATTCCGCATATTCATGCTTTTCGCATTGCTTGCATATGTTTATTGCTATATTATTATCATGCTGTTAGGACACCAGCACCATTATCGATGATGCGTATGTTCCACGTACACTATTTGCCGGCTCACACACTTCATCATCGATAATTGCCATGCCACTACACTGTAGTACTGTTGCATTCATGATATGATTCTTGCATGGCATATTGTACACTTATACCTGTACACAAACATAGATGATTCTGACTTGATTAGAGATTTGGGAACCGCATGATGTTCTTCAAAACTGATTCGTTTTAAAATAGCGGTTTCCCTCGACATGTGCACCTTACTATTCCATGTTGCATGACTTCTGATATGCTTACCTTTCTTTACATGTCGCATACATTATGTTTTGAATATACGCATTGAGATATGTTGTTTCCATGATATTTATGGATTTGGGAACCGTGGGTATTTCAAAAGAGAATATATAATTGTGTTAAAAACCCGGTTACCCTTGATATGATATTTCAGTGCGTCCACCATGTGTTTTCTCGGTGCTGAGAGCGACATGTGAAACCCGATTCGAGGAGGCTGATGAGGCCGATTGCGGGTACATGGTAGACCCGGTATGGTGCCCCGGGGCGAGAACGGTTTCGCTGTATAGTAGACGGTGAGCCTGGCAGAGAGACTACTACCTACCGGTGATTGTATTTGAGCTCAGCGGATATCTGGAGGATACCGACCGGAGTTGAGAGATGGACATGGGCTGACCCGTACTGTCGATACCACAGACGGAGCCCCATATGGATGAGGATTTACGTGCCGATGCTAGGCACAGGTTTCATGATGTTTTCCATGACTTTGTTTATATCCTCATATTTTAAATTCATGATGTTTATTGTCATTGGGTGACGGGTGGACGGGTTCCACGTTTATTGTCATTGGGTGACGGGTGGACGGGTTCCACGTTTATACAGACTTGATCACATACAGACTGGATTTACATTGATCATACTTCATTTGTATATATAACAGGGTATGAGGGCGCTGTTATATATACCCTTACACCAATATTAGTGGTATGGAACGCTAATATATGTGTATTGATATTCATATTTACTTCATGCAGACATACCTTATACTGATGACATGTTATTACCTGAGTACTTGGCATTACATACATGTTTAGATGTTACATTGCCACCTTATCATGCTTCAGACGTACTCTTGTGGGTTATATTATACTGATCGTATTGACCTAGGATTATGTCTTGCATTCGGTTTCTGCTTGTAGATATTTCTATTCACGAGTTGGCAACTCACCCCCGTTGTGCCACAGTTCTTGCAGGTTTTGCCGTACAGGTTCCATTGCGTCATTTCTGGCACACTGCTTCCTTGCGGGTGAATTGCATCTGGTAGGTGGATTCTTTTGCATCAAGAACCACCATTGTACTTGTATTATTCATTGTATCTAGAATTTCCATCAACCAAAACTTGTATATTGTTTCAGACTTAGACACTAGTGATGTATTATTTGACCTTAGAGTCGCGCTTAGTAGTATTGCGGTTTTCATGCTTATTGAGTTTCTTTTGGTTTGACCCTCGCCTTTCGGCGTTGGATATTGTATTGCTTGTATGGTTGTGACCGTCGTTTGACGAAGAGCTAGCTCCCTCTTGGGAATGCCTTTTATCATTGCATATATATTGTTCTTGTTGTACCCCGTTCGGGGCCAGTATTTACAAAAGAAACTCTGCCGAAATTTTTTGAAAAGACTTTACATTTTAAAAATGCATATTCGGCTTAGTTATTTAAAAACCTTGACTTCAAACATGTTTTTCTTCACTTCTTTAAACCAGTTTTCTTTGTTTACCCTTAAATGGTTTTAGATTTCTGGGCTTTTAGCTTACTTGGACCAGATGGAGTCCTATAGACTTCATATGGTTCAAGGGCCAGTCACGTGCTCTTTTTGGTCGTGACAAAGTTGGTATCAGAGCGCTAGGTTGACCTTGGTTCGAGTCTAAGTTTTACTATGTGGAGCCTAGGGCATGTATATATATACGGAACTTAGGCTTGACCTTACGGAACTTAGACTTAGTCGAGGGGGTATTAGACCCGAACTTTCGTCCTATAGGATGACCCTTGGTTGATAGAATAAGTGACTAAAGTAGAGTGACGTACCGTGGGTATGTTCCGCGGCATACTTACGACACGTCACTCCGCTTAAGGAACCTTAGGATGTACATATTTATGAGATCAGTCACTCTCTTCATATCCATGATTATACATCCATTTGAGATCCTCGATTCTATTAGTTTCATGATCATACCTTCATTGATGTTGTTCCTTCTTATGATCATGTATCCACTTTGGATCTGTTGTTCTCTTTCTTGCCATTGATCCGCTCTCTTCGATACTCGATTGAGGTTCCTGTCGCCATGTTTGAGCGCAGTTTGGGCTGCTGTTAGGGTTACGGTCAGGGCGAACTCGTCTGGTACGAGGGTCGACCATTGTGTTTTCTGGTGATATGGGAACATCTCGAGTTGGTATTGATGATTGTGACCTCTAGTGGAGGCGAGTGCTTGGTCTTGCAACGGATGATCGGGTCATTGTTAGAGCTGCCAGTGAGTGAGGTCTGTTGATGTACAGCATACCTCAGAGATTATGATGTCGCCTACCGTGCAGACAGATGGACCAGCTGTTGTTGAGATTGACAGGATGTCGCTTCCGGAGCTTACGAGCTAAGATTGCCGGAGCTTCCAGGCAGATATAAGACAGATGATAACTAGTCTACCTGATTTGAGAGACGAAGGTGATTCGTCCGATTTATGCGCCGGAGCGGGCCCAGTTGAGTTGAAGATTTCCAGTGTGGAGAGTCTTACTCAGATCTAGAGCAGATCGATTCAAAGATGACTGCCAATGTATCGCCTTTCCTGGAGGATTGAGGCGTTGTTCGGCGTACAGGCGAATGAGCCAGTTGTTGCTGCAAATGACGAGATATCGCCCAGATGGTTGGAGCTACTGCAGCATGAGCATATACTTAGAGATATGATGGACGGTTGCTAGTCACCTGAGGATGAAGGACTAGGACATGTGGTTCGTTCGTTTACCGATGCGAGGTCATCAGATAGATTGTTTCCAGCTAGAGACGACTTCACGCAGGTTCGTTGAGAGTCAATAGAGACGATCGAATGTCAGGAGCCCATTTTCCAAGTTTAAAGTATACGGAAAGACATGCAGGTGATTCTATGGACCCTCTAGAAGAATGAAACCCTAACTCGACTTAATGACCGTATGAAAGCCTTTGAACCTTAGGGTTTGCGGCAGTTCCGCGGCGCCATTAGTGAGGCTTGGGTTTGCCCTTCTACGGCTGGACCACCGACGCTGTGGCATGTACTCGATACTATTAAACTGTACTCAAGATGTTGATCTCTTGGGGGATTATAAGGTTCTGACGAGTCGATCGAATGTTTTGACATCATTCGGATATCATGTGATGGGATGCTTTGCTTGGAAGACTCCAGATACGAGTATAGCCATTGGAGCACAGTCCATGCAGCCACGATGAGACGAGTCCGAATCAGTCGACATTGAAGCAGAGTGAATAAAAGAGTTCGCAAGAGATTTCGACGAGATGACGTCCCACTCCGCTGACATCAGAGATGTGATATGCATCCAGAGGCGTTGTATATGGATATATCTTCCAGAAAGAAGTGCGATAAGTATGCAGCCGTTCCGGAATAAGAATTAGCTTCAGCAATGGATGATGACTTCCGGGCAATTCGGCAGGAATGAGATTTGAGAGAGAAACCTCGACAGGACCTTTCTGGAAAACGATACGAGAAGACCTAGACCCAGGAGTGGTCATATTGCGCACACCCAGCAGGCCAGAGTTTGGCATCGTCGACGAGGTAGTTGACCAGGTTCAGATAAAGGAACTTACCCAGATGCGTTGCGAATTGATCAAGGACGGACGAGTATTGAGTATTCCTCCGAGGGTTGGGACGTGTTCCCGAGGACCTGTTCGGCCTGACATCTTCTACAGAATGATGAAGCTACAGAGTATGCGATTTCGAGTCCGTGCGAGAGACTTCGGATTGACCGTGGCCGAGAACAGTGCAGTGCGTAGATAGCATGGCGTGACGTCATAGTGGACGACGATAGAGACAGGTGGAACCAGAGGTTCGTGCGGGACGCTAACGAGCTATCATTACTTCCCGTCGAGACTAGAGACCTGATATGCTTACAGAGGCGTTGCGATGCGACCAATTTCCGAGAAAATGTTGTGCTGAGGACACAGATGTCTATCGAGTGAGAAGAGATTATGCAAGAGAGCCAGCCTCCGTACAGTTCGGCATAGGCAAGATCGGAAGAGACCTTGAGCAGGATTCCTTGCAGGACATTGCTGCAATGATGTTTGCACCCAGGATCAGATGTGTGATGTGCATTCAGAAGGCCAGAGGCCGACGCCAGTGACATACTGCTTTACGAGTGGTCGTGAGGATTGACCGAGAGATGACCAGAGAAGTGCCAGAACGGAATCGTCCCCGTTAGCACACTTGACAGGGCCGATGAGCTGATTGACTGCGAGATAGGTAATCCGCAGAGAAGATAAGGACCCAGAGTCAGAGGACTCCAGACCGTGAGCAAGTGGCAAGTAGATATCTTGCGCTACTAGCATTGGATGCACCGACTCCTTCTCGACCTTGAAGGAAGAACTACCGACGACGGTATTTATGATTTGTGATTTTGTGATTCGATTATCACGTATCCGTCATCTTGGAATTTTGGTATTTTGGGCGTTCATGATTTAGTTTTGATGACTGAGTTTCATGATATTGTTTCATGCACCCACTGGATATTTATATTTTGCGCATAAGTTATTACATTTGAGCTATTGATTGTGATTTCACGCCTATCTTATACAGTGATTTGATTTACACTTCCAGCATAGTTTTCATGCACCTTTAGTGTTTTGATATACGATTTTGGTGCACGCCAGATGCACTAAATCGGGATTCTTCGTGCATGTCACATGCACCTGATTTTTACTGTCAGGCACACACATTGCCTACGACAGATGTTTCGTGCACACCAGTTGCACCTAGATGTTGTTTTGTACACCTGTTTGACACATATATGAATTTTGATTCCGTGCGCACCAGACGCACCGGATGTTCTTATATACATTTTTGGGGATCGGTTTCTTATAAAGCAGTACATTTTTTTTGGTATTCGCTACGTATTGATGTTTTCGAAACCCCGACAAATTGGATATTACTGAAATGTTTTGGTATTTGGGGGTTTAAATTTAAATTCGGGGACCGAATTTCTTTAAGAGGGTAGATTGTAACGTTTCCAAAATAATAAAATATTATTTTTGGGAATTTTTATAATTTAATATTATTTTAATGAATATTTTAATATTTAGGTATAATTAAATACAGAAAAATTTAGGAAAATTATGGAAAATTCAAAAATAGGTTATTTTATAGAATTATGCCATTTCTAAGTTTAATTGATTAGTTATATGCTAATTTAGTGCTAATCGCGATTAAAAATCGCTAATCGGTTTTTTAGCATTTTGTGCAAAACATGCACATATCACTTTTTCACACTTGTGCATTTTCTTGCCATGGTTCACTTTGGGTTTACTATTCTTGGGAGAAGGATTTTGAGAGAATAAGAAAAAGAAAAGGAAAAGAAAAGAGAAAGGAATAAAGAAATTGGTAGTTGGTGAGAGAGAGAGGTATGGGCTTCATTGACTAAAGACTTAGCCATTTTCCCTTCAACCTTCACACATTTTTCTCCCTCTCCCTCTTGCTGCTGCTGCTACTCCTGCTCCTCACCTCCCTCCCCTCTTCAACTCCTCAAAACACCTCTAAAACAACCCCAAAACCCAATCTCCATTTCATTAAATGTGTGTACAAGCTCTAGATCTACATATTGGACCAAGAAAGCAAGGATTTTGGCCACTAGGGGCAACTCAAGAAAATTCTTAAGTTGCCAAATGAGGTATTTTCTGGATCATTAACTTAGTTTTAGCATTACTTATACCCCCATGTTATGATTGAACCGATATTGTGTGATTTTGGTGACTTGAGGAAAACCTAGTTAAGGTTGTGAAGAATTTTGTGTTGTATTGTGAAACTAAGCTCAGTAGAGGTTATACTATCATCCTAGTGCATGAATTGAGACCATAACCTAAGAGTTGAAACCCGAAATACGGATTTAGAAACCGATATCGGAGAAATTGTGGAATCTGTGAAGGGTATATTGAATCTGCTATCACCCGAGACATCCTAAATTAAAATTGATTGGACAGTGACATGTGCAGGCACCCAGAAAGCTACCACCAAGACCCCAACCCCTAACTCATCAAGCCGGCCGTAGATTTATCCATTCTGGCCGCAATTTGCGGCCAGACCATGGTGGATTTGCCTTGTTTTGGTTTTGGTGTTCCCTTATCTGTAGATTAGACCCCTGGTATATATAGATTTGTCCAATTTGACCTAGGGTGAAATCTGGAACATATTTTCTAAGTTGCTGTTTTGGATTCGTGTTTCCGTATTCCGTATTCTTAATTTTGAAATTGTGTCTTGTGCTTTACCTCGACTATTTGGCGTTTATACGACGATATAGAGGAATTGTTAATGGTTTTGAAGGCGTGTCATAGGTTCTAACCTATATGCCCCTTATCGTATCGTTTTGGGAATTCGTGTGCCGTGTTAGCTTTGAATTGGTTTTAATACGCATATACGACACTTTGATGTGTAGGTACCCCATGAAGACTTCGGGACGACAAGCAAATGCGTGGTGACATCGAAAGATAAAGACGCAAGGTGAGTAGATTATATCTACTGGGGGAAGTCGGGTGGATGGTGTATAGCACCCCCGCAGTCCGTAGTTGTTATATTATATATATGATAGTTAGGTGTATTATGGATAGTGTAGGGTTAGAAGTGACTAGTGTAGTTCATAGTCGCGAACCCTAGAATAGATTTACACCTACACGCACACCCTTGCATATTCATTATACTTGCACTATGTTGATGATATTGGATGACATTGGAGATGAGTCGATGATGTTGGGCATTGTGCCGCGAGATCGGTGATTTGATATGATTCGTATTTGGGATACGATACGTGATCTCTAGCGGTCCTTGGGACGTGTGCTTGCACACGCAGTATATTGATGGTATCAGTTGTACTAGACTTAGATCAGTACCCCAGATTATGTGATATGATGATAGTGATACCTGAGATGTGATGAGATAGTGTGATATTGACCCGTACCCAGCTATTGGGATGCCGTACGACGACTTACCGTACGAGCCTGTATTGATGATAGATCCGCACTCATGACTCGAGGATGTCTTACGATATAGTGTATTGTTCGCGATATTATTGAGGCGGGATCACCGACTATTATATCTATATGTATCGACTCAGATTTAGGTGGTTTCCATTTCTCTCCCGATTGACTTGATACTTAGATCTGTAGTCTGCATAGTAGATTCTTCAGTGTGGTGTTGATTATTTGATTTCCGCATATTCATGCTTTTCGCATTGCTTGCATATGTTTATTGCTATATTATTATCATGCTGTTAGGACACCAGCACCATTATCGATGATGCGTATGTTCCACGTACACTATTTGCCGGCTCACACACTTCATCATCGATAATTGCCATGCCACAACACTGTAGTACTGTTGCATTCATGATATGATTCTTGCATGGCATATTGTACACTTATACCTGTACACAAACATAGATGATTCTGACTTGATTAGAGATTTAGGAACCGCATGATGTTCTTCAAAACTGATTCGTTTTAAAATAGCGGTTTCTCTCGACATGTGCACCTTACTATTCCATGTTGCATGACTTCTGATAAGCTTACCTTTCTTTACATGTCGCATACATTATGTTTTGATTATACGCATTGAGATATGTTGTTTCCATGATATTTCTGGATTTGGGAACCGTGGGTATTTCAAAAGAGAATATATAATTGTGTTAAAAACCCGGTTACCCTTGATATGATATTTCAGTGCGTCCACGATGTGTTTTCTCGGTGCTGAGAGCGACATGTGAAACCCGATTCGAGAAGGCAGATGAGGCCGATTGCGGGTACATGGTGGACCTGGTATGGTACCCCGGGGCGAGAACGGTTTCGCTGTGTAGTAGACAGTGAGCCTGGCAGAGAGACTACTACCTACCGGTGATTGTATTTGAGCTCGGCAGATATCTGGAGGATACCGACCGGAGTTGAGAGATGGACATGAGCTGACCCGTACTGTCGGGGCCGAGGGCCGATACCACAGACGGAGCCCCATATGGATGAGGATTTACGTGCCGATGCTAGGCACAGGTTTCATGATGTTTTCCATGACTTTGTTTATATCCTCATATTTTACATTCATGATGTTTATTGTCATTGGGTGACGGGTGGACGGGTTCCACGTTTATTGTCATTGGGTGACGGGTGGATGGGTTCCACGTTTATACAGGATTGATCACATACAGACTGGATTTACGTTGATCATACTTCATTTGTATATATAACAAGGTATGAGGGCGCTGTTATATATACCCTTACACCAATATTAGTGGTATGGGACGCTAATATATGTGTATTGATATTCATATTTACTTCATGCAGACATACCTTATACTGATGACATGTTATTACCTGAGTACTTGGCACTACATACATGTTTAGATGTTACATTGCCACCTTATCATGCTTCAGACGTACTCTTGTGGGTTATATTATACTGATCGTATTGACCTAGGATTATGTCTTGCATTCGGTTTCTGCTTGTAGATATTTCTATTCATGAGTTGGCAACTCACCCCCGTTGTGCCACAGTTCTTGCAGGTTTTGCCGTACAGGTTCCATTACGGCATTTCTGGCACACTGCTTCCTTGCGGGTGAATTGCATCTGGTAGGTGGATTCTTTTGCATCAAGAACCACCATTGTACTTGTATTATTCATTGTATCTAGAATTTCCATCAACCAAAACTTGTATATTGTTTCAGACTTAGACACTAGTGATGTATTATTTGACCTTAGAGTCGCGCTTAGTACTATTGCGGTTTTCATGCTTATTGAGTTTCTTTTGGTTTGACCCTCGCCTTTCGGCGTTGTATATTGTATTGCTTGTGTGGTTGTGACCGTCGTTTGACGAAGAGCTAGCTCCCGCTTGGGGATGCCTTTGCATATATATTGTTCTTGTTGTACCCCGTTCGGGGCCAGTATTTACAAAAGAAACTCTGCCGAAATTTTTAGAAAAGACTTTACATTTTAAAAATGCATATTCGGCTTAGTTATTTAAAAACCTTGACTTCAAACATGTTTTTCTTCACTTCTTTAAACCAGTTTTCTTTGTTTACCCTTAAATGGTTTTAGATTTCTGGGCTTTTGGCTTACTTGGATCAGATGGAGTCCTATAGACTTCATATGGTTCAAGGGCCAGTTACGTGCTCTTTTGGGTCGTGACAATAGGGGAAGCACTTGTAACGACCTCTCCCAAAGCAGGAGTTGGAATGACCAGTCTTGCGAAAACCGATCCTTGTTCCCGCCAAAATATTCGGCCAAGAGCTATTTGTTTCTGTTTATGCCGGCTTAAGTTTCGTTTACAGATATGTGTAAAACCAGGCTCATTCATATACGCACATGCACACATCAGGGGAAGAACATGTGTTCAACGACAAAAAACAAAGCATTTAATTGAACATTTTATTCTACAGGAAATAGATCACTAAATATGAGATCGAAAGTACAGGGATTTACAAAACTATAGATAAAATTATCTAACTCCTACTCTGCCTTCTCCACCATGACAAAGCGGCGATCTTCAAGAAGAGTAGCTACCCATCGGTCAGCACCGCACCCATCAGCAAAGGCAGACATGATGACCCGCTGAGCCCGTATTTAGCTTAGTAGCCGAACAGAGCGATCCCTCAGAGCTGTGGTGATCAAAAGTGCCTCGTGGAAGCACTCGATCTTGTCTTCCGCGGCGTCGAGTATTGCCGGAGTTATCTGCACCGGAGGAGGGGGAATATCATTGATCACAGAGAAAACCATCCGGAGCCAAATGGAGCCGATGGGGAGAGGAGATCCTATACGAGTCAAGAGCTCGTGCAGCACCGTGTCGCATTGGTTATCCGTAAGAGTAGGGTTAACCAAGCGCGCAGCAAAATGAGGAACAATTTCCTCAATGGGCACCTCCCATGGCTGGCGGCGATCATGTGGGCGATTACAAGCCATAGCTCTTCTCTGTTAAAATGATTCTCTGAAAATGAGAGAGAAAAGAACCATTGCTTCGGATTATGAAGGGAGACATTTAAGTTTAGGCACAGAAAATGTTGTGCATGATAGAACTATTTCCAAGCTCTGGAAAAGAGAAGTTTGACTCAGGAAAAGCAGAGAAAGAAGGTGAAAAGACACCTTCAGTAACGAGGAAGCGCCTCACGTGCACAGCACGAGAGCGCCATGAGCGCCAGCGAGAGTCAAAGACTTTGAGGCAGCGCCTCACGTGAAAAGAACGAGAGCGCCGAGCGCCGGTGCTAAAGAGTCAAAGACTCTGAGGCAGCGCATCACATGCAAAGCACGAGAGCGCTGAGCGCCAGCGCTAAAGAGTCAAAGACTCTGAGGCAGTGCCTCACGTGCAAAGCACGAGAGCGCTGAGAGCGTCAATATTAAAGAGTCTAAGACTCTGAAGCAGCGCATCACGTGCAAAGCACGAGAGCGCTGAGCGCCAAGCGCTAAGAGTCAAGACTCTGTGACAGCACATTACGTGCAAAACACGAGAGCGCTGGCGCCAGGACTAAATGTTCTCCACCGTTGGATCAAAGATCCAACGAAGATGATAAATCATCAAAATTCATAATAAAATTCTGTTGAGGAAATACTCCTCAAATCTTTCCAAACATGAAAGATTGTGCTCTGTAAATCAGAGCACCATTGGATCAAAGATCCAATGGTGATTAAAAATCACTAGGATACAGAATAAGTTCTGTATGGGAAAATATTTTCCCAATCTTGTTAATAAAGAGAAAATTGTCTTCTGTAAAACAGAAGCCCTAGGATCAAAGATCGAATAGTGGGGAAACATACCCAAATCAATTAGAGAAAGATTTCCTTAACTAATTCAACAAATCAGCCTTCCCTATATAAAGGACCCAAGACTTCAGATCTTGTAGAGAGAGACCTCCCCATAAGTTCTCAAATCAAAAGAAGAAGAACACAGAAGAACCCCCCCCCCCCATAAACTTGATGTCCTCAGAAAAGAAAAAGAGAAGAGCAAGCTCTAAGAAGAAGAACCTTCTTCAAGGTAAATAAGAAGAAGAGAGATCATAACATCTCCCCTATATTTGAGAGCTCAACTCTCACATCAGAAGAACTTAGTTCTTTTTCTAGATCACAGATCTATAAGACCAAGTCTTTTACAAAAAATAGAAGAGATCAAAGCATCTCTTCATAAAAAAAGAAGAACTTAGTTATTCGATCCATGAGACAAAGTATCCCATAAAGAAAAACAAAAGAGATCATAGTATCTCTTCATAAAGAAGAACTTAGATCAGTGAAACAAAATCTCTTATAAACGAGAACTTAATTCTCAAAGCACAGAACTGATCAGAGCTTCAAAAGAAGCGCCTTAGCGCTCCAAGTCTGGCGCTCAGCGCCAAGCGCGCCACGTGCTCCTCTCGTGTGCGCTATTCTAAAAGAAGCGCCTTAGCGCTCCCGGTTTGACGCTCAGCGCCAAGTGCTCCACATGCTCCTTACATGGGTACTGAGGAAACATAAAGCGCTCTGTACATAAAGCGCTCTACGCCATAAAGAGTGTTCAACACCCAATAAAAACAAAAGAAAGAGGGATGTCAGAACCCAAATTAATGCTCAGCATTATCGAACCAAAAAGGACTGAGCCGAAACAAATGTTCAACATTTTATTTAAAACTGAGTGGACTGAGCCCAAGTTAGCCATAAGTTCTCAATTCAGATTAACTGAGCCCATGTGCTCACAATCTCTTTAATTGGTCTTAGTCCCAAACCCTGACTACAGATCTCTCAACCAATATTGGTTCAAGGGTACACCTCTTCACACTTCTGATATGTGTCGCTATAATTTTTCAACGTCTTCAGAGAGGTGGTGGGTCCTGACAATCAGAAATTCTACAGACTGTAATGTCTTTAAATCCCATAGACTACGATGTCTTTAAACCGGACTATGAGGTCCTTAAACTCATGGACTATGATGTCCTTAAACCCAATGGACCGTAATGTCCTTCAACTAACTATGGACCGCAACGTCCCTAAACTAAACTCTATGGACTATGATGTCCTTATACTCCACGGACTATGATGTCCTTAAACCATGGACCGCAGCGTCCCTAAACTAAACTCTATAGATTATGACGTCTTTAAACTATGGACTATGATGTCCTTAAACTCTATGGACTATGATGTCCTTAAACCCAATGGACCGCAATGTCTCTAAACTAAACTCTATGGACTATGAGGTCCTTACACTCATGGACTATGATGTCCTTAAACCCAATGGATCGCAACGTCCCTAAACTAAACCCCGTAGACTATAATGTCTTTAAACACAGACTATGATGCCTTTAAACACAGACTATGATGCCTTTAAACTCCATGGACTATGATGTCTTTAAACCCAATGGACCGTAACGTCCTTAAACTAAAACGATAGAGTCCAAACACTCTTTCGTCGGATCTAAATGATCCCAAAATCCTATTGAGTTGATCTTGGTCTAAAATTAGACTAATGTATCCTCAACAAACGTTTGAGTTGATCTTAATCTAAAACAAGATTAACTATCCTTAAACTAACCCAAACCCAAATGTAAAAAAATACGGGTTTGGACTAATCCATGCCATACGGGCGACAACATAAATTAGCCTCCGTATACGATCCACGAGCAATCGAAAAAAAACAAACACACACGACACGAAGTGACCATCTGGAGAAGGAGAAAGTGATTATCGCTATGCGGTAGCGTAATTAACTGCATGGCCTTGCGCCTGTACGGAAGAGCGTCCCCATAATCAAAAAGCCCTCATAAACGAGGGGGAATCTGACGAAGTCTGCTACAACAGCCGCATCTGTCTAAACCTCCGATATACGGTGCCATAAATCAACTTGGCATCTTCGGAGAGGTGGATGGATAAACCCAAATAGCATCTGCCCCCCAAAGTTCAGGCCGGACGTCCTAACGTCCCGGCCGCGTCTTTCGGCGGCGAATAGATTCTGACACGCCCAGTGGGACCTTTTCTTCTTTCCACTCCACACTTCATGTGTCGTGTTCGCGAATGAATCGCGGTTTAATGTGGTTGCTCCTGGATTCCAGATACTAAGATTTGGTGTCTTGCTCCCGTGCAGAGAAAATGGCTTCCAACAGCACCAACTGCAACAGCAACTCCCACTCCATCCTTGCTAGAGGAGTGACCTATGGGCCCCAAGCGGCCTCCATCTTTGCCATGCCAGTGGAACAGGTGACTCAGACCACCACTGGACTGTTCTTTGGGACCATGATCCCACCGGCAAGCTTCAGCGTCCCAATGTCGTCACAGGAAGCTCCGAAGAAGTCGGTCTTTGATCGGCTTATCATTACCATGGCCCCTTTCAACGGGCCGTCCAATTCCAAGTCTATTGCCTCGGTCTTTAATAGACTAGGCCAAAGCTCAAGCGGGTCCATGAAAAAGCCTGCAATACCTGAACGAGTCATCCTGAAGCGGATAGCCATTCTAACTCTGACGGACGAAGTCGTCAAAGGGGCTTCTCCTGCTAAGGGATCGGTCTTTGCGAGACTGGACATCCTAAATCCTGCTTCGGGTGAGGTTGTCCAAACTACTTCTCCTGCCCAAAAATCAGTCTTCCACAAGTTGGACGTTTCTTCTCAGAGGACGTCGGTCTTTGATAGGCTGGCACCAACAGCAACCCTTCACCAGAACAGGGGGCATGATGAAGCCACCCCCGTAACTGATCCAGTACCATCTGCAAGACATGCTCGATGTCGCCACTGGCACCGAGTGAGGAAATCTAGGGGAAGTTCCCCTTCTGGACTTATCCCACCAACTCTAATGATGGAAGTTGATGCTGCTGTTCCAACTGGAAACATCTTTGAGCTGCTCAGGAGGGTGCGCAAGAAATCTTCAACTGCCGTATTGAAAAGGTCTCCTCCATCGGCGGAGAACGTTATTAATGGAAAGCTGGAACATCCCTCTCAACGGCTGTCTTCTAAAATCCACAGGGTCTAGCGAAGAGTTCAAGACTCTGTGATCGACAAAGACTACTCCTGCAGACAGAAGAAAGTGAAAGTTCGGTAAGAGAAGGACCACCCCGTTGTACCACAGAAGGTATCATCTATATGGGTGCCTGCTGCAACAGCCCCTTCAAATTCGACCGCTCATAAAAGGAGAAGGCTAGAGAAAATCCTTATGCCTACGACAAATCTCAAGAGCACTGAACCCAGACGCTCCAAGTCTGGGGGTATGGTGGTGCATACTGTTTATATGGCTTCCGGAAAAGAGGAGAGCCGCGCTTACGGGGGTCACCGACCACCCACCCAATCCGTAACAAAGGCCCAGGAGCAACAACAGAAGCTCCAGGAAATGTTAACAAAGATGGCCGTGCTCATTGGGCCAAAAGAAAGCCCGGAGTGTTAGTTATATGTATGCCCTAGAGGCCATTACTGTACATAGGATGTATATTGTAGTGGATGCTGGGACATATATAGGGAGGACTTTCTTGCTCGACATGATAGTATGCTATCTGGTTGCTCTTTACCTTAACGTGTATACTGATTGTCTCTCTGTTACATGTTGGTAAAGCCCTTAGGATCTGTACTTGACTACCTGGACTATGATGCGGATCATACTAGTGGGGAAATGGTAGTCCATAAGTACATCCTTCAAAGTCCCTAGTCGTGGGTGTATCGAGACGGGGCATCGATATACCAGAGTAGACTAGCGTGTACCTTCTCGACCCATACAGATGGGCGATGGATGATCCCATATCCATTGGTGTTTGACATCAGAGATGATATACGGGTCCTCAGTAGAGACTGGGTACACTGGACGGACTCGCCGAGAACTCCCAGATGGTATTATACCTCACGTCAGATGGCAGTTCTCTGGTGACACTGGTACAGAGTAGTCTGTTGACCCGAGATCGTCATAGAGTCTTGTGTGGTTCCCACTGTGCTTTGATTTCCATCTTACCACGTCCAAGAGGGCGTGCAAAATGGTGGTTTTTGGGTACAGTCCCGAGTCACATGGAGGCAATGAGCGATAGGAGGGGATTCGTCTCTCCCGGTATAGGGGGTTGATGTTGCGCTGTGTTCGATTGGCTATAACAGGAAATCCCTGGCCAGGGTTGCTGAGATTTACTAGTAAGTGTTACCAGTAGTTTTTCGAATAGTTATAGACCTCATATCGACACGACTTATCGAGCTATTGGGGTCTGACGTTTACCACCCCTAGGCGAGATATGCGACAGATCAGACGATCAGACCGGACTGTGCGGTAGTGTTACTGGTCGGATTCACTGGAGTGTGAGCGGGCTTGCTCGTCGATCTTCAGATCGCTCAATACCCGGGTGGCCGTTACGTTTAGCAGACCGCTTGCGGCTTGTGGATGTTTGATATGATCATCATCTGCTGCCGGCGTATTGACGAGTCTTTAGAGTCCTACACAGAGGTTTCCTGGCTCAAGCGAAACGAAATAGGAGCGCGTATGAGATATGTGCGGGACCGAGAATAATGCGTGTATGTGATACCGCATTCCATTCTCGCGATGAATGTATCGGAAAGGTTCTATGCGATATAACCTAGTTATCGATTCAAGCGTTGATTCGATAAGCCGATACATTGAATACTAGTCGGTTGTGTGCGACATGATCGGATCATTGAATCAAGTGTTGATTTAATGATTTAATGCATAATTATATATATGATATGTTACTTTGCATTAACTAGTATCGGTTCACTTTAAATGGATTTTCTCACTCGGATTGTACACATTGTATATGTGATATACTTTTGTGCACTTGATTGTATCATGTTTGATGATACATGTAATGCTAGGGTTTTTGTGTAAAGATCAAACCATGGTTACATGATTATGGTTAGGGTTTTGTTTTATTTACTTATTTATTTATCTATTGATTTTTGGAAAAATAAAAGGCAAGAGAAAAGAATGGTGGCTATTTTTGTTTTAAGTTGAAGATTCATGAAGCTTTGACTTTGTCCACCATTCTTATCTCATGCTTAACCTAACCATTTGATTTAACCCTAGTTTAATCTCTACACTTGACCATGGTTTGCATTATGATAAGTTTCATTTTTCTTTTCATTTTTAAAATAACTTATCATAACAATTTCCTTCTTCTTCTTCATTTCTTCAAGTGAAGAAAGCTTGCCTCCATCAATGGCAAGTGATGAAAAAGAGTGAGAAATCCAATTCTAAAGTCTACCCACTTCCTATTTCTTCATCCTCTACCTCTTGCCAAGTAGTAGAGTGTGTTTCCTTCACAAGTTTCATGACTTGGTGAAGTCGGAGCTTGATTTAGCGATGCCTCGACGTAGATCATCTTCGGCATGGACATCGACGACCTAGCTTGCCCATTCTCAGACGAAGCCGATCCTAGAGCCCGGATTTGATTTGGATAGCGGAGAGGACCTCGTTGCGGAGCTATGGAGGTGGAGCACCGGATCTACAAAGGTTGTATTTCCGTTTTCTCATTAGTTAAGTGTTAACTAGTTCTTTTTCGCCTAGACATCTAGTTATCGATCCGTAGTTTAGGGTTTCTCGGCACGTTAAAATTTTAATTTGGCATGATCGATGCCTTGGGAGACCTCACTAGTGTGCCTAGGAACCCTACAGTGGTATCAGAGCCTAACTAGAGCCTTAGGCGAAGTCCAGACGGAATTTGAAGTCCGATCGAACCAAAACTTAACCCGGAAAATTGCTCTCTGTACTTTTTCTAAAAACAGGGATTTTTCAGTATTAAAAATATTCAGAAAACCCATGAGGAAAATATAAGAATTACGGTTGAAAATTTGGGCCATGAACAGTGAAATTGGGCGCGGATCCGCGGCCTTGCAGTAGGTTAAGGCGGCGGATCCGCCGCAATTTTGTCGTGTTGTGCTTTGAAATTTGCACAGTAATTCTTAGTGTTCTGTGATGGTTTTTCTGGGAATTTTTAATATTTTTTACAGAGTTGAATTTTCTGAGTTGTTTTGGGGATTCGGTGTTTCGATCGGAGTATCAAATTTTGTCTATGTGGCTTTCCGGATAAATTTTAGAATATGTTAAAAAGTTCGACCGGATATAAATACCCAATTTTTCCCCTGTCGGGAAAATTCCAAGTGTTGGATTTTTCCGAAGTTTAACGACGTTCTAAGTAGTGCAAGTAACGCGATGGACCCTCTAGAAGACACAAACCTTAACTCGATTATGTGACCGTCTTGAACTGCCCTTTGAACTTTCGGGTTTGGGGCAGTACGGCATGCCACATGTGAGGCGTTGGCTTGACCCTTCTACGGCTGGACCGTTGGTACTGAGGCACGAACGGAATGTTGTTAGACTTGTTTCATGTGTTGATCTGTATCGGGAAAACTTGGGTGTTCGATTGTTCGATCGGAAAGTTTAACATTTTCTGTTTATCTGGAATGTGATACAATAATTGGAATTCACAAAAAGGTTATGAGATAACTAAATGAATGTTATAAACATAGCAGTTTAGTCTCACTTGATCGGTTGCCACGGAATTTTGATGTGATCAAAAGTCCGTCGCAATCACGTAGCGTACGCGGATATTCGCCGGGTAAACTTAATAGACAGCCTCGCTCCATAGCCCCGACCAAGTGACTGTAGGAGAACCCCGTCGCCGAAAGCATCCGTTCGGGTGCTCGCGGTAGCGGTGTTCCGCCTTGGTGCACTTCGTCGACGGTATCGGGGGTGCGGCCGTCTACTGAAGTTTGCGGCGAGTATTCGATCAGACTGTCGGGAATCCTGTTGAATTGCCCGATTTGATATTGAAAAGTGTTTTCGATTTTGAGACTAAAATGCGGGGTTTATAATTGTTAGGCATGCGATGTCTAAGTAATTCATTTGGTCAGGCATGCGATGTCTGAGGTGGTTGCGGATTCCAACTGTTGTAGTTTTACACTTTCTTTTCTGTGACCGTAAGTGTAATATGTGATATCGCCGGTTTCGTTGCTATATGTCAACGACAATTGGGATACGCATGTTTACTTACGTTGATGACATGTGATGTTATGTGTTGCTGGATATGTTATATTGGATCGTCGTGTTTGAATAGCCGGGGGTTTTTATGTGAGATGAGTGTTTTTCATTTTCATTCATGTAAAAACTTGTATGTAATATTCTTTTATTGGGGCGCTTCCAGGTTGCGGAAGTTGTCACCGTTTGTATATTATTTACTTTTCCGCACTAGGATAGACCCAAGGAGGAGGGCACAAGTAACCGGGTTCTGGAGTCCAGTGGGAGACCATCTCGAGGAGTCGAGTCCGGGTCTCCTAGCTCTAGAATTGGTAGGGTTGCTTGCCGCTCTCGTAGGGGTCTAGGGGTGTGGGTTTGGCTATTCATCGCGACCGTGGAATCCGTGTTTTATACTGGCTCGTATTAAAAACACGGACGTCCTAGTATATCCAATATTTCATATGTTTCTTCTGCTGCGATATCTGTGATGTGATCATGTGATGTTCTGTGATAGATACAGTATATAGTATATATGATATATTATATAGACGTTACTTATGTTTTACACCCGCGCTAGCCCTGCCCCGCTCTGCCGTTAGTTACCTAACCTAACGGTGCACGAGGGGACATCGAGGCGAATGCGGATGGCATAAGTGTACGTCGTATTTATCTGTGATGTTTAGGTAATTAAATGATGGGACTTCATTAATGTGATTAATGAAATAAAAGAAACCTAAGATGTTGTAGAATCGAATTTCAAAATAAAACAGGTAGCTACAGTTCTTGCTTTGCACAGCGGTATATGTGATATATCCTGCACCTTATTCGATGAGGAAAGGACCGAGATCCCTTCACCGGGAGTGACTCCTTTAGCAATAACTGGCAGATGCTACACATTCGGTTTGTCTTTTGATTGCTTTTAAGAGTTTTTGCTTTGCACAGTGATATATATGATATATCCCGCATCTCATTCGACGAGGAAAGGACCGACGATCCCTTCACCGGGAGTGACTCCTTTAGCAAAACTAGAAAAGCCTCAAAAACACTCCATTTCAAAATTCATTTGATTCTACAACGATATCAAGTTCATTATGCAATAGGTTTTCAGAAAAACCTGTCGTAGCCCTCCGTCATTTCAGATAAGTATTAGTTAGTATTCGTGCTGCGGTTGTTTGGCATGCGTCAAGGCGTAGTGTACGGTAGCTAACTAGTGCTTATCTGCCAGCATATGATGCGATTGGATTAGGGTATTCGTACTGCGTTGTTTGGCATGCGTCAAGGGTCGTGCGGGTGGGTTTAATTCAATTAGGAAATGACGGGTTGAACTTGACTAGCAGACTATGGGTTGTTTGGCATGCGTCAAGGTCATAGCGAGCTAGGGGCAAAACATTATCGGGAATTTCAAGTGTTGAAATTTGCAATGAGATTGCATACCTTCTATGAGATAGTTGGATCCCGATACCCGCTGCGAGTAAGTGTTACTCCTGGGAGAGTTTTATACATTACAATTAGCCGATCAAGTAGGTGTCTAGAAAGGTGTCAACGGGGTTACGCCTCTGGGAAAACGAGGTTTACAGTAATTAGGTTCGTGCGAAAGCACGGGGGACCTCCCTCAAAGTACCGACACTGGCCTGGCTGAAAGATTGGCGAACTTGTAGTGTGTAATTAATCCCGGCTAGTCTTTCCTTTTAGGGTTTGAAGGAAGATTTGATAAAAAGCAGTGGGAGCCATCCTGATTAGATAAAATAATAACCAATCTATTCTTGCAAGAGCGCACGCTGAGTGTTTTCTTCTCTCTCTCTCATGGTAGCGACCATATCACGCCTTAATCAAGATAATAATACGGAATATTGACCGAACCCGCTTGTTATACTGAGCTGGGGAACGTTGGTCCCGCTCCAACTTATAATTGTTATAAGACAGAGCAGGAATTTGGGGAATACCAGATTTCCCGTGCCGCCCAAACGAAGAGAGTGCATGCTGATGCATCATCTTCGGGTGTGTTCGTTACAAAGAACTGTTTCTCTGTATCCTCTACGTCCTGGGTATGTGATACCAGATCAGGATCCCAGATATGTAATCTGTTATATAGGGCTACAGAAAGGTAGAGAACTGAGAACGGGTGATAAGTTTCATGAGGCAGAAAACGGGGCAAGAGTTGCAGCCAAGTCTGTCGGTCACTGTCACCCTGTATTACCAATACATTGATTCTGAACGAATGTTATTAGATACCGAACCTGATATACAAAATCATATCAGTCTCTTTATTAGTAAAGAAATGATAAAATTTTGTATGGTTGGATAATGTTTTGAACATTTCCTATATCAAAAGTTGATCGGTTCAGGCACGTTATCTAAAAGCATTAATGTTCTAAATCAAACTACAGTTCTTAGTATATGGAACACACACAAGAGGAAGAGTTCAGAAATGAACGGATTCTTCTTGAGGTATTTTAGACTAGGTCAGATCAATGCGACCCGACTGGCTG
Organism: Agapanthus africanus; assembly: GCA_030015575.1. Lineage (NCBI taxonomy): Eukaryota > Viridiplantae > Streptophyta > Magnoliopsida > Asparagales > Amaryllidaceae > Agapanthus > Agapanthus africanus. The sequence continues at coordinate 37,035,213 of CM057351.1, forward strand.
AAGTTGCATTTAGATGTATATTTAAATCAGTTTGAATTTACATCTTGTGCAACTCGCCAATCATGTCACAAAGATAAGATGACCATAGCCCTGTTTACTAAGAAACAGAGAAAGAGTTAGTGAACTCTTGGGATGATACATGTTGGTGTATGTAAGGTCCCTTGTCTACATATGCCAGGACTGGTTCTTTGTACTTCATTACATTCTCTGATAATCTTTCGAGATTCAGACCTATGTTCCTGTTGAAACACAAGTCCGAACCTTTTGAGATATTCACAGAATATAAGTTAGAAGTAGAGAACCAAAATACGGGTATAAGTATTATGTCCTTTCATGTGATCGAGGAGGTGGATACTTGAGCACGGAATTCCTGGACCATTCTAAAGGGAATGAGATTCTCTCTCAGCATTACTCCTCCATATACACCATAGCACGATGGTATATCGGGGCGGAGCAATCACACCCTATATGATAAGGTGTGCTCTATGATGAGTACTACTGAGTTACCTATTTCCTTTTAGGGGTTATGCGCTTGAGAAGCTGCATACCTATTGAATAGGGTTCGAATCAAATCAGTTGCCTACCACTTCATATGTGATATGGAAAGGGAAGAGCCCATATCTTAAGTTAGTTAAGATTTGGGGTTGACCGGCCTATGTCTAAAAGCAAAATCCGGACAAGCTCGAGGCAAGGTCTGTAATGTAGAACTGGAAATGTTCCAGCTATACAAACTACAGCACATGATTTGATAGAACCAAAGGATTCAGTAGATTCCAACGAACCTCAGCCTCTCTGCCGATCTAGTAGGGTTCCTCGCCCACCTGAGAGATACTTCGGTTTCTCTATGACAGTGGGAGCGAGGATTGCATCATGAGATGATGACCCAACTAGTTTCGAGCTGGCCATCGAGAGTAAGACTCTGTAAGAATGGCTGGATGTTTAGCGATCTGAGATGGAATCCATATACACCAACAAAGTATGGACTTTGGTTGCTATATCTGAAGGGTTAAATCCCCATCAGGAGCAAGTATATCTTGAGAAGATTACTTGGTGTACATGGAAAAGTTGAGACTTTCAAAACTAGACTTGTTAAAAGTTTGCATCATTGACCAGGTACGGATAATGATGAAACCTTTTCAAGTAGCTATGCTTAAGTCCATCCAGATCCTACTTGCCACGGCTACATACCATAACTACGATATCTGGCGGTTGGGTGTCATGACTGCTTTTCTAAATGATGTTTTAGAAGAGAGCGTCTATAAGTACACAGCCAGAGGGCCTCGTAGACAGTGGGAGCAGCAGAAACGTGTGCAAGATATTTTATATGATAAAGCAGGCATCGCGGAGTTGGAACATCTGTTTTGATGAATTAGTCAAAGAAGTTGACATCATCAAAATGGTAGATGAACCTTGTATAAACAAAAAGGTAGTAGGGAGTATGGTGACGATCCTCGTAGAGTACGTGGATGACATACTCTTGATAGGGAAGAAGTTTCCTATGCTACGATCGGTCAATCTCCGTTTATCACATGGATTCTCCACATAGGATCAAAATGATACCTCCTAAATCCTGAGTTTTGGATCTATAAGATAGATTTAATTGGATGTTAGGATTCTCACTAGTTGTAGTGAGATAATATCAATCGATCCTGGGGAGAATCACTGGAAGGGTTCCAGGGTGATAAAGACGACTGAATGTCAGTCACAGGCATTGTCTTTACCCTCAGTAAAGGGACGGTATGTTGGAAGAGTTCCAAGCTAGATACCGTGACATACTAGACGATAAAGGCTGGATACATCGCTACTTAAGATGCTACCAAAGAGGCTGTTTGGGTGTATATTGGTTCATGAGATGAACTACGTTCCTACCATTGTGAGACAATGGAGTTGTGGCTTATGCCGAGGAACGCCAGTCCCATCAGTGATCCAGACATATTCTAAGACAGTATCACCTGATCATGGAGATGGTTGATCTTCAAGGGATCGAGGTTAGGAGAGTAGACTCAGAGGACAAACACAGCGGATCCACTCACGAAAGGCCTTTTCCTAGAGAGAGACTTTTATGGGATGGTTGAGTATGAGATACTACAACCACTGCTACAGATGGCCCTAGTGCAAGTGGGAGATTGTTAGTTATATGTATGCCCTAGAGGCCATTACTGTACATAGGATGTATATTGTAGTGGATGCTGGGACATATATAGGGAGGACTTTCTTGCTCGACATGATAGTATGCTATCTGGTTGCTCTTTACCTTAACGTGTATACTGATTGTCTCTCTGTTACATGTTGGTAAAGCCCTTAGGATCTGTACTTGACTACCTGGACTATGATGCGGATCATACTAGTGGGGACATGGTAGTCCATAAGTACATCCTTCAAAGTCCCTAGTCGTGGGTGTATCGAGACGGGGCATCGATATACCAGAGTAGACTAGCGTGTACCTTCTCGACCCATACAGATGGGCGATGGATGATCCCATATCCATTGGTGTTTGACATCAGAGATGATATACGGGTGCTCAGTAGAGACTGGGTACACTGGACGGACTCGCCGAGAACTCCCAGATGGTATTATACCTCACGTCAGATGGCAGTTCTCTGGTGACACTGGTACAGAGTAGTCTGTTGATCCGAGATCGTCATAGAGTCTTGTGTGGTTCCCACTGTGCTTTGATTTCCATCTTACCACGTCCAAGAGGGCGTGCAAAACGGTGGTTTTTGGGTACAGTCCCGAGTCACATGGAGGCAATGAGCGATAGGAGGGGATTCGTCTCTCCCGGTATAGGGGGTTGATGTTGCGCTGTGTTCGATTGGCTATAACAGGAAATCCCTGGCCAGGGTTGCTGAGATTTACTAGTAAGTGTTACCAGTAGTTTCTCGAACAGTTATAGACCTCATATCGACACGACTTATCGAGCTATTGGGGTCTGACGTTTACCACCCCTAGGCGAGATATGCGACAGATCAGACGATCAGACCGGACTGTGCGGTAGTGTTACTGGTCGGATTCACTGGAGTGTGAGCAGGCTTGCTCGTCGATCTTCAGATCGCTCAATACCCGGGTGGCCGTTACGTTTAGCAGACCGCTTGCGGCTTGTGGATGTTTGATATGATCATCATCTGCTGCCGACGTATTGACGAGTCTTTAGAGTCCTACACAGAGGTTTCCTGGCTCAAGCGAAACGAAATAGGAGCGCGTATGAGATATGTGCGGGACCGAGAATAATGCGTGTATGTGATACCGCATTCTATTCTTGCGATGAATGTATCGGAAAGGTTGTATGCGATATAACCTAGTTATCGATTCAAGCGTTGATTCGATAAGCCGATACATTGAATACTAGTCGGTTATGTGCGACATGACCGGATCATTGAATCAAGTGTTGATTTAATGATTTAATGCATAATTATATATATGATATGTTACTTTGTATTAACTAGTATCGGTTCACTTTAAATGGATTTTCTCACTCGGATTGTACACATTGTATATGTGATATACTTTTGTGCACTTGATTGTATCATGTTTAATGATACATGTAATGCTAGGGTTTTTGTGTAAAGATCAAACCATGGTTACATGATTATGGTTAGGGTTTTGTTTTATTTACTTATTTATTTATCTATTGATTTTTGGAAAAATAAAAGGCAAGAGAAAAGAATGATGGCTATTTTTGTTTTAAGTTGAAGATTCATGAAGCTTTGACTTTGTCCACCATTCTTATCTCATGCTTAACCTAACCATTTGATTTAACCCTAGTTTAATCTCTACACTTGACCATGGTTTGCATTATGATAAGTTTCATTTTTCTTTTCATTTTTAAAATAACTTATCATAACAATTTCCTTCTTCTTCTTCATTTCTTCAAGTGAAGAAAGCTTGCCTCCATCAATGGCAAGTGATGAAAAAGAGTGAGAAATCCAATTCTAAAGTCTACCCACTTCCTATTTCTTCATCCTCTACCTCTTGCCAAGTAGTAGAGTGTGTTTCCTTCACAAGTTTCATGACTTGGTGAAGTCGGAGCTTGATTTAGCAATGCCTCGACGTAGATCATCTTCGGCATGGACATCGACGACCTAGCTTGCCCATTCTCCGACGAAGCCGATCCTAGAGCCCGGATTTGATTTGGACAGCGGAGAGGACCTCGTTGCGGAGCTATGGAGGTGGAGCACCGGATCTACAAAGGTTGTATTTCCGTTTTCTCATTAGTTAAGTGTTAACTAGTTCTTTTTCGCCTAGACATCTAGTTATCGATCCGTAGGTTTAGGGTTTCTCGGCACGTTAAAATTTTAATTTGGCATGATCGATGCCTTGGGAGACCTCACTAGTGTGCCTAGGAACCCTACACGGAGACATCGTCGGTGCAACGCCAGGAGCAAGAAACCGATGCCAAGTTTCTCTGCAGAATGCTCGAGAAGAAAGATAAAGAAGCCGCAGTACAAGCGGCCAGCATAAAACAAATAGTTCTATTGTTCCAGGATATGGTGGGCATGATGATCCAGTTAGACCCTCCAGCCGAAGATCTGCCAATAATAACCGAAAACGACAGAGGGGAGACATCAAACTCTCTTCCGGCCTTTTCAGCAGCAAAGGAGGAAACAATCTCGAAGGCTGCGCTCAATGATTATATAGCTCAACAGATACGAGCCCATCAAGCGAACGAAGTAGCTGGCCAAGTCGTCAGAACTGGGCTACCATATCCTAGCTGGTACGATCAGATTAAATATCCACCAGTATACACGATTCCTAAGTTTCACGTATACAAGGGGACAGGCAATCCCCATCAACATGTCACTCAGTTCAGATCTCTGTGCGGCAACATCGGGGGTGACGACAAACTGCTTCTTTGCCAGTTTGTTGGCAGCTTGTCGGAGACATCATTCGAATGGTTCTCCGAGCTCGCGAATGACTCCGTCAAGACGTTTGCAGAAATGGAGCTACTGTTTACACAAAGATTCGTAAGCTCTAGAGAACGCACCCCAATTGTAACATTTAAGAAAAATAAAATATTATTTTTAGGAATTTTTATAATTAAATAATAAATATCATGAATATTTTGATAATGCGGTATAATTAAATACCGATAAATTGGAAAATATTTGGAAACTTATAGAAATTACTGAAATGAGGGTGTTTTATATGATTTAAAAAAATTATAAATTTTAAAAATTAATTATATTCTATTTTAATGCTAATCGCGATTAAATATCGCTAATCGTGCATTAAGCTTGATTTGTGCACATGATATGCACCAAGTCATTTTTCCTATTTGATATATTTTTCTACCATGGCTTTTCTTTCCCTCATGCATTTGGTTTTTAAAATTTAGAAGAGAAAAGAATAGAAAAGAAAAAGAAAAGAAAAAGAAAAGAAAAGAAAAGATTAAAGAATTGGGGACAAAAAGGGATGGGCATGAGAGAGAGTGAGATAAGGGGTTCTCTTGACCTGGTCTCACTTCATCATCTTCATCATTTCTTCTCCTCTCCCTCTCACATGGCTGCCCTCTCACTCCCCCTCCTCTCAACCCTCACAACACCACCAAAAACATCCCAAAACATCATCTCTACTTCATTAAGAACATGCACAAGCTCACTAGATACACTTTAGACCAAGAAAAATTGGATTTTGAAGACTTGAGGCAACTCAAGAAAATTCTTGAGTTGCCAAATGAGGTAATTTCTTCATCATTAGTGTCCATGCATGTTTACAAGTGTTTTGGTTTCGTTTAGTGAACTTAGAAAATTCCTAGATGAGGGTTAGAAGTTTTTATGATATGGAATGGTGCAATTAAGGTTTAGTAGTGACTACAAACCACCTTAGTGCTAGAATACTAGATCAAACAGAGACTAGAACCCTAAACCCCAAACTTAGAAACCCTGATATCGGAGAATTGTGGAAATTGTGATGAGAAATTTGAATCTGCTATGACCCGGATGACCTAAAAATTTTATAGCGATCACAGTGAGTCGTGCAGGCAACCTAGAAGCTACCCTGAAGACCAGAGCCCAAACCCTTGCACCTTGGCCTCAAATTTAATGTTCCTGGCCATAAATTGCGGCCAGGGTTGGGGAAAATGTGTCCGTGTTTGGTCCAGGCCTTTATTATCTGTAAATTAGACCCTCCATATATGCAAAATTGGCTAATTTCACCTAGGGTAAAATCTGGAGCAAATTTTCAAAGTTTCTGATTTCGTTTTGCGGCTTTTATTGAATTGGTATTTGGTATTTGATATTGTATTCCATCATGTGGCATTTGAACGTCAACAACTTGGTTTTGGTCGTATTTTGCATGCGAGGCTATAGGTTTTAACCTATGAGCAAAACGTGTGCCGTTTTGGTTTTCCGACTTGATTTTAATACGCATTTGCGATTGTGTATTGGTTGTAGGTACCCCCACGTGGATTTCGAGACGACGAGGATGAGCATGGCGTCATCGACTTCGGCAAGCGAGGATCAAAATGAGTAGATATATATCTACGAGGGAAATCGGGTGGATGGCATATAGCACCCCCGCAGTTCGTAGTATAGTATACGATATATATATTACATATAAATTTGTGTTATGTGAGACTAAATGATTATCGAGATTGATCTTAGAAGTTCATAAGTCTAATTTTAGTAATTGGATGATAGTGTCGTAGTTAGTTTCTTTGTTGCGAACCCTTAGAATAAGATTACACCGCACACACACACACACTTGCATACATTTTATTACTTGTGCGTATATGGGGATATGTATATACATATATATATATAAATACATATAGGTATGAGACTATGTATATATATATATATGTATATATATACATGGATGATGAGGATAGTATACGATATTTGGAGATGAGTTGATGAGATTGGGCATGGTGCCATGAGATCGGTGATATGTTTTGGTTCGTATTATGAGATACAACATGTTATTATAGAGGGTCCTTGGCGATGTGTTTTCATACACACACACATATATATGTAGATGGTATCAGTATATACTAGACTTAGATCAGTACCCCTAATACAGGATATGATTATAAGGATACCAGATGAATGATGTGATAATGTGATAATTGACCCATACTCAGATTTGGGATGCCGTACGATGGATTTACCGTACGAGCTATATATTGATGATAGATCCGCACTCTTAACTCGAGGATATCATGTTATATATTGTATCATATAGGATACTATTGAGGTGGGATCACCGACTATTGTATGTTATATATATCGACTCAGATTTAGGTGGTTTCCTTACCTTTTCGATTAGCCTGTTAGTTTAGTCCTGTAGTTTACTTGTAGATGTTAGACTAGACTCGAGTCATACCTATTTCAAAACTAACGAATTGTGAGTATTTTAAAGACAGGACAAGGGATTCTACGGATATTTCAAAGGACTTACCTTTTTCTTAAAAACACCGTAGCCCTATTTGCTAAACACCACGATTCGTATTATTTCAAATGTCAAACTGTATGACTCATATATAAATGTATATTCTCATACGTTGCGTTATTATTCATGTTCTGCATATTATTGCTGTTTGCATCGTATTGCATGCTCATATTGTGTTTTCATTAGTTATTATTAAAATCATGCTGTCAGGACACCAGCACCATTACCGATGATGCGTATGCTCCACGCACACCTGCTTGCCGTCTCACACACATCATCATCGGTAATTGCCATGTTACGTACACATTAGAAAATACTACTTCATTAGTATAAAATGTTAGCTAATAGTTTCGACATGGTACTAGTGAGCTTGCTTTTATATGATAGCTTAGATATTGCATTTATTACTGTGATTTTCATGCATATTTATATATTCATTTGCCATGACATCATGGGCCAGTCCGGATTGCCGGAGCCCAATATTATAGAATTCATTATTTATTTACCCTTGAGATTTAAGATTTTGGATTTCCATGAGATTTCTGAATTTGGAGAAACCGCAAGGATTTTATAAACTGATTATCATTTTAAAATGAAAGTTGCGGTTTTCTCATGATATGATTTGAGATATGTCCACCATGAGTTTTCTCGGCTCTTGAGCGATATTATACACCCGATTTGAGGAAGAGGAGGAACCGTTTGTGGGTGCATGGTAGACTTGGTGCGGTACCCCGGGGCGAGAAGGTCGTAGATGATGGCGTTGAGCCTGTGACAGGGGAGCACTACTGACCGATGATTGTATTGTGACTCGAAGGATATCTGGAGGATACCGATCGGAGTACAGGCCAGTCCGGATATCCAGAGCCTGAGGTTTTGAGATTTGATGATACGGGTCAGTCCGGATAGCCGGAGCCCTAGATATTGAGATTCGAGGTTACAAGCCAGTCCGGATTGCCGGAGCCTGAGATATTGAGATATTGGGATATTGGGATTTATGTTTTGTGTTGATGCTTGACACTGATTTCATGTTGATTTCATTGATGATACCTCGATTTATAAATATACAGAAATCTCACTAAATTAAGAAAACGGTTTCACATTCATGATGCATTCTGTTTTCATTATATTGCATTCATACCTCATATTTATGATATGTTGCTATCTGAGGCACTGACACGAGCACATTGTATTACACTTATGTATAGATGTTTACCCTTGCCACCTTATTATGCTTCAGACTTTATCATTTTGAGGATATATATTATGATCGTATTGACCTAGGATTGAGTCATACATACGATTTCTGCTCTGTGATGTTTTCTACTCATGAGTTGGCAACTCACCCCCGTTGTGCCACAGTTTCTTGCAGGTTTTGCCGTACAGGTTCGTTGCGGCTTTCTGGCACACTGCTTCCATTCCGGGTGTTGCTTTGGTAGGTGGGTTCACTCGTATCGTGACCACCATTGTATCTTATTTATACTCTGTTGTATCTAGAAACTCCATCAACCAGACTTGTATATTTTATAACCTTAGTAGACCAGTTGTATTTTTCTTTCGACCTTAGATTCATGCTTGTATTATTATGGTTTTCATGTTGATTCCTGAGTTTCCTTTTGAGTTTCGATCCTCGCCCTTGGCATTGTATATTATATTGCTTGCGTGGTTGTGACCGTCAATTGACGAAGAGCTAGCTCCCGCTTGGGATGCCTTTATTCATATTATGCATGTTGTAGCCTTTTGGGGCCTGTATTTACAAAGCAAACTCTGCCGAAATTTTCAGAAAAGACTTAAGATTTAAAACGCAATACTTCGGCTTATGTTATTAAACCACTTGCTTTAAAAATAAGTTTTCTTCACTTCTTTCCTTAAAATGGTTTAGATTTATGGGATTTTTGGCTTACTTGAATTAGATGGGGTTCTATAAACTTCATATGATTCAAGTGCCAGTCACGTGCCATTTCGGGTCGTGACACTAATTACGGCGTTAATCAACGCCAGAGTGAAGCCAGGAGAGAAATGGGTTCAGTATGCGATTCGGTGGCGCAACTTATGGTCGAAGTGCGAACAGCGCATAGAGGAAGCTTCTGCTGTGGGCATGTTCGTAGGAACCCTCGATCCTCAGGCGACCATATCCCAGTTCATGATGTTTTTCAAGCCAACTACCTTCCAGGCCTTGATTGATAAACTGGCCCAAATGGACCAGATGGGCCATAAGCCGTCCTCGTCGACAACGGAGCTTCGAAACAAAAGGGGTAAAAGGAAAGCTATTTTTGTCGCCAACGCTCACAACAACCGAATGGCTCGAGACCAGTTGTTTGCCAAAGCAACAAGCGGCAATCCCTCGATGAGAAGTTGAGACGTCCTTACTCGTTTCCTTGGGATAAAACAAGAAGACTGTTCGAACTGGCAGTGCGCAACGGGCTCATCACTCTACTGGAGCTGAGACACCCACTGCAACCGAACGACGTCAACGATCCCAATTACTGCCCCTACCACCGAGTATTGGGCCATCCGATCGAAGACTGCTACGTCTTCAAAAACTGGGTTGAAGACCAATACCAACAGGGAATGTTCGCGCTGTTCGAAAACTGGAAGGTAAATCTGCCACAACAGCACATTCCTAAAAGGGTGGACATGCTGGGGGCATCATGCTCTTTCATAAAAGAAGCTCCATAGAAGGTCGCTCTTTCAGCCAAAACAAAACAAATGCTGAAGGGTCTTCAAGCATGCCTTACAATTAGGTGGAAAAGCCCACTAGAGCCCGAGATCATTGAGGGAATGCTGAAACCGCGCCCGACACCGAGAGTTGGTAGCAATGGGCAAAATACCCAGGTCCAGCCGTCAATGTCTTCGAAGAAGAAGAAGAAGACCAAGGAGCCCGCAGAGCCTGAAGACGAGCGCACGGACCTACAAAAGCATATTGACGCGCTGGAGGAATACAACCAGAAGGCGCGGACCCCAGTCACCCTCCAAGAGTTTCTCAACCATATCCTTGAGAACGGAGATAATGACAATGACGAGGGAGACGACTCGTCAGAAGAACCCGACGATTACATGGCAAGTTGTCACATGATCTCTCATTCGTCACTAAATGATGAAGAAGCTCACTCGGTGTTAGAGGATAATATAGAGAAGCTGGGGGCAAAATCGGCACCAGAATCCTTGGAACCGTCCGATGAGCTGATTGACATGCTGCTAAATGAAGCCGGTCAAAAGAGCAAAGCTGTCCGAGAATGTGAAATGGCCATATTCGAAAAGATCAGGCGTCAGCGTCAAGTTGAAAAAGTCACGGTAGGGATGGATCACAAAACACCCCAACCAAATCAAATCACACTCTAAATGGGTGTTTCCCACTCTATCGTCATGTATCCCATCACGTAACAAATACACGTGCATGCAGGACAAACATTGGACCGTAACATCCTAAAACTAACAATGGACCGAAACGTCACTAAACTAACAATGGACCGTAACATCCTAAAACTAGCAATGGACCGTAATGTCCTAAAACTACCGATGGACCGAAATGTCCTAAAACTAACGACGGATCGAGACGTCTCTAAAACTACTACAAAGCGCAGTATCCTAGGGCTGACCCAAAAAAAAACGGTACGTCCATAAGCAAGATGGGTACGGATGAAAACCCGAAAGGGCTCCGTGGGTAAAAACAGCAAGGCTACCGGCGATGTTTGTGAAAATCATGTCACGTCCCGCTTCCCAAAATATGGAATACAAGGGTGACAAGGCCAGCCATGCTCCTACGATCAAGGAAAAAGCCTGTCGTAGTCACATTTCGGCTTCTAGCATTATATGGTAATCAGTAAAATGCAATATGGGTAAAGAGAATACAGTCACTAAAACTATCAGGTATAAAGGAATCTGAGCTCAATGGAAGTAAGCAAAAGGGTAACTAACCAGGAATATCAATGGAGAAATGTAACTGATTCACTAGTCTGGATCTTCACAGTCTTCTCGAGATCAGGGGAATCCACCTCTATCACTGAGCATGCATACTCAGGTCATCAGAGCGACATAATAGCAATATTATAATAATATCAAATGACAAGAAAATGAAAGTAATGACGGTGAAGATAAAATGCAGGTAAGCAATATGTCACTAACTGATGCAATGTATGATCCATATTCCTATCAGTCTCTAAGTCACTTTTGAAATCGAGTTGTGGAAAGGATGATCATGTTTAACGAGAGTCTCGTACATACCCGAGAGTACGACCCGCCGTTGCCCGGGACATAACCATGTCAGCCGGACCGCTAGGCCCAACCTAATATATATAAGAGTCGCTGTTCGAATGATCATCCTCTAAATCACTGCCCTCGCTAAATACAATTCCCTTTCCACTTCGATTTCCCCCCTTTTACCCAGGTTTTCCAATTCATGAGTATAAGCTAGTTGTGTACAAATACACATCAATAACACGATTTCTTTCACTGTTCACTGTATGGTTCATTGTCACGAATCACTCACTATTCACTAGCATACTTGACACAACCACACCAATACTACAAACGTTCGACAATACAATATACACTGAGAATTAACACGAATGGTCACTATCACTAGAGGTCTTGTAGTCGAATAGAACTATGAATCATGCCGCTAAACAGTTTATATGCAGTACAAGTCACTATGCATCTTATGAACATAGAAAATTTGTATTAAATCATGCATTCAGAATTAAGCAAAAAGATACAAAAGAGATAATAAGTAAACTCAGTCGGCAGTTCAAAAAAATTAATTTCAAGTCAATCAGGTTTTGGGTTTGCAATTTACAGTCATTTCATTTTAAGTGTTCGCTGCTGGAATTTCAGTTCCTGAACTGAATGCCCATTTCGCAACACAGTTTTCACCCTGTTGGTATCAAAATTAGGCGACTCTATAGTTGAACAAAATTTAGGTTTATCAGTTAGGTTTCCAACACATCATACGGATCGATAATATTCATGGTGTACTCGAAGTTATGCACTTTACACTAAAGGGGTATATGTTCTGTCCCTGTTTGGGACTGCTATGTGTTCTGTTGATTTAAAATGTAATTTAAATAGTAAACGACAGTAAAAACGAATGAAAATACTTCCAACTATTATCTAACAGATTTATCTTCGTTATGGTATAGGGTTCCACATTATAACATTTTCATACAGCAGAGTGGAAGCATTACAAAATGAGAATCGACAGCCCTAGCTGCTCTGGACTGCAGTCCAGATCCGCACTCCGAACCAGTTTCTATCACCTTTTTAGCATAGAAACAGATTAAAACTCTTATGGAGTTCTAGGTCGTCGAGTCTGCTTCGATATGAGCCATTGAACACAACATTCCGATTTGTAAAAGATTTTATGTGAATTTAACAGCCTAGGGTGTTCAGGAATGATTCTGATTTCGCAATGGTTATCGGGGTAACATTTTATAGGTGAAACGGTATCGATTTTCAACCAAATTTCTGCAGTACCTCTGTAAACAGTAAACGGGTTTAATGATCACAAGTTCCGCCATTTAAAAATAGGTTTTCACTAAAAGTTTAGCATCAAATACTTGCTATGATATTGAATTGCAATCGAATTGATTGTAAAATAGCATGAAGCAAGTATGTAAAACTTGCCTGACGACGTATCGATGATGATATGGCAGCGACGCGGCACGGTGGTGAACTATGGCTATGGCAGCGGCGCGGCACAACAAGACCACGACGAGGCTTGGCTAGGCTTGTGTTGCGGGGCTCGACGTGACGTGAGCTGGGATGGGCGTATGCCGGTGTTGCGATGGATACCGTGTTGATGATGATGATGGCTTAAGAGATCGAGGCCACAGATTGGATGGCGACGACGGTGACTAGAATAGCAGCAATTAGCGATGGATGAAAGTGCTCGATGAAATGCCTAAGGGTGCAAGGGACATGAGTTTAGCTTGTAGGCTCGGTTAAGGCTCCGGTGGCTTGGCTGCAGCGATGAGGGGAGCTGGAGTTGGAGTGAGGTGGCTGCGTTGTCGTCGGAGGTGACAGTGGTGGCAGGGAGCTGGCGGCGGCGGTAATGGGTTAGATGTTAAGAGAGTGGAAGGGAGATGGAGAGAAAGAGAGAGATTGGTGGGGCTCGGCTTGAAGCTTGGGGCTTGGTGGTGGTGAGGTGGCGACAGCGAGGCAGGGGTTGCAGGGGAAAGGGTGGTGTTGCGTCGGCCAGAGCTTGGAGTCGGGGCTTGGTGTTGCGATGGCCGGAGCTGCAGTGGTAGAGGGTGGTCGAGAGTGGAGGTTGGTGGAGCTGGGCTTGGAGAGGGGTCTGCAGGCGGATAGTGGGAGGTGACAAGGAGGTGGCCGGTGAGGAGGAGACGGCGAGGGAGGAGCACGTCGGAGGCAAGAGGAATCAGTGTGCAGGAGAGGTGGTGTTGTTGTTGAGGTGGAAGGAGGTTATAGGGCTGTTAGAGAAAGTAAGGGGAAGCTTGTCTGTTCCTGGGTTTGCGAAGAGGAGGCTAGGTACTGGGTGTGGTGGCGTTGGCGGTGGCCTCGACTGCAGGCGAGGGGCTCGGCTAGGAGCTGCAGAGGTTGATGAGGGGGTGCAATGGCCGCGGTGTCACTAAAGAGGGGAGTGGAGTGAGAGGGAGAACGAGAGTGGGGGGAGAGAGATGAGTTTTGGTGAAGGAGGTCGTGAGGGTGATGGGTTGAGTAGGGATGGTGCTGGGTGTTTGGAGAGAGGAGAGGAGAAAGGGAGGAAGGGGAGAGGGAGACGAGGTTGAAGGAGGGAGTTCGCGAGCGTGCGCGCGAGGTCGTGGGTCGAGGTTGGGGACGTGCTCGCGACGAGGAGCGGGGGATCGGGAACGAGTGGCGACGTGGGGAGGAAAAGAAAAAGGAGCGGGAAAAGAAGAGGGGAGTGGGGAAGAAGAGAGATGGGTCGGGTATGAGGTTTGGGCCGGGTCGGGGTTTAGGCTGGGCCGGGATTTGGGTTTTGTTTAGGAAAATTTAAAATTTAAAATATATGCATTCTAAATTCCTTCAAAAACAACGGGAAAAAATAGAAAATATTCAGGGGACTTGGAAAATATGGAAAAAATTTATTTGCGGAACTGGGAATTTACAAACCCGAAAGGGTGCAGACTCGTCAAAAAAAATAATGGTACGTCCATAAGCAAGATGGGCATGGATGAAAACTCGAAAGGGCTCCGTGAGTAAAAACAGCCGGGCTACCGGCGAGTCTGTGAAAACCCGAAAGGGCGCAGACTCATAAAAAATTCATGCACACTGGCAAGGTCCTCTCGATCTTGTAAGGAGAAAATACCTGCGTGAGATCCTTACGACTCAAAAAGGAACGACACACTTAGGGATCCCCACGATTCCTAAAGAGAAATTACACTTACGAGATCCTCACGGCTCGTAAGGAGAATCCTCTTATGAGACCCTCACGGCTTATAAGATTCAAAATCCTTAAGCTACAGGGATCTGAACCTGTTCTTAAGCCATCACCTTTCCCAGATTGCCCTACAAGCGGTTCAATACTGACCTTTTTATACAATCTACGGGCACAAATAATCATTTTCTTGTCGAGTCCCACCAACGACGAGGAATGCCCTCATTTGGTGAACAAACACATTTAGGTCATCTCGATTTACAAGGAGAATACACTCTTGCAAGATCCTTATGACTTACAAGAGAACATACACTTAAGAATCCTCACGATTCTTAAGGAGAAATCACACCTATGAGATCCTTACGACTCATAGGGAGAAACACCTTTATGAGACCCTTACGGCTCATGAAGTCAAAAGCTTTAGTCGACAGGATCCTAACCCTGTTTGCTAAGCCACCTTTGTTAGAATCGACGGAGGCAAATGATGATTCGCTCCTATCAATGTTCCAGTAGTAGCGATGCTGATGCCAAAATCGGTAACTGTCACGACCCGAAATTTAGCACGTGACGGCCCTTAAACTACGTAACGTCTACAGGCGTAACGCAATTCAAGTAAGCCGAAAACCCAGCAATCTAAACCATCAAAAGTAGTAAGTGATAAGAACATTGTTAAAACTTTTGAAATTCTCAAGTACAAATTCCTTAAAGTCCAAATTTACTTTCTTAAAAATTTTGGCAGCACCTCCTTTGTAAAAACTAGCCCCAAAATGGGTACATATAAAGATATAAGTAAAGCATCCCCAAACGGGAGCAAATCCATGTCCAATGGCGGAAAACAACCACCATAACAGATATACGACGCCGTAACGAAGAAAACGACGATATAATTAAAACTGCATAAAAGATCTTCGGAGGCATCAAATAAAATACAATATCGTCCTCACAACTCATCTCTAAGTCAATACATGAAGATGGTAGATGGAGAATACTGGGTACAACGAATATACAAAGAGCAACATCGGATAACCGCAAAACCAACCTATAGCAAAACTGCACCCTGTCAGCTGTAGCGGTATCCGCTGCAAAAGATGATACGATAGGAAGAACAAAGCCCTGCCTCTGACTGCTCTGAGGGACAACCTATACAACCCTGTGGCACAACGGGGGTGAGTTTCCAACTCGTGAATAGTAAATAACATGTGCAACTAATCGCAAGTATGCACGTACTGCGCTAATCTATCACATGCAAGCTGATAGCAATAAATAGCACTATGTATATGCAACAGTCATGAAAGGTACACTATCAGGTACTACTAATACATGAAGCAATGCATATCAAATAAGTGCAGAGTATGGGATAAAATATGTCATCCTCACGGAATCCTCATCGCGGCAGGACCAATGTCCATCAAGGCAATCTATATCCTAAATTTCTCAAGTCGGCCCTCAAATCGGCCCTTCAGAATCGGCCCTCATAACCTGTAAGTCTCATGGAACCTGAGTGTCAAATATCGACACCCGAAAACGTCATGAAAACTATAACTGTGTGTGTGTGTGTGTATATATACATATGTGTGTGTGTGTGTGTGTCCCTCAACGACACATCAAAATCATGGAACCTGAGTGTCTAACATCGACACTTGAAAACATCATGAAAATACCCGTGTCCAGTATCGACACGTAAATCCTCATATATATAGGGCTCCGTCAGTCCAGATCGGCCCCTGGGCTCCGTCAGTCCGTATCGGCCCAATATATATATGTATGGCTCCGTCAGTCCGGATCGGCTCATATCAATACCTTGGGCTCCGGCAGTCCGGATCGGCCCATATCAATACCTCGGGCTTCGTCAGTCCGGATCGGCCCATGGTTCTCAAATCCATAAATCACATGAAATAAAGAATAAGAATACTTGCATAAATCGTTATGATGATATATATTATATTATATGTACATATATAACAGCGTCCCATACCATTGATATATATACACATATATATCAGCGTCCCATACCACTGATATTGTTGGAGATAATGCCCTCAGAGTCAATTATTGGATCACAGGCACGTGATTGCGATGATTGAGGGAGGACTTATCCCGGTAAGACAGTCTTACTCGAGATGATAGTATGCTATCTGGTTTACCTTTATCATCGTGTACTGCTTTAGGTGACCTGACAAGTCGCTATTACACGTTGATAGAGCCCCTAGGATTCTTGCTTGACTGCCGGCAGTATGAGGGCGATCATATAAGTGAGAGCTGGAGTCTATAAGCACATCCTTAAAAGGTCCCTAGTCGTGGGAGTTTCGAGACTGGGCATCGATACTCCATTAGTCGACTAGTGTATACAGTCGAGACCCCGACGAGGGGCGGTGGCCGGTCTCACAAGCCACTGGTGTCAGTTGGTTCACCTAAGATGTATACAGGTGCTCATTGGGTTATGAGTACACCGGACAGGACTCGCCGGGAACATGCTAGTTGGTCTTATACCTGACGTCAGATAGCAGTTCCCAGGTGACATGTGTACAGGTTAGTTCATCGACCAGGGGATCGTCATTTGTCTCGTGTGAGTTCCCACTGTGCTTTGATTACTACCCTACCACGGCTCAAAGGAGTCGTGCAAACAGGTTTTAGTTGGGTACAGTCCCGAGCCATATGGAGGCAGTGAGCGGATCTTCAGGGGTTCATCTCTCCCGGTATTGGGGGTGAGGTCGCGCTGTGTCTAGGAGAGCCATTACACGAAGTCCTTGGCCAAGGCAGGAGATTTACTGATAGGTATTCCAGTAGTATCTCAGGGTGTTCTGGGCTACACTCCGACACGACTTGTACCGCTTTTGGGGGTCTGACTTTTACCAACCCCCTAGGCCCGCCATGCGATGCTCATAGACGAACGGACCGGACTGTACGGATATTGTCACTGACAGGCTCAGTAGGGCGTCAGGATGAGTTCGCTCATCGACGTCCCTTTTAGTCAATAGCTGGTGGCCCGTTACGTATTGGCTTATACCTCTGACGTGCTAGTGGTTAAATCCACAGCCATAGTATTGACGAGTCTTTAGAGTCCACCACACTTTCAGTTACTCAGGCTTTCGGGCGAAACGCTGTAGAGGCCGTATGGAGATATGGCAGGGTTCGATCAGATACGTGCGGTATAGCACGGATCGTGATCGGACGGTTTTTACTAGCCGGCTTTGGCTTAAGCCGGATTCTAGTGTTAGATAGTGTAGTTTTGTCTCTTTGCATTTGTGTTCAGTGGGAATACAAATGCGGGCATGTATTTGCAGTAGCGGGGTTTTCCTGTAATTTATTACGGGATCGGTTTTCTGGGGTTGCCAGTTTGCATTCCGTTCCGGCCGGTGTTCTCTTTTTCCTTCCCGGTCGGACTTTTCGTTGGAGGGTGTTATTTGCAAGTTTGCAAATAACACATTGTGGAGGGGTTTATTGCAAAAGGATTGATTATGAAATCTTCTTTGCTATTCATGCATTTATTGTGATAAGAGAGGGTATGGGTTTTTGATGTGAATTTGTGATGGATAATTTGGTATGGCCGGCCACTGTTTGGCAATGGAGTGAGGATTATTTTGGTGGAATAATTTTCTTCATGTGATTTGTGGTGGACCCCCTCCATTTTTGTGTGCAGTGAAGGAATTTTTCTTTTCTTCTTTGGTATTAATTCATACATTCATTGATTCATCAGGGTGCTTGCTTCATTCATTTCCAGTAAGCACACATAGCATCTGGCCGAGCTCCTTTTTGATGGCATGCTCATTTTCTCTTAGCATCCACCAATGAAAATCATTGTGCATAAATTCCTCCATCTTGGCAACCTCATTAACCCCAAAGAGACAACGATTCTACATTATTCTACAGCAAATCTTGGGCGCGTCGGCTAGCCAACTTCGCGCCCGAGTTGCCTCGGGATAGAGGTGGGAGCCCGTAAAAGAATCCGGCTACGTGGTGCCCTTCCGGCGAGGAGGCGACCACCGGAGTTTCCGCAGGAGATCGGGACGGCGACGAGAAGACC
The DNA here is from genome assembly GCA_030015575.1 of Agapanthus africanus. NCBI lineage: Eukaryota > Viridiplantae > Streptophyta > Magnoliopsida > Asparagales > Amaryllidaceae > Agapanthus > Agapanthus africanus. Next base: position 37,053,974 of record CM057351.1, read on the forward strand.
GGAGGACTCGGATCACTCGGTATATCTCTTCCATATCTTGTTGTTAGCTAGGACTAGTTAATGGTTCGATCCGGGTGTTTAGTGCGCGGTGGTGCCGGTTTGCTAAGTCCGCAAAATTAAATTTTTTCACCGCTTCCGCATTTGGCCGTCGGATTGACGGCCGGGGCGCCGCCGTGCACTTACAGTGGTATCAGAGCCTCGCCATTAACTTCGTCTAGCTTCGTTTGATGTGTTTTTCAGTTCCGATCGACCAAAATTCCAAAAACCCAATTTTAGTTCACGACAGTTTTCTGTTGAAATTTTTTGGTCTCCTAAAATTTTTCAGGTTGTAGAAAACTGATGTACAAGAAATTCTAAGAATACTAGAAAAGTTCGACACAGTGAGTCCACACCTGGAGCGCGGAACCGCGGCCAAACCCCCCCTTGGGCCGCGGTTCCGCCGCACATTTGTATCCTCACTGCATCATATTTTTCCAGTGGGCTTCTGGACTTATTTTAGGGGTTTTGGAATATTAATATTGGGCCCAGATTTTCTGTGAATGCTGCAGTATTGCTTGGGGGCCCACTTGTTAATTTTTGATTGATCGGATATTTTAAACACAATATTTCACAGTATTTACATTATATCTGCGACCGTGAATGTCACTCGATCGGTAAATCCGGTCTAACTGCTATAGCCCGGTTAGACGGATTTGCGAACGTGACCTTCACGTTGATGTTCTATGTTTTTGCTGTGATGTTCCGGATCGGTCGTGGGGATAGCCTGGATGCAATGCTAGTACAATTTTGTTGTATTATGTACATTTGATATTGCGGGGCGAGCGTCCGACATGTGGACTGCCGTCACTGCCTGATTGTATTATTCTTTTGGAGCACGACCTGGTTGCGGTCGATGTACCTGTTGTATGTATATTTTACTTTCTGTACTAGGATTACCCCGCGGAGGGGTGCACGGATAGCCGGGTTCTAGAGGGCAACGGGCCCGCATCTCAGGGCATTGAGACGGGGGGGCTTCAGTCTGGAATTGGCGGGCTATTCGCCGCACTCGTAGGGGGTACAGGTTGACCCAGGAGGGGTGCCCAAGTTGTCGGATTCCGTGAAGTGCTGGGTGGTCCATTCACGGTGCTGAAGGGGGCTGCCTCGCTTCAGGTTTTGGCGGGTAACTTGCCGCGCCCGTAGGGGTCTAGGATTTCATTGCACAGGCTATCCACACGACCAGGGGAACGTCGGGTTTCAGTAGTGGCTCTGTGAAACCCGGGATCCCAGATATCTGTATTGTTCTATGATGCTGTACATTTCTGTGATGTTGTATTTTATTCACGCCTTGAGCGAAATACTATATATTGGTATATATATTAGTAGATGTTGTATATGTTTTTCATCCGCGCTAGTCCAGTCCCCGCTCTGCCGTTAGTTAGCTAACCTAACGGGTGATGACGGGACCCAGTGGCGAATGCGGATGGCATATACGTACGTCAGTATATTTTAGTTCTTTGTGGTGTGATCAATTGATGGGACTGCATTGATTCGGATCAATGCAAGTTAAACAAACCTAATCTGGTGTTGTTGGAACACTTTTCAAAATGCTGTTATTGCAAGGACGTTCACTTTTGTTTTGCATCGTGGTATTCATTTGGAATATCCTGCTCCTCAGTCGACGAGGCAAGGGCCGAGATCCCTTCACCGGGAGTGACCCCTTGGACAGAAGTTTGGGTCAGGGCATTAACTTCACTATAGCCGATTACTTTTGCTTTGCATCGTGGTATTCATTTGGAATATCCTGCACCCCATTCTACGTGGAAAGAGCCGAGATCCCTTCACCGGGAGTGACCTCTTTAGTAAAGGTTTTCGTCACTATATTTTCTAAAAAGCTATCCGTTGCTTCAATGATATCAATTTCATTACGTTAAAGGTTTTCGCCAGAAACCATTCGTAGCCCTCCGTCATTTCATATGGATGGTCAATAGTATTCAAGCTGTGTATGTTGGCCAAAGTCAAGGCACAGTGATTGGTAGCTATTGGGTATTCATATACAGCATAGATAGATGCGTTGGTTTGGAACAGTCGTACTGCCATTTTGGCCAAAGTCAAGGGTAGGTACGGGTGGATTCAAATTAACTTGGAGAATGACGGGTTGAACTTGACATGTGACTTATGATATGTTGGCCAAAGTCAAGGTCATAAGAGCATGGGGTAAAAATCACATCGGGATTTTCAAAAGAACTGAAACTTGCCAGATATGCGCATACCTTCTGGAGTGTGGTACCGTGAGCGGATTCCGTCATGTTATCATGCGATGATAGTTGGATCCCGATTCCCACTGATGAGTTAGTTTACTCCTCGGGTGACCCCGACTAATTCTTCTTTCAGGTTTGGAGGAGAATTTGAGGTACAGTGGGAGGTTTCCAGATTAGATAAATTGGTAACCATTCTGATCTAGGTTAGAGTTCACGCTGAGTGTTTCTTTTCTCTCTCTCTCGGCAGCGACCATTGACCCGACCCTAGACTATGACTCAGTGACCAAGTTGACCGAACCTTCTTAACACTGGCTTTTGGATTGTCAGAGTTGCAGACCTCATTGCCACTCCTACTTTTACCTTTTTCTCCAGGACACCCCGTATTACTGCGAACGTCCACTTCCATTGGACAAAACCATCGTATGGTTAGATACGAACTCGAAGAAATTCGAGGATGGTTTCCGGTTCTGGAAAAAACGGATAGGATTATTCAGTTGTCTTTTCCCTTTTACCTTCTCTCAAGTTGTGAGTACTCCTTGGTTTAGGAGATAGTACACCTATTATGCAAATTGGATAGTCTTCTTCCAAACCTTAGGCTGGTGCCGACCGGTAGGGAATGAAGAAAACCAATTAGCCTAAACGGTGTGCAGAAGGTATTAAGATTAAGACAAAGCAAGGGATTAGTAAGAGGGCAAAGAAAATTGCGACTGCTATTCATGACCAAACCGAGTATTTCTTCGCCAATCCTAAATCACCTTTGTATTTCTCAAGGACACTCCGTATCACTACGAAGATCCCAAGTTTTTGGATACTCCATCGTATGGTTATATACGAACTCGAAAGGAACTTGTTCTAGTTCGGGGATGGATTCTGGTCTAGGAGAAATAGGAATAAGGTTTATTCGGTTATCTTTTATCTTCACCTTCTCTCGCTTTGCGAGTGCTCCTAGGATTAGGACAGTACACCTTTTTATGCTTATTGGATAGTCTTCTTCCAAACCATAGGCTGGTGCCGAACGGTAGGGAAGGAAGAAAACAAATTGGCCTAAAGGGGTGTGCAGAAGGTAATGACTAAAGACATATAAAGGGATTTGGAGAGGTGGCAAAGAATTATACGGTTATAGTTGTGAATCTGGATAATGGTAGAGGCACTACTAGGAATACCAGGATACCCCATCGAAACATTTCAATGTTTCAGTTCAACTGTGTATTGTTAAAGGAAAACTGATTTCCCGATTAGACACTTGCTCCAGGGTATGTATTTACCAGGTTTGATTCTCACATCTGTATGGTTTTACAGATGATGAGTGGGAGTAAGTTATTGGGAATTGGGTGATCATCCTCATTATATCGGGATTCGTTGTAATCGGTGATATTTGAGGAGATCACCTGGGCTGTTTGCCGGTCGGCAAATATTTGGTTTTGAATATCCGCTGTTGTGCACCAATTTCAAATTGATATATCTGTACGTCTATTTTCATAGAGTGAGATATACCTTTTGATATTATGTCAATGACATTTACCTATATCAGTGGATGGTTAGGTAAGGAGCATTAAACAGCGGTGTAATTCTTCTTAACCATAAGTACAGTTTTCAACCTACGACACACAGTGAAAGAGTTGTTAGACTCGGCGGACTTATACAGAGCATTGTATGTTGTCCAGTGTCCATTAGGACAGAGGGGTTGGTCCTCATACTATATTCTGTTTACTTTTAACTTCTCTAGTTCTTAGACATGTGTTTCGTTGAAACACAGGGCCTAAGTTTTGAGGAGTTATAGGTATTTGAATAGAGTAGAGAACCAGGTGTAGAAAGTATCGGGATTCTTCAAAGTGATCAAAGATGTAGATACTTGTGTATGGTATTCAGTTGATAGTAATGATAAAGAGAAATTGCTTCTCTTTCAGGTCACTCATAATTGGAAGCATTCCTAAGTTGAGTAACGCTGATCGGCCTCTCGCCATTTAGTTGACATGCACTGGAGACAGCTGCATGATTTGAATTTGGTTAAATTAAATCACTGCCTCTGGTTCTATATTGGATATAGAACAGTTCATATCTTAACGTTGTTAAGGTACGGGGAGTTTTCCGAATTATGCTTAAAACCAGACTCTGGATAACTCAAAGGCACGTTTCTGTAATGGCTGTTTGTGGGTTAACCCAGGCTATGACGAGGGTTAACTTTCTACCATCTGGCAGATCAATAGAAATATTGTTCTAGACTCGCCACAGTTTTATTAAAATGGATTTTTTCAAAAACAGTAGTGGGAGTATGGTAGAACTGGAAATGATTCCAGAACCGCAAACGATTACTGAAGATTTGATAAGGAACCTAAAGATTCAATCTGATTTGACATTCCATTGGCCACTCCGCAGATAAGGTGGGTAACTTCAGGCACCAGAGAGGTACTCCGGTAGCCTCAAGGACGGTGACTGGGAAGTTCTTGTTTACCCACACTTGCCATTGTTGTTGTTCCAGGCTGTGAGACCCGGCAGGAGGATGAGTATAGCGTCGTTCTAAACTAGCTTTAGAAGTGCACGTCTATATGACTCTGCCAGAGGGTTGTCGTAGTCAGTGGGAGCAGCGGAAGCATTGGTGGATATCAGGCTTATGTCTATTTATAGACTAAAGCAGATATAGCGGAAATAGATCATCTATTTCTGATGTGACAGTCATGGGTTTGACGTCATAAGAATAGGGGATGGATCTGTTGAGAAGGTAGAAGGAAGTGATATTCCTATACAACGATCGGTTATACTTTGGTCGTCACACAGTGTTTTCTCCACATGGGACTTGGACATTATATCAGACATACTGGTTACTAGATCTATGGTTTTAGATCTAGATTTGGGTGGTTTCCCAATCAGGGTACTTTGACAGCATTCTAAGAGTATTTAGAATGGACGACTCCTGGCATGGTAGTGTACCTGCAGGTAATGGAGTCACCCTCTCTAAAGGTGTCTTATAGACTAAAGTAGAGAGGGATGTGCATGATTGGCAGATCACTTGCTTAGGCAATTGAGTCAATCATGAGATGTCAAGTACCACACCAGATGTTGTTCTTGCACTAGATGCAATAAGTTGATATTGATCCAATCCTGGAGGAACAGTCGGAAGCAGTTTTAGAACATAAGTGAATTTTCTAGGGATATGATAACGGCTGCCTCCTTTAGGAGACGGTTATCACTCCAGGCTTCCAAGGTGACATGGACGACAAGGAGGTTGTCAGAGTTATAGTTTTCCTTCTGACGAGGGGCAGTATTCTGGACAGGTGATCCAGGCAGATACTGAGGGTGGCATGGCGCAGGATACTGATTAAGTTCAGTTGACGATACAGTCTAAAGAAGTTTGGATTTGGAGTTCATTTATGAGCTAGGTCCCATCAGACATCCAGACATTCTAAGACAGGTATTGCTCATTTCGGGAGATGGCTTTCTCCGCGAACTTGAGATATAGAGGGACATAGAAAGAAACATCTAGGCGGATTCACTCACTGAGGCTATTTCTCGAACGCAATAGTTTCGCAAATAGGCTTTGTGCGACTGACTAGTAGAGGAGTTGGGTGTTCGGTATCACACGGGCTGTGAGTATGCGACATCGCAATAATTAGCCTTGAGTGCTAGTAGGAGATTGTTGGAGATAATGCCCTCAGAGTCAATTATTGGATCACAGGCACGTGATTGCGATGATTGAGGGAGGACTTATCCCGGTAAGACAGTCTTACTCGAGATGATAGTATGCTATCTGGTTTACCTTTATCATCGTGTACTGCTTTAGGTGACCTGACAAGTCGCTATTACATGTTGATAGAGCCCCTAGGATTCTTGCTTGACTGCCGGCAGTATGAGGGCGATCATATAAGTGAGAGCTGGAGTCTATAAGCACATCCTTAAAAGGTCCCTAGTCGTGGGAGTTTCGAGACCGGGTATCGATACTCCATTAGTAGACTAGTGTATACAGTCGAGACCCCGACGAGGGGCGGTGGCCGGTCTCACAAGCCACTGGTGTCAGTTGGTTCACCTAAGATGTATACAGGTGCTCATTGGGTTTTGAGTACACCGGACAGGACTCGCCGGGAACAAGCTAGTTGGTCTTATACCTGACGTCAGATAGCAGTTCCCAGGTGACATGTGTACAGGTTAGTTCATCGACCCGGGGATCGTCATTTGTCTCGTGTGAGTTCCTACTGTGCTTTGATTACTACCCTACCACGGCTCAAAGGAGTCGTGCAAACAGGTTTTAGTTGGGTACAGTCCCGAGCCACATGGAGGCAGTGAGCGGATCTTCAGGGGTTCGTCTCTCCCGGTATTGGGGGTGAGGTCGCGCTGTGTCTAGGAGAGCCATTACACGAAGTCCTTGGCCAAGACAGGAGATTTACTGGTAGGTATTCCAGTAGTATCTCAGGGTGTTCTGGGCTACACTCCGACACGACTTGTACCGCTTTTGGGGGTCTGACTTTTACCAACCCCCTAGGCCCGCCATGCGATGCTCATAGACGAACGGACCGGACTGTACGGATATTGTCACTGACAGGCTATGTAGGGTGTCAGGATGAGTTCGCTCATCGACGTCCCTTTTAGTCAATAGCTGGTGGCCCGTTACGTATTGGCTTATACCTCTAACGTGCTAGTGGTTAAATCCACAGCCATAGTATTGACGAGTCTTTAGAATCCACCACACTTTCAGTTACTCAGGCTTTCGGGCGAAACGCTGTAGAGGCCGTATGGAGATATGGCAGGGTTCGATCAGATACGTGCGGTATTGCACGGATCGTGATCGGACGGTTTTTACTAGCCGACTTTGGCTTAAGCTGGATTCTAGTGTTAGATAGTGTAGTTTTGTCTCTTTGCATTTGTGTTCAGTGGGAATATAAATGCGGGCATGTATTTGCAGTAGCGGGGTTTTCCTGTAATTTATTACGGGATCGGTTTTCTGGGGTTGCCAGTTTGCATTCCGTTCCGGCCGGTGTTCTCTTTTTCCTTCCCGGTCGGACTTTTCGTTGGAGGGTGTTATTTGCAAGTTTGCAAATAACACATTGTGGAGGGGTTTATTGCAAAAGGATTGATTATGAAATCTTCTTTGCTATTCATGCATTTATTGTGATAAGAGAGGGTATGGGTTTTTGATGTGAATTTGTGATGGATAATTTGGTATGGCCGGCCACTGTTTGGCAATGGAGTGAGGATTATTTTGGTGGAATAATTTTCTTCATGTGATTTGTGGTGGACCCCCTCCATTTTTGTGTGCAGTGAAGGAATTTTTCTTTTCTTCTTTGGTATTAATTCATACATTCATTGATTCATCAGGGTGCTTGCTTCATTCATTTCCAGTAAGCACACATAGCATCTGGCCGAGCTCCTTTTTGATGGCATGCTTATTTTCTCTTAGCATCCACCAATGAAAATCATTGTGCATAAATTCCTCCATCTTGGCAACCTCATTAACCCCAAAGAGACAACGATTCTACATTATTCTACAGCAAATCTTGGGCGCGTCGGCTAGCCAACTTCGCGCCCGAGTTGTCTCGGTATAGAAGTGGAAGCCCGTAAAAGAATCCGGCTACGTGGTGCCCTTCCGGCGAGGAGGCGACCACCGGAGTTTCAGCAGGAGATCGGGACGGCGACGAGAAGACCGGAGGACTCGGATCACTCGGTATATCTCTTCCCTATCTTGTTGTTAGCTAGGACTAGTTAATGGTTCGATCCGGGTGTTTAGTGCGCGGTGGTGCCGGTTTGCTAAGTCCGCAAAATTAAAGTTTTTCACCGCTTCCGCATTTGGCCGTCGGATTGACGGCCGGGGCGCCGCCGTGCACTTACAGATATATACCCTTAGGAGTAAAACATCCAGAAAATATCATATGAAATCCATATCTCAATGCGAAAATCCATGAAGTATAATGTATGCAACATAAACAGTAACATGAGCATATAAAGGAAAACTGCTATTTAACTGCAAAAAGTCATTAAATATATCATGCGGTCCCTAATTTCTCCAAAGTCCATACAACATCATATAAAGGTGAACATGTAGCTATAGTCAGGTATGCATAACCATGTCGGTATAGCAAGATATGTGTATCTACCTATCAATAATGATGTAATACCCTCCAGGTATATGTGTAGCTATATCAAGGTATATGGGTGTACATGTAAGTATGTATGCAAGATATACATGTAGCTATGTCTCATATGTGTTTATACCTATCACTAATGGTACAATACCATATAGGTATACGGGTAGCTAGCATGTAGTCATGGCAAGGCATATATGTAAATATGTAGGTATACAGGTATGATATATGTCATATGCACAAAGGAATATGAATCGCTATCTCCATTATCCCTATCTAATACAATATCCGTATGTATATGTGTTGTGGGTGTCATGGCAATTATCGACGGTGTGTATAGCATACAATCAGTGCTCGTGCAATATGAACCGTCAATAATAGTGTAGTGTCCAAAGGGTACAAGTCCAAGCACAACAAGTAATAATTTGCAATGAAGCTTTATGCACAATCTCTATATGTGCAATATAAACATGCGGCTAATAACATATCATATCTAGCCTTGACGTATAACGCCATGCGGGTGATTCCCCTGTAGATGTTAAATCTACTCACCGATGATCTCGAGCTAAGTAAATCCGACCACCTGCTTCCCTTTCTTCGCAGCGTCCGAAGTCCCTGCTCGTGATCCTAAAATTTCACAAACACAGCATATAAGAGTAAATATCCCGCACCAACACAAAGACAACGAAACACAAGGATAACGTCCACAAGATAAACACATTGTGCACTCAGTGCACAAAACGCGTACGATATCGGCGCAACCCTAGCTAGGAACTCAAAACAACATAATCACCAAGTCTAGACCCTGATCGTACCGATTGCGCATTCACAACACAATATATATCGTGGAATCTAATATATATAACGTCGCAACTTCAAAAGAACCCACGCCTAAATTTACCGGAAATCTAGTACGGAACTTTTAATCATTTTTGATCAAATCTACAAGTTTAACCAAAACTAGTAATCACAATCATCTCATAATAGCTTGATAAAACTACACAAAGCTTTATTATAATTTTAATCTCACCCAAATAAGATTTAGTAAAAGCTTAGTTTGCAATTAAGCTAATTAGATAATTAGGAAAATATCATTTAGCAATCTTGCAACTAGGTTAAGTTTTATCCAAGTCTAAACTTCACACTTAACCATTACACTAAACAAAACCCTAACTTGATTTTTCAAAAACCATTTCTAGAATTTCTAAACATGCAAATGAAAGCTTTAATTTAGCATCTGATAAGCTAGCTTAAAGTAATAAAACAACAATTAAAATTTAAGGTTAGGATTGTATACCTCCACTAGATTCAAAAACTTGCAACTAGATCAACAAAACATCCTCCGAAATGCTATCCTTCATGAAGATCCATGCAAGACTAAGGCTAAAGATTAATGGGTATTGATTTGTATTTGAGTTTATGGGATTAATTTATGATTTTAGATGAATTTGTGAATCTTTAAGAAGTTGAAATAGGGTGAAAAGAAAATGGGGCAACAAGGAAATGGTCGGCCAAACTTGGAGAGAAAAGGAGATGTGTGGAAGTTTCTAGGTAAAAATCATAATTAAAGCTTAATAGAACACTTTACATAAGGCCACCTCATAATTCTTTAATTTAAAAATCTCATTTAACTACCAAAATATCTAGATATTTTCCAAGATATTTTGGAAAGAAGCCAAAGTGCTTAATCTATTGATTAAATTAGCATGGATTCACATTAGCATAATTAACCCAAACCAAATTGTAATTACCACTAATTAAGTGCATAATTAACAACTTATAATAATATTTTAATTAGGGAAAAATATTAAAATGCACAAAAATTACAAGTGGCTTACCAAAAACCGCAAACTAGCAATTTCCTAGTTAAACTAGGTGTAGTGAAATCTATACAGATAAATGATCGCTTCTAGGTTTTACGGAAAACACATTTTATTTTACCCATTAATGGAAAATTCGCCTAAACGATTTCTAAAGCATTACAGTAACAAATTCCAAGTCCTTTCGCGGCAAATGATGATTCGCTCCTGGCAATATTCCAGTCGCAGTGATGTTGATGCAAAGATTGGTATCAGATCCCAGGTTCCATACTCACGGCAAAAAGTCAGCGAGCCATAAATGCATATGAAATAACTGAAATGATGGGGCAACTCGCAACAAAATCAGCAAGTAAAATTTATGCATACAAAAATAGCTGAGATGATTGGGCAACTCGCAATAAAAAGCAGCGAGTAAAAAGGAAAAAAAACAGCCGAAATGATTGGGCACCGCGAAAAACAGCCGAAATGATTGTGCAATCGCGACTTTCGCGATATAACAAGATGAAATGATTGAGAATCGCAGAATGAAAACAAAAAAATACATATAAAATGACACTTTTGCCCTGTATGTAAGTCCATACTGACCCCTGTACACAATCCATGGGCATAAACGAAAGGGAACCACATGTCCCAACAAATTCTGTCAAAGGGAAAAGTTAGATCTCGACAGCAACATCTGCATCTCAGAAGACCAACAACGGCGTTCCTTCTTATGCCAGCAGGGCACGGACGCAACACAACGAAATGGAGCCATGACAAAGTCCCTAGTTCTAAATCTTAACGGCAACATCTACAGCCTAAAAATCAGCAACGACGTTCCTCCTCATTCCAGCAGGGCACGGATGAGACACAACGAAATAGAGCCAAGGCAAATTCCCTAGTTCCAAATCTTAACGGCAACATCTACAGCCTAAAAATCAGCAACGGCATTCCTCCTCATTCCAGCAGGGCACGGACGCGACGCAACAAAATGGAGCCATGGCAAAGTCCCTAGTTCCAAATCTAAACGGTAACATTTACAGCCTAAAGACCAACAACGGCCTTCCTCCTCATGCTAGCAGGACACGGACGTGACAACGAAACGGAGCCTTGGCAAAGTCCCTAGTTCCAAATCTTAACGGCATCATCTACAGCCTAAATATCAGCAACGATGATCCTCTTCATTCCAGCAGGATTCGGGCGCAACATCACCAAATGGAGCCAGGGCAAAGTCCCCAGTTCCAAGACTCTACGGTTCATGGACAACCTAGAGTCAGCCAATGATTCCATCTCAGAAATACATCATCCAATGACTCCGTCTCGGAAACAAGTCAACCGACCTCCAGGGAAATCAACGTCCTTCGCAAAACCTCGATTCAGGGAAATCAGCGTCCCTGGTCTGAACCGCTCGATTCCCGTCTACCCGCAGAGAAATCAGTGTCTTTGCAGGAATACCTCGATTCGTCTCGACCACTAGGGAAATCAGTGTCCTTGGCAAATATCTCGATTCAGGGAAACCGGCGTCCTTGACGAGAACATCTCGATTCACGTCGACCCGCAGAGAAATCAGTGTCTTTGCAGGAATACCTCGATTCGTCTCGACCCCCAGGTAAATCAGTGTCCTTGGCAAAACCTCTCGATTAAGGGAAATCAGCGTCCTTGGCGAGAACTTCTCGATTCGCGTCGACCCGTAGAGAAATCAGTGTCTTTGCAGGAATCTCTCGATTCGTCTCAACCTTAGGGAAATCAGTGTCCTTGGCAAAACCTCGATTCAGGGAAATCAACATCCTTTGCGAGAATCTCGATTTGCGTCGACCTGCAAGGAAATCAGTGTCTTTTCAGGAATCTGTCGATTCGTCTCAACCCGAATGAAATCAGTGTCCTTGGCAATACCTCGATTCAGGGAAATCAGCGTCCTTGGCGAGAACCTCGATTCGCGTCGACCCACAAGGAAATTAGTGTCTTTGCAAGAATCTCTCGATTCGTCTCAACCTCAAGGAAATCAGTGTCCTTGGCGAGAACCTCGATTCGCGTCGACCCGCAAGGAAATCGGTGTCATTGCAGGAATCTGTCGACTCGTCTCAACCCCAGGGAAATCAGTGTCCTTGCCAAATACCTCGATTCAGGGAAATAAGCGTCCTTGGCGAGAACCTTGATTCGCATCGACCCATAAGGAAATCAGTGTCTTTGCAGGAATACCTCAATTCGTCTCGACCCCAGAGAAATCACTGTCCTTGGAAAAATCTCGATTCAGGGAAATCAGCGTCCATGGCGAGAATCTCGATTCGCGTCGACCCGCAAGGAAATAAGTGTCTTTGCAGGAATCTCTCGATTCGTCTCAACCTTAGGGAAATCTGTATCCTTGGCAAAAACTTCGATTCAGGGAAATCAACGTCCTTGACGAGCATCTCGATTCACATCGACCCGCAAGGAAATCAGTGTCTTTGCAAGAATATCTCGATTCGTCTCGACCTCCAGGGAAATCAGTGACCTTGGCAAAACCTTGATTCAGGGAAATCGGCGTCCTTGATGAGAGCATCTCGATTCGTGTCAACCCGCAAGGAAATCAGTTTCTTTGCAAGAATACCTCGATTTGTCTTGATCTCCAGGGAAATTAGTGTCCTTGGCAAAACCTCGATTTAGGGAAATCGGCGTCCTTGACGAGAGCATCTTGATTCGCGTCAACCCATAAGGAAATCAGTGTCTTTGCAGGAATACCTCGATTCGTCTCGACCTCCAGGGAAATCAATGTTCTTGGCAATATCTCGATTCAGGGAAATCAGCGTCCTTGACGAGAACATCTCGATTTGCGTCGACCCGCAGAGAAATCAGTGTCTTTGCAGGAATACCTCGATTTGTCTCGACTCCTAGGGAATTCAATGTCCTTGGAAAATATCTCAATTCAGGGAAATCAGCGTCCTTGACAAGAACATCTCGATTCGCGTCGACCCGTAGAGAAATCAGTGTCTTTGCAGGAATACCTCGATTCGTGTCATCCCCGGGGAAATCAGCATCCTTGGAAAATATCTCGATTCAGGGAAATCAGCGTCCTTGACGAGAACTTCTCGATTCGCGTCGACCTGCAAGGAAATCAGTGTCTTTGCAAGAATACCTCGATTCGTCTTGACCTTCAGGGAAATCAGTATCCTTGGCAAAACCACGATTCAGGGAAATCAGTGTCCTTGGCGAGAACCTCGATTCGCGTCGACCCACAAGGAAATCAGTGTCTTTGCAGGAATACCTCGATTCTTCTCGATCCCAGGGAAATCAGTGTCCTTGGAAAAAACCTCGATTCAGGGAAATCAGCGTCCTTCACGAGAACCTCGATTCGCGTCGACTCGCAAGGAAATAAGCGTCTTTGCAGGAATCTCTCGATTCGTCTCAACCCCAAGGAAATCAGTTTCCTTGGCAAAAACCTCGATTCAGGGAAATCAGCGTTCTTGGAGCATCTTGATTCGCGTCGACCCGCAAGGAAATCAGTGTCTTTGCAAGAAACCTCGATTCATCTTGACCTCCAGGGAAATCAGTGTCCTTGGCAAAACCTCAATTCAGGGAAATCGGCGCCCTTGACGAGAGCATCTCGATTCACGTCGACCTACAAGGAAATCAGTGTCTTTAAAAGAACACCTCGATGTAAGTCCACGTTGCTCATCCCGGTTCTTACGGGGAGGCGGAAATGGCGAAAAACAATAATTTTGGCGTAAGGCAACATGGACTAAAAGTCGGATCTTTGCTAAACTAGAAACTAGTAAACACTAAGAGGTTTAACTACTATGCTGTAGAAAGTATACCTCACGAATCCGGTCCTTTGGGTCTTCATTCCGCTGTCCCGCTCGTCCATCCAAGCTCTAAGAGTCGATCCGGACCTTGGGCATCTCCACGGCCTTCTTGAGTCGAAGACGATCCACCCGAGAGATGTACACTAAGCTCCGCCTCAAGCCGAGGCAACTAAGGCAAAGTAATTGCTAGTCAAGAAGCCCTAGAATGTATAGAGGAGATGTATGGATGTGTTTGTCTTGTGGAATCCTTTTTCTCTCAACACATGAGATCAAAGGAAGAATCAAGAGGAGGAAGAAGGAGAGCAACCATGGAAATGTTTCTCATTTCTTTTCTATGAGAGAGAATGAGAAATCACAAATGAAAAATCTTAACCAAGAGAAAACACAACCATGGTTGCAATAATACTCATTTTCATCATTACTAATCCCATCATGAAAAAGTTGATGGCTACAAATGACATGACCATTATCATAACAAAAAGAAAAAGAAAACCAAAGAATACTTTAGATCTTTCAAGAAGATCTTAGTCAACTTTGGTCAAACGGTCAACAAAGTCAAGATGGTCAAATGGTCAATGCAATTAGCCACAACATAATTATCAATAAGAGGATTAGTAAATAATGTCCCCGGCTCATAATGGTTTTGACCGAACCAACTGTCAAAACCCTAATGAGGCACCACCTCCTTCATCGCTCCTCAAAAATGTATATACACACCCGCATCCGCATTCCGTAGAATGCGAATGTACAGAAGACAAATCAAATCCATCTGTGCAACACTAGGATCTGGCTTAAACCAAAGCCCACTAGTATTGCCTGCCCGAACAGCATACGCACACAAGTGCACGTAAGTGATCGTAGCCCTGCCGTAAAACCATACGGCCTCTACACGTTTCGCTCAGTGCAGGGAAACTCTTTGTATGGGCTTTAAAGACTCGACACTACGCTGGCAGTGGGTTTAACCATAGACCGCAAGCGGCACTAGCTGTACGTAACGGTCCCCAGGTAGATGTCGATAAGAAGGCCGATGAGGTAAACCTATCCGAACTCCTACTGAGCCTGTATATAACAATCTCCGTACAGTCCGGTCTGTTCGTACGATACATCGCATGGCAGGCCTAGAAGGGCGGTAAACGTCAGTCCCCTAATAGCGGTACAAGTCGTGTCGGAGTGAAGTCCAAAACACCCTGAGATAACACTGGAAACCTACCAGTATATCTCGCTTGGCCTGGCCAGGGACTACTCGTGTAATGGCTCTCCTAGACATAGCGCGATGTCAACCCCCAATACCGGGAGAGACGAATCATGTCTAACCGTCACTGCCTCCAAGTGCTTCGGGACTGCACCCAACTACTACCTATTTGCATGACTCCTTTAAGCCGTGGTAGGGTAGTAATCTAAGTACAGTGGGAACACACTCGAGGCGAAGTGACAGTGTCAAGTCGGCGGACTAAGCTGTACTCATGTCACCTGGGAACTGATAACTGACGATAGGTATAATACCAACCAACAGTTCCCGACGAGTCCTGTCCAGTGTACTCGTAACCTAACGAGCACCCGCATACTATCTCAAGTACGACGTACTGACGGCTGTGGGACAGACCGTCTCCCCCGCTGAGATGAGAAGCGCATACGCTAGTCTACTCCGGAGTATCGATTCCCTCTCTCGATAGTCCTACGACTAGGGACGTGTATAAGGATGTGCTTATGGATTACCCAGCCCCCACGAGTGTGAGCGCCATCACAATGCTGGTAATCAAGCAAAGATCCTAAGGGCTCTACTAATATGTATATAAGCGATATGCTAAAAGAAACACATGCACATATTGAAGTAGAGACAAACCAAGTAGCATACTACCATTTTGAGCAAGATTGTCTATACAACTGTGAATATCCCAAGCTTCCATCAAGTAATATACAAGTTAGTATGATACAGTAATGGCCTCTAGGGCATATACACTAATAATCTCCCACTTGCACTAAGGCCATGTACTGGCGTATCGAATACCTATCATCTCGATCAGCCGCTCGAACTGAGTCTGGGGTAGGGCCTTCGTGAGTGAATATGCAGTGTTATTCTCCGTATTTACTCTCTTCACCTTGATCTCCCGGCGATCTACGATCTACCTGATCAGGTGGTACCGCCTCAAAATGTGCCTGGACTTCTGATGGGACCTGGGTTCCTTCGCTAAAGCTATAGCTCCGTTGTTGTCGCAATACAGCGGTATTGGATCAACAATGGTAGGAACCATCTGAAGCTTCGTGAGGAACTTCTTCATCCAGACAGCTTCCTTTGCGGCATCGCAAGCAGCTATATACTCCGCTTCCATAGTTGAGTCTGCAACGGTCTCCTGCTTGGAACTCTTCCAGCAAACTGCCCCTCTATTGAGGGTAAAGACATAACCCGACATGGACTTGGAGTCATCCTTGTCACTCTAGAAGCTGGAGCCAGCAAAGGCCTCGAGCCGGAGGTCTTTTCCGCCATACACCAAGAACATCTCCTTAGTCCTTCTCAGGTACTTGAGAATGTTCTTTACCGCTATCCAGTGTTTCTCCCCTGGGTTTGACTGATACCGGCTTACAACGCTCAATGCGTATGCTACATCTGGTCTGGTACATAACATCGCATACATTATAGAGCCTACCGCAGAAGCGTAGGGTATAATAGACATGCGATCCCTTTCCAAATCAGTCTTGAGAGACATCTCTTTGGAGAGGGTGATCCCGTGACAAGCCGGTAAATTACCGCGCTTGGAATCTTCCATACTGAACCTTTTCAGTATGGTGTCGATGTACCTTGACTGTGAAAGTCCCAACATCCTCTTAGATCTATCACGATAGATCTGGATCCCCAGAATGTAGTTAGCATCGCCCAGGTCCTTCGTGGAGAACCACTGCGACAAGAATCCTTTGACTGACTGTAGCATAGGAATATCATTTCCTATTAGGAGAATGTCATCCACGTACAAGACGAGGAATACTACAGTTCTCCTTACAATCTTACTGTAAATACATGGTTCATCTGGGTTTTTGATAAAGTCAAATTCTTTGACAGTATCATCGAAGCAGATGTTCCAACTCCGTGATGCCTACTTAAGTCCATAAATGGACTTGAGCAACTTGCACACTCTACCGCTGCTCCCACTCTGAATGAATCCCTCCGGCTGATCCATATAGATGCACTCTTCCAAATTTCCATTTAGGAAAGCCGTCTTTACGTCCATCTGCCAGATTTCATAATCATGGAAGGCAGCAATGGCAAGAAGGATCCGAATGGATTTCAGCATAGCCACTGGAAAAAGGTCTCGTCATAGTCGAAACCAGGTCTTTGACGAAAACCCTTTGCAATAAGTCTAGCTTTATAGGTCTCAACCTGCACATCTACACCAATCTTCTCTCTGAAGATCCATTTGCAGCCTATGGGTTTTACCCCTTCTGGAGCAAAGTCCAAAGTCCAAACTTTGTTGGTGTACATGGACTCCATCTCGTCCCGCATTGCATCCAGCCATTTTACCGAGTCGCCGCTCTGAATGGCTTGCTGGAAGCTAGTAGGCTCACCATAATCCATGGTGCAATCCTCTCTATCCCCGTCTATGAGAAAACCGTAGTATCTCTCGGGCGGATGAGACTGCCTACTACTTCTGCGGAGCGGTGTAGGAATGTCCTGATCTTTCGAACCCTCTGGTTCTACTAAGGTTTCAGTAATAGCTTGTGGTTCTGGAATTTCTTCCAGTTATATTGCGCTCCCACTTATCTGATTTTCCAAAAACTCAGTTTCCAAGAAGCGGGCATGACGAGAAACAAAAACCTTTTGTTCTTCTGCGTAATAGAAAAGATACCCCTTGGAGTTCTTTAGGTATCCCACAAACTTACACTGTACTGAACGTACCTCGAGCTTGTCCGCATGCTGCTTTTTTACAAAAGCTGGACATCCCCATGTCTTAATGTGATTAAGATATGGTTTCTTCCCACACCACATCTGATATGGTGTAGTAGGCACAGTCTTAGTTGGAACTCGGTTCAAAAGGTATGCAGCTGTTTCTAGTGCATAACTCCAGAAGGATCGCGGCAACTCAGCCCTACTCATCATGGAACGAACCATATCCAATATGGTTCGATTCCTCCTTTCCGATACACCGTTGTGTTGTGGTGTATATGGAGGAGTAAGCTGAGAGAGAATTCCATTCTCTTTTAGGAAGCCTAGAAACTCGGTGCTCAAGTATTCACCACCTCGATCAGATCTCAGTGTCTTGATACTTTTGCCTGCTTGTTTTTCAACTTCATTCTTGTATTCCTGAAATTTCTCAAAGGCCTCGGATTTGTGCTTCATCAAGAAGACATATCCATACCTAGAGAAATCGTCTGTGAAAGTAATGAAGTATGAATAACCACTTTGCGCATGTGTAGACATTGGACCACACACGTCACTGTGTATGAGTCCCAAGAGCGAGCTCGCTATTTCTCTGTGTCCAGTAAACGGAGTCTTTGTCATCTTTCCCATGAGACAAGATTCACAAGTGGCATAAGACTGGTACTCGAACGGATCCAAGTATCCTTTTTTATGTAACTTAGTCAACCGTGTCTCATTAATGTGACCCAGTCTACAATGCCATAAGAAAGCCTGATTTAATTCCGGAGACTTTCTTTTAAGTGTGTTCTGGACACTGAATACCTGAGCTTGATTCAAAACGTATATACCGTTTTTCAATGTACCTGACCCAATCAGTACTTGATTTAGGTGGATGTTTACTACATCGCTTACAAAAGTAAAGTCATACCCTTCCTTAGAAAGTAAGGATACAGATATGATGTTACAAGTCGCACCTGGTACATAAAAACAGTCACGCAGAATCAATATCTGCCCAGTTGTCAGTCCTAGATGATATTCCCCTACGGATACAGCATACATGCTCATTCCGTTACAACCCTGAGAGTCATATCACCTTTCCTGATAACCCTACGGTTTCTCAGAGCCTGTAACGAATTACAGATATGAGATCCTGATCCGGTATCCAATACCCAGGAAGTAGGGTTAAGTGACATACAGTTCTCTATTACAAACACACCCGAAGCCGAAGCCACAACATGCTTCGAATTCTGGCTACTGGCTTTGCAAGCCCTGCAATCCTTCTGCCCATGTTCATTCCCGTAACAATAGGAACATCCCTTTTTTACTAGATCCAGTCCCGAAACTTCTGCCCTTCCTTTTCTTTCTACTTCCCTGGTTTCCTTCAGGGTAGTAGGTAGGGACTGTTGAACTAAGTCAGCATCTGACCCGTTCTTCAACGTGGTCTTCAGGTCCATGAGCTCGAAAGAGCTGGTCTCTGTAAGGACGTTGCCCCCTACAGATGACCCGATAGCCAACCTCGCTGGAAGCAATTTGTTCGAGGTCTCATATCTTGCGATACGAGATTGCTCTCCATATAAATCTTTGTTATGGAGGAAGATAGAAACTAAGTCCATCTTCTCGTGCTGCCTCTGGTATACACCATCAACTGAGGCTAACACGAGGCACTTGACTTTCGCATATTCCTTTTCCGATGTCTCGCGGATATGAATATCCGTGACATGGGAAACTGGACCTGAGACGGCAGGGGTTGGATCAGTCAAAAGGTGTCCCAGCTTGTCATGGGCAATGGACATCTGGACAGACCTTTGCCAGTCATAACAGTCAGATTCAGTCATTTTATTATCTAGATGTAACCTAGGTGCGGTCACTGGGTCGCTGCAATTAAGAGAGAGAGAAGAAAACACTCAGCATGATGCTCTTGCAAGTTTAGATTGGTTTTTAATTTATCTAAACAGGATGGCTCCCACTGTCTCTCGAATCCCTCCTCAAACCATAAAGGAAGAATTAGTCAGGATCAATCTCACCGTACAATTCTTGCTTAACCGTTCAGCCAGGCCAGTGTCGGTACTTCGAGGGAGCTTTTCCAACGCTTTCGCGAAGTTCCTTAATTAAGTAACCTCTTTTCCCTATGGGCGTAGCCCCGATAACACCTTTCTAGACACCTACTTGGTTTATAGCATTGATCGTTAAGTGAAAAAGTTCCTGAGGAGTAGCATATACTCACAGTAGGATCGGGATCCAAATATCATCGCGTGATAAAACCGAAGGAATCCTACCAGAATCATCACACTCCAAATTGTATGCAGCGCTAGCAAGTTTCAGTACTTATGAAACTCCCGATGTGGATTTTTGCCCCATGCTCTTATGATCTTGACTTTGGCCAACAAATCATAAGTCACATGTCAAGTTCTACCCGTCATTATCCAGGTTAATTTGAACCCACCCGCACATACCCTTGACTTTGGCCAACAAGGCAGTACGACTGTCCCAAACCAACGCATCTATCTATGCTACATATGAATACCCAATAGCTACCAAACACTGTGCCTTGACTTTGGCCAACAAACACAACTTGAATACTATTGACTATCCATACGAAATGACGGAGGGCTACGGATGGTTTTGGCGAAACCGTGAACGTAGTGAACTTGATATAATCGATGGAACGAGATAGCTTTTAAAAAGGAGTGGTTCAAGCTCCGCGTTTAAAATGCTGGTTTTTGAAAAGAACCGAGTGGTTTTAAAAGTGTTCCAACGACTTTTACTTGGTTTATTTTTCTTGCATTAGTCCCTTTAATGCGTCCTATCATTTAAATCCTACCATTGCAAAAAACAACCAAAATATGGCGTACGCTTATGCCATTCGCATTCGCCACGGGGCCCCGTCATCACCCGTTAGGTTACTTAACTAACGACAGAGCGGGGGCTAGGCTAGCGCGGCTGAAAAACATAAGCAATGCCTAAATAGTTATCATATATAGATATATAGCAATGATAGATATTACAGATCACAGATGAACACTTTGGATATACTAGGAATCCGCATTCCGTACGAGCCTGTAACGAAAAGCAGATTACACGGTCGCGATGAATAGCTAATACCCCACCCAAGACCCCTACGGGTGCGGCAAACTACCCCTCAAGTACCCAAAGCGAAGCAACCTCCCTCAACACCATGAGTAGGCCACTCGGCACTTCGGGATACCCGATAGTTTGTGCACCCCCTCCATAGGTCTATCCTAAGAGCAAAAACAGTAAAAAGAATTATACAATGACGGCTACAACCCCGACCCTGTTGTGCGGCCATACAAATAATATTACATCAATTTACAAATTTTACAATGAATGAAAGAAAAAGAAACTCTCATCTCACACCCATTCCCGGCTATTCATCCGCGACAATCCACCGAGTTCATATCCACAAACCATCAACATTACAGATCACAGATATGTATAACTCCCACTAATCGACTTATAGCGATTAGTAGACGTTCAATATATATATTACATCACAGATAATATCCATTAGCCAAAGTGTACGGAATACCGATCAAAATACGGATTTTTGACTACCCCAAAAGTCAATTTGCTCTCTGGAAAATCTGGGTAGAAAAATCATGTATTAAAAATCCCAAAACATCCAAACTAAAATACTGCAGAAAATCCGATCCAGTGCCGAGTCAAAACGGCGGCGGAACCGCGGCAAAATGCATGTCATTGCCGCGAAATCGCGGTCGTTTGATCGAATCACTGGTTCGTTTTTCTGCAGTATTTTCACAAAACCCTGAGATGATTTTTCATATATTTTAAATCACTTTTTGAGCAGTATGAAAATCGACAGAAACTAGAGGTTTTTGCGGATGTGTTTTGATACTTTTTTTCCGATCGATGTTCTAAACACTTTGCTAACTTACTAGTTTATGTTTAGCTAGTCTCTAATGCCAATGTAAGTCCACGTTGCTCACCCCGGTTCTTACGGGGAGGCGGAAACGGAGAAAAACAATAATTTTGGCGCAAGGCAACATGGACTAAAAGTCGAATCTTTGCTAAACTAGAAACTAGTAAACACTAAGTGGTTTAACTACTATGCTGTAGAAAGTATACCTCACGAATCCGGTCCTTCGGGTCTTCATTCCGCTGTCCCGCTCGTCCATCCAAGCTCCAAGAGTCGATCCGGACCTTGGGCACCTCCGCGGCTTTCTTGAGTCGAAGACGATCCACCCGAGAGATGTACACTAAGCTCCGCCTCAAGCCGAGGCAACTAGGGCAAAGTGATTGCTAGTCAAGAAGCCCTAGAATGTATAGAGGAGATGTATGGATGTGTTTGTCTTGTGGAATCCTTTTTCTCTCAACATATGAGATCAAAGGAAGAATCAAGAGGAGGAAGAAGGAGGAGCAACCATGGAAATGTTTCTCATTTCTTTTCTATGAGAGAGAATGAGAAATCACAAATGAAAAATCTTAACCAAGAGAAAACACAACCATGGTTGCAATAATACTCATTTTCATCATTACTAATCCCATCATGAAAAAGTTGATGGCTACAAATGACATGACCATTATCATAACAAAAAGAAAAAGAAAACCAAAGAATACTTTAGATCTTTCAAGAAGATCTTAGTCAACTTTGGTCAAACGGTCAACAAAGTCAAGATGGTCAAATGGTCAATGCAATTAGCCACAACATAATTATCAATAAGAGGATTAGTAAATAATGCCCCCGGCTCATAATGGTTTTGACCGAACCAACTGTCAAAACCCTAATGAGGCACCACCTCCTTCATCGCTCCTCAAAAATGTGCATACACACCCGCATCCGCATTCCGTAGAATGCGAATGCACAGAAGACAAATCAAATCCATCTGTGCAATACTAGGATCTGGCTTAAACCAAAGCCCACTAGTATTGCCTGTCCGAACAGCATACGCACACAAGTGTACGTAAGTGATCGTAGCCCTGCCGTAAAACCATACGGCCTCTACACGTTTCGCTCAGTGCAGGGAAACTCTCTGTGTGGGACTCTAAAGACTCGACATGACGCCGGCAGTGGGTTTAACCACAGACCGCAAGCGGCACTAGCTGTACGTAACGGTCCCCAGGTAGATGTCGATAAGAAGGCCGATGTGGTAAACCCATCCGAACTCCTACTGAGCCTGTATGTGACAATCTCCGTACAGTCCGGTCTGTTCGTCCGATACATCGCATGGCGGGCCTAGAGGGGCGGTAAACGTCAGTCCCCTAATAGCGGTACAAGTCGTGTCAGAGTGAAGCCCAAAACACCCTGAGATAACACTGGAAACCTACCAGTATATCTCGCTTGCCCTGGCCAGGGACTACTCGTGTAATGGCTCTCCTAGACACAGCGCGATGTCAACCCCCAATACCGGGAGAGATGAATCATGTCTAACCGTCACTGCCTCCAAGTGCTTCAGGACTGCACCCAACTACTACCTGTTTGCACGACTCCTTTGAGCCGTGGTAGGGTAGTAATCTAAGTACAGTGAGAACACACTCGAGGCGAAGTGACAGTGTCAAGTCGGCGGACTAAGCTGTACTCATGTCACCTGGGAACTGATAAGTGACGATAGGTATAATACCAACCAACAGTTCCCGACGAGTCCTGTCCAGTGTACTCGTAACCTAACGAGCACCCGCATACTATCTCAAGTACGACGTACTGACGGCTGTGGGACAGACCGTCTCCCCCGCTGGGATGAGAAGCGCATACGCTAGTCTACTCCGGAGTATCGATGCCCTGTCTCGATAGTCCTATAACTAGGGACATGTATAAGGATGTGCTTATGGATTACCCAGCCCCCATGAGTGTGAGCGCCATCACAACGCTGGTAATCAAGCAAAGATCCTAAGGGCTCTACTAATATGTATATAAGTGATATGCTAAAAGAAACACATGCACATATTGAAGTAGAGACAAACCAAGTAGCATACTACCATTTTGAGCAAGATTGTCTATACAACTGTGAATATCCCAAGCTTCCATCAAGTAATATACAAGTTAGTATGATACAGTAATGGCGTCTAGGGCATATACACTAACACTCAATTCGTCTCGACCTCCAGGAAAATCAGTGTCCTTGGCAAAACCTCGATTCAGGGAAATCGGTGTCCTTGACGAGATCATCTCAATTCGCGTCGACTCGCCAGGAAATCAGTGTCTATGCAGGAATACCTCGATTCGTCTTGACCTCCAGGGAAATCAGTTTCCTTGGCAATATCTCGATTCAGTGAAATCAGCGTCCTTGACGAGAACATTTCGATTCGCGTTGACACGCAGAGAAATCAGTGTCTTTGCAGGAATACCTCGATTCGTCTCGACTCCCAGGGAAATCAGTGTCCTTGGCAAATATCCCGATTCAGGGAAATCAGCATTCTTGACGAGAACATCTCGATTCGCGTCGACCCGCAGAGAAATCAATGTCTTTGCAGGAATACCTCGATTCGTCTCAACCCCGGGGAAATCAACGTCCTTGGAAAATATATCGATTCGGGGAAATCGGCGTCCTTGACGAGAGCATCTCGATTCGCGTCGACCCGCAAGGAAATCAGTGTCTTTGTAGGAATACCTCGATTCGTCTCGACCTCCACGGAAATCGGTGTCCTTGGCAAAATCTCGATTCATGGAAATCAGTATCCTTGGCGAGAACCTCTCGATTCGCGTCAACCTGCAGAGAAATCAGTGTCTTTGCAGGAATACCTCGATTCGTCTCGACCCCCAGGGAAATCAGTGTCCTTGGCAAAAACCTTGATTCAAGGAAATCAGCGTCCTTGGCGAGAACCTCGATTCCTGTCGACCCGCAGAGAAACCAGTGTCTTTGCAGGAATACCTCGATTCGTCTCGACCCCCAAGGAAATCTGTGTCCTTGGTAAAATCTTGATTCAGGGAAATCAGTGTCCTTGGCGAGAACCTCGATTCGCGTCGACCCGCAAGGAAATCAGTGTCTTTGCAGGAATCTCTCGATTCATCTCAACCCCAGAGAAATCAGTGTCCTTGGCAAAAACCTCGATTCATGGAAATCAGCATCCTTAGCAAGCATCTCGATTCACGTCCACCCGCAAGGAAATCATTGTTTTTGCAGGAATACCTCGATTCGTCTCGACCTCCAGGGAAATCAGTGTCCTTGGCAATATCTCGATTCAGGGAAATCAGCGTCCTTGACGAGAGCATCTAGATTCTCGTCGACCCGCAAGGAAATCAGTGTCTTTGCAGGAATACCTTGATTCGTCTCGAACTCCAGGAAAATCAGTGTCCTTGGAAATATCTCGATTCAAGAAAATCGGCGTCCTTGACGAGAACATCTCAATTCGCGTCGACCCGTAGAGAAATCAGTGTCTTTGCAGGAATACCTCGATTTGTCTCGACCCCCAGGGAAATCAGTGTCATTGGCAAATATCTCGATTCATGGAAATCAGCGTCCTTGACGAGAACATCTCGATTCGCGTTGACCCGTACAGAAATCAGTGTATTTGCGAGAATACCTCAATTCGTCTCAACCCCGGGGAAATCAGTGTCCTTGGCAAATATCTCGATTCAGGGAAATCAGCGTCCTTAACGAGAACATCTCGATTCGCATCGACCTGCAGAGAAATCAGTGTCTTTGCAGAAATCTCTCGATTCGCGTCGACCCGCAAGGAAATCAGTTTCTTTGCAGGAATCTGTCGATTCGTCTCAACCCCAGGGAAATCAGTGTCCTTAGCAAAACCTCTCGATTTAGGGAAATCTGCGTCCTTGGCGAGAACCTCTCGATTCATGTCGACCCGCAAGGAAATCTGTGTCTTTGCAGGAATCTCTCAATTCGTCTCAACCCCAGGGAAATCAGTGTCCTTGGCAAAAACCTCGATTCAGGGAAATCAGCGTCCTTGACGAGAACCTCGATTCACGTCGACCCGCAGAGAAATCAGTGTCTTTGCAGAAATCTCTTGATTCCCGTCGACTCGCAAGGAAATCAGTGTCTTTGTAGGAATCTGTCGATTCATCTCAACCCCAGAGAAATCAGTGTCCTTGGCAAAACCTTTCGATTCAGGGAAATCATCGTCCTTAGCGAGAACCTCTCGATTCGTGTCGACCCGCAAGGAAGTCAGTGGCTTTGCAGAAATCTCTCAATTCGTCTCGACCCCAGGGAAACCAGTGTCCTTGGCAAAATATCTCGATTCAGGGAAATCAGCGACCTTGACGAGAACCTCTCGATTCGCGTCGACCCACAAGGATATCAGTGTCTTTGCAGGAATCTCTCGATTCGTCTTGACCTCAGGGAAATTAGTATCCCTGCGCATGAAAAGAAAATTCTCTTGTGAGATCCTTACGACTCTCAAGAGAAAACGCACTTAGGAGTCCTCACGACTCTTAAGGAGAAAATACACCTACGGGATCCTCTCGACCTGTAGGGAAAAAAATCCTTATGAGACCCTCATGGCTCATAAAGTTGAAAAGTCTTAGGTGGCAGATCCTAACCCTGTCTCATAAGCCATCGCTGCCCTGCAAGAAGGTTAAGATGGACTATCCATGGGCCATACTCTCCCAATTCGAAATCGATAAGGAGAGAAACAACCACTTACGAGTCCTCTCGACTTGTAAGCAAAACAATTCTCTTGTGAGATCCTTACGACTTTCAAGAGAAAACGCACTTAAGAATCCTCACAATTCCTAAGTAAAAATTACACCTACGGGATCCTCTCGAGTCGTAGAGAGAAAAATCTTTATGAGACCCTCACGGCTCATGAGGTTGAAAAGTCTTAGGCAGCAGACCTGAACCTACTTCCTAAGCCATCGCTAACCTACAAAGAGGTCAAGAACTGTTATCTATCGTCTACAGGGCACACTTGCCAAAGTTATATGCCACTGAAATGGAGGAGTTACTCATGAGCAAGTAAATTACTTCACGCCAGATTAAGACACAAAGAAATCAAAGGGTGCAGCCCATGGGGCTGAGGGTTTGGAACTATATCCCTTAAGAGTTGAGATTTGAGTCAATGATAAATGACGACGCTTGTGACCGCTCGATATTTTCTTAGATTAAGATTCTGAAAGTTATATACCGACTTGAAACCGGTCATACGCTATGAATTACTCTGCATTACTTCACCCATGTACATACTTACGTGGGCAAAGTAGTAGGGGGTCAATTGTTCCCTCCAAAATCTTCGGCCAAGAGCTATTTGTTCCTGTTTATGCTGGCTTAAGTTTCATTTACAGATATGTATGAAACCAGGCTCATTCATATACGCACATGCACACATCAGTGGAAGAACATGTGTTCAATGAAAAAAACAAAGCATTTAATTGAACATTTTATTCTACAGGAAATAGATCACTAAACATGGGATCGAAAGTACAGGGATTTACAAAACTATGAATAAAGTTATCTAACTCCCTCTCTGCCTTCTCCACCATGACAAAGCGGCGATCTTCACGAAGAGTAGCTACCCATCGGTCAGCACCGCACCCATCAGCAAAGGCAGACATGACGACCCGTTGAGCCCGTATCTGGCTTAGCAGCCGAACAAAGAGATCCCTAAGAGCCGTGGTGATCAAAAGTGCCTCATGGAAGCACTTGATCTTGTTTTCCGCGGCGTCGAGCATTGCCGGAGTCATCTCCACCGGAGGAGGGGGAATATCATTGATCACAGACAAGAAAACCATCCGGAGCCAAATGGAGACGATGGGGAGAGGAGATCTTATACGAGTCAAGAGCTCGTGCAGCACCATGTCGTATTGGTCATCCGTAAGAGTAGGGTTCACTAAGCGTGGAGCAAAATGAGGAACAATTTCTTCAATGGGTACCTTCCATGGCTGACGGCGAGCATGTGGCCGATTACAAGCCATAACTCTTCTCTGTTAAAATGATTCTCTGAAAATGAGAGAGAAGAGAAGCATTGCTTCAGATTATGAAGGGAGACATTTAAGTCTAGGCACAGAAAATATTGTGTATGATGGAACTATTTCCAAGCTCTGGGAAAAAGAAGTTTGACTCAGGAAAAGCGGAGAAGGAAGGTGAAAAGACACCTTCAGTAATGAGGAAGCGCCTCACGTGCAAAGCACGAGAGCGCCGAGCGCCAAGAGCGCCAGCGCCATGAGACAAAGACTCCGAGGCAGTGCATCACGTGAAAATCATGAGAGCGCTGAGCGCCTGTTGGAGATAGTGCCCTCAGAGTCAATTATTGGATCACAGGCACGTGATTGCAATGGTTGAGGGAGGACCTATCCCGGTAGAACAGTCTTACTCAAGATGATAGTATGCTATCTGGTTTACCTTTATCATCGTGTACTGCTTTAGGTGATCTGACAGGTCGCTATTACACATTGATAGAGCCCCTAGGATTCTTGCTTGACTGCCAGCAGTATGAGGGCGATCATATACGTGAGAGCTGGTAGTCTATAAGCACATCCTTAAAAGGTCCCTAGTCGTGGGAGTTTCGAGATAGGGCATCAATACTCCAGAGTAGACTAGTGTATACAGTCGAGACCCCGACGAGGGGCGGTGGCCGGTCTCACAAGCCACTGGTGTCAGTTGGTTCACCTAAGATGTATACAGGTGCTCATTGGGTTATAAGTACACCGGACAGGACTCGCCGGGAACATGCTAGTTGGTCTTATACCTGACGTCAGATAGCAGTTCCCTGGTGACATGTGTACAGGTTAGTTCATCGACCTGAGGATCGTCTTTGTCTCGTGTGAGTTCCCACTGTACTTTGATTACTACCCTACCACGCTCAAAGGAGACGTGCAAACAGGTTTTAGTTGGGTACAGCCCCGAGCCACATGGAGGCAGTGAGCGGATCTTCAGGGGTTCGTCTCTCCCGGTATTGGGGGTGAGGTCGCGCTGTGTCTAGGAGAGCCAGTACATGAAAGTCCTTGGCCAAGGCAGGAGATTTACTGGTAAGTATTCCAGTAGTATCTCAGGGTGTTCTGGGCTACACTCCGACACGACTTGTACCGCTTTTGGGGGTCTGACTTTTACCAACCCCCTAGGCCCGCCATGCGATGCTCATAGACGAACGGACCGGACTGTACGGATATTGTCACTGACAGGCTCAGTAGGGAGTCAGGATGAGTTCGCTCACAGACGTCCCTTTTGGTCAATACCTGGTAGCCCGTTACGTATAGGCTAATACCTCTGACGTGCTAGTGGTTAAATCCACAACCAATGTATTGACGAGTCTTTAGAGTCCCCCACAGACCAGTTTCTCAAGTTTTCGGGCGAAACGCTGTAGAGGCCGTATGGAGATATGGCAGGGTTCGATCAGATACGTGCGGTATTGCATGGATCATGATCGAACGGTAAATACTAGCGGGCTTTGGTTTAAGCCGGATCCTAGTATTGTACAGTGTAGATTTTGTCTCAGTGCATTTGTATTCGGTCGGAATACAAATACGAGTATGTATATACAGTAGCGGGGTTTTCCTGTAATTTATTACGGGATCAGTTTTATGGAGTTGCCAGTTTGCTTTCCGTTTCGGCCATTTTTCTTTGTATCTTTCATTGGCCGAAGATTGGTCAAGGATGGCTTATTTGCATTTGTGCAAATAAGCATTAGTGGAGAGTGTTCTTTGCACTTTGTTGCTTCATGATAGCTCTTGTTGACCTTGACTTGTTCACTTCATCATTGCTTGACTTCTATCTTCATGACGGCATGACTTTTGGAAGTGATGATTGTTGATGGAGTGTTGGTTTAGGCTAGTAATCATTTCTTTGCATGATAGCCTTTTCTCTCTCTCTCTCTTGGATTATGCTTGTGGCTACCTCATTCTCACTCACTCACTCTCCCCACTTACATGGCCGGCCAAAGATAATGAGAGGCTGCCCATTATTTTTGTGAGGGATTTTTGTTCTCTTGAGGCTTCAAAAAAATCCCACAAGTTCCATCTCCAAAACTTCATTCCTCCATCATCTCAAAAGGCAACTTCCTACAACCCCAAGGAGACATAGCTCACTACACTACTCTACAGCAAACCTTGGGCACGTCGACTCGCCAACTTCGTGCCCGAATTGCCTCGGACCAGAGGTGGGAGCCCGTAAAAGAAGCCGGCGATGTGGTGCCCTTCCGGCGAGGAGGCGACGACCGGAGTTTCCGCGGGGAGATCGGGACGACGACGAGAAGACCGGAGGACACGGATCACTCGGTATATCTCTCTACCCCTTCTTGTTAGCTAGGACTAGTTTAATGGCCCGATCCGGGTTTATAGTGCGCGGTGGTGCCGGTTTAAAAAGTTTAAAGAAAAACATCGCTTCCGCATTCCGGCGTCGGATTGACGGCTGGGGCGCCGCCATGCACTTACAGTGGTATCAGAGCCTCGCCATTAACCTAGTCTTACTTTGTCTAGTGTGTTTACATTTCCGATCGAACAAATATTCCAAAACCGTGTTTTTCCATGCAACAGTTCTCTGTCGAAATTTTTTTGTCTCGAAATTTTTTTCAGGTAGTTGCAGAATGATGTACAGAGAAAGATAAGACTTCTGTGAAAATTTGGTAAGCTGATACTGTAGGATGACCGCGGAACAGCGGCCAAACCCCCCTTCTGGCCGCGGTTTCGCCGCAGTACAGTGCCTTCAGTGCACCAATTTTTCATAGTGATCGTTTTGCACGGAAATATGGGTTTTGGAACATTCTTTTTGGGCCCAGAATTTCTTTATGTGCTGCAGTAGTGCTTGGGGCCCACTTGGTAAAATTTGATCGATCGAAAATTTTAAACACATTAGTTCACAGTATTTACATTATATCTGCGACCGTGAATGTCACTTGATCGGTAAATCCTTTCTAACTGCTATAGCCCGGTTAGACGGATTTGCGAACGTGACTTTCACGTTGATGTTCTGTGATTGTGCTGTGATGTTGCGGATTGGTCGTGGGTGATAGCCTGGATGCAATGCTAGTACAGTTTTTGTTGTATTATGTACATTTGATATTGCGGGGCGAGCGTCCGACATGTGGGCTGCCGTCACTGCCTGTTTGTATTATTCTTTTGGGGCACGACCAGGTTGCGGTCGATGTACCCGCTGTATGTATATTTTACTTTCTGTACTAGGATTGCCCCGTGGAGGGGTGCACGGATAGCCGGATTCTAGAGGGCAACAAGCCCGCATCTCATGGCATTGAGACAGAGGGGGCTTCACTCTAGAATTGGCGGGCTATTCGCCGCACTCGTAGGGGATACAGGTTGACCCAGGAGAGGTGCCCAAGTTACCGGATTCCGTGAAGTGCTGGGTGGTCCATTCACGTTGCTGAAGGGGGCTGCCTCGCTTCATGTTTTAGCGGGTAACTTGCCGCGCCCGTAGGGGTCTAGGATTTCATTACACAGGCTATCCACACGACCAGGGGAACCTCGGGTTTCAGTAGCGGCTCTGTGAAACCCGGGGATCCCAGATATCTATATTGTTATGTGATGCTGTACATTTCTGTGATGTTGCATTTTATCACGCCTTGAGCGAAATATTATATATTGATATATATACTAGTAGATGTATATGTTTTGCATCCGCGCTAGTCCAATCCCCGCTCTGTCGCTAGTTAGCTGACCTAACGGGTAATGACGGGACCAAGTGGCGAATGCGGATGGCATATACGTACATCAATTTATTTTCGTTCTTTATTGGTGTGATCAATTGATGGGACTGCGTTGATTCGGATCAATGCAAGTTAAAACAAACCTAATCTGATGTTGTTGGAACACTTTTCAAAAAGCTGTTATTGCAAGGACGTTCACTTTTGTTTTGCATCGTGGTATTCAGTTGGAATATCCTGCTCCTCAGTCGACGAGGCAAGGCCGAGATCCCTTCACCGGGAGTGACCCCTTGGACAAAAGTTTGCGTCAGGGCAATAACTTCACTATAGCCGATTACTTTTGTTTTGCATCGTGGTATTCAGTTGGAATATCCTGCACCTCATTCTACGGGGAAAGAGCCGAGATCCCTTCACCGGGAGTGACCTCTTTAGCAAAGGTTTTCGTCACTATATTTTTTAAAAGCTATCCGTTCCTTCAACGATATCAAGTTCATTACGTTAAAGGTTTTCGCCAGAAACCATTCGTAGCCCTCCGTTATTTCACATGGATAGTCAATCAGTATTCAAGCTATGTTTGTTGGCCAAAGTCAAGGCATAGTGATTGGTAGCTATTGGGTATTTATGTGCAGCATAGATAGATGCGTTGGTTTGGGGCAGTCGTATAGCCTTGTTGGCTAAAGTCAAGGGCTTGTGCGGGTGGGCTCAAATTAACTTGGAGAATGACGGGTAGAACTTGACATGTGACTTATGATTTGTTGGCCAAAGTCAAGGTCATAAGAGCATGGGGCAAAAATCACATCGGGGGTTTCAAAAGAAACTGAAACTTGCCAGATATGCGCATACCTTCTGGAGTATGATAGCGTGAGCGGATTCCGTCACGTTATCATGCGGTGATAGTTGGATCCCGATTCCCACTGATGAGTTGGTTTACTCCTTGGGTGATCCCGACTAATTCTTCTTTCTGGTTTGGGGAAGAATTTGACGGTACAGTGGGAGGTTTCCTGATTAGATAAAGTGATAACCATTCTGATCTAGGTTAGAGTGCACGCTGAGTGTTTCTTTTCTCTCTCTCTCTGGCAGCGACCATTGACCCGACCCTAGACTATGACTCAGAGACCAAGTTAACCGAACCTTCTTAAACACTGGCTTTTGGATTGTCAGAGTTGCATACCTCATTGCCACTCCTACTTTTACCCTTTTCTCCAGGACACCCCGTATTACTACGAACGTCCACTTCCATTGGACAAAACCATCGTATGGTTATTTACGAACTCGAAGGGATTTATTCGAGGATGGTTTCCGGTTCTAGAGAAAACGAATAGGACTATTCAGTTGTCTTTTCCTTTTTACCTTCTCTCAAGTTGCGAGTACTCCTTGGTTTAGGAGATAGTACACCTATTACGCAAATTGGATAGTCTTCTTCCAAACCATAGGCAGGTGCCGAACGGTGGGGAATGAAGAAACCAATTAGCATAACTATGGTGTACAGAAGGTATTACGTAAAGACAAAGAAAGGGATTAGAAGGAGGGCAAAGTAAATTATGACTGATATTCACGACCAAACCAAGTATTTCATTACCACTCCCACATCATCTTTGTATTTCTCCAGAACACTCCTTATCACTACGAAGATCCACAGTTATTTGGATACTCCATCGTATGGTTATATACGAACTCGAAAGGAACTTGTTCCAGTTCGGGGATGGATTCTGGTTCAGGAGAAATAGAAATAAGGTTTATTCGGTTGTCCTTTATCTTCACCTTCTCTCGCATTGCGAGTGTTCCTTGGATTAGGCCAGTACACCCATTATGCTTATTGGATAGTCTTCTTCCAAACCATAGGCTGGTGCCGAACGGTAGGGAAGGAAGAAAACCATTTGGCCTAAAGGGGTGTGCAGAAGGTAATGACTAAAGACATATAAATGGATTTGGAGAGGTGGCAAAGAATTACACAGTTACAGTTGTGAATCTAGATAATGGAAGAGGCATTACTAGGAATACCGGGATACCCTATCGAAACATTTCAATGTTTCAGTTTCACTGTGTACTGTTAAAAGAAAACTGATTTCCCAATTAGACACTTGCTCCAGGGTATGTATTTACCAGGTATGATTCTCACATCTGTATGGTTTTACAGATGATGAGTGGGAGTAAGTTATTGGGAATTAGGTGATCATCCTCATTATATCGGAATTCGTTGCAATCGGTGATATTTGAGGAAATCGCCTGGGTTGTTTGCCGGTCGGCAAATATCTGGTTTTGAATATCCGCTGTCATGCACCAATTTCAAATTGATATATCTGTACGTCTATTTTTATAGAGTGAGATATACCTTTTTGAAATTATGTCTATGACATTTATCTATATCAGTTGATGGTTAGGTAAGGAGCATTAAACAGCGGTGTAATTCTTCTTAACCATAAGTACAGTTTTCAACCTACAACACACAGGGAGTGAGTTTTAGACTCAAGGGACTTGTACAGAGTATTGTATGTTTTCCAGCGTCCATGAGGACAAAGGGGTTGGTTCTCATACTATATTCGGTTTACTTATCACTTCTCTAGTTTTTAGACAGGTGTTTCGTAGAAACACAAGGTCTGAGTTTTGAGAAGTTATAGGTTTATGAATAAAGTAGAGAACCAGATGTTGCAAGTATCGGGATTCTTCAAGGTGATCGAAGATGTAGAAACTTGTGTGTGGTATTCAGTTGATAGTAATGATTAAGAGAACTTGCTTCTCTTTCAGGTTACTCATAATTGGAAGTACTCCTAAGTTGAGTAACGTTGATCGGCCTCTCTTCCATTTAGTTGACATGCACTGGAGACAGATGCATGATTTGAATCTGGTTCAATTAAATCAGTGCCTCTGTTTCTATATTGGATATAGAACAGTTCATATCTTGACATTGTTAAGGTACGGGGAGTTGTCCAGCTTATGCTTAAAACCAGACTCTGGATGACTCAAGGCACGTTTCCGTAATGGCTGTTTGTGGGTTGACCCGGGCTATGACATGGGTTGATTTTCTACCATCTGGAAGATCAATAGTGATATTGTTCTTGACTCGCCACAGTTTTAATAAAAATGGATTTTTTCAGAAAACAGTAGTGGGAGTATGGTAGAACTGGAAGCGATTCCAGAACCACAAACGATTGCTGAAGATTTGATAGGAACTTAAAGATTCAATCTGGTTTGACATTCCATTGGCCACTCCGCAGATATGGTGGGTAACCTCAGGCACCCGAGAGGTACTTCGGTATGCTCAAGGACGGTGGCAGAGAGGTTCTTGTTTACCCACACTTGCCATTGCTGTTGTTCCAGGCTGCGAGACCCGGCGGGAGGATGAGTATAGCGTCGTTCTAAACTAGCTTTAGAAGTGTACGTCTATATGACTCTGCCAGAGGGTTGTCATGGTCAGTGGGAGCAGCGGAAGCATTGGTTGACAAATGACTTATGTCTATTTATAGACTAAAGCAGATGTAGCGGAGATAGATCATCTATTTCTGATGTGACAGTCATAGATTTGACTTCATCAGAATAGGGGATGGATCTGTTAAGAAGGTAGTAGGGTGTGATGTCCTGTTATTTGGATGACATACACAGAGTAGGAAGTGATATTCCTATACTACGATCGGTTATACTTTGGTCGTCACACAGTAGTTTCTCCACATGGGACCTGGACATTATATCAGACATACTGGTTACTAGATCTATCGTTTTAGATCTAGATTTGGGCGGTTTCCCAATTAAGGGTACTTATACAGCATTCTATGAGTATTTAGAATGGACGACTCCTGGCACGGTAGTGTACCTGCAGGTGATGGAGTCACCCTCTCTAAAGGTGTCTTACAGACTAAAGGGGAGGGATGTGCATGATTGGCAGATCACTTGCTTAGGCAATTGAATCAATCATGAGATGTCAAGTACCACACCAGATGTTGTTCTTGCAGTAGATACAATAAGTTGACATTAATCCAATCCTGGAGAAACAGTCGGAAGCAGTTTTAAAACATAAGTGGATGTTCTAGGGATATGATAACGACAGCCTCATTCGGGAGACAGTTATCATTCCAGGCTTACAAGGTGACTTGGACGACAGGGAGGTTGTCAGAGTTATAGTTTTCCTTCTGACGACGGGCAGTATTTTGGACAGGTAGTCCAAGGCAATACTGAGGGTGGCATGGCGCAGGATACTGATTAAGTTCAGTTGACGATACAGTCTAAGAAGTTTGGATTTGGAGTTCATTTATGAGCTAGGTCCCATCAGACATCCAGACACATTCTAAGACAGGTATTGCTCATTTCGGGAGATGGCTTTCTCCGCGAACTTGAGATATAGAGAGACATAGAAAGAAACTTCAAAGCGGATCCACTCACTGAGGCTATTCCTCGAACGCAATAGTTTCGCAAACGAGCCTTGTGAGACTGACTAGTAGAGAAGTTGGGTGTTCGGTATCACACGGGCTGTGAGTATGCGACATCGCAATAATTAGCCTTGAGTGCAAGTGGGAGATTGTTGGAGATAGTGCCCTCAGAGTCAATTATTGGATCACAGGAATGTGATTGCAATGATTGAGGGAGGACCTATCCCGGTAGGACAGTCTTACTCAAGATGATAGTATGCTATCTAGTTTACCTTTATCATCGTGTACTGCTTTAGGTGACCTGACAGGTCGCTATTACACGTTGATAGAGCCCCTAGGATTCTTGCTTGACTGCTAGCAGTATGAGAGCGATCATATACGTGAGAGCTGGTAGTCTATAAGCACATCCTTAAAAGGTCCCTAGTCGTGGGAGTTTCGAGACAGGGCATCGATACTCCAGAGTAGACTAGTTTATACAGTCGAGACCCCGACGAGGGGCGGTGGCCGGTCTCATAAGCCACTGGTGTCAGTTGGTTCACCTAAGATGTATACAGGTGCTCATTGGGTTATGAGTACACCGGACAGGACTCGCCGGGAACATGCTAGTTGGTCTTATACCTGACGTCAGATAGCAGTTCCCTGGTGACATGTGTACAGGTTAGTTAATCGACCTGTGGATCGTCATTTGTCTCGTGTGAGTTCCCACTGTACTTTGATTACTTCCCTACCACGCTCAAAGGAGATGTGCAAACAGGTTTTAGTTGGGTACAGTCCCGAGCCACATGGAGGCAGTGAGCGGATCTTCAGGGGTTCGTCTCTCCCGGTATTGGGGGTGAGGTCGCGCTGTGTCTAGGAGAGCCAGTATATGAAAGTCTTGGCCAAGGCAGAAGATTTACTGGTAAGTATTCCAGTAGTATCTCAGGGTGTTCTGGGCTACACTCCGACACGACTTGTACCGCTTTCGGGGGTCTGACTTTTACCAACCCCCTAGGCCCGTCATGCGATGCTCATAGACGAACGGACCGGACTGTACGGATATTGTCACTAACAGGCTCAATAGGGAGTCAGGATGAGTTCGCTCACAGACGTCCCTTTTGGTCAATACCTGGTAGCCCGTTACGTATAGGCTAATACCTCTGACATGCTAGTAGTTAAATCCACAACTAATGTATTGACGAGTCTTTAGAGTCCCCCACAGACCAGTTTCTCAAGTTTTCGGGCGAAATGTTGTAGAGGCCGTATGGAGATATGGCAGGGTTCGATCAGATACGTGCGGTATTGCACGGATCATGATCGGACGGTAAATACTAGCGGGCTTTGGTTTAAGCCGGATCGTAGTATTGTACAGTGTAGATTTTGTCTCAGTGCATTTGTATTTGGTCGGAATACAAATGCGAGTATGTCTATACAGTAGCGGGGTTTTCCTGTAATTTATTACGGGATCGGTTTTATGGAGTTGCCAGTTTGCTTTCTGTTTTGGCCATTTTTCTTTGTATCTTTCATTGGCCGAAGATTGGTCGAGGATGGCTTATTTGCATTTGTGCAAATAAGCATTAGTGGAGGGTGTTCTTTGCACTTTGTTGCTTCATGATAGCTCTTGTTGACCTTGACTTGTTCACTTCATCATTGCTTGACTTCTATCTTCATGACGGCATGACTTTTGGAAGTGATGATTGTTGATGGAGTGTTGGTTTAGGCTAGTGATCATTTCTTTGCATGATAGCCTTTTCTCTCTCTCTCTTGGATTATGCTTGTGGCTACCTCATTCTCACTCACTCACTCTCCCCACTTACATGGCCGGCCAAAGATAATGAGAGGCTGCCCATTATTTTTGTGAGGGATTTTTGTTCTCTTGAGGCTTGAAAAAAATCCCACAAGTTCCATCTCCAAAACTTCATTCCTCCACCATCTCAAAAGGCAACTTCCTACAACCCCAAGGAGACATAGCTCACTACACTATTCTACAGCAAACCTTGGGCACGTCGACTCGCCAATTTCGTGCCCGAGTTGCCTCGGACCTGAGGTGGGAGCCCGTGAAAGAAGCCGGCGATGTGGTGCCCTTCCGGCGAGGAGGCGACGACCGGAGTTTCCGCGGGGAGATCGGGACGACGACGAGAAGACCGGAGGGCACGGATCACTCGGTATATCTCTCTACCACTTCTTGTTAGCTAGGACTAGTTTAATGGCCCAATCCGGGTTTATAGTGCGCGGTGGTGCCGGTTTAAAAAGTTTAAAGAAAAGCATCGCTTCCGCATTCCGGCGTCGGATTGACGGCCGGGGCGCCGCCGTGCACTTACAGCGCCAGCGCTATGAGTCAAAGACTCTGAGGTAGCGCATCACGTGCAAAGCACGAGAGAGCAGAGTGCCAGCGCTAAAGAGTCAAAGACCCTGAGGCAGCGCCTCACGTGCAAAGCACGAGAGTGCTGAGCGCCAGCGCTAAAGAGTCAAAGACTCTGAGGCAGCGCCGCGCATGCAAAGCACAAGAGCGCTGAGTGCCAACGCTAAAGAGTCGAAGACTCTGAGGAAGCGTCTCACGTGCAAGGCACGAGAGCGCTGAGAGCGTCAACACTAAAGAGTCAAAGACTATGAAGCAGCGTCTCACGTGCAAGGCACGAGAGCGCTGAGAGCGTCAACGCTAAAGAGTCAAAGACTCTGAAGCAGCGCATCACGTGCGAAGCACTAGAGCGCTGAGTGCCAAGCGCTAAGAGTCAAAGACTCTGTGACAACACATCACGTGCAAAGCATGAGTGGCGCCAGAACTAAATGTTCTCCACCGTTGGATCAAAGATCCAATGAAGATGAAAAATCATCAAAATTCATAATAAAATTCTGTTGAGAAAATACTCCTCAAATCTTTCCAAACAGGAAAGATTGTGCTCTGTAAATCAGAGCACCGTTGGATCAAAAATCCAATGGTGATTAAAAATCACCAGGATACAGAATAAGTTCTGTATGGGAAAATATTTTCCCAATCTTGTTAATAACGAGAAAATTGTCTTTTGTAAAACAGAAGCCTTAGGATCAAAGATCCAATGGTAGGGAAACATCCCCAAATCAATCAGAGAAAGATTTCCTTAATTGATTCAACAAATCAGCCTCCCCTATATAAAGGACCCATGACTTCAGGTCTTGTAGAGAGAGACCTCCCCATAAGTTCTCAAATTGAAAGAAGAAGAACACGGAAGAATCCCCCCATAAATTTGAAGTCCTCAGAAAAGAAAAAAAGAAGAGAAAGCTCTAAGAAGAACCTTCTTCAAGATAAATAAGAAGAAGAGAGATCATAACATCTCCCCCATATTGAAGAGCTCAACTCTCACATCAGAAGAACTTAGTTCTTTTTCTAGATCACAGATCTATAAGACCAAGTTTTTCACAAAAAATAGAAGAGATCAAAGCATCTCTTCATAAAAAAAGAAGAATTTAGTTCTTCGATTAATGAGACAAAGTCTCCCATCAAGAAAAACAAAAGAGATCATAATATCTCTTCATAAAGAAGAACTTAGATCTATGGGACAAAGTCTCTAATAAACGAGAACTTAATTCTTAGAGCACAGAACTGATCGGAGCTGCAAAAGAAGCGCCTTAGCGCTCCAAGTCTGGCGCTCAGCACCAAGCACGCCACGTGCTCATCACGTGGGCGCTATTCTAAAAGAATCACCTTAGCACTCCAGGTTTGGTGCTCAGCGCCAAGCGCTCCACGTGCTCCTCACGTGGGCGTTGAGGAAACATAAAGCGCTCTGTAAATAAAGCGCTCTGCGCCATAAAGAGTGTTCAACACCCAATAAAAAATAAAAGAAATAGGGGTGTCAGAACCCAAATTAATGCTCAGCATTATCGAACCAAAAGGGACTGAGACCAAACAAATGTTCAACATTTTATTCAAATCTGAGTGGATTGAGCCCAAGTTAGCCATAAGTCCTCAATTCAGATTAACTGAGCCCATGTGCTCACAATCTCTTTAATCGGTCTTAGTCCCAAATCTTGACTACAGATCTCTCAACCAACATTGGTTCAAGGGTACATCTCTTCACACCTCTGATATGTGTCATTGTAATTCTTCAACGTCTTCAGAGAGGTGGTGGGTCCCGACAACCAGAAATTCTACAGAATATGAGGTCTTTAAACCCCATAGACTACGATGTCTTTAAACCGGCTTATGAGGTCCTTAAACTCATGGACTATAATGTCCTTAAACCCAATGGACCATAATGTCCTTAAACTAACTATGGATCGCAACGTCCCTAAACTAAACTCTATGGACTATGATGTTCTTAAACTCCACGGACTATGATGTCCTTAAACCATGGACCGCAACGTCCGTAAACTAAACTCTATAGACTATGACGTCTTTAAACCGTGGACTATGATGTACTTAAACTCCATGGACTATGATGTCCTTAAACCCAATGGACCGCAATGTCCCTAAACTAAACTCTATGGACTATGAGGTCCTTAAGCTCATGGACTGTGATTTCTTTAAACCCAATGGACCGCAACGTCCCTAAACTAAACCCCACAGACTATGATGTCTTTAAACACATACTATGATGTTTTTAAACTCCATGGACTACGATATCCTTAAACCAAATGGACCGCAGCGTCCTTAAACTAAAACGATAGAGTCCAAACACTCTTTCGTCGGATCTAAATGATCCCAAAATCCTGTTGAGTAGATCTTGGTCTAAAATTAGACTAACGTATTCTCAACAAATGTTTGAGTTGATCTTAATCTAAAATAAGATTAACGATCCTTAAACTAACCCAAACCCAAATCTAAAAAAATACGGATTTGGACTAATCCACGCCCTACGGGCGACAACATAAATTAGTCTCCGTATACGATCTATAGGCAACCGAAAATAAAACAAACACATACCACACGAAGTGACCATCTGGAGAAGGAGAAAGTGGTTACCGCTATGCGGTAGCGTAATTAACTGCAGGGGCTTGCGCCTGAAGGGAAGAGCGTCCCCACAATCAAAAACTCCTCGTAAACGAGGGTGAATCTGACGAAGTCTGCTACAACGGCCGCATCTGTCTAAACCTCCGATATACGGTGCCATAAATCAACTTGGTATCTTCAGAGAGGTGGACAGATAAAACCAAATAGTATCTGCCCACAAAATTCAGGCCGGACGTCCCAACGTCCCGGTCGCGTCTTTCGGCGGAGAACAATCCTTTAGCAGGAGAAGCCCCTTTGACGGCTTCGTCTACCGGAGATGGAATGGCTATCCATTTCGGGATAACTCCTTCAATTATTGTAGGTCTCTTTATGGGCCCAGTGCAGTTTTGGCTCAGCCTATCGAAAATTGAGGCGGCGGACTTAGATGACCCATTGAAAGGGGCCGTGGTAGTTGCAAGCCGATCGAAGACCGACTTCTTTGGAGCTCATGTGATGTTACTGAAGCATTGAAGCTCATTAGCGAGAGCATGGTCCTAAAGAACAATTCAGCGGTAGCCTGAGTCACCTGTTCTATTGGCATTGCGAAGATGGAGGCGGCTTGGGGCCCATAAGTCACTCCTCCGGCGGGGACGGAGTGGGAGTTGTTGTTACAGATAGTGCAGCTGGAGGCCATCGATGTTATCTCCTTTTCTACATGGAGCAATCCACCAAATCTTAGTACTTCGAATCCAGGGGCAACCATATTAAACCGTGATACGTTCGCGAACACGACAAACGAAGTGTGGAGTGGAAAGAGGAAGAGGTCCCACCGGGCGTGCCAGAATCTGTTTACCGCCGAAAACGGAAGACGGAACCGTGTAGGTCGTCTTCCCTGAATTTGGGGGCAGATGCTATTTTGTAACATTTTGAAAATCGTTTCGGTGAATTTCAAAAAAATCGGTAAAATAAGGGGATTTTCTGTAAAAAGTCAAAATACAAATATCTTATTATAAAAATTAAATATACATATTCTAGCTATGTAATTGCTATTATTTGGTGTTTATTGAGCCGCTGGTGAAATTTCAAATTTTCTTTAAAAAAAATATTATTTTATTATTATTTTAAGCCGTCACTAATACATTTAATTAGGGAAAATTAAAAATTTGGAATGAGTTGAAACAAATTTTGTGCATCATAAAACATTAAATAAAATTTTATCATGTGGTTTTTGGAACGAAATCATTTGCCAAAACGGTTTAGAAATTATTGAAGAAAAAAGGCTTTATTTTAGCGTAAATGGATGTTTGGGGTATTATACTTATCATTTTTCATCATCCCACACCCGTACCCACACCCACACACCCCCATTTACTTCTCCCCTTGGCTGAATTCAGCAGCCCCCATCTTTTTCCCCACTTGAATTTCAAAGGAAAAGAAATGAAAGAAAAGAAAAGAAAATGGATAAATTAGTTAGACTTTTGACTTTGCTTTGACCTTGACTTTCTCTCCCCACTTTCTCTACCTCCCTCTCTCTCCTCTCCCCCTCCCATTCCAGCCGAAATCTCCTCCTACAGCAGCCCCCCCTCCATTTTCCCTTCTCTTTTCTCTTCAAGACTTCATCAAAAATTGCCTCAAAATCCATCAAAAAAACCCCAAAACCCAAATCCGACTCCTACCCATTTTAGCTTAGCTCGTATAGCATGGATCTTTGTGAAAAGAGAGAATTTTGGGAGGCCATGGATGCTTGTGGATCTTCAAATGTTTTTGGGTATAATTCTAAACTTTTTTGCTTAGTTTGTTACTTAATTTCTTAAAGCTAAGTTAATGAAGTGTTAATTTGGGTTATATGAGTTTAATTGCATGATTAAAGATTTCAAGTTAGGGTTTGTTGTGGAAATGAGTTGTGTTTGATTGTGCATGGTTTAGTGATGTGGATTAACATATTTAGTTTTGTAGAAAAACTAATCTAGTTGTTAATTACAAGTTGTTAATTGAAAAATGTCCAAATTAAGCTTTTTGTTGCAAACTAGTTTTTTTGATTTAATTCGAAATATGAGATTAAAAATATGGTTAGGGTTTTTATCATATTATTAACTTTATTAAGTGTAGTTTAACACTTTAGTTCATGGAAATCCAACCTAAATTGTACTTTGTGCATTTTTGCTATGAAATTGTTAAAAAGGGTATTTTGTAAACTAGAATATTAGGGTTTTTGGAATTTAATGAGATTAAATTCCGGAAATTGTTTCTATGACTTATTTAAGATATTTAATAAGTATATTGGCCGCTACATTCATTTAAACATCATGTTTTGTACAAAAACGGCGAATTGTGCTTGCAAGATTTTCAGAAAAATGACTTTTTAAGTGAAATTGGGGTTTTTGTGAGTTTTAACCTAGTTTAAATTAAAATTAGTGTTCGTGAATGTGCAAATAAGTGTGATTGGATTTTTCTCGATGGTTTGACGTTTGTACAACGACATCGAGGGTTGGTTTGACTATTCTTGCATGCGTAGGCGATAGGTTTGGACCTATGCGTGATACGCGTGCCGATTTGATTTTCGTATGCCGTTTCGATTTCGAATTTAGTTTTAATGCGATATGGTGCGTTATGATATGTAGGTACCCCCATGTGGACTTCGAGACGACAAGCAAGCGCGTGGCGACGTCGGCACCGGCTAGCGAGGACCAGGTGAGTAGATTTATATCTACGGGGAGAAGTCGGGTGGATGGCGTATAGCACCCCCGCAGTCCGTGGTGGTATATACGGATGCGTATTCACACCAACAATTATTATATGTTATTTGGGATTAATAACGATGCTTAGGATGGATATTGGTGTGTTGGATTATTTTAGCGTTGCGAACCCTAGGGTAGTGTTGCACTACACATACACACATACATACTTGCATACTTTCCTATTGTTATGTGCTCATGGGATTCTTTATAGTTATGTGTTCACATGGGTATGGGACTATGTGTTCACATACGGAGTGAGGATGATACTTGGGATTGAGCTGAGTCGATGAGATTTGATTTGAGGCCGTGGGATCGGTGATATAGCAGGGTTCGTATCTTAGATACGACATGACGTTGTAGCGGGTCCTTGACGTAGTGTTTCACACACGTCCATGCATACGTAGGCGGTATCAGTATGGTACTAGACGTAGATCAGTACCCCGATCATGATAATTGATAAAGAGGATACCAGGTGAATAGTATGATGAATGTGATATTGACCCGTACCCAGATTTGGGATGCCGTACGACGGATTTACGTACGAGCTATATTGATGACTGATCCGCACTCTTGACTTGGGATGCCTGATTATAGATATAGTATCGGCTATGATATTATTGAGGCGGGATCACCGACTGTACATATACAGGTAGGTATATGTATCGACTCAGATGTTAGGCGGTTTCCTTACCTGTAGTCCAGCTTGTTAGCTTAGCCCTTTAGTTAGTTTAGTTGTTAGATTAGATTCGATTCTTACCTATTTCAAAACTAACGAATCGTGGG
Source organism: Agapanthus africanus (assembly GCA_030015575.1). NCBI lineage: Eukaryota > Viridiplantae > Streptophyta > Magnoliopsida > Asparagales > Amaryllidaceae > Agapanthus > Agapanthus africanus. The sequence goes on from CM057351.1 coordinate 37,097,992, forward strand.
TATTTTAAAAGACAGCCCAAGCGATCTTACGGATATTTCAAAAGACGTATCTTTTCATAAAAACACTGTAGCCCCTATTTTCAAAACCCCATGATTCGTGTTATTTCAAAAGGCACCATTTATAGGACTTATATTAGATTAATACTGATTAGTTATCGTTGTGTCAAGTATTCAGCTCTCGCACATTATTGTTGTTCTCTCTGCCTCGCATACTTATTTTGCTGCATATTCCATTATTGATATCATGCTGTTAGGACACCAGCACCATTACCGATGATGCGTATGTACTACATACACCTACTTGCCGGCTCACACACATCTTCATCGGTAATTGCCATGTCACGTACACTTTAGAGAATATATTTGCTTGACTTAGCTTATTAGTTAGTAGTTTGATATGATATTAGTGTACCTGCCTTACATGCCTAGTTTATTAATCATACAATGCAACTTGGTTACTGATACCATATGCATTCATTATCATTGACATATGCACTTATGATGATTTCTTGAGATTTATGATATTTCTGGATTTCGGGGAAAGACGCAAAATTTACAACTTATGATCTTTTAAAATATAAAATGTTGCATTTTTCTATGATGTAAAGTGTCGTCCACCATGAGTTTGCTGTGGTTTTCGAGATCCGTGTCGAGGAGTGGAGGAACCGTCACGGGTACATGGTGGGCCCGGTATGGTACCCCGGGGCAAGAGGAATGTGTTGTTGACGTTGAGCCTGGCTGGGGAGCACTACCTACCGGTGATATTACCGGACGCGTCGGATATCTGGAGGATACCGTCGTGGTCTTGAGATGGATGGTAGGGGCCGGTCTGGACTGACGGTGCCCTAGATATTGAGATTGAGACATTGATATTTCGAGACAGTGAGATTTATGTTTTGTGTCGATGCTAGACACTGTTGATACTGATTTCATTTATGATACATCAGTTTAAAAATACGAAGGAAATCTCACTAATTTATGAAAACAGTTTCTTCATTTACATGTATTCTGTTTTCATGCATGCATACCTCATTCATATGATATATTGCTACCTGAGGCACTGACACGGGCACATGAGTTTACACTCGGGTTAGATATTTACCCTAGCCATTGTTATAGGCTGCATGTTTATACATTTTTGAGGATATATTATGATCATTGACCTTAATATTGCGTTATTTATGCGATTTCTGTGCGTAGATGTTTTTCTACTCACGAGTTGGCAACTCACCCCGTTGTGCCACAGTTCTTGCATGTTTCGCCGTACATGTTTCATTACGGCTTTGCTGGCACTATTTCCATTTCCGGGTGGCTTGCTAGTAGGTGGGTTATTTGTATCTTACCCATCATTATATCTTGTATATTATTATTCAGATTGTATCTAGAAGTTCCATCAACCAAACATGTATTTATTTTTGAGATAGAAACCAGTGATGTTATTCTTTCGATCTTAGAGTCACGCGTTAGATTTCTGTGGATTTCTGGTGGTTTTGAGTTTCCTTTTGAGTTTTGATCCTCGCCGTTGGCGTTGTATGTTATATTGCTTGTGTGGTTGTGACCGTCGATTGACGAATAGTTAGCTCCCGCTTGGGGATGCCTTTTTCTTGATTTCGTATACTATTCATGTTGTTTCCCGTTTGGGGGCCAGTATTTACAAAGGAGACTCTGCCGAAATTTTCAGTAAATTTTTGATGTTTTTAAAAACCGCATAATTCGGCTTATGCTATTGAAACTACTTGCTTTAAGTTGGTTTTTTCTGCACTCTACTACTTTTCTTGGTTTGGATTTCTGGGTTTTCGGTTTACTTAGATTACGTACGCCTCGAGACGTTCGTAGTTTAAGTGCCGGTCATGTTCCGTACTTTCGGGTCGTGACAAAGTTGGTATCAGAGCGTTAGGTTTTAACCTTCAGAGCGTAGGATGACCCTTGGTTGATGGAATAGGTGACTAAAGTAGAGTGACGTACCGTTGGTATGTTCCGCGGCATATTTACGACACGCCACTCCACTTATGAAGCCTTAGGATGTACATTTCCTTGTTCAGTATTATATTCATTCCGATCTAGCCTCATCGGTACCAGTTTGGTTTTGCTGCTACGGTTACGGGCAGGGAGAGCTACGGCTAGAGTTGCGGTCAGCACAAGCTCGTCATGAACGAGGACTGACCAGGGCGAAATTCCGGCGACACACGATTGCAGAGATGTGTCTTTTTACTGTGTTTCCGCGCCATAAGCGTTTGGCGGATCGCCTTTATGAGGTTACTCGGAGGTGCTGATCGACACTAGAGAGTTGAGCCAATGATGGAGGCCAGCCAGATTTTGATAACCGTTGGTGTGTTGCTTACTCCTGATGATTGAGGCACTGTTCAGCGTGCAGACGAGCGAGCCAGTTGTTGCTGCGAGCGACGAGATATCGCCCCATATGTTGGAGCTATTGCGGGGCGAGTTATACGAATAAATGATAGAAGGTCGCTAGTCACCCGATGATGAATGACTAAGACAGGTGGTTCGTTCGCTTACCCCGATGCGAGGTCATCAGATAGATTGATTCCAGCTAGAGACGACTTTACGCAGAGACGTGAGGGTCGACAGAGACGATCGAATGTCGGAAACCTATTATTCCAAGTTTAAAGTATTCAGAAAGACATACAGGAAATTCTATGATCCCTTTAGAAGAATGAAACCCTAACTCGACATAATGACCGTGTGAAAGCCTTTGAACCTTCGGGTTTGCGGCAGTTCTGCGGCGCCATTAGTAAGGCTTGGGTTTGCCCTTCTACGGCTGGACCACCGATGCTGTGGTATATATATTCGATACTATTAAACTGTACCAAGATATTGAGCTCTTGGAGGATTATGAGGTTTCGACAAATCGATCGAATGGTTCGACTTCAATCGGATGCTAGGTGGTGAGATGCATTCTTGGGAGACTCCAGATACGAGGATAGCCGTTGGAGCTCAGTCCATGCAGCCACGACGAGACGAGTCCGAAGCGGTCGACATTAGAGAAAAATGGAGTAAGAGGTTCGTATAAGATCTGGATATGATGACGTTCCCCTCCGCCGACATCAGAGATGCGATGCGCATGCCGAGGCAGAGTACTGGATATACCTTCCAGAAGGAGTCGCGATGAGTATGCAATCGTTCCAGAGCAAGATGCAGATATAGGAAAGGACAATGACTTCCGGACAGTTAGCAGAGACGAGACATGGAAGAGACCGTGAGCAGGTTTCCTTCCAGGACACTGCTGCAATGATACTTGCACCCAGGATCAGATGTGTCACGTGCATTCAGAGAGCCTGAAGCCGACGCCAGTGATATGCTGTCTTACGAGTGGTCGTAATGATTGACCGGGAGATGACAAGAGACGTGCCAGAACTGGATCATCCCCGTTAGCACACCCGACAGGGCCGATGAGCCGATGGACCGAAAGATTGGTAATTCACAGTGAAGACCCTGACCTAGGAGTGGTCATGGTTACGCACACCAGCAGGACAGAGTTCATGATCATTGACGAGACGTCCCACTAGTGACCGCGACAGTTGGCCGAGATTCTTAGAGGATGCGCTTGAGCAGTACTATTCCGCCATTATTGATTACGATGTTTTGGGTGATTTATTCGTATGATTTGATTTTGATGATTGAGGATTTACGATCTTTGCACAGTGTTGCACTTGATATCGTTTTCGTGCTTTAGTTTCACATGTTTGTGATTTTACGGTTTTAAACAGTTGAGTTGGTTTTGTGCGTATGCATGCACACGATTTCGTTCCTGCACTCTGTATAGTTTATATATGCTTGCAGTGCAGTGATACGCCTTTTGTGCACTTAGATGCACTGGACTTTGATTTCGATTGTGATACTCGATATTTGTTTTGTGCACCTTGTGCACCTGATTGATTTTGCGCACGTTCGGCGCTTAATATTGGATTTCATGATTTCGTGTACGATGGATGCACCTGATTTGGATTTTCGCGCATGTTGGGCGCATGTTTTAAAGGGTGATTTTGGTGCACACCAGAGGCACTAAATCGAGATTTTTTTCGTGCATGTCAGATGCACCTGATTTTGCTGTCAGGCGCACATGTTGCCTACGACAGATGTTTCGTGCACACCCGATGCACTTAGATGTTGTTTTTGTGCGCGTGTATGGCACATTCATGGATTTTGATTTCCGTGCGCACCAGACGCACGTAGCATTCATGTGCATATTTTGGGATTGATTTCTTATAGAGCAGTACGTTTTTATGATATTGCTATATGTTTTCGTACTGAGCAGGACTAGTCAGAGGACAGTACCTGAATATATTTTGCATGCATTGATAGTTATTGAAGGGATTTCCAAAAAGCGAGCTATAGCCTCAGTATTTACCTACGTGTCTGATATGACACGAAATGTTTAAAACAAGGAAACCCTTCTAAATTGTTTCTAAAATGGCGGAACGTACATTTCAAACAAAGGTATATATGTATATAGTTATTTTCTTATGATAGACGTCCGCCACTGTGCAGTGTTATACGCGTTGCACAGCGACTTAAAGTGATTGGCATGCATTTCCTTCAGATACTTACAGATATAGATTCGATATTTACATGTATAGTTTCGAGTTATATCATATTGGTTTGATTTGGATTTGGCATTGATGTCTTCTCCATGACTCCGATGATTGCGGGATACTTGACGGAGTTTTGATTTGAGTTATATGCTCATTTTTCAAGCGCATGCGCTGCGCTACGATTTGTTTTATGTATTTACAATTTCGGAGCCCCGAAGAGTTGATGGGTTTTCTTAGATGTTTTAGTATTTAGGGGAGTTTGAATTTAAATTCGGGGACCGAATTTCTTTAAGGGGGGAGATTGTAACGTTTTGAAAATCGTTTCGGTGAATTTCAAAAAAATCGGTAAAATAAGGGGGTTTTCTGTAAAAAGTCAAAATACAAATATCTTATTATAAAAATTAAATATACATATTCTAGCTATGTAATTGCTATTATTTGGTGTTTATTGAGCCGCTGGTGAAATTTCAAATTTTCTAAAAAAAAAATATTATTTTATTATTATTTTAAGCCGTCACTAATATATTTAATTAGGGAAAATTATAAATTTGGAATGAGTTGAAACAAATTTTTTGCATCATAAAACATTAAATAAAATTTTATCATGTGGTTTTTGGAACGAAATCATTTGCTAAAACGGTTTAGAAATTATTGAAGAAAAAAAGGCTTTTTTTAGCGTAAATGGATGTTTGGGGTATTGTATTTATCATTTTTCATCACCCCCACACCCGTACCCACACCCACACACCCCCATTTACTTCTCCCCTTGGCTGAATTCAGCAGCCCCCATCTTTTTCCCCACTTGAATTTCAAAGGAAAAGAAATGAAAGAAAAGAAAAGAAAATGGATAAATTAGTCAGACTTTTGACTTTGCTTTGACCTTGACTTTCTCCCCCCCACTTTCTCTACCTCCCTCTCTCTCCTCTCCCCCTCCTATTCCAGCCGAAATCTCCTCCTACAGCAGCCCCCCCCCCTCCATTTTCCCTTCTCTTTTCTCTTCAAGACTTCATCAAAAATTGCCTCAAAATCCATCAAAAAAACCCCAAAACCCAAATCCGACTCCTACCCATTTTAGCTTAGCTCGTATGGCATGGATCTTTGTGAAAAGAGAGCATTTTAGGAGGCCTATGCTTGTGGATCTTTAAATGTTTTTGGGTATAATTCTAAACTTTTTTGCTTAGTTTGTTACTTAATTTCTTAAAGCTAAGTTAATGAAGTGTTAATTTGGGTTATGTGAGTTTAATTGCATGATTAAAGATTTCAAGTTAGGGTTTGTTGTGGAAATGAGTTGTGTTTGATTGTGCATGGTTCAGTGATATGGATTAACATATTTAGTTTTGTAGAAAAACTAATCTAGTTGTTAATTACATGTTGTTACTTAAAAAATGTCCAAATTAAGCTTTCTGTTGCAAACTAGTTTTTTTGATTTAATTCGAAATATGAAATTAAAAATATGGTTAGGGTTTTTATCATATTATTAACTTTATTAAGTGTAGTTTAACACTTTAGTTCATGGAAATCCAACCTAAATTGTAGTTTGTGCATTTTTGCTATGAAATTGTTAAAAAGGGTATTTTGTAAACTAGAATATTAGGGTTTTTGGAATTTAATGAGATTAAATTCCGGAAATTGTTTCTATTACTTATTTAAGATATTTAATAAGTATATTGGCCGCTACATTCATTTAAACATCATGTTTTGTACAAAAACGGCGAATTGTGCTTGCTAGATTTTCGGAAAAATGACTTTTTAAGTGAAATTGGGGTTTTTGTGAGTTTTAACCTAGTTTATATTAAAATTAGTGTTCGTGAATGTGCAAATGAGTGTGATTGGATTTTTCTCGATGGTTTGACGTTTGTACATCGACATCGAGGGTTGGTTTGACTATTCTTGCATGCGTAGGCAATAGGTTTGGACCTATGCGTGATACGCGTGCCGATTTGATTTTCGTATGCCGTTTCGATTTCGAATTTAGTTTTAATGCGATATGGTGCATTATGATATGTAGGTACCCCCATGTGGATTTCGAGACGACAAGAAAGCGCGTGGCGACGTCGGCACCAGCTAGCGAGGACCAGGTGAGTAGATTTATATCTACGGGGAGAAGTCGGGTGGATGGCGTATAGCACCCCCGCAGTCCATGGTGGTATATACGGATGCGTATACACACCAACAATTATTATATGTTATTTGGGATTAATAACGATGCTTAGGATGGATATTGGTGTGTTGGATTATTTTAGCGTTGCGAACCCTAGGGTAGTGTTGCACTACACATACACACATACATACTTGCATCTTTCCTATTGTTATGTGCTCATAGGATTCTTTATAGTTATGTGTTCACATGGGTATGGGACTATGTGTTCACATACGGAGTGAGGATGATACTTGGGATTGAGCTGAGTCGATGAGATTTGATTTGAGGCCGTGAGATCGGTGATATAGCAGGGTTCGTATCTTAGATACGACATGATGTTGTAGTGGGTCCTTGACGTAGTGTTTCACACACGTCCATGCATACGTAGGAAGTATCAGTATGGTACTAGACGTAGATCAGTACCCCGATCATGATAATTGATAAAGAGGATACCAGGTGAATAGTATGATGAATGTGATATTGACCCGTATCTAGATTTGGGATGCCGTACGACGGATTTACGTACGTGCTATATTGATGATTGATCCGCACTCTTGACTTGGGATGCCTGATTATAGATATGGTATCGGCTATGATATTATTGAGGCGGGATCACCGACTATACATATACAGGTAGGTATATATATCGACTCAGATGTTAGGCGGTTTCCTTACCTGTAGTCCAGCTTGTTAGCTTAGCCCTTTAGTTTAGTTTAGTTGTTAGATTAGATTCGATTCTTACCTATTTCAAAACTAACGAATCGTGGGTGTTTTAAAAGACAGCCCAAGGGATCTTACGGATATTTCAAAAGACGTATCTTTTCATAAAAACACCGTAACCCCTATTTTCAAAACCCCATGATTCGTGTTATTTCAAAAGGCACCATTTGTAGGACTTATATTAGATTAATACTGATTAGTTATCGTTGTGTCTAGTATTCAGCTCTCGCACATTATTGTTGTTCGCTCTACCTCGCATACTTATTTTGCTGCATATTCCATTATTGATATCATGCTGTTAGGACACCAGCACCATTACCGATGATGCGTATGTACCACATACACCTACATGCCGGCTCACACACATCTTCATCGGTAATTTCCATGTCACGTACACTTTAGAGAATATATTTGCTTGACATAGCTTGTTAGTTAGTAGTTTGATATGATATTAGTGTACCTGCCTTACATGCCTAGTTTATTAATCATACATTGCAACTTAGTTATTGATACCATATGCATTCATTATCATTGACATATGCACTTGTGATGATTTCTTGAGATTTATGATATTTCTGGATTTCGGGGAAAGCTGCAAAATTTACAACTTATGATCTTTTAAAATATAAAATGTTGCAGTTTTCTAGTGATGTAAAGTGTCGTCCACCATGAGTTTGCTGTGGTTTTCGAGATCCGTGTCGAGGAGTGGAGGAACCGTCACGGGTACATGGTGGGCCCGGTATGGTACCCCGGGGCAAGAGGAATGTGTTGTTGACGTTGAGCCTGGCTGGGGAGCACTACCTACCGGTGATATTACCCGACGCGTCGGATATCCGGAGGATACCGTCGTGGTCTTGAGATGGATGGTAGGGGCCGGTCTGGACTGACGGCGCCCTAGATATTGAGATTGAGACATTGATATTTCAAGACAGTGAGATTTATGTTTTGTGTCGATGCTAGACACTGTTGATACTGATTTCATTTATGATACCTCAGTTTAAAAATACGAAGGAAATCTCACTAATTTATGAAAACAGTTTCTTCATTTACATGTATTCTATTTTCATGCATGCATACCTCATTCATATGATATATTGCTACCTGAGGCACTGACACGGGCACATGAGTTTACACTCGGGTTAGATATTTACCCTAGCCATTGTTATAGGCTGCATGTTTATACATTTTTGAGGATATATTATGATCATTGACCTAGGATTGCGTTATTTATGCGATTTCTGTGCGTAGATGTTTTTCTACTCACGAGTTGGCAACTCACCCCGTTGTGCTACAGTTCTTGCAGGTTTCGCCGTACAGGTTTCATTACGGCTTTGCTGCCACTATTTCCATTTCCGGGTGGCTTGCTAGTAGGTGGGTTATTTGTATCTTACCCATCATTATATCTTGTATATTATTATTCAGATTGTATCTAGAAGTTCCATCAACCAAACATGTATTTATTTTTGAGATAGAGACCAGTGATGTTATTCTTTCGACCTTAGAGTCGCGCGTTAGATTTCTGTGGATTTCTGGTGGTTTTGAGTTTCCTTTTGAGTTTTGATCCTCGCCGTTGGCGTTGTATGTTATATTGCTTGTGTGGTTGTGACCGTCGATTGACGAAGAGCTAGCTCCCACTTGGGGATGCCTTTTTCTTGATTTCGTATACTATTCATGTTGTTTCCCGTTTGGGGGCCAGTATTTACAAAGGAGACTCTGCCGAAATTTTCAGTAAATTTTTGATGTTTTTAAAAACCGCATAATTTGGCTTATGCTATTGAAACTACTTGCTTTAAGTTGGTTTTTCCTGCACTCTACTACTTTTCTTGGTTTGGATTTCTGGGTTTTCGGTTTACTTAGATTACGTACGCCTCGAGACGTTCGTAGTTTAAGTGCCGGTCATGTTCCGTACTTTCGGGTCGTGACATATTTGGTTTTATCTGTCTATCTCTCTGAAGATGCCAAGTTGATTTATGGCACCGTGTATCGGTGGTTTGGACAGATGCGGCCGTTGTAGCAGACTTTGTCAGATTCCCCCTCATCGTGAGGGTTTTTTGTATTGTGGGGACGCTCTTCCCTCCAGGAACAAGCCCCTGCAGTTAATTACGTTACCGTATCGCGGTAACAACTTTCTCCTGCTCTAGAAGGTCACTTCATGTCATGTGTGTTTGTTTTATTTTTGGTTGCCCGTGGATTGTATACGGAGACTAATTTATGTTGTCGCCCGTAGGGTGTGGATTAGTCCAAATCTGTATTTTCTGAGATTTGGGTTTGGTTTGATTTAAGGATCGTTAATCTCATTTGGGATTAAGATCGACTTAAATATTTGTTAAGGATACGTTAGTCCGATGTTGGACTAAGATCTACTTAACGGGGGTTAAGGATCATTTCTGATCCAACGAGAGAGCATTTGGCCTATATCGTTTTAGTTTAAGGACGTTACGGTCCATGGATCACCATTTTTGGTATGGGGGTTTAGTTTAAGGACGTTGCGGTCCATGGCTAGTTTAAGGACATTACGGTCCATGGCTAGTTTAAGAACATTACGGTCCAAGGAATTGTTGATTGTCAGGACCCGCCACCTCTCTGAAGACGTTGAAGAATTACAACGACATGTATCAGAGGTGTGGGGAGATATACCCTTGAACCAATATCGGTTGAGAGATCTGTAGTTGGTTTTAGGACTAAGACCAATTTAGAAAAATTATGAACACATGGGCTCTCTTGATCTGAATTATGAACTTTTGGTCAACTTGGACTCAGCCCACTCAGTTTTTCAATAAAGTGTTCAACACTTGTTTGGTCTCGGTCCCTTTTTTGTGCAACAATGTTGAGCATTGATATGGGCTCTGACGCTCACCATATTTCTTTTTTTGTTTTTTTTATGGAATGTTAAACACTCTTTATGGTGATGGGCTCTGTTTGTAGAGCGCTTTATGTAAACAACGCCTACGTGAGGGACACGTGAGGCGCTTGGCACCGAGCGCCGACCATTGAGTGCAGAGTACTCTTTATTTTAGCAGTGCCCACGTGGGGCGCTTGGCGCTGGGCGCCAACTACTGAGTGCTAGGCACTCTTTATTTTAGCAGCGTCCATGTGAGGGGCACATGGGGCACTTGGCGCTGGGCGCCAATCATTGAGTGCTGGGCACTCTTTATTTTAGCAGCGCCCATGTGAGGGGCATGTCGGGCGTTCGGCGCTGTTTCCTTTTTTATGCATTCTTATGAAGAGTTCAATTTTTTGTTCTCCCCTGGATCTTCAATCCTCGAGAACAAATTCATCCCTACGAGAATTAAATTCTCATTTGTGGGAGACTTGTCTCATGGATCTCAGATCCAAGGAAAGAATTATGTTCTTGTATAAGGGTTAAACCCTTGGGTATGCAGATGAGATACTCTGATCTCTATTTTACCTTAAAGAAAGTTCTTCTTTCTTCTCTCTTAAAGCTCTTTTTGCTTGCTCTTCTTTTGAACTTGAAGTTTATGGGGGTGTTCCTCCTTTTAAGACTTGAAGTCTTGGCGCTTTTATATAGTGGAGGCAAATTTGTTGATTCAGTTAAGGAAATATCTCATTGAGAGATTTCTTAATTGATTTGGGGATCTTATCCACCATTGGATCTTTGATCCAAGGGCTTCTGTTTTACAGAAGACATTCTTCTTGTTTTTAACAAGATTGGGAAAATATTTTCCCATACAGAGTTTATTCTGTAATTTGGTGATTTTTTAATCACCATTGGTTCTTTAATCCAACGGTGTTTTATTTTACAAAGCGTAATCTTTCTTGTTTAGAAAGATTGGGGAAAATGTTTTCCCCTACAGAGCTTATTCTGTAGCTTGGTGATTTTTAATCACCATTGGATCTTTAATCCAACGGTGCTCTGTTTTACAGAGCATAATATTTCTTATTCAGAAAGATTTTGAGGAGTATTTCCACAATCAGAATTTAATTCTGTGCTTTGATGATTTATCATCTCCGTTGGTTCTTTGATCCAATGGCAGAGAACTTTTAGTTTTGGCGCCAACGCCCTCATGCGGGGCACGTGAGGCGCTGCCTCAGAATTTTTCACTCTTGGCGCTGTCGTCCTCGTGCAAGGCACGTGAAGCGCTGCCTCAGAGTTTTTCACTCTCGGCGCTGGCGCCCTTGTGCAAGGCATGTGAGGCACTGCCTTAGAGTTTTTAACTCTTATTTAATAGATTTCTTTTGGTGCTTTACACATTGGCGCCCGCGTAAGGAGTACGTGAGGCACCATCATAGGGTTTAATTCTATCCGAGGCAGTACCTTCATGCTTTGCATGTGGAGTTTTTCCTTTATTTTTATTTTTATTTTATTGTTATTATTTTTTTTAAAGGAGCAAGTTTTGAGCCAAAATTTTGGCGGGAACAAACACCTGTGTACAATTTTTGATGTCAAACACCAATGATTGTGGGATCAACCATCGCCCCCATACAGGGTTAAGAAACGTACACACTAGTCTACTCTGAAATATCGATACCCTGTCTCGATATCCCCTCGACTAAGAACTGTTAAAGGATGTGCTTGTGGACTACACAAGCCCCACTTTTATGATCTGCATCATAGTCCTGGTAGTCAAGTCAATATCCTAAGGGCTTTATCAACATATATCAGAGAGACAGTATAATAATACTATTGTACATGTTAAGATAAAGAGCAACCAGATAGCATACTATCATGTCAAGCAAGAAAGTCCTCTCTATATATGTCCAAACATCTACTATATCATACAATAATGGCCTCTAGGGCTTACATATTCCTAACATAGGGCACCTCAGTGAGAAGAACATGAAAATTCTTCAGGGAAAGAGGCTTCTTTCGGGGCTAAAAAAAGTTAGAGTTGGGGCTATACGAGAGCTGTGTTTGCAGGAAGCAAAACACGCTTAAATTTCAGATTGGATGCGTAGCAAAGAAGACCAAGAAACTGAAGATGGTGCATAAGACGTATGGGATCCGGCCTCCGTGGAGTCTTATGGCAGGAATCAGTACCTCGTGATGTTATCGACGATGCGAGCCGGAAGACATGGGTGTATGCTATGAAGAAGAAGTCCGATGCGTTTGGTATCTTCAAATACTGGATTACGCAAGTTGAGAACCAAACAAGGGCTAAGGTAAAATACCTTAAGTCCGATAATGGAGGGGAATATTGCACACAGGAGTTCAAGGCATTTTGCTCGCAGAAGGGTATTCGTTGGCTGAAAACGGTATCGGGGACGCCACAACAGAATGGCATCGCTAAAAGGATGAATAGGACGATCCTTGAGCGAGTGCGGAGCATGACCTTGGATACGGATGTGCCTGAGTTTCTATAGGCAGCGGCGGTCGATACTGCTGTGTACTTGATCAACAGAAACCCGACAAATGCGCTTGATGGAGGCATTCCGGAACAAAATTGGGCAGGTAAACCGGTTGATTATTCGCACCTAAAAGTGTTTAACTGGATTGCGTATTGTTTGGTTGATAAGGCGGAAAGAAATAACCATGACTCAAAGTCTAGGAAGTGCACTTTCATCGGATATAGTGGGGATAAGTTCGGATATAGACTGTGGGATTACACAAGTAAGAGGGTAATATGAAGCCGGAACGTCATCTTTGATGAAAAGCGCTTGTACAAAGAAAAAAAGCAAGCCAAGGAAAGTGTAGTACGTGAGTTCGTCAAGCTAGATGGAACTCAAAAGAGCATTCAGATACCTACAGGTGGTGATCAGAACTTGGAGAAAGCCGCAGTGCAGGATCGGGTTCAAGAAAAGGATGGTGAGTTTGTTCAACAACCAGAAGTGGCAGTTATGAGAAAATCCACGAAAGAAAAGGAGGATACCTGAAAGACTTATAACCGACTTTGTTTTGTACACAGATTTGGAAGAGTCCGAATCCCTTAAAAAAGCAACAAGCGACGGTGTTAGCAAGCAGTGGGAGCGAGCTATGGACGAAGAGATGGATTCTTCGAAGAAGAACCGTACATAGACCTAGTGAGACTATCTAAGGGTCAAAAAGCGTTGCTGAATAGGTGGGTGTATAGAATTAAAAACGAGCCTCATGGTGTGAAGCGGTACAAGGCTCGCTACATAGTCAAGGGATATACGCAAAAGCAAAGTATTGACTATTAAGAGATATTTTCCCTTGTGGTGAAGATGAAATCTAGTCGGATGATCCTTAGTATTGTGGCGGTGGTTGATTTGCATTTAGAGCAACTTGATGTGTAGGCTGCATTCCTTCATGGAGATTTGGAGGAGGAGATTTATATGATGCAGCTACCGGAATACGAGGTGAAGGGGAATAAGAACATGGCGTGTAAGCTGCGAAAGAGCTTGTACGGCTTCAAGCAAGCTCTCAGGAAGTGGTATCTCAAGTTCGATCGGTTTATCCTGAAGACGGGATTTGTGCGGAGTGAGTCGGATCACTGCGTCTATGTTCAGACTTTTGAGGATTGAGACTACATTATTTTATCAGTTTATGTGAATGACATGTTGGTAGCGGGTCCGAATTTCGAGAAAATTCAAAGTTTGAAGAAAACGATGGCCGAGAGATTCTCTATGAAGGATTTGGGAGCGACAAAGCAAATCTTGGGTATGAAGATCGTTCGAGATAGGAAGCAGCGGAAGCTGTAGTTACACAAAGGGGCTATATTAAGAAGGTTTTGAAGCGGTTCAATATGAACAAGACAAAATCGGTGAGTACGTTCTTAACGAAGCATTTCAAATGCATGAAGGAATTGTGCCTGATAACTTAAGAGCAGATGGACGAATTGGAGAGAGTACAATATGCTTCTGCGGTGAGGAGTTTGATGTATGCGATAGTGAGTACAAGATCAGACATTGTACATGCAGTGGAAGTTGTTAGCATGTATATGCAAAACCCGGGGAAGGAATATTGGAATGCGGTCAAGTGGGTTTTGAGGTATTTTAGGGGTACTCTAGTCATTACTTATATTTCGGAGGTGACTTTCTAAAGGTGTAAAGGTACGTTGATGCGGACTATTAGGGAGATCGAGATAGTGGGAAAAATACAACGGGGTACGTATTCATGGTTGGCGGAATATCGATGAGTTGGGTCTTTCAATTGCAAAAGGTTGTGGCATTGTCGACAATAGACGCCGACTACGTGATGATCACGGAAGCAACCAAGAAGATGGTATGGTTATAAGGGCTACTTGAAGAATTGAGAAAAAAAACAAGACTTCAATACTTTGTGGAGCGACAACCAAAGTGCGATACAATTAGCGAAGAATGCGGCACCACTTTATTCGTATAGTGAATAAAGATGAGGAGTTGACATTGCAGAAAATCGCTGGAGAAAAAAATCCGATGAATATGTTCACCAAGATCGTAGACAGAGATAAGTTGAATCTCTATATCTTGAAGTGGAAGAATGTTATATTTGTGGAGAATCTTCATGCGGTTATGAAAGGATTTAAATGGGTTGTTAGTTAAATCCTATATTTAATATTAAAGTTATCTCTAATTTTATCTCTCTTGATGAATTAAATAAGGTTGTTATTCGGTGTTATCTCTAAATCAACAATACATGCTTATCTCTAAAATTCCAGAGCCTATAAAAGCTTGGGGGCCTGTGGGATCTAAAGGTGTGGGTTAATAAATTAATAGAGCTACAAAAAAGAGAGGGTGGTTGCTGGAATTAATTTCCAGAGGCAAATAATAGAAGTCTGCAGCCTTGAAGAATCCACGAGAGCCTTCAAGTCTCCTTTGCGGTTTAAAGATGAGAGAGAAAAAGAGAGAGGGAACATTGTATTGAGATGGTGAGGCTAGGATCTAGAAAGATTTAAAAGAAATCTTCTAGTTTGTTTGTAAAATTGATTTAAAAAATTAGTAGACGTTTGCATATTCCTCTATGCCGGAGACTAGCCATATTTTAGGCGAACCCCCTTAATAAATTTCTTGTGCTTCTTTGGTTTGTGTTTTTTATTTTATTCTCGCACTTATTTATTTATCTTTCGTTGATTAACTACGTGATTGTTGTTATTTCGTGATTTGGTTTGTTACGCATTGTTCCGTTATCGATTTTCTCCCAACAACTGGTATCAGAGCGTGGTTAAGAAACTTAGGGTTCTTCAAATCTATAATTTAGGTCGACGGTGGATAATGACAACTACGTAATCTTTACCTCTTTCTTAGATCACCGTTTTGAAAGCGTTGGTTCAGATCAAGAGAGAAGTTGAGTTTAATACGATATATATGAAAGATGGTGGATGATAAGATAAGGATCGAAAAGTTCAAAGTCATAATTTTGGTTGATGGCGCATGCAGATGGAAGACTACTAGTATCAAAATGACCTGTTTCTTCCGGTGAATAGAGGGAAGCCCAAGAAGATGGCCGATAAGACGTTGAACCTTTTGGATAGGAAATCTCTGACGATAATCCGGTTGTCTGACTCCGCAGGTGGTCTTTAACATCTTGAAAGAAAAAACAACCAAGACACTAATGACGACATCAGCAAAGTTGTATGAAAAACTTTCGACATCGAACAAAATATTTTTGATGAAGAAGTTTTTCAACATGAAGATAGCTGAAAACAGCTCGATAATAGAGCACCTGAATGCGTTCAACGGTATAACGAGTTAACTCGAATCAGTTAAAATTGTCTTTGAAGACGAAATTCGAGTACTTCTATTCTTCTATTCGTTACCTGAGAGTTGGGAGAATCTAGTGATGGCAGTTAGCAACTTGATCTCGGCGACTCTCACGTTTAATGATGCGGTGGGTTACATATTAAACGATGAGATGCGGAGAAAGACCGTGAGTGGGAGTTCGGGAACTTTTGCACTTTCGGTGGAGAATCACGGTAGAACGATGGAAATGGGGAAATGGAAGAAGGGCAAGTCTAAAAGCCGAGAAAAATCATAAGAAAAAATCCAAGATGTGTTGGAATTGTAGGAAGAAGGGTCATAGAAAAAGTGACTGTAAAGCACCAAAGAAAGACTCGAATGAGAAGGTAGATAGAAAAGAAGCTAATGTGGTGTTTACATAAGAATAAGAGAAACAAGGTCTTTGTCTATCGGCGGGCGAGAATACAAAGGCGCATACTTGGTTCCTAGATCTGGGGTTTCTTTTCACTGCACTTCAGATACATCACTTCAGCGAGTATGTTTAGGGGGACCTTGGGCATGTGATGGTAGGAAACGATCAGCCGTGTAAGATCGTTGGAAATGGAACGATCATCTTGCAACCGTCAAGAGGTGATCAATTAAAATTGAAGAATACTCGTCATATTCCAGATTTTAAGAAGAGTCTGATTTCTACTAGTCAGCGTTGACAACGAAGGTTTTATTACGATGTTTGGGAATTCGCAGTGGAAAATTACCAAAGGGTCGTTGGTGGTTGCTATGGGCAAGTTCCAGCGATTCGTTGTACTCATTTAGTGGGAGCAGCGGAGGTTCGGTTGCGATGGCAGCAAGTTGGGATATAAATTCGATGACTTCGTTGTAGCGTAGGCGATTGGGGCATCTCAGCGAGAAGAACAAGAAAATTCTTCACGGAAGGGGGCTTCTTTTGGGGCTGAAAAAGGTAGAGTTTGGGTTGTGCGAGAATTGTATTTGCAGGAAGCAAAACGTGCTTAAATTTCAGATTGGATGCATAGCAAAGAAGACCAAAAAATTGGAGATCGTGCATACAGACATATGGGGTCCGGCCTCCATAGAGTCTTATGGCGGGAATCGGTATTTCATGACGTTCATCGACGATCCAAACCGGAAGACATGGGTGTATGCGATGAAGAAGAAGAAGTCCGATGCGTTTGGTATCTTCAAACATTGAATTATGCAGGTTGAGAACCAAATAGGGGCTGAGGTAAAATGCCTTAAGTCCGATAATTGAAAGGAATATTGCACACGGGAGTTCGAGACTTTTGCTCGGAAATGGGTATTCGTTGGCTGAAAACGGTACCGGGGACGCCACAACAGAATGACATCGCTGAAAAGATGAATAGGACGATCTTAGAGCAAGTGCGGAGTATGTGTCACGACCCAAAATGGCACGTGACTGGCACTTGAATCATATGAAATCTATAGGACCTCATCTAATTCAAGTAAGCCAAAAAATCCCAGAAATCTAAACCATTTAAGGAAAAAGTGAAGAAAACTCATTTTTAAACAAGTGGTTTTAATAATGTAGGCTGAGGTATTGCATTTTTAAAATCTTCAAGTATTTTCTGAAAATTTCGGCAGAGTTTCTTTTGTAAAAAACTGGCCCCAAAAGGGGTACAATAAGAATAATATGAATAAAGGCATCCCCAAGCGGGAGCTAGCTCTTCGTCAATTGACAGTCACAACCACGCAAGCAATATAATATACAACGCCAAGGACGAGGATCAAAACTCAAAAGGAAACTCAGACTCATCAAGAAAACTATAATAATACAACGCGCGACTCTAAGGTCGAAATAATACACAACTGGTTTTCTAAGTCTGAAATAGATATACAAGTCTGGTTGATGGAGTTTACTAGATACAACTGAATATAAATGTACAATGGTGGTCACGATGTGAGTGAACACACCTACCAAAGCAATCACCTGGAATGGGAGTAGTGTGCCAGAAAGCGGCAAAAAAATCTGTATGGCAAAAACCTGCAAGAACTGTAGCACAACGGGGGTGAGTTGCCAACTCGTGAGTAGAAAATATCACAGAGCAGAAATCGTATGTATGACTCAATCCTAGATCAATACGATCAGTAATATATATCCTCAATATGATAAAATCTGAAGTATGATAAGGTGGCAAGGGTAAACATCTATACATAAGTGTAATACCAAGTGCTCGTATCAGTGCCTCAGGTAGCAACATATCATAAATATGAGGTATGATCAATGTAATCAACATGAAATCAGTGTCAACCATATACTCAAGTCTATAAGTATGTGGATATCATCCAACTATGTCATCAATGCCTTATGCATGTGGATCTCGTCCACGTGTCAACCAATGACACAACAACATCATGCATGTAAATGTCATAAAAGCATATGCATGAAAATATGAGGATATAAATCAACGTGTGTCCCTCGCGACACATCAAAATCATGGAACCTGAGTGTCCAGTATCGACACTCAAAACATCATGAAACCTGTGTCCAGCATCGACACGTAAATCCTCATATATCTCAAGCTCCGTATCATCCGTGGAATCGGCCCGCAGGCTCCGGCAGTAATGATCGGCCTCTATCTATCTCATGACTCCGGTCAGTATCCTCCGGATAACCGCCAGGTCCAAATACTATCACCGGTAGGTAGTGGTCCCTCTGCCAGTCTCATCGTCTACTGCGCAACAATCCGTTCTCGCCCCGGAGTACCATACCGGGTCCACCATGTACCCGCAATAGGCCTCATCCAGCTTCTCGAATCAGGTATCACTGTCACACATCTCAGAACCGAGAAAACGCATGGTGGACGCACTGAAATATCATATCAAGAGAAACCGGGTTTTTGAAACAGTACATACTTTTTTTTTAAATACCCACGGTTCTTAAATCCAGAAATCTCATGGAAACAACATATCTTAATGCGTAAAGTCGTAAAGCATGATGTATGCGATATCTAACAGAAATGTAAGCATATCCGTATATCATGAAACATGGAACAATAATATGCACATATCAAGGGAAAACCGCTCTTTCAAATGAATCCAGTTTTAAAATATATCTTGCGGTTCCCAACTTTTTGAAAGTTAAATGCAGCATCGTAAAAAGGTGCATATGTAATTATAGCAAGTAAATTGTGCAAGGAGTCATATCATGATGCGGCAATCCTACTGTGTAGTGACATGGCAATTACCGATGATGCTGTGTGTGAGCCGACAAGTAAGTGTTCGTAGACATATGTATCATCGGTAATGGTGCTGGATATAACAATAACCACATTTAAACATGCAATGCTCCGCGAATAGTAAGAATATGCGGAAAATGAATAATACACGCAACAATAAAAAATCTACATCAATGTATGTGAGTCACACAGTTTTGACATTTGAAATAACACGAATCATGGTGTTTTTGGTAAATAGGGACCACAGTGTTTTTAAGAAAAGATACGTCCTTTGAAATATCCGCAGAATCCCTTGTCCTGTCTTTAAAATACTCACGATTCGTTAGTTTTGAAATAGGTATGACTCGAGTCTAGTCTAACATCAACAAGTAACTACAGGACTAAACTAACAGGCTAATCGAAAAGGTACGGAAACCACCTAAATCTGAGTCGATACATATAAATATAATAGTCGGTGATCCCGCCACAATAGTATCACATATGATACAATATATAAAATGACATCCTCGAGTCAAGAGTGCGAATCTATCATCAATATAAAGCTCATACGGTAAATCCATCGTACGGCACCCCAATCTGGGTACGGGTCGAATCTCATATTTATCTCATCATTTATCTGGTATCTTTATCATCATATCCTATATTAGGAGTATTGATCTAAGTCTAGTACAAACCGATACCATCTGCATATATATGCGTGTATGAAAACACACGCCTAAAATCCCGCTATAATCTCATGTCGTATGTCATAATATGAATCAAAACATATCACCTGTAACGTTTTGAAAATCGTTTTGGTGAAATTTCGGAAAATCGGTAAAATAAGGGGGTTTTATGTAAAAAGTCAAAATACAAATATCTTTATTTTAAAATTAAATATACATATTCTAGCTATGTAATTGCTAGTATTTGGTGTTTATTGAGCCATTGGTGAAATTTCAAAATTTCTGAAAAATTTTCCGAAATTAATTATTTTAATATTATTTTAAGCCGTCACTAATACATTTAATTCGGGAAAATTACAAACTGGAATGAGTTGAAATAAATTTTGTGCATCATAATACATTAAACAAAATTTTAACATTTGGTTTTTGAATTGAAATGGGGTTGTTAACCGGTGTTAGAAAATATCGAAGAAAAAGGTTTTTTTTCGGTGAAATTAGTGCAAATGGAGCGGGGTACAACTTTTATCTTTTTTCCAAACAACACCCACACTATCTTTTACTCCCTCACACTATTTTGGCCAGCCTTGGCAGCCCCCTCTCTTGAAAATTCAAGTGGTTACTAGAAATTAGCTTTGTTTTTGAAAAATAAAAAGAAAATGAATAAAAGTTGAAATGACATAAAGAAGGAATTTATAAAGGAAGTTTCTACACTTGGCTACACACTTTTCCTTCTCTCCTTTTCCTCTAGTAGTGGCCGGCCCTCACCCTTGGCTGCCCCAAAAATTTTCCCCCACTTCACTTGCATTTAAAATCAACAAAATTTCATCAAAAATTCCAAAATAAATCTCAAAACCCATATTCAATCTTTATCCAATATTCTTTAACCTATTTGGCATGGATCTTGGAGATGGAAACCATTATTTTGGAGGCTTATTTTCAAGTTTGGATTTCATGTGTGGAGTTATAAATCTTATTCTTTTGATTTATTGTTATTAGATGTTTCATTTAAGCATGTTTAGATTTAATAAATTAATTCTATTTACAAGTTTTAAAATTCAAGTTATGGTTGTAAAATCAAGTTATGGTTTTTATTAATTAAGTAGGGTTATAATAACTAGTTTAACACTTTTAGAATTGGAAAATCTTGCATGGTTGTTGAATTATAATTTGTTCATTTAAAATTGTTTAAATTAAATATTTTTGCTAACTAGGTTTCTATAAAACATATATATTGGTTTTAATAAATTATAATTTATATTTTTATCACTATATTGTGGTTTTAATGAGAGTATTAAATTGTTAGTGGAATGAAAAACTTAATTTGGTTACTAGTTTTTATTGATAATTGAGAAATTGTGAGAAAAATACTATTTTGTTAACTAGATTTTAGAAATTCTTAAATAAATGAGATCTAAAATCTAATTTATGGTTTCATTATATTATTATCATCATGAATTGTAGTTTAATACATTAATTCATGTAAAATCAAGTTTAGTTGTGGAATTGTGGAATTTTACTTGTAAGATGTTGAAAATTGATAAAGGTTGCAAACTAGAAATTCCAAATTAATACAAATTTGTGTAATAAAAATATAGTAGTGGTTTGTATAATCTAGTTATGGTATTTAATATATATTATGACCATTAGTTTCATTTAAACATCAAGTTTGAAGTAAAACGGTAAATTGGCATTTTCGGGTTTTACGAAATCGGACGATTTGATCGATTTTTAGGGTTTCGATCGATTAAATCATGTTTTATATTATAAGTAATAAGTTTTTAAACTACAAGTTGTTTGTTAATGTTTATCTCGATCAATCGGCATTTGTAAGCCGATATCGAGCGGTATATGGTTCTTTTGCATGAGCGGGACATAGGTTTTAACCTATGCGCGTTTCGTGCGTCGTTTTGATTTTGTCCGTGATTCAGTTTACGATATTATATATGTTTTCGTATAGGCACCCCTCACGTGGACTTCGGACGATGAAGAAGAGGATGGCGACACCGTTTTCGGCAGATATGGACCAGGTGAGTAGATGTATATCTACGAGGGGAAGTCGGGTGGATGGCGTTTAGCATCCCCGCAAACGTAGAATAGGAATAAGAACTTATTGTCATTAGGAAGCCAGACATGACCTTAGAATTTCGGTGAGTAGAACCCTAGTAGTGACCTTAGGTTGGACTAGATTGATTTAGAAAGACCTTACCCGGGGATGAATATCTTGGAGGAGATTCGTAGGTTTCAGGAAGATACACACACAGGCACACACTGGGACTCGACGTGGTGTATACGTGTATGTGTATATATATATAGGATTAGGTGTAGGTATATATATTTATATACACAATACGTATATGTGATACAAGGATGTGATATGATACACGGGGATGAAACAATATAACTGAGCTGATGTCGTGATTCTTGGCTATACAGTCGTGTTATGATATTAGCGGATCATTAGAAAATGAGATAATGGATTTATATACATGAACAATAATAAAGGGTGGTGATGATATTAAAGTACATGGGACTCTAAAATAGAACCCGGACCGTAACATGTGCCTGAAATTCTGATATGATATATGTGTGACTTGATTACGACATTAAATAGGTGTGACTTGATTTCAATATCATATATGGGTGACTTGATTTCGATATCATATAGGTGTGACCGGATTACGATATGATCTGAGTGTGACTTAACCACAATATGATACATATGACATGATATTTCTGAGGACAAACTAATGATGTATATTTATGTTGGCAATGATATATGATTGATGTGTGCGATTAAAGTATAATACCTTGATCTTGACATGTGTTGATCATGATATATTACGAATGATGAGACAAGTAGGTGATACTTGACCCGTACCCCGATATTGGGATGCCGTATGATGGATTTTACCGTACGAAGCATAAATATGATGATTGATCCGCACTCTAGATTCGAGGAAGCCGTACTACGTACGTGACGCTATTAAGGCTGGATCGCCGACTATTAGAGATATGGATTCAGTCCTTAGGTGGACTCTTGTTTGTTATTGACTAGTTTCTTAGGTTTAGTTCCTTAGAAGATTAGATGAACACTAGTTTAGGCTCAAGTCATATAGTTGTAGTTATACTTGTATATCACAGATGAGTGGTTATTACACATCCGTCTTTATATTCATACCGTAATCATAATGTTGCATGTTCATACATTTGTTTCTATAATCAGTATAAAACTCTGCCTGTTAGGACACCAGCACCATTACCGATGATGCGCATATTCCACGCACACTTATTTGCCAGCTCACTCACATGATCATCGGTAATTGCTATGTCACGTACACTTTAGATCATATTATCTTTTATTGATACAATCAGCTAACAGCTAGATCGATATAATATTGTGATTACTCTCTGGTGTTAGTATAGACATGGTATTTATTACTTAGACATTTCATGCATTCGCATTTTCATGTTATCATGCAGTATTATGGGGCATATGTTGACACTTATCATATACTTACTCATGATTTTGGGATTTTGGATTTCTATGAGATTTCTGGATTTTTGGGGAAAACCGCAAGAATATATAAAAACTTCTCTCTCTCCTCCTCCTCTTTTTTTAAAACATAAGATGCGGTTTTCTCGTGATGTATGTGTCGTCCACCATGAGATTTCATGTTTTCTGTTGGATTTCGAGACCCGATTCGAGGAGTGGATGAACCGTCTCGGGTACATGGTGGGCCCGGTATGGTACCCCGGGCAAGAAGATCGAGTTGTAGACGATGAGCCTGGCAGGGGAGGACTACCTACCGGTGATGTCTGGCACGGCGGATATCCGGAGGATACCGACCATTTTCGTGAGATTTGATGATATGGGCCGATCCGGACTGACGGAGCCCGAGATATTGAGACTATGAGACATTGAGATTATGACGTATTGAGACCTGAGATTTACATGTTTTGTGTCGATGCTTGACACGGATTTCCATGGATTTCATCGTTGATATTTCAGATTTCTATACACATTTTACCATGACAAAAGCTAAAGATTTCTTCTACAGATATATCTAGATTTCAGGATTGGTTATTTTACATTCATGGTGCATGCATACTCATTCACATGACATAGTATTAAATGAGGCACTGACACGAGCACGGAGCTTTTGCACTTACACGTAGCTTATTATCCTGTCTTACCTGATGACTAGTAGTATATTAGTATATTATTATGACCTAGGATAGCGTCGTGCATTCGATTTCTTTTCGCAGATATCTTCTACTCACGAGTTGGCAACTCACCGCCGTTGTGCCAAATTTTATTACAGGTTCGATGTACAGGTTTTCCTGGCAGCTTGCTAGCACATCATTTCATTCAGGGTGATTTGCACGATAGGTTGGTTCACTTGTATCTGGACCGCCATTGTACTTTTATTATTTCATTTGTAACTAGAAAGCTCCATCAACCAAACTTGTATTACTTGATAAGTTTACTGGACCAGTTATTTATTGTGACCTTAGAGTTGCGCTTGTATTATTGTGGTATCTGGTGGATTTGTTTTCTTTTAAGTTTTGAGCCTCGCCCTTTGGCGTTGTATACTATTGTGCATTGGTGTGGTTGTTTCCGCCTATTGGCGTAGAGCCAGCTCCCGTTTGGGGATGCTTTTTTATTGTTTATATGTATTTATACTTGTTTGTACCCGTTTGGGGCCAGTTTTTATAAAAGAGACTCTGCCGAAATTTTTGAGAAAAGTTGATCTTGTTTTTTTTTAAACTTGTTTTTCTATATGTTTTCCTTTACTTCTTCTTTTATGGTTTAGATTTCTGGGTTTCGGCTTACTTAGGTTATGTTGCGCCTCTAGACGCTTCATAATCTAAGTGCCGGTCACGTTCCGTACTTTCGGGTCGTGACAAAGTTGATATCAGAGCAATATGTTTAACCTTTGTATATGTATAGGGTGACCCTTGGTTGATGGAGTAGGTGACTTAGGTAGCGTGACGTACCGTGGGTATGATCCGCGGCATACTTACGATACGCTACTCTGCTTAAGGAGCCTCAGGATGTACATTTGTTTGCACCGCATTTCATTCGTTCCTTTGATCTATCTTCGTCGATATCGGAGGGTGGTTTCTGTTACCACGGGCGCACGGGCAGAGGGAGCTGCGGCTCGAATGCGATAACCATTAGGGTATTGGTTATTCTTGAGGATTGAAGCATTGTTTAGCATGCGGAAGAAGGGTATTCACATGCCGTCCAGACGAAGTTAAAGGATTCGAACGATTGTTAGAAACCCATTTTCCCAAGTTTAAGGTATTCGGAAGAACATGCAGGTATTTCTATGGACCCCCTAGAAGAATGAAACCCTAACTCGACATAATGACCACGAGAACGCCTTTGAACCTTAGGGTTTACGGCAGTTCCGCGGTGCAATTAGTGAGGCTTGGGTTTGCCCTTCTACGGCTGGACCATCGATGCTGGGGTATGTACCGGATATTTTTAAACTGTACTTGAGTGTTGAGCTTCCGGGGAATAATGGGATTTTGATGAATCGATCGAAGAGTTTAATGTAGTCCGGATATCAGGTGAAGGGATCGATTACGTGGGAGACTCTCAATATGAGCATAGCCGGTTGCAGCGCAGTCAGCACAGTGATGAGGAAATGAGTCCAATCAGTCGACGTTAGAAAAGGCGCACATTGATGATAGTGTTTACAATTGTGATTTGGTGATTTGAATTTCATATTTCCGTTGTTTGGATTTTGGTATTTTGAGGATTTTGTGATACGATTGGTATTTCCTATGTGTACTTTTATTACACTTTATTCGTGTTTCATATATCGGTTGTATTGATGTTGTTTTGTACATACCCAGTACACTTGATTTGGTTTTAATACATTTTGAGATTTTGATTTCGTGCATATGGTTACACATGATTTTGACATATGCTTCGACCTAGCTTTCATGCACTTTCGTACTGTGATTTCGATTTTGATATTCTGTGTATGATTTCGTGCACCATGTGCACCTGATTGAGATTCTTGCGCACACTTGGCGCACTTGATGCGATTTTGTGCACACCAGATGCACTAAATCGGGGTTTTGTGCAGATAAGATGCACCTGATATTGAGTCGTGCACGCCCGTTGCACTTGACAGATGTTTTGGTGCACACCTGTTGCACTTAGTTTTGTTTTTTTGTGTATTCGTTATATCTGTATTTTGTTTCGATTTCAGTGCGCACCGGATGCACATGATATTTTATTGATGTGATTGGGATTGATTTCAGTTTGAGCAGTATGTTTTTATAATCATTACTATTTGATTTAGTAACCAGGCGGGACGTGTATGTTAAATAAAAGATATATATATATATATATATATATAGCTATTTTTTTAAACTAAACGTCCAATACTTATGCCGTGACACGTGCATCACACGGCAATTTTCAAGAGGGGTTTTTGTATGCTTCTTTATTAGGATGTTTAGACGATTTTACTACGATGCGCATTATATATATAAGTTATAGATTTGATGTATATTATATTGGTTTTTCATGTTGGGCTTGGATATTTTATTTTCAGCGTAACTCCGATGATTGTGTTATGTTTGACGGATTTTTGATTTTGAGTTATATGCTCATTTTTCATGCGCTGCGCTACGATTTGTTTTATGTATTTATGATTTCGGAGCCCCGACGACTTGATGATTTTCCTTGCATGTTTTAGTGTTTGGGGGGTTTTAATTTAAATCCGGGGACCGAATTTCTTTAAGGGGGGAAGATTTTAACGTTTTGAAAATCGTTTTGGTGAAATTTCAGAAAATCGGTAAAATAAGGGGGTTTTATGTAAAATGTCAAAATACAAATATCTTTATTTTAAAATTAAATATACATATTCTAGCTATGTAATTGCTAGTATTTGGTGTTTATTGAGACATTGGTGAAATTTCAAAATTTCTAAAAAATTTTCCGAAATTAATTATTTTAATATTATTTTAAGCCGTCACTAATACATTTAATTCGGGAAAATTACACACTGGAATGAGTTGATACAAATTTTGTGCATCATAACACATTAAACAAAATTTTAACATGTGGTTTTTGAATTGAAATGAGGTTGTTAACGGGTATTAGAAAATATCGAAGAAAAAGGCTTTTTTCGGTGAAATTAGTGCAAATGGAGCGGGGTACAACTTTTATCTTTTTCCCAAATAACACCCACACTCTCTTTTACTCCCTCACACTATTTTGTCCAGCCTTGGCAGCCCCCTCTCTTAAAAATTCAAGTGGTTTCTAGAAATTAGCTTTGTTTTTGAAAAATAAAAAGAAAATGAATAAAAGTTGAAATGACACAAAGAAGGAATTTATGAAGGAAGTTTCTACACTTGGCTACACACTTTTCCTTCTCTCCCTTTCCTCTAGTTGTGGCCGACCCTCACCCTTGGCTGCCCCAAAAATTTCCCCCCACTTCACTTGCATTTAAAATCAACAAAATTTCATCAAAAATTCCAAAATAAATCTCAAAATCTATATTCAATCTTTATCTAATATTCTTTAACCTATTTGGCATGGATCTTGGAGATGGAAACCATTATTTTGGAGGCTTATTTTCATATTTGGATTTCATGTGTGGAGGTATAAATCTTATTCTTTTGATTTATTGTTATTAGATATTTCATTTAAGCATGTTCAGATTTAATAAATTAATTCTATTTACAAGTTTTAAAATTCAAGTTAGGGTTTATAAAATCAAGTTATGGTTTTTATTAATTAAGTAGGGTTATAATAATTAGTTTAACACTTTTAGAATTGGAAAATCTTCCATGGTTGTTGAATTATAATTTGTTCATTTAAAATTATTTAAATTAAATATTTTTGCTAACTAGGTTTCTATAAAACATATATATTGGTGTTAATAAATTATAATTTATATTTTTATCACAATATTGTGGTTTTAATGAGAGTATTAAATTGTTAGTGGAATGAAAAACTTAATTTGGTTACTAGTTTTTATTGATAATTGAGAAATTGTGAGAAAAATGCTATTTTGTTAACTAGATTTTAGAAATTCTTAAATAAATGAGATCTAAAATCTAATTTATGGTTTCATTATATTATTATCATCATGAATTGTAGTTTAATACATTAATTAATGTAAAATCAAGTTTATTTGTGGAATTGTGGAATTTTGCTTGTAAGATGTTGAAAATTGATAAAGGTTGCAAACTAGAAATTCCAAATCAATACAAATTTGTGTAATAAAAATATAGTAGTGGTTTGTATAATCTAGTTATGCTATTTAATATGTATTATGACCATTAGTTTCATTTAAACATCAAGTTTGAAGTAAAACGGTAAATTGGCATTTTCGGGTTTTACGAAATCGGACGATTTGATCGATTTTTAGGGTTTCGATGGATTAAATCATGTTTTATATTATAAGTAATAAGTTTTTAAACTACAAGTTATTTGTTGATTTTTATCTCGATCAATCGGCGTTTGTACGCCGATATTGAGCGGTATATGGTTCTTTTGCATGAGCGGGACATAGGTTTTAACCTATGCGCGTTTCGTGCGTCGTTTTGATTTTGTCCATGATTCAGTTTACGATATTATATATGTTTGCGTATAGGTACCCCGCACGTAGACTTCGGACGATGAAGAAGAGGATGGCGACACCGTTTTCGGCAGACATGGACCAGGTGAGTGTAGGGTTCCTAGGCACGCTAATGAAGTCTCACAAGGCATCAACCATGCCAATTTCAAATTTTACGAGTGCCGAGAAACCCTAATACGGATCGTTAACTAGAATTTTAGGCGAAAAGTTAAGCTAGTTAACATCTTAACTAAAAGTGAGAAGCTACAACCTTTGTAGATCCGGTTCTCCACTTCCTTAGCTCCACGTAGACGTCCTCTCGCTGTCCTAGTCGGATCTCGTGTTAGTTATATGTATGCCCTAGAGGCCATTACTGTACATAGGATGTATATTGTAGTGGATGCTTGGACATATATAGGGAGGACTTTCTTGCTCGACATGATAGTATGCTATCTGGTTGCTCTTTACCTTAACGTGTATACTGATTGTCTCTCTGTTACATGTTGGTAAAGCCCTTAGGATGTGTACTTGACTACCTGGACTATGATGCGGATCATACTAGTGGGCACATGGTAGTCCGTAAGTACATCCTTCAAAGTCCCCAGTCGTGGGTGTATCGAGACGGGGCATCGATATACCAGAGTAGACTGGCGTATACCTTCTCGACCCATACAGATGGGCGATGGATGATCCTATATCCATTGGTGTTTGACATCAGAGATGATATACGGGTGCTCAGTGGAGACTGGGTTCACTGGACGGACTCGCCGAGAACTCCCAGATAGTATTATACCTTACGTCAGATGGCAGTTCTCTGGTGACACTGGTACAGAGTAGTCTGTTGACCCGAGATCGTCATAGAGTCTTGTGTGGTTCCCACTGTGCTTTGATTTCCATCTTACCACATCCAAGAGGGCGTGCAAAACGGTGGTTTTTGGGTACAGTCCCGAGTCACATGGAGGCAATGAGCGATAGGAGGGGATTCGTCTCTCCCGGTATAGGGAGTTGATGTTGCGCTGTGTTCGATTGGCTATAACCGAAAATCCCTGGCCAGGGTTGCTGAGATTTACTGGTAAGTGTTACCAGTAGTTTCTCGAGTTGTTATAGACCTCATATCGACACGACTTATCGAGCTATTAGGGTCTGACGTTTACCATCCCTAGACGAGATATGCGACATATCAGACGATCAGACCGGACTGTACGGTAGTGTTACTGGTTGGATTCACAGGAGTGTGAGCGGGCTTGCTCGTCGATCTTCTGATCGCTCAATACCCAGGTGGCCGTTACGTTTAGCAGACCGCTTGCGGCTTGTGGGTGTTTGATATGATCATCACCTGCTGCCGGCGAATTGACGAGTCTTTAGAGTCCTACACAGAGGTTTCCTGGCTCAAGCGAAACGAAATAGGAGCGCATATGAGATATGTGTGGGACCGAGAATAATGCGTGTATGTGATACCGTATTTCATTCTCGCGATGAATGTATCGATTGGTTGTATGCGATATAACCTAGTTATCGAATCAAGTATTGATTCGATAAGCCGATACATAGGATACTAGTCGGTTATATGCGATATGACCGGATCGTTAAATCAAGTGTTGATTCAATGATTTAATGTACATTTATATATTTGATATATTACTTTGCATTAACTAGTATCGGTTCACTTTAAATGGATATTCTCACTCGGATGTGCACATTGTATATGTGATATACTTTTGTGCACTTGATTGTATCATGTTTGATGATACATGTTTGCTAGGGTTTTTGTGTAAAGATCAAACCATGGTTACATGTTAATGGTTAGGGTTATGTTTTATTCACTTATTTATTTATCTATTGATTTTTGGAAAATGAAAGGTATGAAAAGAAAATGGTGGCTTTTTTTGTATTCTAGTTGAAGCTTCATGAAGCTTTGACCTAAGTGACCATTTTTGTCTCATGCTTAACCCTAACCATTCCCATTAACCCTAGTTTAGTCTCTACACTTGACCATGGTTGGTAGATGATAAGTATTATTATTATTTTCATTTTACATAATACTTATGATAACATTTTTTTCTTCTTCTTCTTCTTCATCTTCAACATGAAGAAACCTTGGACCATCAATGGTGATTGATGAAATAGAGTGAGAAATCCAATTCTAAAGTCTACCCACTTCCTATTTCTTCATCCTCTACCTCTTGCCAAGTAGTAGAGTGTGTTTCCTTCACAAGTTTTCTTGACTTGGTGAAGTTGGAGCTTGATCTAGCGATGCCTCGACGTAGATCATCTTCGGCATCGTCGTCGATGACCTAGCCCGCTCTTTCTCCGATGAAGCCGACGCTAGAGCCCGGGATTTGATATGGACAGCGGAGAGAACTTCATCACGGAGCCGTGGAGGTGGAGGACCGGATCTACAAAGGTTGTATTTCCGTACTCTTAGTTAAAGTAGTTAACTAGTTGTCTTGTCGCCTAAAAATCTAGCCAACGATCTTGTTAGGGTTTCTTGGCACCGTTAAAATTTCAAATTGGCATGGTTGATGCCTTGTGAGAGCTCCTAGGTGTGCCTAGGATCCCTACAGTGGTATCAGAGCCTAGCTAGAGCCTTAGGCGATGCGTAGACGAAGTTTGAAACCCGAACGAACCCGAAACCCTAAACCAAACATGCTCTCTGGACTTTTTCTAAAATCTGGAGTTTTTCGATATTAAAAATATGCAGAAAAATCAACAGGGAATTGTAAGAATTACTGTGAAGCCCGTACCCATGAATCCACCAAAGTGCGGTGGAACCGCGGCAGAAGCCTGGCTTCTGCGGCGGTTCCGCGGCCAAAGGATGACATCATCATCCCCAGTTTGCACAGTAACTCCTATTTTATTGAGCTGGATTTTCTGGGAATTTTTAATATTTATTCAAGAGTTGAATTTTCTAGGTTGTTTTGGGGATTCGTATGTTCAATCGGATTATCAGATTTTGTCTATGTGGCTTTCCGGATATTTTAGAATATGTTAAAAAGTTCGACCGGATGTAAATACCCAATCTTTCCCCTATCGGGAAATGTCCAAGTGTTGGATCTTTCCGTAGTTTAACGACGTTCTAAGTAGTGCAAGTAACGCGATGGTCCCTCTAGAAGACAACAATCCTTAACTCGATTATATGACCGTCTTGAACTGCCCTTTGAACCTTCGGGTTTGGGGCAGTACGGCGTGCCACATGTGAGGCGTTGGCTTGACCCTTCTACGGCTGGACCATTGGTACTGAGGCACGAACTGAATATTTTTAGACTTGTTTCATGTGTTGATCTGTATTGGGAAAACTTGGGTGTTTGAATGTTCGATCGGAAAGTTTAACATTTTCTATTTATCTGGAATGGGATACAATAATTGGAATTCACAAGTAGTTATGAGATAACTGAATGAATGTTATAAACATAGCAGTTTAGTCTCACTTGATCGGTTGCCACGGAATTTTGATGCGATCAAAAGTCCGTCGCAATCACGTAGCGTACGCGGATACTCGCCGGGTAAACTTAATAGACAGCCTCACTCCATAGCCCCGACCAAGTGACTGTAGGAGAACCCCGTCGCCGAAAGCATCCGTTCGGGTGCTCGCGGCAGCGGTGTTCCGCCTTGGTGCACTTCGTCGACGGTATCGGGGGTGCGGCCGTCTACTAAAGTTTGCGATGAGTATTCGATCAGGATGTCGGGAATCTTGTTGAATTACCCGACTTGATATTCAAAAGTGTTTTCGATAATGAGACTAAAATGCGGGGTTTATAATTGTTAGGCATGCGATGTCTAAGTAATTCATTTGGTCAGGCATGCGATGTCTGAGGAGGTTGCGGATTCCAACTGTTGTAGTTTTACACTTTCTTTTCTGTGGTGTCGCCGGTTTCGTTGCTATATGTCAACGACAATTGGGATGCGCATATTCACTTACGTTGATGACAGGTGATGTTATGTGTTGCTGGATATGTTATATTGGATCGTCGTGTTTGAATAGCCGGGGGTTTTTATGTGAGATGAGTGTTTTTCATTTTCATTCATGTAAAAACTTGTATGTAATATTCTTTTATTGGGGCACTTCCAGGTTGCGGATGTTGTCACCATTTGTATATTATTTACTTTTCCGCACTAGGATAGACCTAAGGAGGGGAGCACAAGTAACCGGGTTCTGGAGTCCAGTGGGAGACCAACTCGAGGAGTCGAGTCCGGGTCTCCTAACTCCAGAATTGGTAGGGTTGCTTGCCGCTCTCGTAGGGGTCTAGGGGTGTGGGTTAGGCTATTCATCGCGACCGTGGAATCCGTGTTTTATACTGGCTCGTATTGAAAACACGGACGTCCTAGTATATCCAACATTTCATATGATTCTTCTGCTGCGATATCTGTGATGTGATCATGTGATGTTCTATGATAGATACAGTATATAGTATATATGATATATTATATAGGCATTACTTATGTTTTACACCCACGCTAGCCCTGCCCCGCTCTGCCGTTAGTTACCAAACCTAACGGTGCACGAGGGGACATCGAGGCGAATGCGGATGGCATAAGTGTACGTCGTATTTATCTGTGATGTTTAGGTATTTAAATGATGGGACTTCATTAATGTGATTAATGAAATAAAAGAAACCTAAGATGTTGTAGAATTGAATTTCAAAAATAAAACAGGTAGCTACAGTTCTTGCTTTGCACAGCGGTATATACGATATATCCTGCACCTTATTCGATGAGGAAAGGACCGAGATCCCTTCACCGGGAGTGACTCCTTTAGCAATAACTGGCAGATGCTACACACTCGATTTTTCTTTTGATTGCTTTTAAGAGTTTTTGCTTTGCACAGTGATATATATGATATATCCCGCACCTCATTCGATGAGGAAAGGACCGACGATCCCTTCACCGGGAGTGACTCCTTTAGCAAAACTAGAAAAAGCCTCAAAAGCACTCCATTTTAAAAATTCATTCGATCCTACAACGATATCAAGTTCATTACGCAATAGGTTTTCAGAAAAACCTGTCGTAGCCCTCCGTCATTTCAGATAAGTAGTAGTTAGTATTCGTGCTGCGTTTGTTGGCCTTTGTCAAGGCGCAGTGTGCGGTAGCTAACTGGTGCTTATCTGCTTATGCATATGATGCAGATTGGGTTAAGGTAGTCGTGCGACCTTGTTGGCCTTTGTCAAGGGCCGTGCGGGTGGGTTTAATTCAATCAGGAAATGACGGGTTGAACTTGACTAGCATCCTATGGTTTGTTGGCCTTTGTCAAGGTCATAGGAGGTTAGGGGCAAAATATTATCGGGAATTTCAAGTGTTGAAATTTGCAATGAGATTGCATACCTTCTATGAGATAGTTGGATCCCGATACCCCCTGCGAGTAATTGTTACTCCTGGGAGAGTTTTACACATTACAATTAGCCGATCAAGTAGGTGTCTAGAAAGGTGTTAACGGGATTACGCCTCTGGGAAAACGAGGTTTACATTAATTAGGTTCGTGCGAAAGCACGGGGGACCTCCCTCAAAGTACCGACACTGGCCTGGCTGAAAGATTGGCGAACTTGTAGTGTGTAATTAATCCCGGCTAGTCTTTCCTTTTAGGGTTTGAAGGAAGATTTGATAAAAAGCAGTGGGAGCCATCCTGATTAGATAAAATAATAACCAATCTATTCTTGCAAGAGCGCACGCTGAGTGTTTTCTTCTCTCTCTCTCCAGGTAGCGACAAAATCACGCCTTAATCAAGATAATAATACGGATTTTTGACCGAACCCGCTTGTTATACGGAGCTGGGGAACGTTGGTCCCGCTCCAACTTATAATTGTTATAAGACAGAGCAGGAAATTGGGGAATACCAGATTTCCCGTGCCGCCCAAACGAAGAGAGTGCATGCTGATGCATCATCTTCGGGTGTGTTCATTACAAAGAACGGTTTCTCTGTATCCTCTACGTCATGGGTATGTGATACCAGATCAGGATCTCAGATATGTAATCTGTTACATAGGGCTACAGAAAGGTAGAGAACTGAGAACGGGTGATAAGTTTCATGAGGCAGAAAATGGGGCAAGTGTTGCAGCCAAGTCTGTCGGTCACTGTCACCCTGTATTACCAATACATTGATTCTGAACGAATGTTATTAGATACCGAACCTGTTATGCAAAATCATATCTGTCTCTTTATTAATAAAGAAACGATAAAATTTTGTATTGTTGGATAGTGTTTTGAACATTTCCTATATCAAAAGTTGATCGGTTCAGACACGTTATCTAAAAGCATTAATGTTCTAAATCAAACTACAGTTCTTAGTATACGGAACACACACAAGAGGAAGAGTTCAGAAATGAACGGATCCTTCTTGAGGCATTGTAGACTAGGTCATATCAATACGACCCGACTAGCTGAAGTTACATATAGATGCATATTTAAATCAGTTTGAATTTACATCTTGTGAAACTTGCCAGTCATGTCACAAAGATATAATGACACCAGCTCTGTTTATTGGAAACAGAGAAAGAGTTAGTGAACTCTTGGGATTGATACATGTTGATGTATGTAAGGTCCCCTGTCTACACATGCCAGGACCGGTTCTTTATACTTCGTTACATTCTCTGATAATCTCTCAAGATTCAGACATATGTTCCTGTTGAAACACAAGTCCGAACCTTTTGAGATATTCACAGAATATGATTTAGAAGTAGAGAACCAAAATACGGGTATAAGTATTATGTCCTTTGATGTGATCAAGGAGGAGAATACTTGAGCACAGAAATCCTGGATTATTCTAAAGGAGAATGAGATTCTCTCTCAGCATTACTCCCTCGTATACACCAAAGCACGATGGTATATCGGGGTGGAGCAGATACACCCTATTTGATAATGTGTGCTCTATGATGAGTACTACTGAGTTACCTATTTCCTTTTTTGGAGTTATGCACTTAAGAAGCTGCATACCTATTGAATAGGGTTCAAATCAAATCAGTTGCCTACCACTTCATATTTGATATGATAATGGAAGAGCCCATATCTTAAGTTGGTTAAGATTTGGGGTTGTCTGGCCTATGTCTAAAAGCAAAATCCAGACAAGCTCGAGGCAAGGTCTGTTATGTAGAACTGGAAAGGTTCCAGCTATGCAAACTGCAGCTGATGATTTGAAAGAACCAAAGGATTCAGTAGATTCCAACGAACCTCAGCCTCTCCGCCGATCTAGTAGGGTTCCTCACCCACCTGAGAGATATTTCGGTTTCTCTATGACAGTGGGAGCGAGGATTGCATCATGAGATGATGACCCAACTAGTTTCGAGCTGGCCATCAGGAGTAAGACTCTGTAAGAATGGCTGGATGCTTAGTGATCTGAGATGGAATCCATATACACCAACAAAGTATGAACTTTGGTTGCTATATCTGAAGGGTTAAATCCCCATCAGGAGCAAGTATATCTTGAGAAGATTACTTGGTGTACTTGGAAAGGTTGAGTCTTTCAAAGCTAGACTTGTTAAAGGTTTTCGTCATCGACCAGGCGTGGATAATGATGAAACCTTTTTCCAGTGCCTATGCTTACATCCATCCAGATCCTACTTGCCACGGCTACATACCATGACTACGATATCTGGTGGTTGGGTGTCATGACAGCTTTTCTAAATGATGTTTTAGAAGAGAGCGTCTATAAGTACACAGCCAGAGGACTTCGTAGACAGTGGGAGCAGCGGAAACGTGTACAAGATGCTTTATAGGATAAAGCAGGCATCGCGGAGTTGGAACATCTGTTTTGATGGATAAGTCAAACAGTTTGACATCATCAAAATGGTAGATAAACATTGTATATACAAAAAGGTAGTAGGGAGTATGGTGATGATCCTCGTAGAGTACGTAGATGACATACTCTTGATAGGGAAGGAGTTTCCTATGCTACGCTCGGTCATTCTCCGCTTATCACAATGATTCTCCATAAAGGATCAAAGTGATACCTCCTATATCCTGGGTTTTGGATCTATGAGATAGATCTAATTGGATGTTAGGATACTCACTAGCTGTAGTGAGATGGTATTAATCGATCCTGGGGAGAATCACTGGAAGTGTTCCAGGGTGATAAGGACGACTGAAAGTCAGTCACAGGCATTGTCTTTACCCTCAGTAAAGGGACGATATGTTGGAAGAGTTCCAAGCTAGATACCGTGGCATACTAGACGATAAAGGCAGGATACATCGCTACTTAAGATGCTACCAAAGAGGCTGTTTGGGTGTATATTGGTTCATGAGATGAACTACGTTCCCACCATTGTGAGACAATGGAGTTGTGGCTTATGCCAAGGAACGCAGGTCCCATCAGTGATCCAGACATATTCTAAGGAAGTATCACCTGATCATGGAGATGGTTGATCTCCAGGGGATCAAGGACAGGAGAGTAGACTCAGAGGACAACACAGCGGATCCACTCACAAAAGCCTGTTCCCAGAGAGAGATTTTTATAGGATGGTTGAGTATGAGATACTACAACCACTGCTATCAGATGGCCCTAGTGCAAGTGGGAGATTGTTAGTTATATGTATGCCCTAGAGGCCATTACTGTACATAGGATGTATATTGTAGTGGATGCTTGGACATATATAGGGAGGACTTTCTTGCTCGACATGATAGTATGCTATCTGGTTGCTCTTTACCTTAACGTGTATACTGATTGTCTCTCTGTTACATGTTGGTAAAGCCCTTAGGATGTGTACTTGACTACCTGGACTATGATGCGGATCATACTAGTGGGCACATGGTAGTCCGTAAGTACATCCTTCAAAATCCCTAGTCGTGGGTGTATCGAGACGGGGCATCGATATACCAGAGTAGACTGGCGTATAACTTCTCGACCCATACAGATGGGCGATGGATGATCCCATATCCATTGGTGTTTGACATCAGAGATGATATACGGGTGCTCAGTGGAGACTGGGTACACTGGACGGACTCGCCGAGAACTCCCAGATAGTATTATACCTTACGTCAGATGGCAGTTCTCTGGTGACACTGGTACAGAGTAGTCTGTTGACCCGAGATCGTCATAGAGTCTTGTGTGGTTCCCACTGTGCTTTGATTTCCATCTTACCATGTCCAAGAGGGCGTGCAAAACGGTGGTTTTTGGGTGCAGTCCCGAGTCACATGGAGGCAATGAGCGATAAGAGGGGATTCGCCTCTCCCGGTATAGGGAGTTGATGTTGCGCTGTGTTCGATTGGCTATAACCAGAAATCCCTGGCCAGGGTTGCTGAGATTTACTGGTAAGTGTTACCAGTAGTTTCTCGAGTTGTTATAGACCTTATATCGACACAACTTATCGAGCTATTAGGGTCTGACGTTTACCACCCCTAGGCGAGATATGCGACATATCAGACGATCAGACCGGACTGTACGGTAGTGTTACTGGTTGGATTCACAGGAGTGTGAGCGGGCTTGCTCGTCGATCTTCTGATCGCTCAATACCCGGGTGGCCGTTACGTTTAGCAGACCGCTTGCGGCTTGTGGATGTTTGATATGATCATCACCTGCTGCCGGCGTATTGACGAGTCTTTAGAGTCCTACACAGAGGTTTCCTGGCTCAAGCGAAACGAAATAGGAGCGCATATGAGATATGTGCGGGACCGAGAATAATGCATGTATGTAATACCGTATTTTATTCTCGCGATGAATGTATCGATTGGTTGTATGCGATATAACCTAGTTATCGAATCAAGTATTGATTAGATAAGCCGATACATAAGATACTAGTCGGTTATATGCGATATGACCGGATCGTTAAATCAAGTGTTGATTTAATGATTTAATGTATAATTATATATTTGATATATTACTTTGCATTAACTAGTATCGGTTCACTTTAAATGGATATTCTCACTCGGATGTGCACAT
Source organism: Agapanthus africanus (assembly GCA_030015575.1). Lineage (NCBI taxonomy): Eukaryota > Viridiplantae > Streptophyta > Magnoliopsida > Asparagales > Amaryllidaceae > Agapanthus > Agapanthus africanus. Next base: position 37,136,306 of record CM057351.1, read on the forward strand.
TGTATATGTGATATACTTTTGTGCACTTGATTGTATCATGTTTGATGATACATGTTTGCTAGGGTTTTTGTGTAAAGATCAAACCATGGTTACATGTTAATGGTTAGGGTTATGTTTTATTCACTTATTTATTTATCTATTGATTTTTGGAAAATGAAAGGCATGAAAAGAAAATGGTGGCTTGTTTTGTATTCTAGTTGAAGCTTCATGAAGCTTTGACCTAAGTGACCATTTTTGTCTCATGCTTAACCCTAACCATTCCCATTAACCCTAGTTTAGTCTCTACACTTGACCATGGTTGGTAGATGATAAGTATTATTATTATTTTCATTTTACATAATACTTATGATAACATTTTTTTCTTCTTCTTCTTCTTCATCTTCAACATGAAGAAACCTTGGACCATCAATGGTGATTGATGAAATAGAGTGAGAAATCCAATTCTAAAGTCTACCCACTTCCTATTTCTTCATCCTCTACCTCTTGCCAAGTAGTAGAGTGTGTTTCCTTCACAAGTTTTCTTGACTTGGTGAAGTTGGAGCTTGATCTAGCGATGCCTCGACGTAGATCATCTTCGGCATCGTCGTCGATGACCTAGCCCGCTCTTTCTCCGATGAAGCCGACGCTAGAGCCCAGGATTTGATATGGACAGCGGAGAGAACTTCATCACGGAGCCGTGGAGGTGGAGGACCAGATCTACAAAGGTTGTATTTCCGTACACTTAGTTAAAGTAGTTAACTAGTTGTCTTGTCGCCTAAAAATCTATCCAACGATCTTGTTAGGGTTTCTTGGCACCGTTAAAATTTCAAATTGGCATGGTTGATGCCTTGTGAGACCTCCTTGGTGTGCCTAGGATCCCTACATCTCGGACTCTAGCATCGGCTTCATCGGAGAAATGAGCGGACAAGTCGTCGGCTTCGATGCCGAAGATGATCTACGTCGAGGTTACACAAGATCAAGCTCCAACTTCACCAAGTTGTGAAACTTGTGAAGAAAACACCCTATACTACTTGGCAAGAGGTAAAGGGTGAAGAAATAGGAGGTGGGTTTACTTTAGAATTGGATTTCTCACACTTTTGCTCAAGATGCCATTGATGAAGACAAGCTTTCCTTCTTGATGAAGATGATGAAAAAGAAGAAAAGATATGATAAGTATTCTTTAAAATAGAAAATAAATGTGAATACTTATCATATACTAACTATGGTAAGGTGTAGAGAATAGATCATGGTTAGTTAGAATGGTTAGGGTTAAGTATGAAGACAAAATGGTAACAAAGTCAAACCTTCATGAAGCTTCAACTAAATCCAAATAATGACACCATTTTCTTCATAATCATTTCTAAAATCAATAAATAAATAAATGAGTAAGAAAAAGAAAACCCTAACCATTACACAACCATGTTTTAATTTTTACACAAAACACAAGTTAGCATGCAACATCAAACATGATACAGTCAAGTGCACACAAAAATATATCACATATACAATGTGCACTACAAGTGAGAAAATCCCTTTAAAGTGAACCAATACTAGTTAATGCAAAGTAATATATCAAATATATAATTATACATTAAATCATTAAATCAACACTTGATTCAATGATCCGGTCATGTCGCACATAACCGACTAGTATCCAATGTATCGACTTATCGAATCAATCTTTGATTTGATAACTAGGTTATATCACATACAACCAATCGAAACATTCATCGCGAGAATCAAATGCGGTATCACATACACGCATCATTTTCGGTCCCGCACATATCTCATATGCGCCCCTATTTCGTTTCGCTTGAGCCAGGAAACCTCTGTGTAGGACTCTAAAGACTCGTCAATACGCCGGTAGCAGATGATGATCATATCAAGCACCCACAAGCCGCAAGCGGTCTGCTAAACGTAACGGCCATCCGGGTATTGAGCGATCAGAAGATCGACGAGCTAGCCCGCTCACACTCCTGTGAATCCAACCAGTAACACTTGCCGTACAGTCCGGTCTGTTCGTCTGATATGTCGAGTCTAGGGGTGGTAAACGTCAGACCCCAGTAACCGATAAGTCGTGCCGATGTGAGGCTCATAACGGGTCGAGAAACTACTGGTAACACTTAACAGCAAATCTCTGATCAGCCCTGGCCAGGGACTTCCCTGTTGCAGCCAATCGAGCACAGCGCAACATCAACCCCTAATACCGGGAGAGAAGAAACCCCTCCTATCGTTCATTGCCTCCATGTGACTCGGGACTGTACCCAAAGACCACCGTTTTGCACGCCCTCATGGACGTGGTAAGGTGGAGATCAAAGCACAGTGGGAATCACACAAGATTCTATGACGATCTCGGGTCTACAGACTAACCAGTACAAGTGTCACCTGAGAACTGCCATCTGACGTGAGGTATAATACCATCTGGGAGTTCTCGGCGAGTCCGTCCAGTGTACCCAGTCTCCACTGAGCACCCGTATACCATCTCTGATGTCAAACACCAATGGATATGGGATCATCCATCGCCCATCTCATGGGTCGAGAGGCGTATACGCTAGTCTACACTGGTATATCGATGCCCCGTCTCGATACACCCACGACTAGGGACCTTGAAGGATGTACCTATGGACTACCAGGTCCCCACTAGTATGATCTGCATCATAGTCCAGGTAGTCAAGTACACATCCTAAGGGCTTTATCAACATGTAACTATAAGACAGTTTAAAGAGACTAGTATACATGTTAAGATAAAGTGCAACCAGATAGCATACTATCATATTGAGCAAGAAAGTCATCTCTATATATGTCCAAGCATCCAATATAATATACATCATCTGTACAATACTGGCCTCCAGGGCATACATACAACTAACAATCTCCCACTTGCACTAGGGCCAGCTGCTGTAGTATCGCATACCGAGCATCCCGAAGAGTCTCTCAAACTGTATCTGGGGAATGGCCTTCGTGAGTGGATCCGCCGTGTTGTTCTTCATGTCAACCCTCCTGACCTCGATCTCCCGGCGATCAACTATCTCCCGGATCAGGTGATACCGCCTCAGAATATGCCTGGATCGCTGATGGGACCTAGGTTCCTTGGCCAAAGCCACCGCTCCATTGTTATCGCAATACAAAGGTATTGGATGTACAATGGATGGAACCACTCCAAGTTCAGTAATGAACTTCTTGATCCAGACAGCCTCTTTAGCAGCATCGTTGGCAGCGATGTATTCAGCCTCCATCGTCGAGTCTGCCACGGTTTCCTGCTTGGAACTCTTCCAGCTAAACGCCCCTCCGTAAAGAGTAAAGACAAATCCCGACTGCGACTTAGAGTCGTCCTTATCACTCTGGAAGCTCGAATCGGTAAAGGACTCCACTTGGAGTTCTCCGTTACCATACACCAAAAGCATCTCTTTAGTCCTTCGCAAGTACTTGAGAATGCTCTTCACAGCTGTCCAGTGACTCTCTCCAGGATCAGCTTGATTCCTGCTCACTACACTTAGTGAGTATGCTACATCGGGTCTGGTACATAGCATCGCATACATGATAGAGCCTACAGCCGAAGCATAGGGTATCCCTTACATGCGAGCTCTCTCCAAATCAGTCTTGGGAGACATCTCTTTGGAGAGAGTGACTCCAGAGATCTTGGGCAAGTTCCCACGCTTGGATTCTTCCATACTAAACCTCTTTAGTATGGTGTCAATGTATCTGGATTGGGACAATCCCAATATCCGTTTGGATCTATCTCTATAGATCCTAATTCCCAATATGCAGGAGGCATCACCAAGATCTTTCATTGAGAATCTTTGTGATAAGAAGAGCTTGACCGACTGCAGCATTGGAATATCATTTCCTATCAAGAGTATGTCGTCTACGTACAATACGAGGAAGACAATCTTACTCTCTGCCACCTTCTTGTAGATACAAGGTTCATCTGGATTTTTGACGAAATCAAACTCTTTGATAACGACGTCAAAGCAGATGTTCCAACTCCGCGATGCTTGCTTTAATCCATAAATGGATTTAAGCAGCTTGCACACCTTCCCGCTGCTCCCACTGTCTACGAAGCCCTCTGGCTGAGTCATGTACACGCACTCTTCTAAATCACCATTTAGAAAGGCGGTCTTAACATCCATTTGCCAGATTTCGTAGTCATGATATGCAGCGATGGCAAGCATGATCCGGATGGATTTAAGCATAGCCACTGGAGAAAAGGTTTCGTCATAGTCCACATCTGGTCTTTGACGAAAACCCTTTGCAACAAGTCTAGCTTTGAAAGTCTCCACTTTCCCATCTACACCAACTTTCTTCTTGAAGATCCACTTGCTCCCAATGGGTTTTATCCCTTCAGGAGCAACTTCCAAAGTCCATACTTTGTTGGTGTACATGGATTCCATCTCGGACCGCATAGCATCCAGCCATTTCACTGAGTCCCTACTCATGATAGCCTGCTCGAAGCTAGTTGGGTCATCATCCTCCATGATGCAATCCTCGCTCCCACCATCCATGAGAAAACCGTAGTATCTCTCAGGTGGGCGAGGAACCCTACTAGATCGGCGGAGAGGCTGAGGTTCATCGGGAGCTACTGAATCCTCTGGTTCAACCAAATCTTCTGTCGTAGTCTGTATTGCTGGAACCTCTTCCAGTTCTACCTCCTTGCCACTAATCTCTTTATCAAGAAATTCCTTTTCTAAAAAGGTGGCATGTCGAGAAACAAACACTTTTTGTTCCTCGGTGTGGTAGAAGATATACCCGCGCGAATGTTTGGGATATCCAATAAACTTACACAGAATGGACCTTGCCGCGAGTTTGTCCGGATTTTGCGTTTTTACATATGTCGGACAACCCCATATCCTAACATAATTAAGACATGGTCTCTTTCCTTTCCATATCTCATATGGAGTGGTTGGCACGGATTTGGTGGGAACCATATTCAATAGGTCTGCAGCTGTTTCCAGTGCATATCCCCAGAAGGAAATAGGCAACTCAGCTGTGCTCATCATAGAGCGCACCATATCTAATAGGGTGCGGTTCCTCCGTTCTGATACACCGTTGTGCTGTGGTGTATATGGAGGAGTCAGCTGAGAGAGAATCCCATTCTCTTTTAGGAAGTCCAGGAATTCATTGCTTAAGTATTCTCCTCCTCTATCAGATCGAAGGATTTTAATACTTTTTCCGGTTTGGTTCTCGACTTCCTTTTTATATTCTCTAAATTTCTCAAAAGCTTCTGATTTGTGTTTCATCAGGAACACATATCCGAATCTAGAGAGATCGTCAGTGAATGTAATGAAGTACGAAGAGCCATCCCTGGCATGTGTAGACATGGGACCGCATACATCACTATGTATCAGTCCCAAGAGTTCGGTAACTCTTTCTCCGTGTACCGTAAACGGAGTTTTGGTCATCTTGCCTTTGAGACATGACTGGCAAGTGTCATAAGATGAAAATTCAAACGGATTTAAATATCCATCTTTATGCAACTTAGCTAGTCGTGTCGTATTGATGTGACCCAGTCTACAATGCCACAAGAAGGATTCGTTCAGTTCTGAACTCTTCCTCTTATGTGTGTTTGTTATGCTCAGAACTGTTGATTGATTTAGAACATAAATGCCATTGCACAACGTGCCTGATCCAACCAACTTTTGGTTATGGAAAATGTTCATAACATTATCCTGTAATACAAAATTATATCCCTCTTCACTTAACAAAGAAACCGATATAATGTTGCATATCAGGTTCGGCATGTAATAGCATTCGTTCAGAACCAATGTATTACCAGTTGGTAATACAAGGTGATATTCCCGCACCATTTTCAACTCTAATGTCTTTATCACCTTCTCCAAGTTCTCTACCTTTCCTAAGCCCATGTAACTGATTACATATATGGAATCCTGACCCGGTATCTAATACCCAGGACGTAGAGCAAATGGAGAAACAGTTCTCTGTAACGAACACACCCGAAGAAAATGCATCAACATGTACTTTCTTCATTCGGGTGGCATGGGAATCCTGGTATTCCCCTATATCCTGTTCATTCCTATAACTCTTATAAGAAAGAACGGAACCAACGTTCCCCAGCACAGTATAACATACGGGTTCGGTCAATACATCCATATTATTATCTTGATTAGGGTATGAAATGGTCGCTACCTGGAGAGAGAGAGAGAAGAAAACACTTTAGCGTATGCTCGTGCAAGATCAAATTGGTTATTATCTTATCTAATCAGGATGGCTCCCACTGGTTTTTATCAAATCTTCCTTCAAACCCTAAAAGGAAAGACTAGCCGGGATTAATTACACACTACAATTTCGCCAATCTTTTAGCCAGGCCAGTGTCGGTACTTTGAGGGAGGTCCCCCGTGCTTTCGCACGAACCTAATTAATGTAAACCTTGTTTTCCCAGAGGCGTAACCTCGTTGACACCTTTCTAGACACCTACTTGATCGGCTAATTGTAATGTGCAAAACTCTCCCAGGAGTAACTCTTACTCGCAGTGGGTATCGGGATCCTACTATCTCATAGAAGGTATGCAATCTCATTGCAAATTTCAACACTTGAAATTCCCGATAATATTTTGCCCCTAGCGTCCTATGACCTTGACGCAGGCCAACAAACCATAGTGCGCTAGTCAAGTTCAACCCGTCATTTCCTGATTGAATTAAACCCACCCGCACGACCCTTGACGCAGGCCAACAAAGTCGTACGACTACCTTAATCCAATCTGCATCATATGTATAAGCAGATAAATACTAGTTAGCTACCGCACACTACGCCTTGACGCAGGCCAACAAACGTAGCACGAATACTAACTACTACTTATCTGAAATGACGGAGGGCTACGACAGGTTTTTCTGAAAACCTATTGCGTAATGAACTTGATATCGTTGTAGAATCAAATGAAGTTTTGAAATGGAGTGATTTTGAGGCTTTTCTAGTTTTGCTAAAGGGGTCACTCCCGGTGAGGGGATCGTCGGCCCTTTCCTCGTCGAATGAGGTGCGGGATATATCATATATATCACTGTGCAAAGCAAAAACTAAAGAAGCAATCAAAAGTCAAACCGAGTGTGTAGCATCTGCCAGTTATTGCTAAAGGAGTCACTCCTGTTGAAGGGATCTCGGTCCTTTCCTCATCGAATAAAGTGCAGGGTATATTATATATACCGCTATGCAAAGCAAAACTGTAGCTACCCTTTTTATTTAAAATTTGATTCTACAACATCTTTTAGCTTTCTTTTCTTTCATTAATCACATTAATGAAGTCCCATCATTTAAGTCACCTAAACATCACAGATAAATACGACGTACGCTTATGCCATCCGCATTCGCCTCGATGTCCCCTCATGCACCGTTAGGTTAGGTAACTAACGACAGAGCAGGGCAGGGCTAGTGCAGGTGCAAAACATAAGTAACGTCTATATAATATATCATATATACTATATACTGTATCTATCACAGAACATCATATGATCACATCACAGATATCGCAGCAGAAGAAACATATGAAACATTGAATATACTAGGACATCCGTGTTTTCAATACGAGCCAGTATAAAACACGGATTCCACGGTCGTGATGAATAGCCAATCCCACACCCCTAGACCCCTACGAGAGTGGCAAGCAACCCTACCAATTCTAGGGTTAGGAGACCCGGACTCGACTCCTCGAGATGGTCTCCCACTGGACCCTAGAACCCGGTTACTTATGCTCCCCTCCTTGGGTCTATCCTAATATGGAAAAGTAAATAATATACAAAAGGTGACAGCTTCCGCAACCTGGAAGTGCCCCAAATAAAAGAATATTACATACAAGTTTTTACATGAATGAAAATGAAAAACACTCATCTCACATAAAAACCCCCGGCTATTCAAACACGACAATCCAATATAACATATCCAGCAACACATAACATCACATGTCATCAACGTAAGTAAGTATGCATATACCGATTGTCATCGACATATAGCAATGACAATCGGCAATTCCACTACATACTACACTTACGGTCACAGAAAAGAAAGTGTAAAACTACAACAATTGGAATCCGCAACCTCTTTAGACATCGCATGCCTAATCAAATGAAATACTTAGACATCACATGCCTAATAATTATAAACCCTGCATTTTAGTCTCATTACCGAAAACTCTTTTCAATATCTAGTGAGACTAAACCGCTAGATTTATAACATTCATTCAGTTATCTCATAACTGTTTGTTAATTCCAATTATTGTATCCCATTCCGGATAAATAGAAAATATTAAACTTTCCGATCGAACATTCGAACACCCAAGTTTTCCCGGAACCGTTCAACACATGAAATAGGTTCAAAGACATTCATTTCATGCCTCAGTACCAACGGTCCAGCCGTAGAAGGGTCAAGCCAACGCCTCACATGTGGCACGCCGTACTGCCCCAAACCCGAAGGTTCAAAGGGCAGTTCAAGACGGTCACATAATCGAGTTAAGGTTTGTTGTCTTCTAGAGGGACCATCGCGTTACTTGCACTACTCAGAACGTCCTTAAACCACAGAAAAATCCAACACTTGGATATTTTGCGGCAGGGGAAAGATTGGGTATTTACATCCGGTCGAACTTTTTAACATATTCCAAAATATCCGGAAAGCCACATAGACAAAGTCTGATAATCCGATCGAATCAGCGAACTCCCAAAACACCCCAGAAAATTCAACTCTTGAATAAATATTAAAAATTCCCATAAAACTCAGTACTGTAAAATAGGAATTACTGTGCAAATTTGGAGGGCTGACGTCATCATGTCGCCGCGGAACCGCCGCAGAAGCTAGGCTTCTGCCGCGGTTCCGCCGCAGGTTGGAAGCATCATTTGTCCAATTTTGCACCGTAATTCTTATAACTTCCTGCTGAATTTTTTAAGCATTTTTAATATGGAAAAAACCCAGTTTTTAGAAAAAGTCCAGAGAGCGATTTGGTTTTAGGGTTTCGGTTTCGATCGGGTTTCAAATATCGTCTAAGCATCGCCTAAGGCTCTAGCTAGGCTCTGATACCACTGTAGGGTTCCTAGGCACGCTAATGAAGTCTCACAAGGCATCAACCATGCCAATTTCAAATTTTACGAGTGCCGAGAAACCCTAATACGGATCGTTAACTAGAATTTTAGGCGAAAAGTTAAGCTAGTTAACATCTTAACTAAAAGTGAGAAGCTACAACCTTTGTAGATCCGGTTCTCCACTTCCTTAGCTCCACGTAGACGTCCTCTCGCTGTCCTAGTTGGATCTCGGACTCTAGCATCGGCTTCATCGGAGAAATGAGCGGACAAGTCGTCGGCTTCGATGCCGAAGATGATCTACGTCGAGGTTACACAAGATCAAGCTCCAACTTCACCAAGTTGTGAAACTTGTGAAGAAAACACCCTATACTACTTGGCAAGAGGTAGAGGGTGAAGAAATAGGAGGTGGGTTCACTTTAGAATTGGATTTCTCACACTTTTGCTCAAGATGCCATTGATGAAGACAAGCTTTCCTTCTTGATGAAGATGATGAAGAAGAAGAAAAGATATGATAAGTATTCTTTAAAATAGAAAATAAATGTGAATACTTATCATATACTAACTATGGTAAGGTGTAGAGAATAAATCATGGTTAGTTAGAATGGTTAGGGTTAAGTATGAAGACAAAATGGTAACAAAGTCAAACCTTCATGAAGCTTCAACTAAATCCAAATAATGCCACCATTTTCTTCATAATCATTTCTAAAATCAATAAATAAATAAATGAGTAAGAAAAAGAAAACCCTAACCATTACACAACCATGGTTTAATTTTTACACAAAACACAAGTTAGCATGCAACATCAAACATGATACAATCAAGTGCACACAAAAATATATCACATATACAATGTGCACTACAAGTGAGAAAATCCCTTTAAAGTGAACCAATACTAGTTAATGCAAAGTAATATATCAAATATATAATTATACATTAAATCATTAAATCAACACTTGATTCAATGATCCGGTCATGTCGCACATAACCGACTAGTATCCAATGTATCGACTTATCGAATCAATCTTTGATTCGATAACTAGGTTATATCACATACAACCAATCGAAACATTCATCGCGAGAATGAAATACGGTACCACATACACGCATCATTCTCGGTCCCGGACATATCTCATATACGCCCCTATTTCATTTCGCTTGAGCCAGGAAACCTTTGTGTAGGACTCTAAAGACTCGTCAATACGCCGGTAGCAGATGATGATCATATCAAGCACCCACAAGCCGCAAGCGGTCTGCTAAACGTAACGGCCATCCGAGTATTGAGCGATCAGAAGATCGACGAGCTAGCCCGCTCACACTCCGGTGAATCCAACCAGTAACACTTGCCGTACAGTCCGGTCTGTTCGTCTGATATGTCGCATATCAAGTCTAGGGGTGGTAAACTTCAGACCCCAGTAACCGATAAGTCGTGTCGATGTGAGGCTCATAACGGGTCGAGAAACTACTGGTAACACTTACCAGCAAATCTCTGATCAGCCCTAGCCGGGGACTTCCCTGTTACAGCCAATCGAGCACAGCGCAACATCAACCCCCAATACCGGGAGAGACGAAACCCCTCCTATCGTTCATTGCCTCCATGTGACTCGGGACTGTACCCAAAGACCACCGTTTTGCACGCCCTCATGGACGTGGTAAGGTGGAGATCAAAGCACAGTGGGAATCACACAAGACTCTATGACGATCTCGGGTCTACAGACTAACCAGTACAAGTTTCACCTGAGAACTGCCATCTGACGTGAGGTATAATACCATCTGGGAGTTCTCGGCGAGTCTTTCCAGTGTACCCAGTCTCCACTGAGCACCCGTATACCATCTCTGATGTCAAACACCAATGGATATGGGATCATCCATCGCCCATCTCATGGGTCGAGAGGCGTATACGCTAGTCTACACTGGTATATCGATGCCCCGTCTCGATACACCCACGACTAGGGACCTTGAAGGATGTACCTATGGACTACCATGTTCCCACTAGTATGATCTGCATCATAGTCCAGGTAGTCAAGTACACATCCTAAGGGTTTTATCAACATGTAACTATAAGACAGTTTAAAGAGACTAGTATACATGTTAAGATAAAGTGCAACCAGATAGCATACTATCATATCGAGCAAGAAAGTCATCTCTATATATATCCAAGCATCCAATATAATATACATCATCTGTACAATACTGGCCTCTAGGGCATACATACAACTAACAGTGAGTAGATGTATATCTACGGGGGAAAGTCGGGTGGATGGCGTTTAGCACCCCCGCAAACGTAGAATAGGAATAAGTACTAATTGTCATTAGGAAGCCAGACGTGGCCTTAGAATTTTGGTGAGTAGGACCCTAGTAGTGACCTTAGGTTGGACTAGATTGGTTTAGAAAGACCTTACCTGGGGATGAATATCTTGGAAGAGATTCGTAGGTTTCAGGAAGATACACACACACGCACACACCGGGACTCGACGTGGTGTATACGTGTATGTGCATATATATATATAGGACTAGGTGTAGGTATATATATTTATATACACAATACGTATATGTGATACAAGGATGTGATATGATACACGGGGATGAAACAACATAACTGGGCTGATGCCGTGATTCTTGGCTATACAGTCGTGTTATGATGTTAGCGGATCATTAGAAAATGAGATAATGGATTTGTATACATGAACAATAATAAAGGGTGGTGATGATATTAAAGTACATGGGACTCTAAAATAGAACCCGGACCGTAACATGTGCCTGAAATTCTGATATGATATATATGTGACTTGATTACGACATTATATAGGTGTGACGTGATTTCAATATCATATATGGGTGACTTGATTTCGATATCATATAGGTGTGACCTGATTACGATATGATCTAAGTGTGACTTAATCACAATATGATACATATGATATGATATTTCTGAGGAAAAACTAACGATGTATATTTATGTTGGCAATGATATATGATTGATGTGTGCGATTACAGTATAGCACCTTAATCTTGACATGTGTTGATCATGATATATTACGAATGATGAGACACGTAGGTGATACTCAACCCGTACCCCGATATTGGGATGCCGTACGATGGATTTTTCCGTATGAGGCATAAATATGATGATTGATCCGCACTCTTGATTTGAGGAAGCCGTACTATGTACGTGACGCTATTGAGGCTGGATCGCCGACTATTAGAGATATGGATTCAGACCTTAGGTGGACTCTTGTTTCTTAGGTTTAGTTCCTTAGGAGGTTAGATGGACAGTAGTTTAGGCTTGAGTCATATAGTTGTAGTTATACTTGTATATCACAGATGAGTGGTTATTACACATCCGTCTTTACATTCATACCGTAATCATAATGTTGCATGTTCATACATTTGTTTCTATAATCAGTATAAAAACTATGCCTGTTAGGACACCAGCACCATTACCGATGATGCGCATATTCCACGCACACTTATTTGCCAGCTCACTCACATGATCATCGGTAATTGCTATGTCACGTACACTTTAGATTATATTATATTTTATTGATACAATCAGCTAACAGCTAGATCTATATAATATTGTGATTACTCTCTGGTGTTAGTATAGACATGGTATTTATTACTTAGACATTTCATGCATTCGCACTTTCATGTTATCATGCAGTATTATGGGGCATATGCTGACACTTATCATATACTTACTCATGATTTTGGGATTTTGGATTTCTATGAGATTTCTGGATTTTTGGGGAAAACCGCAAGAATATATAAAAACTTCTCTCTCTCTCCTCCTCTCTTTTTAAAACATAAGTTGCGGTTTTCTCGTGATGTATGTGTCGTCCACCATGAGATTTCATGCTTTCTGTTGGATTTCGAGACCCGATTCGAGGAGTGGATGAACCGTCTTGGGTACATGGTGGGCCCGGTATGGTACCCCGGGGAAAGAAGATCGAGTTGTAGACGATGAGCCTGGCAGGGGAGGACTACTTACCGGTGATGTCTGGCGCGGCGGATATCCGGAGGATACCGACCGTTGTCGTGAGATTTGATGATATGGGCCGATCCGGACTGACGGAGCCCGAGATATTGAGACTATGAGACATTGAGATTATGAGGTATTGAGACGTGAGATTTACATGTTTTATGTCGAAGCTTGACACGAATTTCCATGGATTTCATCGTTGATATTTCATATTTCTATACACATTTTACCATGACAAAAGCTAAAGATTTCTTATACAGATATATCTAGATTTCAGGATTGGTTATTTTACATTCATGGTGTATGCATACTCATTCACATGACATAGTACTATATGAGGCACTGACACGAGCACGGAGCTTTTGCACTTACACGTAGCTTATTATCCTGTCTTACTTGATGACTAGTAGTATATTAGTATATTGTTATGACCTAGGATAGCGTCGTGCATTCGATTTCTTTTCGCAGATATTTTCTACTCACGAGTTGGCAACTCACCCCCGTTGTGCCAAATTTTATTACAGGTTCGATGTACAGGTTTTCCTGGCAGTTTACTGGCACATCATTTCATTCAGGGTGATTTGCACGGTAGGTTGGTTCACTTGTATCTGGACCGCCATTGTACTTTTATTATTTCATTTGTATCTAGAAAGCTCCATCAACCAAACTTGTATTACTTGATAAGTTTACTAGACCAGTTATTTATTGTGACCTTAGAGTTGCGCTTGTATTATTGTGGTATCTGGTGGATTTGTTTTTTTTTAAGTTTTGAGCCTCGCCCTTTGGCATTGTATACTATTGTGCATTGGTATGGTTGTTTCCGCCTGTTGGCGTAGAGCTAGCTCCCGTTTGGGGATGCTTTTTTATTATTTATATGTATTTATACTTGTTTGTACCCGTTTGGGGCCAGTTTTTACAAAGGAGACTCTGCCGAAATTTTTGAGAAAAGTTGATCTTGTTTTTTTTTTAAACTTGTTTTTCTATATGTTTTCCTTTGCTTCTTCTTCTTTTATGGTTTAGATTTCTGGGCTTCGGCTTACTTAGGTTACGTTGCGCCTCTAGACGCTTCATAATCTAAGTGCCGGTCACGTTCCGTACTTTCGGGTCGTGACATCACCGATCTTATAGCATCATGCCTAAACTCATCGACTCATCTCCAAGTACAATGTACAATCCTCATCATCCATGTATAGGTATATGTATACACACACACACACAGTCCCATATCTATGTGTGTATATATATACATATCCCCATATACGCACAAGTAAAACAAAGTAAGCATGTGTGTGCGTGTGGGTGTAAACCTTATTCTAGGGTTCGCGACTAAACTAAATAACGACACTATCATCCAATTATACTAAAATTAACCCAAGGTCTTCTAAGGTCGTACTTATTAACCATCCAAGTTTCACAACACGTAATCATATATATAACTATAATATATATAACAAGGCTACACTACGAACTCCGGGGGTGCTATACGCCATCCACCCGACTTCCCCCGTAGATATATATCTACTCACCTTGATCCTCGCTTGCTGGAGTCGATGACGCCACGCTCATCCTCGTCGTCTCGAAGTCCACGTGGGGGTACCTACATATCACATATAGCATCGTAAATAGAAATCACGCACGAAAACCAAAACCTCGCAGAATCACACATAGGTTAAAACCTATAGTCTACACATGCAAGGTCAACCAAACAACTCTTGATATCGTCGTACGAACGTCAAATGATCGAGGCAAACACAAATACTAAAATCTAAGTTCACAGAATTCACAATTTGAAATCAAAAATCATGAAAAGTACTTCCAGATTTTGCCCTAGGTCAAATTAGCCAATTTTGCACACATGGAGGATCTATTTTACTGGTAAAGAAGCCATGGACCAAACACTGACACAATTCACCCAACAATGGCCGCAAATTGTGGCCAGGAACAATAAATTTGTGGCCACAGTGAGAGGGTTGGGGCTCAGGTCTTTAGGGTAGCTTCCTAGGTGCCTGCATGACTCTCTGTGATCGCTATAAAATTTTCAGGTGCCCCGGGTCATAGCAGATGTCAATATACCATCACTAAAGTCTATAAAATCCGATACCGGGGTTTCTAGGTTTGGAGTTTGGGGTTTAATTCTATGGTTCAGTCCAATATACCATCACTACAGGGCTTGTCTAGCCTGTACAAACCTCAATTACACAATCACAACACAAGAATCTCTCAAACCCTAACTTGAAATCTTCAAAGTTCACTAAACTGCATTAAAACACTTCTAAACTTGTATGGGTGCTAAAGTAAATGAAATACAACACTAATGATGCAGAAATTATCTCATTTGGTAACTCAAGAATTTTCTTGAGTTGCCCCAAGTGCTCAAAATTCAACATTTTTTGGTCCAAAGTGCTTGTGAGGAGCTTGTGCATGTTTTTAAAGAACTGGAGATGGACTTTTGATGGGTTTTTGGGTGTGTTGTGATGAGGTAGAGGGGGATGGAGGAGAGGGCTGCCATGGTGAGATGAGGGAGGGAAAGAATGATGAAGATGATGAAGGGGACAATGTGATATGGTCCAAGGTTGACCCCTCCCTTCTCTCTCTTGCCCATACTCTATATTTTAACCTTTTCTTTTTCTTTTTCTTTTCTTATCTTTCCTTTTCATTTAAAATTAAAACCTTGCATGATACAAGAAAAGACCATGTAGGAAAATGTAACAAAGTGTAAAATGACATTGTGCATGCATGTGCACAAAACAAGCTTAATGTACGATTAGCGATATTTAATCGCGTTAGCATTAAAATAAAATATAATTAATCATAAAGAATTATAATTTACTTAAGTCATATAAAACACATCATTTCAGTAATTCCTATAATTTTCCAAATATTTCCCATTTTATCTGTATTTTATTTTACTGCATTATCAAATATTCATAATATTTATTATTTAATTATATAATTTCCCAAAAATAATATTTTATTTTTCTGAAATATTACAATCTTCCCCCCTTAAGGAAATTCAGTCACCGAATTTAAATTTAAACCTCTCAAATACTAAAACATTTCAGTAAAAAAAAAGGTCAAGTCGTCGGGGCTTTGAAATCATCAATACATAAATCACATCGTAGCGCAATGCATGCGCATGAAAAACGGGTATATAAACCAAAATCAAAACTCCGTCAAGCATCCCGCAATCTTCGGAGTTATGGCGAAGACGCCAGTGTCAAAGCCCAATACGAAAACCAATATGACATACATCAACTATACATGTAAACATCATTAAAAATATCGGAAAGAAATGCGTGCCAAACCTTTTCAAGTCGCTGTGCGATGCGCGTATCACTGCACAGTGGCGGACGTCTGTTATAAGATAATAACCATATATATACATACCCTCTGTTTAACATATACGTCCCGCCGTTTTGAAAATAATTTAGAAGGGTTTCCTTTATTAAATGTCTTGTGTCACCTCGGACACGTAGGTAAATACTGATACTATAGCTGTTTTTTGGAAATCCCTTCGATAACTATCAATGCATGCAAAAATATATTCAGGTACTGTCTCGGATTAGCCCTGCTCAGCTACTATACCAAATAGTAAATATCATGAAAACGTACTGCTCAAAGGAAATCAATCCCAAAATATATATATGAATGCCACGTGCGTCCGGTGCACACAAAAATAGAAATCCATGAATATGCCGTACATGTGCACAGAAACAAAATCTAAGTGCAACGGGTGTGCACGAAACATCTGTCAAAGGCAACGGGTGTGCCTGACAGCAATATCAAGTGCATTTGATATGCACGAAGAATCTCGATTTAGTACATCTGGCATGCACCAAAATCGCATTAAGCGCCCAAGTATGCGCAAGAATCCATGTCAAGTGCACAAGGTCCACAAAAACAAATATCGAATATCACAATCAAAATCGACGGTATACAACACATTTCAATCCAAATCCAAATCAGGTATACCATGGTATATAATCTCACAACTATGTGCATCAGTGTGCACGAAATCGCATCAAAATACTAAAGTGCATGAAAACTATGCCGAAAGCATAACTCAAATCATGTTTGATATAGTGCCCTCAGAGTCAATTATTGGATCACAGGCACGTGATTGCAATGATTGAGGGAGGACCTATGCCGGTAGGACAGTCTTACTCGAGATAATAGTATGCTATCTGGTTTTTCTCTATCATCGTGTACTGCTTTAGGTGACCTTACGAGTCACTATTGCACGTTGATAGAGCCCCTAGGATTCTTGCTTGACTACCAGCAGTATGAGGGCGATCATATGCGTGAGAGCTGGAGTCTATAAGCACATCCTTAAAAGGTCCCTAGTCGTGGGAGTTTCGAGACAGGGCATCGAGACTCCAGAGTAGACTAGTGTATACAGTCGAGACCCCGACGAGGGGCGGTGGCCGTTCTCACAAGCCACTGGTGTCAGTTGGTTCACCTAAGATGTATACAGGTGCTCATTGGGTTATGAGTACACCGGACAGGACTCGCCGGGAGCCTGCTAGTTGGTATTATACCTGATGCCAGATAGCAGTTCCCTGGTGACATGTGTACAGGTTAGTTCATCGACCTGAGATCGTCATTTGTCTCATGTGAGTTCCCACTGTACTTAGATTACTACCCTACCACGCTCAAAGGAGACGTGCAAACAGGTTTTAGTTGGGTACAGTCCCGAGCCACATGGAGGCAGTGAGCAGATCTGCAGGGGTTCGTCTCTCCCGGTATTGGGGTGAGATCGCGCTGTGTCTAGGAGGGCCAGTACATGAAAAGTCCTTGGCCAAGGCAGGAGATTTACTGGTAGGTATTCCAGTAGTATCTCAGGGTGTTCTGGGCTACACTCCGACACGACTTGTACCGCTATTGGGGGTCTGACTTTTACCAACCCCCTAGGCCCGCCATGCGATGCTCATAGAAGAACGGACCGGACTGTACGGATATTGTCACTGACAGGCTCAGTAGGGTATCAGGATGAGTTCGCTCATCGACGTCCCTTTTGGTCAATAGCTGGTAGCCCATCACGTATGGCTAATACCTCTGACGTACTAGTGGTTAAATCCACAGCCATAGTATTGACGAGTTTTTAGAGTCCACCACACACACAGTTACTCAGGTTTCGGGTGAAACACTGTAGAGGCCGTATGGAGATATGGCAGGGTTCGATCAGATACGTGCGGTATTGCACGGATCGTGATCGGACGGATTTTACTAGCCGGCTTTGGCTTAAGCCGGATTCTAGTATTAGATAGTGTAGTTTTGTCTCTTTGCATTTGTATTCAGTGGGAATACAAATGCGGGCATGTTTATGTAGTAGCGGGGTTTTCCTGTAATTTATTACGGGATTAGTTTTCTGAAGTTGCCAGTTTGCATTCCGTTCCGGCCGGTTTTCCTTTGTTCCTTCGCGGCCGGACTTTTCGATGGAGGGGGTTATTTGCAGTTTGCAAATAACTTATTTGTGGAGGGGTTTCTTGCATTTTTTCCTTCTTATCATCATGAGATTCTTTATTGGTCTTTTCCTTTGCTTTTTGAGATTGGATTTGGATGTGATGAGATTAGAAATGGGTGTGACATTTCTTTTTCTCATTATCATTCTTTTTCTCCACTTGCTTTTTTTTCCTCCACCATTTTGATGAGGGGGCCGGCCACTTTTGTGGGAGAGGAGAGGGAGTGCATTTTCATGTGTGGCATATTTCCTTCATCTTATTCTTGCAAGAAAATGATAGCTCCATTTTTCCAATGCTCATTTTCTTTATCCATCTCCACCTCCATGGCAACTTCATATACCCACTTGAGACAAGCCTACTACACTTAGTCTACAGCATTCCTTGGATGCGTCGGCTAGCCAACTTCACGCCCGAGTTGCCTCGGTCCAGAGGTGGGAGCCCGTAAAAGAATCCGGCTATGTGGTGCCCTTTCCGACGAGGAGGTGACGGACGGAGATTCCGCGGGAGATCGGAGTGGAGACGAAGACCGAAGGACACGGATCGCTTGGTATAACTTCTCTACTACTTTTATTCTAGTTTGCTAGAGTTAGGTTAATGGCCCGATCCGGGATTTTTGTGCGCGGTGGTGCCGGTTTGCAAGTTTCGCAAAGTTTTTGTTTCCACGTTTCCGGCGTCGGATCGACGGCCGTGGCGCCGCCGTGCACTTACATTGGTATCAGAGCCACGCTATTAACTTAGCCTAGCTTGCTCTAACGTGTTTAGAACTCGATCGAACAATAAAACCCCAAAAACCGTATTTTCTAGTGCATTAGGTTTCTGTCGAAATTTTTTTTGCTCGAAATTTTTTTCAAGTTTTTGCAGAATACTGTGCAGGGAATTCTAAGCACTCTGTGAAAAATTGGTCACGTGATCTCACCATACCACCGCGGAACTGCGGCCAAACCCATGCTTAGGCCGCGGTTCCGCCGCGCTTTTGACTGTTCATTTGACCAAATTTTTGCAGAGAGCTTTTGAGTTGAAAATGGGGTTTTTGGAATATTATTTTTGGGCCCAGATTTTCTGTAGGTGCTACAGTACTGTTTTGGGCCCACTTCGGTAAATTTGTTCGATCGGATATTTTAAACACATGAGTTCACAGTATTTACATTATATCTGCGACCGTGAATGTCATTTGATCGGTAAATCCTGTATAACTGCTATAGCCCTTTTAGACGGATTTTCGAACGTGACATTCACGTTGATGTTCTGTGTTGTGCTGTGATGTTGCGGATTGGTCGTGAGGGATAGCCTGGTTGCAATATTAGTACAGTTTTGTTTTATATGTACATTTGATATTGCGGGGCGAGCGGTTGACATGTGGACTGCCGTCACTGCCTGTTTGTATTATTCTTTTGGGACACGACCGGATCGAGGTCGATGTACCCGTTGTATGATTTTACTTTCTGCACTAGGATTACCCCGCGGTGGGGTGCACGGATAGCCGGGTTCTAGAGGGCAACGGGCCCGCATCTCATGGCATTGAGACGGAGGGGGCTTTACTCTAGAATTGGCGGGCTATTCGCCGCACTCGTAGGGGGTATAGGTTGACTCAGGAGGGGTACCCAAGTTACCGGATTCCGTGAAGTGCTGGGTGGTCCATTCACGTTGCTGAAGGGGGCTGCCTCGCTTCAGGTTTTGGCGGGTAACTTGCCGCGCCCGTAGGGGTCTAGGATCTCTTTGCACAGGCTATCCATACGACCAGGGGAACGTCGGGTTTCAGTAGCGGCTCTATGAAACCCGTGGATCCCAGATATCTGTATTGTTCTGTGTTGCTGGTTACATTTCTGTGTTGTTGCATTTTATCATGCCTTGAGCGAAAATTATATATTATATATATACTAGTAGATGTTGTATATGTTTTGCACCCGCGCTAGTCCGGTCCCCGCTCTGTCGTTAGTTAGCTAACCTAACGGGTGATGACGGGACCCAGTGGAGAATGCGGATGGCATATACGTACGTCATTATTTTCGTTCTTTGTGGTGTGATCAATTGATGGGACTGCGTTGATTCGGATCAATGCAAGCTAAACAAACCTATTCTGATGTTGTTGGAACATTTTACAAAAAGCTATTATTGCAAGGGCATTCACTTTTGTTTTGCACAGTGGTATTCAGTTGGAATATCCTGCACCTCACTCGACGAGGCAAGGGCCGAGATCTCTTCACCGGGAGTAACCCCTTGGACAAAAGTTTGCGTCAGGGCAATAACTTCACTATAGCCGATTACTTTTGCTTTGCATCGTGGTATTCAGTTGGAATATCCTGCACCCCATCCAACGGGGAAAGAGCCGAGATCCCTTCACCGGGAGTGACCTCTTTAGCAAAGGTTTTCGTTACTATATTTTTATAAAGCTATCAGTTCCTTCAACGATATCAAGTTCATTACGTTAAAGGTTTTCGCCAGAAACCATTCGTAGCCCTCCGTCATTTCAGAACGGTAGCACTTAGTATTCATGCTATGTATGTTGGCCTTCGTCAAGGCATAGTGTATGGTAGCTATTGGTTACTTTTCTGCAGCATAGATATATGCGTTGGTTTGGGACAGTCGTACTACTATTTTGGCCTTCGTCAGGGGTATGTACGGGTGGGTTCAAATTAACCTGGATAATGACGGGTAGAACTTGACATGTGACTTATGATATGTTGGCCTTCGTCAAGGTCATAAGAGCATGGGGCAAAAATCCTCATCGGGAGTTTCTAAAGAAACTGAAACTTGCCAGATATGAGCATGCCTTCTGGAGTGTGATAACGTGAGCGGATTCCGTCACGTTATCACGCGATGATAGTTGGATCCCGATTCCCACTGATGAGTCGGTTTACTCCTCGGGTGATCCCGGCTAATTCTTCTTTCAGGTTTGGGGAAGAATTTGACGTTACAGTGGGAGGTTTCCAGATTAGATAAAGTGATAACCATTCTGATCTAGGTTAGAGTGCACGCTGAGTGTTTCTTTTCTTTCTCTCTTTGGCAGCGACTATTGACCCGACCCTAGACTATGACTCAGTGACCAAGATGACCGAACCTTCTTAACACTGGCTTTTGGATTGTCAGAGTTGCAAACCTCATTGCCACTGCTACGTTCACCCTTTTCTCCAGGACAACCCGTATTACTACGAACGTCCACTTCCATTGGACAAAACCATCGTATGGTTATATACGAACTCGAAGGAATTCGAGGATGGTCTCCGATTCTGGAGAAAACGAATAGGACTATTCAGTTGTCTTTTCCTTTTACCTTCTCTCAGGTTGCGAGTACTCCTTGGTTTAGGAGATAGTACACCTATTACGCAAATTGGATAGTCTTCTTCCAAACCTTAGGCTGGTGCCGACCGGTAGGGAATGAAGAAAACCAATTGGCCTAAACGGTATACATAAGGTATTAAGTTAAGACAAAGAAAGGGATTAGTAAGAGGGCAAAGTAAATTGCGACTGCTATTCACGACCAAACCAAGTATTTTTTCGCCAATCCTAGATCACCTTTGTATTTCTCCAGGACACTCCGTATCACTACGAAGATCCCAAGTTTATTGGATACTCCTTCGTATGGTTATATACGAACTCGAAAGGAACTTGTTCCAGTTCGGGGATGGATCCTGGTTCAGGAGAAATAGGAATAATGTTTATTCGGTTGTCTTTTATCTTCACCTTCTCTCGCATTGCGAGTGCTCCTAGGATTAGGACAGTACACCCATTATGCTTATTGGATAGTCTTCTTCCAAACCATAGGCTGGTGCCGAACGGTAGGGAAGGAAGAAAACCATTTGGCCTAAAGGGGTGTACAGAAGGTAATGACTAAAGACATATAAAAGGATTTGGAGAGATGGCAAAGAATTATACGGTTACAGTTATCAATCTGGATAATGGAAGAGGCATTACTAGGAATACCAGGATACCCCATCGAAACATTTCAATGTTTCAGTATTACTGTGTACTGTTAATAGAAAACTGATTTCCCAATTAGACACTTGCTCCAGGGTATGTATTTACCAGGTTTGATTCTCTCATCTGTATGGTTTTACAGATGATGAGTGGGAGTAAGTTATTGGGAATTAGATGACCATCCTCATTATATCGGGATTCGTTGCAATTGGTGATATTTGAGGAAGTCGCCTGGGTTGTTTGTCGGACGGCAAATATTTGGTTTTGAATATCCGTTGTTATGCACCAATTTCAAATTGATATATCTATACGTCTATTTTTATAGAGTGAGATATACTTTTTTGAAATTATGTCTATGACATTTACCTATATCAGTGGATGGTTAGGTAAGGAGCATTGAACAGCGGTGTAATTCTTCTTAACCATAAGTACAGTTTTCAACCTATGACACACAGGGAATGAGTTATTTGACTCAAGGGACTTATACAGAGTATTGTATGTTGTCCAGTGTCCATTAGGACAGAGGGGTAGGTACTTGTACTATATTCTGTTTACTTGTGACTTCTCTAGTTTTTAGACAGGTGTTTCGTAGAAACACAGGGTCTGAGTTTTGAGAAGTTATAAGTATAAGAATAAAGTAGAGAACCAGATGTTGCAAGTATCAGGATTCTTCAAGGTGATCGAAGATGTAGATACTTATGTATGGTGTTCAGTTGATAGTAATGATTAAGAGAACTTACTCCTCTTTCAGGTTACTTATAATTGGAAGTATTCCTAAGTTGAGCAACGCTGATCGGCCTCCTTCCATTTAGTTAATATGCACTGGAGACAGCCACATGATTTGAATCTAGTTCAATTAAATCAGTGCCTCTGTTTCTGTATTGGATATAGAACAGTTCATATCTTGACATTGTTAAGATACGGGGAGTTGTCCAGCTTATGCTTAAAACCAGACTCTGGATGACTCAATGCACGTTTCTGTAATAGTTGTTTGTGGGTTGACCCGGGCTATGACGAGGGTTGATTTTCTACCATCTGGAAGATCAATAGTGATATTGTTCTTGACTCGCCACAGTTTTAATAAAAATGTATTTTTTCAGAAAACAGTAGCGGAAGTATGGTAGAACTGGAAGTGATTCCAGAACCGCAAATGATTACTGAAGATTTGATAAAGAACCTAAAGATTCAATCTGGTTTGACATTCCATTGGCCACTCCGCAGATGTGGTGGGTAACCTCAGGCACCCGAGAGGTACTTCGGTATGCTCAAGGACGGTGGCAGGGAGGTTCTTGTTTACCCAGACTTACCATTGCTGTTGTTCCAGACTGTGAGACCCGGCAGGAGGATGAGTATAGCGTCGTTCTAAACTATCTTTAGAAGTGTACGCCTATATGACTCTGCCAGAGGGTTGTCATAGTCAGTGGGAGCAGCGGAAGCATTTGTGGACAAGTGGCTTATGTCTATTTATAGACTAAAGCAGATACAGTGGAGATAGATCATTTATTTCTGATGTGAAAGTCATAGGTTTGACTTCATCAGAATAGGGGATGGATCTGTTAAGAATGTAGTAGGGTGTGATGTCCTGGTATTTGGATGACATACACGGAGTAGAAAGTGATATTCCTATACTACGATCGGTTATACTTTGGTCGTCACACAGTGGTTTCTCCACATAGGACTTGGATATTATATCTGACATTCTGGTTACTGGATCTATGGTATTAGATCTAGATTTGGGTGGTTTCCTAATCTGGGTACTTAGACAGCATTCTATGAGTATTTAGAATGGACGACTCCTGGCATGGTAGTATACCTACAGGTGATGGAGTCACCCTCTCTAAAGGTGTCTTACAGACTAAACTAGAGAGGGAAGTGCATGATTGGCAGATCACTTGCCTGGGCAATTGAGTCAATCATGAGATGTCAAGTACCACACCAGATGTTGTTCTTGCAGTAGATGCAATAAGTTGATATTAATCCAATCTTGGAGAAACAGTCGGAAGCAGTTTTGGAACATAAGTGACTGTTTTACGGGTATGATAACGGCATTCTTCTTCGGGAGACAGTTATCATTCCAGGCTTCCATGGTGACCTGGATGACAGAAAGGTTGTCAGAGTTATAGTTTTCCCTCTGACGAGGGGCAGTAATTTAGACAGGTGGTCCAGGAGGATACTGAGGGAAGGATGGCGCACCATACTGATTTAGTTCAGTTGACGATACAGTCTAAGAAGTTTGGATTTGGAGTTCATTTATGAGCTAGGTCCCATCAGGCATCCAGACACATTCTAAGACAGGTATTGCTCATTTCGGGAGATGGGTTTCTCCGCGAACTTGAGATAAAGAGAGACATAGAAAGAAACATCACAGCGGATCCACTCACTGAGGCTATTCTTCGAATGCAATAGTTTCGCAAACGAGCTTTGTGAGACTGACTAGTAGAGGAGTTGGGTGTTCGGTATCACACGGGCTGTGAGTATGCGACATCACAATAATTAGCCTTGAGTGCAAGTGGGAGATTGTTGGATATAGTGCCTTCAGAGTCAATTATTGGATCACAGGCACGTGATTGCAATGATTGAGGGAGGACCTATGCCGGTAGGACAGTCTTACTCGAGATTATAGTATGCTATCTGGTTTATCTCTATCATCGTATACTGCTTTAGGTGACCTTACGAGTCGCTATTGCATGTTGATAGAGCCCCTAGGATTTTTGCTTGACTACCAGCAGTATGAGGGCGATCATATACGTGAGAGCTGGAGTCTATAAGCACATCCTTAAAAGGTCCCTAGTCGTGGGAGTTTCGAGACAGGGCATCGATACTCCAGAGTAGACTAGTGTATACAGTCGAGACCCCGACGAGGGGGGGTGGCCGGTCTCACAAGCCACTGGTGTCAGTTGATTCACCTAAGATGTATACAGGTGCTCATTGGGTTATGAGTACACCGGACAGGACTCGCCGGGAGCCTGCTACTTGGTATTATACCTGACGTCAGATAGCAGTTCCCTGGTGACATGTGTACAGGTTAGTTCATCGACCTGAGATCGTCATTTGTCTCGTGTGAGTTCCCACTGTACTTAGATTACTACCCTACAACGCTCAAAGGAGACGTGCAAACAGGTTTTAATTGGGTATAGTCCCGAGCCACATGGAGGCAGTGAGCGAATCTGCAGGGGTTCATCTCTCCCGGTATCAGGGGTGAGGTCGCGTTGTGTCTAGGAGAGCCAGTACATGAAAAGTCCTTGGCCAAGGCAGGAGATTTACTGGTAGGTATTCCAGTGGTATCTCAGGGTGTTCTGGGCTACACTCCGACACGACTTGTACCGCTATTGGGGGTCTGACTTTTACCAACCCCCTAGGCCCGCCATGCGATGCACATAGAAGAACGGACCGGACTGTATGGATATTGTCACTGACAGGCTCAGTAGGGTGTCAGGATGAGTTCGCTCATCGACGTCCCTTTTGGTCAATAGCTGGTAGCCCGTCACGTATGACTAATACCTCTGACGTGCTAGTGGTTAAATCCACAGCCATAGTATTGACGAGTCTTTAGAGTCCACCACACACACAGTTACTCAGGTTTCGGGCGAAACGCTGTAGAGGCCGTATGGAGATATGGCAGGGTTTGATCAGATATGTGCGGTATTGCACGGATCATGATCGGACGGATTTTACTAGCCGGCTTTGGCTTAAGCCGGATTCTAGTATTAGATAGTGTAGTTTTGTCTCTTTGCATTTGTATTCAGTGGGAATACAAATGCGGGCATGTTTATGCAGTTGCGGGGTTTTCCTGTAATTTATTACGGGATTAGTTTTTTGAAGTTGCCAGTTTGCATTCCGTTCCGGCCAGTTTTCCTTTGTTCCTTCGCGGCCGGACTTTTCGATGGAGGGGGTTATTTGCAGTTTGCAAATAACTTATTTGTGGAGGGGTTTCTTGCATTTGTTCCTTCTTATCATCATGAGATTCTTTATTGGTCTTTTCCTTTGCTTTTTGAGATTGGATTTAGATGTGATAAGATTAGAAATGGGTGTGACATTTCTTTTTCTCATTATCATTCTTTTTCTCCACTTGCTTTTTTTTCCTCCACCATTTTGATGAGGGGGCCGGCCACTTTTGTGGGAGAGGAGAGGGAGTGCATTTTCATGTGTGGCATATTTCCTTCATCTTATTCTTGCAAGAAAATGATAGCTCCATTTTTCCAAAGCTCATTTTCTTTATCCATCTCCACCTCCATGGCAACTTCATATACCCACTTGAGACAAGCCTACTACACTTAGTCTACAGCATTCCTTGGACGTGTCGGCTAGCCAACTTCACGCCCGAGTTGCCTCGGTCCAGAGGTAGGAGCCCGTAAAAGAATCCGGCTACGTGGTGCCCTTTCCGACGAGGAGGTGACGGACGGAGATTCCGCGGGAGATCGGAGTGGAGACGAAGACCGAAGGACACGGATCGCTTGGTATAACTTCTCTACTACTCTTATTCTAGTTTGCTAGAGTTAGGTTAATGGCCCGATCCGGGATTTTTGTGCGCGGTGGTACCGGTTTGCAAGTTTCGCAAAGTTTTTGTTTCCACGTTTCCGGCGTCGGATCGACGGCCGCGGCGCCGCCGTGCACTTACAAATCACATGCATACCATAGGTATGAAATCAAAATCAACATCTCGAATGACATCAAATCGAAGTCAAGTGCAACTGTGGTGCACAAAATCTCAGTCATGCAAATAAATCGCCCAAAATACCGAAATCAAAATTGACGGAAATAGACCCGCTCTAGCACATCCTCTAAAGATCTCTGGCCAACTGTCATGGTCACTCATAACATGTCTCGTCGACGATGCCGAACTCTGGCCTGCTGGGTGTGCACAATATGACCAATCCTAGGTCCAAGTCTTCTCGTATAGTATTCCAGAAAGGTTCTGTCGAAGTCTCTCCTAAATCACTTTTCTGCCGAACTGCCCGGAAGTTATCATCTTTTACTAAATCTATTTCTTATTCTGGATCGGATGCATACTCATCACGACTCTGTAACACCTTGAAATTCGTTTAGAATGTTTTCTCGTTATTTAGCTAGTGTGCGTTTTTTTCGTAAAAATGGATATCTTATTTTCCTTCTTGGCTAGTGGGTTTTGTGTTGTGGAGTGTTTATATGGATATATATATGTATATATTTATAGGGTTGTTAATTATTTTTAGTTGTGTTTACCCTAATTGGAAATTGTGTTAGTGTACACATGCACATTTAGCACATTTTTGTGACTTTGGTTAAAAAGTGTATTATGTTAACCCTTTTTCTTTTCTTGCATGGTTTTACTTATCCCACCCATTTAAGCAAGTCAAAACCTTTTTTTTATAATGCAAATTCAAATAGAAATGGAGAGGTATGGTGGGTAGGTAGGAAACTTGACTTTTGACCATTTTCTTTCTCTCTTCTCTCTCTCTTCTCAATTTCTGAAATTCTCAGCAGAGAGCAGCAGCAAAACACACCATTTTCTCTATTTCTCTCTTCTCTTTTCATTCCTCATTAAACCCTACTCAAAACAACACTTTTCCTTCACAAACCATAGAAAAAAAAAAGAGCTTTTGAGGTGTTTGGTGGTGGATCTGCACTCTTGAGGAAAAAAAAGCAGGGATTTTTGGTGTTTCTTAAGGTGTTTTGAAGGTATTAACTCACCCTTAGCACCTCTTTTTCATAACTTAAAGTATTTCTAGCAAAATACCACTTTTATGCATGTTTTGTGCTATATAAAGGGATTTGGTGAGGTTGTGATAAAAATTAACTTTTTATGGCTTGATTAGCTTGGTAATGTGATATTAGAGTGGTTTTGGACTTGGGTTTGTTTCAGATTTCACAAAAATACCCTAAAGTATCATTTTAGTGCAAAGTGTGACTTTTAGCTTGCAATTGGGTTCTGTTGAAACTGCTACTACCCGGGGCGTTTCAGAATAAAATTGTAATTACTGGGATATACACAGTATGTATGGAGTGCACACACCAAACCCGGGAGCCCAACCCCCTACCCAGGCCGCCGAAAAACTCTTTCTGGCCGCAAATTGCGGCCAGATGGGAGAATGGTGGGTTAGGGTTTTTGTGGTTGGTGTCTGCTGGTATTTGGAGTGTGTTGGTATATTTATTTTTATAAAAATATTTCTGTATAAAAATCTGGGACCTATTACCCTATTTTCCGTATTTTAAATCTTCGCGACACACGTGATACGTTTGTGGGTTTGGGTTGTGCTGCGCATCGCGACGACTCAGGTTAGCTTCAGGAGCGTGATCACACGTTTTAGCGTATCGCGCACACGCGCGCTTGGTTTGCAACGCGGGTTTCTAGTTTGACCGTAATATCGCGTTTTTGGTAGATTTGAGCTTATGTGTGCTATATTGTGTAAATCTAGGTTCGCAGACGAGTGAGACGGACGCTGCGAAGAAGGGAAAGCAAGTCGTCGGCTACACTTAGCGCGAGGCTCCGGTGAGTAGATTTAACATCTACGGGGATATCGCCCACATGGCGTTCTACGTCAGGGCTGATAGGACTTTATAGCTATACATTGTATTTACCTACATTGACTGTTCATGGATACTGTTGCTGCATACTGTATTCCCCGCTATATGTATGAAAACTTAGAATTGATAGAACACCGCACTATTACTAACGGTTTATGTTGCACGAGCACCAATCTGCATGTTACACACACACCGTTAGTAATTGCCATGACACACTCACTGTAGATTTGCCATGATCATTATCCTGTAGTTCATTTCACATATGATTCGATATGATTTCTATAGAAATTGGGAGCCGCATGCTGTCTTTAAAAACTGAACTATCTTAAGAAAAACGGTTTCTCCTTTGTACCTATATCATGATGACTTGTTGTACTTAGCACATCGTATTTGATTTACTCATTGGTGTTGGATTTTTATGTGATTTCTGGCTTTGAGGACCATGGAATTTTTTAAGAAAAGATGCACTATTTGAAAACCCGGTTCCTCGTGATATGATATTTTGGTGCGTCCACCACGCGTTTTCTCGGTGCTGAGACGTGTGCTTGAAACCCGATTCGAGGAGTGGATGATCCGTTTGCGGGTTCGTGGTGGACCCGGTATGGTTCCCCTCGGCAAGATGATCAATGGACTTTGCCGATTGAGCCTGGAGGTGGGCGAGTACCTACCGGTGATTGGTTGGACCTGGCGGTTTTCCGGAGGATACTGATCAGAGTCGAGAGATGGATGCGGGATGATCCGTACTGCCGGGACCGAGGGCCGATACCGCAGATGGAGCCCGTGGGATGATCCGGACCTACGGAGCCCGATGTATGAGGATTTGCGTGTCGATGCTGGACACGAGTATTTATGATATTTTGGGTGCCGATGTTGGGCACTCGTGATTCTCAGAGTTTTACAGGATTTGAGGGCCGAGGAGAGTGCCGGCGCCTGAACTTATTTAGGATTTGGGTGCAGCTTGGGCACCGATTATTTTTTCCACGATTGATATTTCATGTAGATGTTGTTATCCCGTGCTCAGCAGTGATTATCATGTATCTCATCCTGTAGTTATTTTACCTGACAGAGCATTTGCATGATTATTGCACTTACTGCTTGTCACATATAGATTTACCTGCTAGCATATGATAGCGTAGCGCAGCACGTACATGCTCGTGATTACCTTTATATGTTATCTCTATTCACGAGTTGGCAACTCACCCCCGTTGTGCCACAGTATTTGCAGGTTGCCCCTCAGAGTAGTCGCGGCAGGCTGCCTTTTTGCATCTTTTGGGTTCAGATACCACTACAGTTGGAGCGAGAGCTATTTTGCTATTTAGGTGGGTTGTGGTATCTGGTTACTTTTATTGTACACACTTTTGTATCTAGTATTCTCCATCTACCATATATGTACTTGACTTAGAGACAGTGTGAGGACGATGATGTATATTTTTGTATTCTAGTGTCGAGCTCGTGGGAGCCGACTTTTTATTTGCAGTTATTATTCTGGGGTGTTACTTATTGCTCATTCTTCGCTACGGCGTCGTATATTACTCTTGTGGTGATGATTTCCGCCGTTGGGCATGATTGCTCCCGGTTGGGGATGCTTTGTTCATTATATCTCATTTTCACTTATATCCTGTTTTTACCCGATTTTCGGGGTTACTTTTACAAAGGAAATGCTGCCAAAATTATTATAAGGATAATTTAACTTTTAAAAGAACCTCATTGAACTAATTAAGGTCTTCTAAATGTTTTTAATTAAATGTTTTCAACACTCACTACTTTTAACGGGTTTTGATTTC
This sequence comes from Agapanthus africanus, assembly GCA_030015575.1. Lineage (NCBI taxonomy): Eukaryota > Viridiplantae > Streptophyta > Magnoliopsida > Asparagales > Amaryllidaceae > Agapanthus > Agapanthus africanus. The sequence continues at coordinate 37,166,946 of CM057351.1, forward strand.
TGGGTTCGGCTTACTTAGTCGCGTTACGCCTGTAGACGTAGCGTGGTTAAGTGCCGGTCACGAGTCGAAATATTCGGGTCATGACAGACTCCTTCTGGAAGATATATCCATATACAACGCCTCTGGATGCGTATCACATCTCTGATATCAGCGGAGTGGAACGTCATCTCGTCAAGATCTCGTACGAACCTCTTACTCCACTTTTCTCTAATGTCGACTGATTCGGACTCGTCTCTTCGTGGCTGCATGGACTGTACTCCAATGACTATACTCGTATCTGGAGTCTCCCAAGCAATGTATCCCATTACATGATATCCGAATGACGTCGAACCTTTTGATCGATTCGTCAAGTTCCATAATCCCCCAAGAGCTCAACATCTTGAGTACAGTTTAATAGTAGTCCAGTACATGCCACAGTACCTATGGACCAGCCGTAGAAGGGCAAACCCAGGCCTCATCAATGGCGCTACGGAACTGCTGCAAACCCTAAGGTTCAAGATCGTTCCCATGGTTATTATATCGAGTTAGGGTTTCATTCTTCTAGAGGGTTCACGGAATTACTTGCATGTTTCTCCGAATACTTTAAACTTGGAAAGATGGGTTTCTGACATTCGATCGTCTTCTATCGACTCTCAACATACCTGCGTGAAGTCGTCTCTAGCTGGAATCAATCAATCTGATGACCTCGCATCGGCGTAGGCAACGGATCACATGTCCTAGTCATTCCTCCCTGGATGACCAGTGATCTTCTATCATATCTCTAAGTATAACTCGTGCAGCATTAGCTCCAAACATCTGGGGCGATATCTCGTCATTCGCAGCAACAACTGAATCATTTGTCCGCACGCTGAACAGTGCCTCAATCATCAAGAATAATCGGTGCATTGACGGTCATCACATTCTGGCTGGCCTCTAGAAGTGGCCCAATCCTCTGGTGCTGAGCTGCACGTCCGAGAAATCTTGTAGAAGCGATCCACCAAACGCTCATGGCGCGAAAACACAATAGGACGATACATCTATGCAATCGTGTGTCCCTGGAATCATGCCCTGGTCATTCCTCATCCGTGACGAGCTCGTGCTGACGCAACTTTAGCCATAGCTCTCTCTGCCCGTGTAATCGTGGAAGTAAAACCATAAACCAATATCGATGAGGATAGATCATATGAATGAATATAATGATGTGCAAGGAAATGTACATCCTAAAGCTTCTTAAGCGGAGTAGCGTATCGTAAGTATGCCACAAAACATACACACGGTACGCCACTCTCCTTAAGTCACCTGCTCCATCAACCAAGGTCAACCTACGCGACGAAAGTTCGGGTCTAATACCCCCTCGACTAAGTCTAAGTTCCGTAAGGTCAAGCCTAGATTCCGTATATATACAAACGGCCTAGGCTCTGCATAGTCAAACATATACTCGAACCAAGGTTAACCTAGCGCTCTGATACCAACTTTGTCACGACCCGAAATAGCACATGACTGGCACTTGAATCATATGAAATCTATAGGACCCCATCTAATTCAAGTAAGCCAAAAAATCCCAGAAATCTAAACCATTTAAGGAAAAAGTGAAGAAAACTAGTTTTTAAACAAGTGGTTTTAATAATGTAAGCTGAAATATTGCATTTTTAAAATCTTCAAGTCTTTTCTGAAAATTTCGGCAGAGTTTCCTTTGTAAGAACTGGCCCCAAAAGGGGTACAACAAGAATATATGAATAAAGGCATCCCCAAGCGGGAGCTAGCTCTTCGTCAATTGAAGGTCACAACCACGCAAGCAGTATAATATACAACGCCAAGGGCGAGGATCAAAACTCAAAAGGAAACTCAGACTCATCAAGAAACCATAATAATACAACACGCAACTCTAAGGTCGAAATAATAAACAACTTGTTTTCAAGTCTAAAATAGATATACAAGTCTGGTTGATAGAGTTTACTAGATACAACTGAATATAAATTTACAATGGTGGTCACGATGTAAGTGAACCCACCTACCAAAGCAATCACCCAGAATGAGAGCAGTGTGCCAGAAAGCCGCAAAAAACCTGTACGGCAAAAACCTGCAAGAACTGTGGCACAACGGGGGTGAGTTGCCAACTCGTGAGTAGAAAACTTCACAGAGCAGAAATCATATGTATGACTCAATCCTAGGTCAATACAATCAGTAATATATATCCTCAATATGATAAAGTCTGAAGCATGATAAGGTGGTAAGGGTAAATATCTATACATAAGTGTAATACCAAGTGCTCGTGTCAGTGCCTCTGTTAGCAACATGTCATAAATATGAGGTATGATCATGTAATCAACATGAAATTAGTGTCAACTATATACTCAAGTCTATAAGTATGTGGATATCATCCAACTATGTAATCAATGCCTGTATGCATGTGGATCTCGTCCACGTGTCAACCATGACACAACAACATCATGCATGTAAATATCATAAAAGCATATGCATGAAAGTATGAGCATATAAATCAACGCATGTCCCTCGCGACACATCAAAATCATAGAACCTGAGTGTCCAGCATCGACACTCAAAACATCATGAAACCCGTGTCCAGTATCGACACGTAAATCCTCATATATCTCAGTCTCTGTATCATCTGCGGGATCGGTCCGCGGGCTCCGGCAGTATGGATCGGCCTATATCCATCTCATTACTCCGGTCAGTATCCTTCGGATGACCGCCAGGTCCAAATACTATCACCGGTAGGTAGTGGTCCCTCTGCCAGGCTCACCGTCTACAGCACAGCAATCCGTTCTCGCCCCGGGGTACCATATCAGGTCCACCATGTACCCGCAATCGGCCTCATCCAGCTCCTCGAATCGGGTATCACTGTCACACGTCTCAGAACCTAGAAAACGCATGGTGGACGCACTGAAATATCATATCAAGAGAAACCGGGTTTTTAAAACAGTACATACTTTCTTTTGAAATACCCACGGTTCTCAAATCCAGAAATCTCATGGAAACGGCATATCTCAATGCGTAAAGTCGTAAAACATGATGTATGTGACATCTAACAGAAAAGTAAGCATATCCGTATATCATGCAACATGGAACAGTAATATGCACATATCAAGGGAAAACCGCTCTTTCAAATGAATCCAGTTTTAAAATATATCTTGCGGTTCCCAACTTTTCCAAAGTCAAATGCAGTTTCGTAAAAAGGTGTATATGTAACTAAAGTAAGTAAATTGTGCAAGGAGTCATATCATGATGCAGCAATCCTACTGTGTAGTGACATGGCAATTACCGATGATGATGTGCGTGAGCCGGCAAGTAAGTGTTCGTAGACATACGCATCATCGGTAATGGTGCTGGTGTCCTGATAACATTGGTTTAATATAACAATAACCAAATTTAAACATGCAATACGCTGCGAGTAGTAAGAATATGCGGAAAATGAATAATACACGCAACAATAAAGAATCTACATCAATGTATGGGAGTCACACAGTTTTGACATTTGAAATAACACGAATCGTGGTGTTTTTGGTAAATAGGGACTACGGTGTTTTTAAGAAAAGGTACGTCCTTTGAAATATCCGTAGAATCCCTTGTCCTGTCTTTAAAATACTCATGATTCGTTAGTTTTGAAATAGATATGACTCTAGTCTAGTCTAACATCTACAAGTAACTACAGGACTAAACTAACAGGCTAATCGAAAAGGTACGAAAACCACCTAAATCTGAGTCGATACATATAAATACAATAGTCAGTGTTCCCGCCTCAATAGTATCACATACGATACAATATATAACATGATTCAAGAGTGCGGATCTATCATCAATATAAAGCTCGTATGGTAAATCCATCGTACGGCACCCCAATCTGGGTACGGGTCGAATCTCGCATTTATCTCATCATTTATCTGGTATCCTTATCATCATATCCTGTATTAGGGGTACTGATCTAAGTCTAGTACAAACTGATACCATCTGCATATATATGCGTGTATGAAAACACAAGCTTAAAGTCCCGCTATAATCTCATGTCGTATCTCATAATACGAATCAAAATATATCACCGATCTCATAGCATCATGCCTAAACTCATCGACTCATCTCCAAGTACCATGTACAATCCTCATCATCCATGTATAGGTATACGTATATATATACATAGTCCCATACCTATGTGTGTGTATATATACATATCCCCATATACGTACAAGTAAAACAAAGTAAGCATGTGTGTACGTATGGGTGTAAACCTTATTCTAGGGTTCGCGACTAAACTAACTAACAACACTATCATCCAATTATACTAAAATTAACCCAAGATCTTCTAAGGTCGTACTTATTAACCATCCAAGTTTCACAACACATAATCATATATATAACTATAATATATATAACAAGGCTACACTACGAACTGCGGGGGTGCTATACGCCATCCACCCGACTTCCCCCGTAGATATATATCTACTCACCTTCATCCTCACTTGCTGGAGTCGATGACGCCACGCTCATCCTCGTCATCTCGAAGTCCACATGGGGGTACCTACATATCACATATAGCATCATAAACAGAAATCACGCACGAAAACCAAAATCTCGCACGAATCACACATAGGTTAAAACCTATGGTCTACACAAGCAAGGTCAACCAAAAAACTCTCGATATCATCGCACGAACTTCAAATGATCGAGGCAAACACAAATACTAAAATCCAAGTTCACAGAATTCACAATTTGAAATCAGAAATCATGAAAAGTACTTCCAGATTTTACCCTAGGTTAAATTAGCCAATTTTGCACACATGGAGGGTCTATTTTACTGGTAAAGAAGCCATGGACCAAACACTGACACAATTCACCCAACACTGGCCACAAATTGCGGCCAGGAACAATAAATTTGCGGCCATAGTGAGAGGGATGGGGCTCAGGTCTTCAGGGTAGCTTCCTAGGTGCCTGCATGACTTTTTGTGATCGCTATAAAATTTTCAAGTGCCCCGGGTCATAGCAGATGTCAATATACCATCACTAAAGTCTACAAAATCTGATACCGGGGTTTCTAGGTTTGGGGTTTAAGTCTATGGTTCAGTCCAATATACCATCACTACAGTGCTTATCTAGCCTCTACAAACCTCAATTACACAATCACAACACAAGAATCCCTCAAACCCTAACTTGAAATCTTCAAAGTTCACTAAACCGCATTAAAACACTTCTAAACTTGTATGGGTGCTAAAGTAAATGAAATAAAACACTAATGGTGTAGAAATTATCTCATTTGGCAACTCAAGAATTTTCTTGAGTTGCCCCAAGTGCTCAAAATTCAACCTTTCTTGGTCCAAAGTGCTTGTGAGGTGCTTGTGCATGTTTTTAAAGAAATGGAGATGGACTTTTGGGTGTGTTGTGATGAGGTAGAGGGGGATGGAGGAGAGGGATGCCATGGTGAGATGAGGGAGGGAAAGAATGATGAAGATGATGAAGGGGACAATGTGATATGGTCCAAGGTTGACCTCTCCCCCCCCCCTCCCTCTTGCCCATACTATATATTTTAACCTTTTCTTTTTATTTTCTTTTCTTATCTTTCCTTTTCATTTAAAATTAAAACCATGCATGATACAAGAAAAGACCATGTAGGAAAATGTAACAACGTGTAAAATGACATGGTGCATGTCACGTGCACAAAACAAGTTTAATGCACGATTAGCGATATTTAATCGCGATTAGAATTAAAATAGAATATAATTAATCATAAAGAATTGTAATTTACTTAAGTCATATAAAACACCCTCATTTCAGTAATTCCTATAATTTTCCAAATATTTCCCATTTTATCTGTATTTTATTTTACCGCATTATCAAATATTCATAATATTTATTATTTAATTATATAATTTCCCAAAAATAATATTTTATTTTTCTGAAATGTTACAATATGACCTTAGATGCGGATGTGCCATAGTTCCTATGGGCAGCGGCGGTCGATATTGCTGTGTATTTGATCAACAGAAGCCCGACAAGTGCGCTTGATAGAGATATTTTGGAAGAAAATTGGTCGGGTAAACCGGCTGATTATTCGCACCTAAAAGTGTTTAGCTGTATTGCATATTCTTTGGATGATAAGAAGGAAACAAATAAGCTCGACTCCAAATCTAGAATGTGCGCTTTCATCGGATATGGTGGGGATGGGTTCGGATATAGACTGTGGGATTACACAAGCAAGAAGGTAATACGAAGCCGGAACGTCATCTTTGATGAAAAGCACTTATACAAAGAAGAAAAGCAACCCAAGAAAGGTGCAGTACGTGAGTTCGTCGAGCTAGATGGAACTCAAGAGAGCATTCAGGTACCTACAAGTGGTGATCGGAACTTGGAGGAAACCGCAGTGCAGGGTCGGGTTCAAGAACAGGATGGTCAGCATGTTCAACAAGCAGATGTGCCAGTTCTGAGAAGATCAACGAGAGAAAGGAGGATACCTAAGAGGCTTGTGACTGATTTCGTTTTGTACACAGATTTGGGAGAGCTTGAATCCCTTGAAGAAGCACCAAGCGACGGTGCTAGCAAGCAGTAGGAGTGAGCTATGGACGAAAAGATGGATTCTTTGAAGAAGAACCATACATGGTGTTGGATATATGTATGCCCTAGAGGCTATTATATGATAGTTGATGTATTTATACATGTATATATATACAGAGGACATTCTTGCTCGACATGATAGTATGCTATCTGGTTCTTCTTTATCTGACATGTTGACTTGATCATGCTTTTATTCATTTATACATGTTGATAAAGCCCTGAGGATATTTGCTTGACTACTGTGATTATGATGGAGATCATACTAATGGGATGTCTGTAGTTTATAAGCATATCCTGAAATGTCCCTAGTCGTTGGTGTATCGAGATGGGGCATCTATATACCAGAGTAGACTAGTGTATATGATACTAGACTCATATGATGGGCGATGGATGATCTCATATCCATCGATGTTTGACATCGAGATCATATGCGGGTGCTCAGTGGAGAATGGGTACACTGGACGGACTCGCCGAGAACTCTTATATGGTATTATATCTATCGTCGGATAGCATGTAACCCTTCGAAAATCGTTTAGGCAGTTTTTCGGTAATCGGCTATTTTTTCGGCTTTTTCCGTAAAAAGTCAAATTAGGTATTTTTCATTGTAGACCTAATTATACAAAATTTAGATAAGATATTACTATAATTTTGTCACTAAAATTTCACTTATAATTTTCTAGTTAAATAAATTTTTTTCGTAATTAATTATTTTTTTATTATTTTAAGCTTTTAAAATACATTAAATTAGTGATAAATACAAATTTAATTAGGTAAATTACACACTTAGGAACCATTATAAACTAATATTAAGTGTAACAAAAATTTTATCAAAACATTTCAAGTTTAGTTGTTTTATGGTTTAAAATGGGTTGAAAATGAATGAAAATGGGGTTTTTTATGTAAAATTTGATGTGATATGCATTAAATGAGTTTAAAGGTTGCTTTTTGTGTAGAATTTTCTACACAATTCCCTCACACTCACCCCTCCCAACCTCAGGCTGAGCTCACCTTCAGAAAATCCCCCATTTCCCCCTCATTTCTTGCTTGAAAATTCCTTCAAAAATCATCAAAAATCCACCGAAATTCACTAAATTCTTCTCTAATTCAACCCAAAACCTTAAGCCATCCCTTCTCAAGCCCAAATTGGATTAAAACAAGGAGAAAAAAGGCCACTTTGGAGGTTTAGTGTAAAGGAATCAACTCTAGTAAGGTATATTTCTAATCTAGTGTTTAATTGTAGTTTAAAATTTGCTAGATTTAGTAGTTTAAGTGTGAAATTTGGTTTATTTTGCTTGCTCATGAAAATCAAGAGAGGGATTTGATTTCAAATTAGGTTTTGAAGCATGGTTGATGGAGTTAAGTTAGGGTTTGGTTATCTAATTGGTTAGAGTGGTTAATTGTACGATGTTACGCTCACTAAATCGATAAATTGCGATAATTGCATCGAATCGGTATGAAATTGCTTACTAGATTTTTTTATAAAAATAAGAATGTGATCTAATTGCGTTATATTAGCGATATAATTAGCTTCATAAACGACTATTAGAGTGTGCGAACACGGGGTTTTGTCTAGCCGGGTTTTAGTTTTGTCGATTTCCCCGAAACGGCGATTTTGGTTAAGGTTTTAGCGATTTTCGTGCGTTTTCCGCGCACCGAGTGCACGTTATGTTTAATTCGAGAGCGTCGATATTTGTATATTGTGAATTGCATCGTTTTAGGGGTATGTAATCTTATGCTTGGTGTTGTGCAAATATAGGATCGGTCGGGGAAACATCGGACACGGCGCGTAAAGGCAAGGCGGTGGTCGGATCGGATTAGCGAGGCATTCAGGTGAGTAGATGTATTCATCTATGGGGGAATCGTCTGGATGGCGTGAGGCGCCCCCTAGTTAGGATTACCCTATTTCTTGCAAGATTTATATTGTTAGTTAGCTTACCCCTCTATTTACACTGCATACCCTTATAGTTAATAGTATGCTAGATTGCATGGTTATTCATATGCACATATGCGATAACACTTCGTAGGACACGAACACCATTACCATTGGCATCTGTTGCACGCGCACTACTCATGTGACACACACGCTTTTGGTAATTGCCATGCCACGTGCACTATAGAACCTGTTTAGCTTAGTATCGCCACTTGCATCGTGCATGATATATGAAATTGCATAGCATGTATATACCTCGCATCATCATCATACTTACATAGATTTTTAGCCACAATTCACATCGCATACCTTGTTATCATAGACATTTATCATATATAACATGTGGACATTATGATTTTTCTTGAGGATTTCAGTATTGCTGCGATTTCTGGATTTTTGGGGAAAACCGCAAGAATTTAACAAAAGCTTATATTTATCATTTTTAAAACAAAGTTGCGGTTTTCTCGTGGTGTATGTGTTGTCCACCATGAGTTTTCATGTTTTCTGTTGGATTTCGAGACCCGATTCGAGGAGTGGATGAACCGTCTCGGGTACATGGTGGGCCCGGTATGGTACCCCGGGGCAAGAAGATCGAGTTGTAGACGATGAGCCTGGCAGGGGAAGACTACCTACCGGTGATGTCTGGCGGGGCGGATATCCGGAGGATACCGACCGTTGTCCTGAGATTTGATGATATGGGCCGATCCGGACTGACGGAGCCCGATATTTGAGACATTGATACAGTGAGATATTGAGACAGATATGATTTTATATTTGGTGTCGATGCTTGACACGGATTTTAGATGATTTCTTGATGATATTTAGCTACTTCACAGATATTCATTTTCTAAAAGTTAAGAATGCAGAACTCTTAGCATTTAAAACACTTAAAGACTTAGTAATGACATTGCATACATGTGCATGCATACTAGAGGTATTACATCACATCTGGACATACATGTTGTGACGCATTTGCTTGCATTCTTACGATTGCCTTACTAGATGATATATTCTACTCACGAGCTGGCAACTCACCCCCGTTGTGCCACAGTGTCTTGCAGGTCGGACCCGTCACCCTTGTAGCGGCGGGCTATCTTATCATCAGCTCCTTTTGCTCAGACTCGCGACATCGCCCGTAGGTGGGTTGCGAGCACACTTTATTTCTTTTTGCTCCATCATTGTATCTAGTATTCTCCATCTACCACTTTATATTGTATATGCGACCTAGTGATGAGACTGAGAGATTTGTATATTTGTGGTTTCTTTTGGGTCGAGCTCACTTAAGCAGACGTTGTGTTTTCTGATATTTTGCATTTCTTTTATGCTCTTTTCTTGATATTACTTATATATTGCGTGTGGTTGTGATCCGCCTTGGGCGAAGAGCTAGCTCCCGCTTGGGGATGCCATTTTATGATTACAGGTTATATATATATCTTGTTATACCCATTTTGGGGGATAGAAAATACAGGGGAGACTCTGCCGAAATTTTCGGAAATTTTTGGATGTTTTTAAGAAAAGGGGTTCTATGCAACTTAATTGATTTAAAAACCATTTTCATTAAAGGTTTTCCTTCACTCTCTTTTGATTTTGGTTTAGATTCTTCTGGGCTTTGGCTGACTTAGGTTACGGTACGCCTTTAGACATCTCGTAATCTAAGTGCCAGTCGCGTTCCGTACTTTCGGGTTGTGACAAAGTTGGTATCAGAGCATAGGTTTTACCTTTCTGAGTGTAGGACGACCTTGGTAGATGGAGTATGTGACTTAAGCAGAGTGGCGTAGCGTGGGTATGATCCGCGGCATACTTACGATATGGTACTCCGCCTAATTGACCTTAGGACATAATTGCTTGTATTTCCTTTCTTGATTCCTTGCATTCCATGATTCAATTGCAATGTCCTTATCAGTCATGTTTCTTATTCCAGCTTCGATGCCGCCAAAGACTACGAGAGCTCAGCGGGCTGCCGCTAGGGATGAGATTCGAGCGGGCTCGTTTGAGGCGAGGATCGAGCAGGATGATACACCTACCCCTCAGGGTCATACTGATCCGCCTTATCCTGACCGTATTGCCAGACTAGAGGCCGGCATGCAAGAGTTGCGACAGATGATGGGATCTTTAGTTGAGTCCAGCCAGGCACAGAAGTCCGAGGACGTTCCTTCCACCGCACAGACCACGATTATACCTGCTGCATAGATGGTCACTCCTGCTGCTACTACGGAGACTATCCCTGTTTCACTACAGGAGTTCATGAGATTGAGACCTCCAGCTTTTACCGGTACAGATGCGACAGAGGACGCACAGGCATTTCTTGATAGGATGGCTCGGATTTGCCGTTCGTTGAGGTGTTCTGATGATAGATTGGTGGAGTTTGCGAGTTTTCGTCTGGAGAGTCTTGCCCAGACATGGTATGATTCAGTAGAGAGAGGCCGAGCTACAGGTCTACCTTCTATGACCTGGGACGAGTTTACAGCTGCATTTCTTGCCCATTTTCTTCCGGAGAGTGTCCGAGATGCTCGAGCCCGTAGTTTTGAGTCTTTGCTCAAGACTCCTAGGATGACGGTGTCGGAGTATGATATACAGTTTACCCAGTTGTCTCGATATGCTCCGTACCTAGTAGACACAGAAGAGAAGAGAATAAAGAGGTTTGTGCGAGGGCTTGATACACAGCTATTCCTTGCCATCAGCACCCAGCACTTTGATACATACGCAGCCGCGATGGATGCAGCCTTACTTTTAGATGAGCGTATTTCTGAGACTCCGGTCGTTTCTGGGCCGAAGAGGATCCGTACTGATACGCCATCTCAGCGGCAGATGGGTAGACATCGTGATAGATTATTTCCGGGAGATGGTGGAGGCAGAGGATTGAGACGAGGTCAGTCATTTGGTTCATATCCACAGACCCAGCAGTCGTCTCCAGGATGTTTTCGGTGCGGGAGTCAATACCACCGTATCAGAGACTGTACCATGGGACGTCAGGGCGCGGCGACAGTCCCGCATGTGACCTTACCACCCTCACCACCTCCTCAGAGAGCTCTACTTCCTACTCCTGATGATGCTCCATGCCAGCCAGATGCTTCTAGAGGCCGTGGGCGTGGCGGTCCGGTTCAGAGAGGACGAGGCGACAGAGGCAGAAGCAGAGGCCGAGGTAGAGGCAGAGGACAGCCAGCTATTAGTGGTGGACAGGCCCGAGTGTTCACGTTGACTCCTCAGGATGCACAGGCATCCAATGCCGTCGTGACAGGTACTCTGCCAGTATGTTCTTTTGATGCACGGGTATTATTTGATCCAGGCTCCACACATTCCTATGTATCCACATACTTTGCACCGAGGTTGGGCCGAGAGTCTTCTCCGTTAGATCAGCCGCTTGTCGTTATTACACCAGTAGGCGAGTCGTTTGTTGCCCGTTTCGTGTACCGATCATGTTCCGTTCGTATCAGGGAGAGAGATTCTTCAGTTGATTTGATTCTCCTCGATATGCTAGACTTTGATGTTCTTCTTGGTATGGACTGGCTAGCCACCTGTTATGCATCCGTGGACTGCCATGAGAAAGCAGTCAGGTTCAGTTTTCCTGGTGAGCCGGTTCTTGTTATTAAGGGAGATCGTAGCGCTACCCTTCCCAGCTTGATTTCTTCTCTGCGCGCTGGTCAGCTCTTGAGGAAAGGGTGTCAGGGATTCTTAGCATATGTTTATGATACTAGCTCCACAGAGGTTCCGTTGGACCAGGTCCCTGTTGTGAGAGAGTTTCCTGATGTTTTCCCTGACGAGCTGTCTGGTCTGCCAGCAGAGCGCGAGATTGAGTTCTGTATTGAATTGATCCCCGGCACGGGGCCTATCTCTCTACCGCCTTATCGGATGGCCCCGGCGGAGCTGAGAGAGCTAAAGGATCAGTTACAGGACTTGCTGGACAAAGGGCTTATCCGACCGAGTGTGTCACCTTGGGGTGCTCCCGTCTTGTTTGTTAAGAAGAAGGACGGAAGTATGCGTTAATGCATTGATTATCGTCAGCTGAACCGGGTTACTGTGCGGAACAGATATCCCCTACCCCGAATTGATGACTTATTCGATCAGCTCCAGGGTGCAGGGTTTTTCTTGAAGGTTGATTTAGTGTCAGGTTATCACCAGTTGCGGGTTCGGAAGGAGGATATTCCGAAGACCGCTTTCCGTACTCGATATGGTCATTATGAGTTTTTGGTGATGTCGTTCGGGCTCACCAATGCCCCGGCAGCATTTATGGATTTGATGAACCGTGTATTCAGGCCGTATCTCGATCAGTTCATTATTGTGTTCATTGACGACATCTTGGTTTATTCTCGGAGCCGGGAGGAGCATGAGCAGCACTTACATATCACATTGCAGACTTTGAGGGAGCATCAGCTGTTCGCCAAATTTTCCAAGTGTGCATTCTGGTTAGACAGTGTCGACTTCTTGGGTCATGTGGTGATGAGAGATGGTATTTGTGTGGACCCGAAGAAGATCGAGGCAGTTCAGCGTTGGCCTAGACCAGTATCAGTTACAGAGGTTTGCAGTTTTCTAGGTCTGGCCGGCTACTATCGACGTTTTGTCCAGGATTTCTCCCGCATTGCTGCACCGTTGACCGGATTGACCCGAAAGGGGGTTCCTTTTGATTGGACCCAGGCATGTGAGGATAGTTTCCACCAGTTGAAGACTCGTCTGACTACTGCACCAGTGTTAGCATTGCCTTCAGGATCAGGCGGGTTCATGGTATATTGTGATGCTTCTCAAGTGGGGCTGAGCTGTGTATTGATGCAGCACGGCAGAGTTATCGCGTATGCTTCTCGGCAGCTGAGGAAACACGAACAGAACTACCCCACCCATGATTTAGAGATGGCTGCAGTAGTATTTGCACTTAAGATCTGGAGACATTACCTATACGGTGAGTCGTGCCAGATATTCACTGACCACAAGAGTTTGAAGTATATCTTCCAGCAGCGAGATCTGAACCTGAGACAGCGCCGTTGGATGGAGTTGGTGAAGGATTATGACTGCGAGATTCTATACCATCCGGGCAAGGCGAATGTGGTGGCAGATGCTTTGAGTAGAAGGCCCGGAGGTAGCTTATCTTGTTTGAGCGCAGTGCAGATGCAGTCGACGGCGGATTGGCAGGTGTTATGTGACAGCAGAGTGCAGTTCGAGTTTACTCCTACAGGGGGACAGCTGGCCCATTTCAGAGCACGCCCACAGTTACTTGACCGTATCTGCGAGGCACAGTCCAGCGACGTCCGTATCTTAGAGATTATTGAGCAAATTCGGCAGGGCAGAGTTTCTGAGTTCGTGATTGATGATCAGGGGATACTTCGATTTAGGACTCGACTGTGCGTGCCAGATTCAGAGGGACTGAGGCATGATATTCTCGAGGAGGCACATAGATCAGTGTACAGTGTGCATCCAGGTTCCACCAAGATGTACCGTGATTTGAGAGAGGTTTACTGGTGGGACGGGATGAAGAAGGATGTTACAGACTTTGTGTCCAGATGCCTGACTTGTCAGCAAGTCAAGGCCGAGCACCAGAGGCCAGCCGGCGAGTTACAGTCTTTGCCCATCCCTGAGTGGAAGTAGGAGCAGATCTCCATGACTTCATTGTGGGTCTACCCAGGACCAGTCGAGGGTACGACTCTATTTGGTTGATTGTGGATCGACTGACGAAAGCGGCTCACTTCCTACCAGTGAAGACCACTTTTGGATTTTCTCAGTACGCCCAGGTTTATATTGATGAGATAGTGCGACTGCATGGTGTTCCGACTTGCATCGTGTCCGACCGGGGCACCCAGTTTACCAGCCGATTGTGGCAGAAACTCCAGGAAGCTTTGGGCACCCGATTGAGTTTTAGCACAGCCTTTCATCCGCAGACTGACGGTCAGTCGGAGCGTACTATTCAGACTCTTAAGGACATTCTCAGAGCTTATGTTTTAGATTTCGATGGTAGCTGGGATCGTCATTTGCCTTTGATCGAGTTTTCTTACAATAATAGCTTCCAGGAGACGATTCAGATGGCACCTTTTGAGGCTTTATATGGGAGGAGATGTCGATCACCTGTATGTTGGACAGAGCTCAGGGAGAGCAGTGTTTTGGGGCAGCAGATCGTACAGGAGACGACCGAGAAGATACAGTTGATTCGGGACAGGATGAGAGTGGCACAGAGCAGGCAGAAATCATATGCTGACAGGCGCCGTCGCCGACTCGAGTTCGCTGTTGGCGATCATGTTTTCCTGAAGGTCTCTCCGATGAAAGGTGTGATGAGATTTAGGCGGAAAGGGAAGCTGAGTCCTAGATATGTTGGTCCTTTCGAGATCTTAGAGCGTGTTGGTCTAGTAGCTTATCGGTTAGCTCTTCCGCCCAGCTTCCCCGATGTTCACCCCGTATTCCATGTCTCGATGCTCCGCAAGTACCTTCATGATCCTTCCCAGGCGATTCAGCACCAGACGATCCAGCTAGAGCGTGATCTTTCTTTCACCGAGCAGCCGGTGGTCATTTTGGATCGGCAGGTGAAAAAATTGAGGTCGAAGGTTATACCGTCCGTCAAGATCCTTTGGCGTGGCCCGAACAGCGAGGAGGTCACCTGGGAGACCGAGGTCGAGATGAGAAAGAGATATCCCCATCTTTTTGAAAGTACGCGTAGTTAAATTTTAAATTCGGGGACCGAATTTCTTTAAGGGGGAAAGATTGTAACCGTTCGAAAATCGTTTAGGCAGTTTTTCGGTAATCGGCTAATTTTTCGGCTTTTTCCGTAAAAAGTCAAATTAGGTATTTTTCATTGTAGACCTAATTATACAAAATTTAGATAAGATATTACTATAATTTTGTCACTAAAATGTCACTTATAATTTTCTAGTTAAATAAATTTTTTTTCATAATTAATTATTTTTTTTATTATTTTAAGCTTTTAAAAATACATTAAATTAGTGATAAATACAAATTTAATTAGGTAAATTACACACTTAGGAACCATTATAAACTAATATTAAGTGTAACAAAAATTTTATCAAAACATTTCAAGTTTAGTTGTTTTATGGTTTAAAATGGGTTGAAAATGAATGAAAATGGGGTTTTTTTTATGTAAAATTTGATGTGATATGCATTAAATGAGTTTAAAGGTTGCTTTTTGTGTAGAATTTTCTATACAATTCCCTCACACTCACCCCTCCCAACCTCAGGCCAAGCTCACCTTCAGAAAATCCCCCATTTTCCTCTCATTTCTTGCTTGAAAATTCCTTCAAAAATCATCAAAAATCCACCGAAATTCACTAAATTCTTCTCTAATTCAACCCAAAACCTTAAGCCATCCCTTCTCAAGCCCAAATTGGATTAAAACAAGGAGAAAAGAGGCCAATTTGGAGGTTTAGTGTAAAGGAATCAACTCTAGTAAGGTATATTTCTAATCTAGTGTTTAATTGTAGTTTAAAATTTGCTAGATTTAGTAGTTTAAGTGTGAGATTTGGTTTATTTTGCTTGCTCATGAAAATCAAGAGAGGGATTTGATTTCAAATTAGGTTTTGAAGCATGGTTGATGGAGTTAAGTTAGGGTTTGGTTATCTAATTGGTTAGAGTGGTTAATTGTACGATGTTACGCTCGCTAAATCGATAAATTGCGATAATTGCATCGAATCGGTATGAAATTGCTTACTAGATTTTTTATAAAAATAAGAATGTGATCTAATTGCGTTATATTAGCGATATAATTAGCTTCATAAACGACTATTAGAGTGTGCGAACGTGGGGTTTTGTCTAGCCGGGTTTTAGTTTTGTCGATTTCCCCGAAACGGCGATTTTGGTTAAGGTTTTAGCGATTTTCGTGCGTTTTCCGCGCACCGAGTGCACGTTATGTTTAATTCGAGAGCGTCGATATTTGTATATTATGACTTGCATCATTTTAGGGGTATGTAATCTTATTCTTGGTGTTGTGCAAATATAGGATCGGTCGGGGAAACATCGGACACGGCGTGTAAAGGCAAGGCGGTGGTCGGATCGGATTAGCGAGGCATTCAGGTGAGTAGATGTATTCATCTATGGGGGAATCGTCTGGATGGCGCGAGGCGCCCCCTAGTTAGGATTACCCTATTTCTTGCAAGATTTATATTATTAGTTAGCTTACCCCTTTATTTACACTGCATACCCTTATAGTTAATAGTATGCTAGATTGCATGGTTATTCATATGCACATATGCGATAACACTTCGTAGGACACGAACACCATTACCATTGGCATCTGTTGCACGCGCACTATTCATATGACACACACGTCTTTGGTAATTGCCATGCCACGTGCACTATAGAACCTGTTTAGCTTAGTATCGCCACTTGCATCGTGCATGATATATGAAATTGCATAGCATGTATATACCTCGCATCATTATCATACTTACATAGATTTTTAGCCACAATTCACATCGCATACCTTGTTATCATAGACATTTATCATATATAACATGTGGACATTATGATTTTTCTTGAGGATTTCAGTATTGCTGCGATTTCTGGATTTTTGGGGAAAACCGCAAGAATTTAACAAAAGCTTATATTTATCATTTTTAAAACAAAGTTGCGGTTTTCTCGTGGTGTATGTGTCGTCCACCATGAGTTTTCATATTTTCTGTTGGATTTCGAGACCCGATTCGAGGAGTGGATGAACCGTCTCGGGTACATGGTGGGCCCGGTATGGTACCCCGGGGCAAGAAGATCGAGTTGTAGACGATGAGCCTGGCAGGGGAAGACTGCCTACCGGTGATGTCTGGCGCGGAGGATATCCGGAGGATACCGACCGTTGTCGTGAGATTTGATGATATGGGCCGATCCGGACTGACGGAGCCCGATATTTGAGACATTGATACAGTGAGATATTGAGACAGATATGATTTCATATTTGGTGTCGATGCTTGACATGGATTTTAGATGATTTCTTGATGATATTTAGCTACTTCACAGATATTCATTTTCTAAAAGTTAAGAATGCAGAACTCTTAGCATTTAAAACACTTAAAGACTTAGTAATGACATTGCATACATGTGCATGCATACTAGAGGTATTACATCACATCTGGACATACATGTTGTGACGCATTTGCGTGCATTCTTACGATTGCCTTACTAGATGATATATTCTACTCACGAGCTGGCAACTCACCCCCGTTGTGCCACAGTGTCTTGCAGGTCGGACCCATCACCCTTGTAGCGGCGGGCTATCTTATCATCAGCTCCTTTTGCTCAGACTTGCGACATCGCCCGTAGGTGGGTTGTGAGCACACTTTATTTCTTTTTGCTCCATCATTGTATCTAGTATTCTCCATCTACCACTTTATACTGTATATGCGACCTAGTGATGAGACTGAGAGATTTGTATATTTGTGGTTTCTTTTGGGTCAAGCTCACTTGAGCCGACGTTGTGTTTTCTGATATTTTGCATTTCTTTTATGCTCTTTTCTTAATATTACTTATATATTGCGTGTGGTTGTGATCCGCCTTGGGCGAAGAGCTAGCTCCCGCTTGGGGATGCCATTTTATGATTACAGGTTATATATATATATATATATATATATATATATATATATATATATATATCTTGTTGGACCCATTTTGGGGGATAGAAAATACAGGGGAGACTCTGCCGAAATTTTCGGAAATTTTTGGATGTTTTTAAGAAAAGGGGTTCTATGCAACTTAATTGATTTAAAAACCGTTTTCATTAAAGGTTTTCCTTCACTCTCTTTTGATTTTAGTTTAGATTCTTCTGGGCTTTGGCTGACTTTGGTTACGGTACGCCTTTAGACGTCTCGTAATCTAAGTGCCAGTCGCGTTCCGTACTTTCGGGTCGTGACATAGCAGTTCTCAGATGATACTGGTTCAGGTTAGTCTGTAGACCTGAGATCGTCATAGAGTCTTGTGTGTTCTCCCACTGTACTTTGATTACCACCCTACCACGGCTCTAATGAGTCATGCAAACAGGTGGATTTTGGGTACAGTCCCGAGACACATGGTGACAGTGAGCGACAGGAACGGTTTCGTCTCTCCCGGTATTGGGAGTTGATGCTGTGCAGTGCTCGATTGGCTATATCATTAAGTCCCTGGCCAGGGCTGTTGAGATTTACTGATAAGTGTTATTAGTAGTTTCTCGATCCGTTATAGTCCATTCATCGGCACGACTTATTGAGTTATTGGGGTCGACGTTATCATCCCTAGACTCGATATGCAGCATATCTGACGAAGAGACCAGACTGTACGGTAGTGTTACCGATTGGCTCGACGAGAGTTGAGACAGGTTCGCTTGTTTTCTTCTGATCGCTCAATACCTGGGTGGCCGTTACTTTTAGCTGACCTCTTGCGGCTTGGGGGTGCTTGATATGATCATCACCCACTGCCGGCGTATTGACGAGTCTTAGAGTCCCACAATGGAGTTATCTAGCCCAGGCGAAACGATGTGGTGTGTATATGTGATATGTGTGGGGACCTAATTAAATGCGCGTATGTGATATCGTATATTAATCGAGTGGTTTGCTATTGGTCGGGTCGTATGAGATATGACCGGTTTGCTAAATCAAGTGTTGATTTAACATTGACCATTAGCATTTTCACTTTAGACCCTTTTGTCTTTTGTTGTATGCATGCATGTATGCACATGTTTACATTGATGCACATATGGATGTGCATGCACACATACATGCATACACATTTCTATCATGGTTGTTGATACATTGGATGGTGGCAATATAAGACTCACATGCTAGTAAATATGTTGATATTTATTTTTGAGATAAATGGAAATGATAATTACTCATGGTTGATTATTTTATTCCTCCACTAAACCTCTCTTTAACCATGAGTTATTATTCTATGGCCATTAATGCTCCAAAGGTAAATATCTAGATATTTATTAACTAGGGTTAAAGATGAGATGAAGAAAATATATATATTTTCTATTCTCATTTTTATCCTTAAGCTTATCATTATCTTGAGCTCTTCATTTGCCATCTTCTTCTTCCTCGCTCTCTTGCTCTCTAGGTTTTGATATTCAACAAAAGAGTGATCAAGTTAGGGTTTTGAAGTGAGAAAACAAACCACATCACCATTCTACACTACTCTTGCCCATTAGTTTAGAGTGTTGGCTTCTACTTCTTCTCTTGATCAAATGAAGCCTTGAGCTTGGACAAAGAGGACTCCGGGTGGATCGTCGTGGACTTGGAGGATCACAAGCAAGCTTCTTTCAACCCTCAAGTGGCCAAGGAGTCTAGCGAAGGGAGCTAGAAAGGTTGTATTCTCTAACCCTAGCCCTTTACTACTTGTGGAATGTGTTAAAGTTTTTGTTACCCTAGCTTTTCTAGTGTGATCCTTAGGATAGTTTCTTTAGCACCCTCAAAATTTCTTTATGGCATGTATGATGCTACTAAACTATTGTAGTGGTGCTAAGGAAAACCCTTCATGGTATCAGAGCCTAACTAGAAGCCTAGACGATATTACGATAATCCGAAACGAAAACCTCCGCAAAAATACGGTTTTAGAAACCCTTGAAAATGCTTTCTAGAAATTTCTTAAAAAGTGGTTTAAAAATTATTTTAGCAACTGCAGAGTGGCATTTAGGATATTTTAAGAACACAGGTGAAATACGAGGTGGGGAGGCTCGGAAAAATCCGGCGACCAACACTCTTTTTCCGGCGTCGCTGGCCGGTTGTGCTCCCCTCTGGCTCGTATTGCACCTGTGATCTTTTACTCATGATTTGGGGTTTCTGGTATTGTTTTGGAGTCCAAATTTGCATGTGATGTTAGTTTGGAAATGGGATCTTTGCGGAGTATTTCGTATTCGTATTTTTATTGCATTGTATTGGTAACTTTGGCGACGTTAAACAGGTCGAACGAATTATCAAACACTGGTATTTTCCAGGTTGAACGTACTCGATATATAATGCAGGTATTGCTATGGACCCTCTAGAAGAATGAAACCCTAACTCGAGATGTGACCACCAAACTGCGACTAAACCTTAGGGTTTACCGTAGTTAGTGGCGCCACAAATGAGGCTTGGGTTTGCCCTTCTACGGCTGGTCCATTAAATATTGTGGCATGGACTTTGGGTATTGTTTAATGGCACTCAAGTGTTGAGCTTACTGGGGAATGCGGGTGTTCGTTAATTCGATCGAAGGGTTTAACATCGCCTAATAGTATGTGATACTTGTTTATGCGACCGTAAGTGTAGTATGCGTATCGACGGTTTCGTTGCTATATGTCAACGGCAATTGGGATACGCATACTTACTTACGTTGATGACATGTGATGTTATGTGTTGCTGTGCTATGATGTATAAGATTGTCGTGATCGAATAGGAGGGGGGTTTTATGCGAGATGAGAGTTTTACTTTTCATTCATGTAAAATTCATTTGTAATGTAATATTCTTTTATTTGGGGCACTTCCGGGTTGAGGATGATGTCATCATTATTGTATATTATTTACTTTTCCGCATTAGGATAGACCCAAGGTGGAGAGCACAAGTGACCGGGTTCTAGAGTCCAGTGGGAGACCATCTCAAGGAGTCGGGACCGGGTCTCCTAACTCTAGAATTGGTAGGGTCACTTGCCGTTCTCGTGGGGTTCTAGGGTGTGGGATTGGCTATTCATCACGACCGTGGAATCCGTATTTTCTATCGTTGGCTAAATACTAAATACGGACATCCTAGTATATCCTATATTATCATATCTGTGTTTCTGCTGCCTATATTCTGTGATGTGATCGCTTAATATATCTGAGACGAATGCTATATTATATATGAGATATATAATAGATGTTGCTTATGTTTTACACCCGCGCTAGTCCCGTCCCGGTATGCCGTTAGTTAAGTAACCTAACGGTGCATAACGGAACATTGTGGCGAATGCGGATGGCATAAGCGTACGTTGTATTTTCGTTTCTTTTCTGTGATTGGCTTAAGGACTTAAATAATGGGACTACATTAATATGATTAATGTAAAGAAAATAAACCTAAAAAGATGTTGTAGAATCAGATTTGAAAACTACTCGGCTTTTTACGAAAAAGCTACATTTCAAACTTGCGGAGCTTAAGCCATTCCTTTTGAAAACCATCTGATTCTACGACGATATCAAGTTCAAAACGTTAAAGGATTTCTTAAAAACCATCCGCAACCCTCCGTCATTTTCGCAAGTAGAGTACTTAGTATTCGTGCTACGTTTGTTGACTATAGTTAAGGCGTAGTGTACGGTAGCTAAGTGATGTTTTCCTACACTGTATATGATGCAGATTAATTAGGACATTCGTGTGACTTTGTTGACCATAGTTAAGGGTCACGTGAGTGGGTCTAATTAATTAAGAAATGACGGGTAGAACTTGACTAGTGCTTATGATTTGTTGACCATAGTTAAGGTCATGGGTACTAGGGGTAAAAACCTTATCGGGAATTTCAATAGTTGAAATTTGCAATGAGATTGCATACCTTCCATATGATGGTTGGATCCCGATCCTACTGTGGGCAATAGTTGCTCTCAGGAGAGTTTTGCAGTTTACAAATAGCTAACCTATTAGGTGTCTAGAAAGGTGTTAACAGGGCTACGCCTCTGGGAAGACGAGATTTATATTAATTAGGTCCGTGCGAAAGCACGGGGAACCTCCCTCAAGTACCGACACTGGCCTGGTTGAACGGTTAGTGAAGTTGTAGACTGTAATTAATCCTGGCTAGTTTTCTTTTTAAGGTTTGAAAGAAAAACTTGATTAAAGCAGTGTGAGACTTCGATTAGATAAGATAATAACCAATCTGATCTTTGCAAGAGCTTTCACTGAGTGTATTCTTTTCTCTCTCTTAATGGCAGATACCAATGACAGGACTCAAGCTTCTACTAGATAAAAATAAACTGAATGGGATCAATTATGAAGACTGGCTGAGGAACATTAACATTGCCTTGACTTATGATAAGATATCATATGTCCTCACGGCTCCAGCCCCGCCCGTCCCAGGTCCTAAATCTTCAGTTGAGGATAAGGAAGTCTGTAAGACATAGGACGCTGACTGTGCCACGGCCAAATGCCTCACGCTTGCATCGATGGATAACACACATCAGAAGCAGCATGAGAATATGGACGTCCAAGCCATATTTCTCCATACAAAGGAGTCGTATGGAGAGCAATCTCGTGTCGTATGATACGAAGCATCCAGAAAGCTGTTTCAGATGCGGATGGCCCCTAGCACACCGGTACGTGACCATGTTCTGAAGATGATAGCCCTTATAGAAGAGCTTGAGGACCTCGGATGGGAAATGGACAATGAACAATATACTGATATCATTCTGCAGTCTCTCCCCCCAGCCTTTGCTCAATTTGTAGTTAATTTCAACACGCACAACATGGAGAAGTCACTACCTGAGCTCCTCAATATGTTGAGGAGCGCAGAGAGCACGCTCAAGTTAGTGAAGACTCCCGTTTTGAGTGTTGGGCCATCTTCCTCCTCTCGCCCGAAGGCTAAGGCCAAGGGAAAGATGAAGAAGAAACCCACCAAACCTAAGGGTGGAGTCAAAAAGGCTAAGGGAAAAGACAAGTCCACGGCTGGGGAATCGGGGAAAGGGGAATGTTATCACTGCCAAAAAGCGGGACACTGGAAGCGCAATTGCACTGAGTACTTGGAGCTCAAGAAGAAGAAGCGTGGGGATGCTTCCGCTTCAGGTGTGTTTGTGACAGAAAACTGTTTTTCAATAAACTCTGCTTCCTGGGTATTAGATACTGGTTCAGGTTCTCACATTTGCAATTCCATGCAGGGGCTGAGAAATAGCAAGGTTTTGAAGACAGGTGACCATACTCTCCCCGTAGGATATGGTTCCAATGTATATACAGTTGCAGTGGGAGAGTATCACCTGGGGTTGCCGTCTGGATGTATATTGGTTTTGAACCCATGTTATTATGTACCTAGTATGCTTTGTAATATAATATCATTTTCTTTGTTAGACAATGAAGGATATAATTTTGTATTGCAGAACAATGTTATGAACATTCACCTGAATCAAATGTTGGTTGGATATGATACACTTAATAACGGGATATACGTCCTAAATCAACACACAGTTTTCAACATACAACACACTAATAAAAGAAAACTTTCAGAAATAAATGAAGTTTTTCTTTGGCACTGTAGACTTGGTCATATTAACGAAACAAGACTAAACAAGTTACACAAAGATGGATATTTAAACCCTTTTGAATATAAATCTTATGCGACTTGGTAGTCTTGTATCAAAAGTAAAATGACCAAAACTCCGTTTACAGGACACGGAGAAAGAGCTACTCAGCTCTTAGCCCTCATACATAGTGATGTATGCGGGCCAATGTCTACACAGGCTAGAGACGATTTTTCATACTTCATTACTTTCACTGATGATTTCTCAAGATTCGGTCATGTATTTTTATTAAAGCACAAGTCCGAAACTTTCGAGAAATTCACTGAATATAAACTTGAAGTAGAAAAACAAACCGGCTTGAGCATCAAAATGCTTCGATCAGATCGAGGTGGGGAGTATCTCAGTATAGAGTTTGCAGACTTCCTAAAAGAGAATGGGATTCTCTCTCAGCTCACTCCTCCTTACACACCACAGCACAACGGTGTGTCAGAACGTCGGTATCGGACCCTATTAGATATGGTTCGTTCCATGATGAGTGATGCTGAGTTACCCGTCTCATTTTGGGGGCATGCATTGGAGACTGCAACGTTTCTACTGAACAGGGTCCCAACCAAAACCGTGTCTACCACGCCATATGAGATATGGCATAGGAAGAGACCATCTCTTAAACGAATTAAGATTTGGGGTTGTCCGGCCCATGTTAAAAAGCAGAATCCGGACAACTCGAGACACGGTCAGTCATGTGTAATTTTGTAGGATGTCCAAAGAATTCTTAAGGATATCTTTTCTACCACAAAGAGGAACAAAAAGTGTTTGTTTCTCAGTATGCTACATTTTTGGAAAAAGAGTTTTTCACAAATGATACAGCTGGCAGTGTGGTAGACCTAGAAGAAGTTCTAGAAACACAAATTATGAATGACTGTTAGTGTATATGCCCTAGAGGCCATTACTGTATCATACTAGTATGTATATTACTTAATGGAAGCTTGGGATATTCACCTTGTATTGACAATCTTGCTCAAAATGGTAGTATGCTACTTGGTTTGTTTCTACTTTAATATGTGCATGTGTTTCTTTTAGCATATCGCTTATACATATTAGTAGAGCCCTTAGGATCTTTGCTTGATTACCAGCGTTGTGATGGCAGTCACACTCGTGGGGGCTGGGTAATCTATAAGCAGATCCTTATGCAGGTCCCTAGTCGCAGGACTATCGAGACAGGGCATCGATACTCCGGAGTAGACTAGCGTATGCGCTTCTCATCCTAGAGTGGGAGACGGTCTGTCCTACAGCCGTCAGTACGTCGTACTTGAGATAGTATGCGGGTGCTCGTTAGGTTACGAGTACACTGGACAGGACTCGTTGGGAACTGACCGGTTAGTATTATACCTATCGTCAGTTATCAGTTCCCAAGTGACATGAGTACAGCTTAGTCCGCTGACTTGACACTGTCACTTTGCCTCGAGTGTGTTCCCACTGCACTTTGATTACTACCCTACCACGGCTCAAAGGAGTCGTGCAAACAGGTAGTTTTTGGATGCAGTCCCAAAGCACTTGGAGGCAGTGACGGTTAGACAAGATTCGTCTCTCTCGGTATTGGGGGTTGACATCGCGCTGTGTCTAGGAGAGCCATTACACGAGTAGTCCCTGGCCAGGGCAAGCAAGATATACTGGTAGGCTTCCAGTGTTATCTGAGGGTGTATTGGGCTTCACTCCGACACGACTTGTACCGCTATCAGGGGACTGATGTTTACCGCCCCCTAGGCCTGCCATACGATGTATCAGACGAACAGACCGGACTGTACGGAGATTGTCACATTCAGGCTCAGTAGGAGTTCAGATGGGTTTCACCTCGTCAATCTTCTTGTCGGCATCTACCTGGGGACCGTTACGCACAGCTAGTGCCGCTTGCGGTCTGTGGTTAAACCCACTGCCAGCGTAGTGTCGAGTCTTTAGAGTCCCACACAGAAATCTATTCGCCTTTAGGTAAAAGAGTAGAGGTCACATGGTTTTGCGACAGGTCGCATGGTTTTGCGACAAGGTCCGGTCACATCCATGCACTTGAGCACGTACAGTGTCCGGACAGTTAACACTAGCGGGCTTTGGTTTAAGCCAGATCCTAGTGTACGTTTTGGGATTGGTTTTATCCAGTATGTATTCGTGTTCCTCGGAACGCGGATGCGGGTGTGTATGCACAGCTGACGGAGAGACAGAGGCAGAGGATTCTCATTAGGGTTGTTGACCGTTGACTGTTGACTATTGACTTTTTGCTCAACCCTAATGAGAATATGATATATAATTAGCAATAATATTAATTAAGTGTTATAGTGACATGGTTGTTGAAGGGTTGACTTTGTTGACTTGTTGATTTTGTTGACCAGTTGACTAGGTTGGACTAGTTGACCATCATCATCACAATGGTTGTCATTTTCATGCAAAGACTTTTGCTTGCTTGTTGTGGTTTGCAAAATGAGTGCATGGAAATGATATTGCCTTTGACATGATATGAACCGTCACATAATAATACTTGATTAACATTATGGCTCATGATGCTTTTGGATTATGAGAGGGTGAAAGAGAAAAGAGAGGATCATTCTTTCATTATCTTTCTCTCTCTTGGTTTTGAGCTCTCTCATTCTCTTGCTCTCACCCTCTTCCTCTTGCTCTCTCTCTTGTCTATGGTTCACTTGTCTCATGTGTTGAGAAGCAAGAACCATAGAGAAAATCCTATCACACTCTCCTCTACTCACTCTAGTTCACAAGGTTTAGCAAACCAAGTGAACTAGTTTCTTCAAAGTTCGAAGAAGAAGCCAAAGGTAGAAGCTTTCGGATGGATCGATCTTCGGCGCAAGGAGACGACGGGGTGAAGCCAATCCGTACACCATAAAGAGATGAAGACGAAGGAGTTCAAGAAAGAAAGGTATAACCCCCTAACCGAGTAGTTAACAACTCGTAGTTAGGTTGTTAGGTAGATAGTTTAACAAAGATCCGTTTTGAGTCCATGTTACCGCCTCTAGAAAATCGTTTTTCATCAAATTCCGCAAGCCCGTAAGTACCGGGAGAGGTAGCATGGACTTACAGTGGTATCAGAGCCTAGTTAAACACTACCTAACATGTTAGTATAGTAACTAGAAATTCGATCGGAGAAAAAGTCACGAAATACACCCAAAAATCTAACTTGCTGTCGATTTTCAAAGTTCTATAAAAGTAATAAATCATGCTTTAAAAATCGACTCAGGGTTTTTATAGTGCACTGAAGAAAAACGAGCTAGATATCTCATCAAAGCGCCGCAGAAACGCGGCAATAGCTTGCTATTGCCGCGGTTCCGCGGCCAATATAACTCTTCTGTGGATTTTCTTCATTGCAGTTTGTTCAGTGGGGTATTTTGGGAACTTTGGTATATGTTTTTTCAGCCCAGATTTTCCAGAAAGAAAATTTTGTTTTTGGGGCTTTAAAAACCGTATTTTGATCGAGTTTCTTATGACTTAAGCTGACGGGTTTATTTCTGTGATGTGATATTTGTATTGAACATCTGCTAATCGCCATATGTCGATTAGTGGGGGTTATACAAATCTGTGATTTGTAATGTTATTGGTTTGTGTATATGAATTCATTGGATTGTCGCGGGTGAATAGCCGGGTGTTGTGAGACGAGAGTTTTCTTTTCTTTCAATTCATGCAAATTTGTAAATTGATGTAATAATTATTTGTATGGCCGTACAACCGGGTCGGGGTTGTAGCTGTCATTGTATAATTTCTTTTTACTGTTTTTGCTCCTAGGATAGACCCATGGAGAGGGTGCACAAACTACCGGGTATCCCGAAGTGCCGAGTGGCCTACTCACGGAGTGGAGGGAGGTTGCTTCGCTTCGGGTACTTGGCGGGTAGTTTGCTGCACCCGTAGGGGTCTTGGGTGGGGTATTGGCTATTCACCGCGACCGTGTAATCTGCTTTTCGTTACAGGCTCGTACGAATTGCGGGTTTCTAATATATCCAATGTGTTCATCTGTGATCTGAAATGGCTATCATTGCAA
The DNA here is from genome assembly GCA_030015575.1 of Agapanthus africanus. NCBI lineage: Eukaryota > Viridiplantae > Streptophyta > Magnoliopsida > Asparagales > Amaryllidaceae > Agapanthus > Agapanthus africanus. The sequence continues at coordinate 37,194,562 of CM057351.1, forward strand.
TATATCTATATATGATATTATTTAGGCGTTGCTTATGTTTTACAGCCGCGCTAGCCCAGCCCCCGCTCTGTCGTTAGTTAAGTAACCTAACGGGTAATGACGGGGCCCCGTGGCGAATGCGAATGGAATAAGCGTACGTCATATTTTGGTTGTTTTCTGCAATGGTAGGATTAAATGATGGGACGCATTAAAAGAACTAAAGCAAGAATAACACGCATTAAAAGAACTAATGCAAGAAAATAAACCAAGTAAAAGTCGTTGGAACACTTTCGAAAAACCACTCGGTTCTTTTCAAAACCAACTTTTAAATGCGGAGCTTGAGCCACTCCTTTTAAAAGCCATCTCGTTCCATCGATTATATCAAGTTCACTACGTTCACGGTTTCGCCAAAACCATTCGAAGCCCTCCGTCGTTTCGTATGAATATTCAATAGTATTCAAGCTATGTTTGTTGACTTTCATCAAGGCATAGTGATTGGTAGCTGTTGGGTGTTCATATGTAGCATAGATAGATGCGTTGGTTTGGGACAGTCGTATTACCTTGTTGACCTTCGTCAAGGGTATATACGGGTGGGTTCAAATTAACCTGGACAATGACGGGTAGAACTTGACATGTGACTTATGATTTGTTGACCTTCGTCAAGATCATAAGAGCATGGGGCAAAAATCTACATCGGGAGTTTCAAAAGAACTGAAACTTGCTAGCGCTGCATACCATTTGGAGTGTGATGATTCTGGTAGGATTCCTTCAGTTTTGTCACGCAATGATATTTGGATCCCGATCCTACTGTGAGTATATGCTACTCCTCGGGAAATTTCTCACATAACGATCAATGCTATAAACCAAGTAGGTGTCTAGAAAGGTGTTAGCAGGGCTACGCCCCCAGGGAAAAGAGGTTCTTTAATTAAGGAACTTCGCGAAAGCGTTGGAAAACCTCCCTCAAAGTACCGACACTAGCCTGGCTGAACGGTTAATCAAGTATTGTACGGTGAGATTGATCCTGACTAATTCTTGCTTTATGGTTTGAGGAGGGATTCGAGAGACAGTGGGAGCCATCCTGTTTAGATAAATTAAAAACCAATCTAAACTTGCAAGAGCATCATGCTGAGTGTTTTCTTCTCTCTCTCTTAATTGCAGCGACCCAGTGACCACACCTAGGTTACATCTAGATAATAAAATGACTGAACCTGACTGTTATGACTAGCAAAGGTCTGTCCAGATGTCCATTGCCCATAACAAGCTGGGACACCTCTTAACTGATCATACCCCTACCGTCTCAGGTCCAGTTTCCCCTGTCACGGATATTTACATCCGTAGGATATCGGAAAAGGATTGTGCGAAAGCCAAGTGCCTCGTGTTAGCCTCAGTTAATGGTGCAAACCAGAGGCAGCACGAGAAGATGAACTCAGTTTCTATCTTCCTCCATAACAAAGATTTAAATGGAGAGCAATCTCGTATCGCAAGATATGAGAGCTCGAACGAATTGCTTCAAGCGAGGTTGGCTGTCGGGTCATCTGTAAAGGACAACGTCCTTACAGAGGCAAGCTATTTTGAGCTCACGGACCTGGAGACCACGTTGGAGAATGGGTCAAGTACTGACTTAATTCTACAGTCCCTGCCCTCTGCTTATACCCTGAAGGAAACCAGGGAAGAAGAAGGAAAAGCAAGGGCAAAAGTTTCAGGACTGGATGTAGTAAAAGAGGGACGTTCCTATTGTAACAGGAATGAACATTGGCAGAAGGATTGCAGGGCTTGTAAAGAGAGTAGCCAGAATTCGAAGCATGTTGTGGCTTCGGCTTCGGGTGTGTTTGTAATAGAGAACTCTATGTCAGTTAACCCTACTTCCTGGGTATTGGATACCGGATTAGGATCTCACATCTGTAATTCATTACAGGCTCTGAGAAACCATAGGGTTATCAGGAAAGGTGATATGACTCTCAGGGTTGCTAACGGAATGAGCATGGATGCTGAATCCGTAGGGGAATATCATCTTGGACTGATAACTGGGCAGATATTGATTTTACGTAACTGTTTATATGTACCAGGTGCGACTTGTAATATCATATCTGTATCCTTACTTTCTAAGGAAGGATATGAATTTACTTTTGTAAGCGATGTAGTAAACATCCACCTAAATCAAGTTCTGATTGGGTCAGGTTCATTAAATAACGGGATATACGTATTAAACCAAGCTCAGATATTCAGTATCCAGAACACACTTAAAAGAAAGTCTCCGGATACAAATCAGGCTTTCTTATGGCATTGTAGACTGGGTCACATTAATGAGACACGATTAACTAAGTTATATAAAGATGGGTACTTGAATCCGTTCGAGTATAAGTCTTATGCCACTTGTGAATCTTGTCTCATGGGAAAGATGACAAAGACTCCGTTCACTGGATACGGAGTAAGAGCGAGCGAGCTCTTAGGACTCATATACAGTGATGTGTGCGGTCCAATGTCTACACATGCGCGAAGTGGTTATTCATACTTCATTACTTTCACAGATGATTTCTCTAGGTATGGACATGTCTTCTTAATGAAGCACAAATCCGAGGCCTTTGGGAAATTTCGGGAATACAAGAATGAAGTTTAAAAACAAACCGGCAAAAGTATCAAGATTCTAAGATCGGATCGAGGTGGAGAATACTTGAGTGCCGAGTTTCTGCACTACTTAAAAGAGAATGGAATTCTCTCTCAACTTACTCCTCCATACACACCACAACACAACGGTGTATCGGAAAGGCGGAATCGGACCCTATTGGATATGGTTCGTTCCATGATGAGTAAGCCTGGGTTACCGCGATCTTTCTGGGGCTATGCACTAGAAGCAGCTGCATATCTCTTGAACAAGGCTCCAACCAAGACTGTGCCTACCACCCCATATCAGATGTGGAGTGGGAAGAAACCCTGTCTTAAGTATCTTAAGATATGGGGATGTCCAGCTTTTGTAAAAAAGTAGCATGCGGACAAGCTCGAGGCACGCTCAGTACTGTGTAAGTTTGTGGGATACCCAAAGAACTCCAGAGGGTATCTTTTCTATTCCGCAGAAGAACAAAAAGTTTTTGTTTCTCCGCATGCCCACTTCTTGGAAACTGAATTTTTGGAAAATCAGATAAGTGGGAGCGCAATAGAACTGGAAGAAATTCTAGAACCACAAGCTATTACTGAAAGCTTGGAAGAGCCAGTAGTTTCAGGAGCACCAGATATTCCTGCGCCGCTCCGCAGGAGTAGTAGGCAGTCTCATCCGTCCGAGAGATTCTACGGTTTTCTCGTAGACGGGGATAGAGAGGATTGCACTATTGATTATAATGAGCCTACTAGCTTCCAGCAAGCCATTCAGAGCGGTGACTCGGTAAAATGGCTAGATGCAATGCGGATCGAAATGGAGTCCATGTACACCAACAAAGTATGGACGTTGGACGTTGCTCCAGACGGGGTAAAACCCGTAGGATGCAAGTGGATCTTCAAAAGGAAGATTGGTGTAGATGGACAGGTTGAGACCTATAAAGCTAGACTTGTTATAAAGGATTTTCGTCAAAGACCTGGTTTGGACTATGACGAAACCTTTTCTCCAGTGGCTATGCTAAAATCCATTCGGGTCCTTCTTGCCATTGCTGCCTTCCACGATTATGAAATCTGGCAGATGGACGTAAAGACGGCTTTCCTAAATGGATATTTGGAAGAGTGCGTCTATATGGATCAGCCAGAGGGATTCATTCAGAGTGGGAACAGCGGTAAAGTGTGCAAGTTGCTCAAGTCCATCTATGGACTCAAGCAGGCATCGCGGAGTTGGAACATCTGCTTTGATGATACTGTCAAAGAATTCGACTTTGTCAAAAACCCAGATGAACCATGCATTTACAGTAAGATTGTAGGGAGAAATGTGGTATTCCTCGTCTTGTACGTCGATGACATTCTCCTAATAGGAAATGAAATTCCTATGCTACAGTCAGTCAAAGGATTCTTGTCACAGAGGTTCTCCATGAAGGACCTGGGCGATGCCAACTACATTCTGGGGATCCAGATCTATCGTGATAGATCTAAGAGGATGTTGGGACTTTCACAGTCAAGGTACATCGACACCATACTGAAACGATTCAGTATGGAAGATTCCAAGCACGGTAATCTACCGGCTTGTCACGGAATCACCCTCTCCAAAGAGATGTCTCCCAAGACTGATTTGGAAAGGGCTCGCATGTCATCATTACCCTACGCATCTGCGGTAGGCTCTATTATGTATGCGATATTGTGTACCAGACCAGATGTAGCATACGCATTGAGCGTTGTAAGCCGGTATCAGTCGAACCCAGGGGAGAAACACTGGATAGCAGTAAAGAACATTCTTAAGTACCTGAGAAGGACTAAGGAGATGTTCTTGGTGTATGGCGGAAAAGACCTCCAGATTGAGGCCTTTGCTGACTCCAACTTCCAGAGTGACAAGGATGACTCCAAGTCCATGTCGGGTTATGTATTTACCCTCAATGCAGGGACGGTTTGCTGGAAGAGTTCCAAGCAGGAAACCGTTGCTGACTCAACTATGGAAGCGGAGTACATAGCTGCTTGCGATGTCGCAAAGGAAGCTGTCTGGATGAAGAAGTTCCTCACGGAACTTCAGGTGGTTCCTACCAGTGTGGATCCAATACCACTGTATTATGACAACAACGACGCTATAGCTTTAGCGAAGGAACCCAGGTCCTATCAGAAGTCCAGGTATATTTTGAGGCGGTACCACCTGATCAAGGAGATCGTTGATCGCCGGGAGATCGAGGTGAAGAGAGTAAATACGGAAGATAACACTGCTGATCCACTCACGAAGGCCTTACCCCAGACTCAGTTCGAGCGGCTAATCGAGATGATAGGTCTTCGATACGCCAGTACATGGCCTTAGTGCAAGTGGGAGATTGTTAGTGTATATGCCCTAGAGGCCATTACTGTATCATACTAGTATGTATATTACTTAATGGAAGCTTGGGATATTCACCTTGTATTGACAATCTTGCTCAAAATGGTAGTATGCTACTTGGTGTGTTTCTACTTTAATATGTGCATGTGTTTCTTTTAGCATATCGCTTATACATATTAGTAGAGCCCTTAGGATCTTTGCTTGATTACCAGCGTTGTGATGGCAGTCACACTCGTGGGGGCTGGGTAATCTATAAGCACATCCTTATGCAGGTCCCTAGTCGCGGACTATCGAGACAGGGCATCGATACTCCGGAGTAGACTAGCATATGCGCTTCTCATCCCAGAGTGGGAGACGGTCTGTCCCACAGCCGTCAGTACGTCGTACTTGAGATAGTATGCGGGTGCTCGTTAGGTTACGAGTACACTGGACAGGACTCGTCGGGAACTGATCGGTTGGTATTATACCTATCGTCAGTTATCAGTTCCCAGGTGACATGAGTACAGCTTAGTCTGCTGACTTGACACTGTCACTTCGCCTCGAGTGTGTTCCCACTGCACTTTGATTACTACCCTACCACGGCTCAAAGGAGTCGTGCAAACAGGTAGTTTTTGGGTGCAGTCCCGAAGCACTTGGAGGCAGTGACGGTTAGACAGGATTCGTCTCTCCCGGTATTGGGGGTTGACATCGCGTTGTGTCTAGGAGAGCCATTACACGAGTACTCCCTGGACAGGGCAAGCGAGATATACAGGTAGGCTTCCAGTGTTATCTCAGGGTGTGTTGGGCTTCACTCCGACACGACTTTTACCGCTATTAGGGGACTGACGTTTACCGCCCCCCTAGGCCCGCCATGGGCTGTATCAGACGAACAGACCGGACTGTACGGAGATTGACACATTCAGGCTCAGTAGGAGTTCAGATGGGTTTCACCTCGTCAGTCTTCTTGTCGGCATCTAACTGGGGACCGTTACGCACAGCTAGTGCCGCTTGCGGTCTGTGGTTAAACCCACTGCCAGCGTAGTGTCGAGTCTTTAGAGTCCCACATAGAAAGCTATTCGCCTTTAGGCAAAAGAGTAGAGGTCGCATGGTTTTGCGACAAGGTCCGGTCACATCCGTGCACTTGTGCACATACAGTGTCCGGACAGTTAACACTAGCTGACTTTGTTGACTTGTTGACTTTGTTGACCGGTTGACTAGGTTGGACTAGTTGACCATCATCATCACAATGGTTGTCATTTTCATGCAAAGACTTTTGCCTGCTTGTTGTGGTTTGCAAAATGAGTGCATGGAAATGATATTGCCTTTGACATGATATGAACCATCATATAATAATACTTGATTAACATTATGGCTCATGATGCTTTTGGATTATGAGAGGGTGAAAGAGAAAAGAGAGGCTCATTCTTTCATTATCTTTCTCTCTCTTGGTTTTGAGCTCTCTCATTCTCTTGCTCTCTCTCTTGTCTATGGTTCACTTGTCTCATGTATTGAGAAGCAAGAACCATAGAGAAAATCCCATCACACTCTCCTCTACTCACTCTAGTTCACAAGGTTTAGCAAACCAAGTGAACTAGTTTCTTCAAAGTTCGAAGAAGAAGCCAAAGGTAGAAGCTTTCGGGTGGATCGATTTTCGGCGCAAGGAGACGACGGGGTGAAGCCAATCCGTACACCATAAAGAGATGAAGACGAAGGAGTTCAAGAAAGAAAGGTATAACCCCCTAACCGAGTAGTTAACAACTCGTAGTTAGGTTGTTAGGTAGATAGTTTACCAAAGATCCGTTTTGAGTCCATGTTATCGCCTCTAGAAAATCGTGTTTCATCAAATTCCGCAAGCCCGTAAGTACCGGGAGAGGTAGCATGGACTTACAATGACGACATGGTTGAACCGGCTGTTGCAACATAAACTGATGAAGCTCGACCACTCCATAGATCTGGTAGGACTTCTCGCCCACCGGAGAGGTACTACGGTTTCCTCATGGATGGTGATAGAGAAGACTACATCATGGAGGATGATGACCCTACCAGCTTTCAGCAAGCTATCACGAGTGGAGACTCTGTGAAGTAGTTGGATGCCATGAGATCTGAAATGGAGACTATGTACACCAACAAAGTATGGATTTTGGACGTTGTACCCCATGGGGTAAAACCTGTGGGGTGCAAATGGATCTTTAAAAGAAAGATTGGTGTAGATGGGCAGGTAGAGACCTATAAGGAAAGACTTGTGGCGAAGGGTTTTCGTCAAAGACCAGGTCTGGACTATGACGAAACTTTTACTCCCGTAGCCATGCTTAAATCCATTCAAATCCTACTTGCTATTGCTGCTCACTACGACTATGAAATCTGGCAGATAGACGTTAAAACTGCATTTCTAAATGGAGATTTAGAAGAATGCGTTTATAAGGATCAGCCAGAGGGCTTCATTGACAGTGGGAGTAGCGGGAAAGCATGTAGATTGCTTAAATCTATTTATGGATTAAAGCAGGCATCACGGAGTTAGAACATCTGTTTCGATCATGTTATCAAAGAGTTTGATTTCGTCAAAAATCCAGATGAACCTTGTGTTTATAAAAAGGCTGTAGGAAGAGCTGTCACATTCCTCTTATTGTACGTGGATGGCATTCTTCTGATAAGAAATGACATTCCTATACTATAGTCGATCAAATCATTCTTATCACTAAGGTTCTACAAGAAGGACCTGGGTGATACCACATACATTCTGGGCATTCAGATCTATAGGGATAGATCCAAGAGGTTATTGGGATTGTCCCAAACCAGGTACATTAACACCATCCTAACAAGGTTTAGTATGGAAGACTCCAAGCGGGGTGCCTTACCCGCTTGCCATGGGGTCACTCTCTACGGACTTTTGCCCAAAAACCGATGAAGAGAGAGCTCGCATGAGCATTATACCCTATGCTTCGGCAGTAGGATCTATAATGTATGCGATATTATGTACACGCCTAGATGTAGCTTATGCACTTAGTGTAGTAAGAAGGTATCAATCCAACCCAGGGAAGAATCACTGTATAGCTGTGAAGAACATTCTTATGTACTTGCGAAAAACTAAAGAATTGTTCTTGGTGTATGGTAATAGAGATCTCCAAATGGAGGCTTTTACCGATTCGAGCTTCCAGAGTGATAAAGACGACAACAAATCTATTTCTGGGTTTGTATTTACCCTCAAAGGAGCCCAGGTCCAATCAGCGGTCCAGACACATCCTGGGGCGCTTTCATTTGATCTGGGAGATTGTAGATCGCTGCGAGATCGAGATTAGGAGAGTAGACACAAAGAATAACACCGCGGATCCACTCACCAAGTCCCTCCCTCAGCCGCAGCATGAGCGACTTTTTGAGATGTTGGGTATGAGATAAGCCAACAATTAGCCTTAGTGCAAGTGGGAGATTGTTGGATATATGTATGCCCTAGAGACCATTATATGATAGTAGATGTATTTATACATGTACATATATACAGAGGACATTCTTGCTCGACATAATAGTATGCTATCTGGTTTTTCTTTATCTGACATGCTGACTTGATCATGCTTTTATTCATTTACACATGTTGATAAAGCCGTGAGGATATTTGCTTGACTACTGTGATTATGATAGAGAACATACTAGTGGGACGTCTGTAGTTTATAAGCATATCCTGAAATATCTCTAGTCGTTGGTGTATCGAGATGAGGCATCTATATACCAGAGTAGACTAGCATATATGATACTAGACGCATATGATGGGCAATGGATGATCCCATATCCATCGATGTTTGACATCGAGATCATATGCGGGTGCTCAGTGGAGACTGGGTACACTGGACGGACTCGCCGAGAACTCCTATATGGTATTATATCTATCGTCGGATAGCTGTTCTCAGGTGACACTGGTACAGGTTAGTCTGTAGACCCGAGATCGTCATAGGGTCTTGTGTGTTCTCCCACTGTACTTTGATTACCACCCTACCACGGCTCTACTGAGTCGTGAAAACAGGTGGCTTTTGGGTACAGTCCCGAGACACATGGAGACAGTGAGCGATAGGAGGGGTTTCGTCTCTCCCGGTATTGGGAGTTGATGCTGTGCAGTGCTCAATTGGCTATATCAGTAAGTCCCTGGCCAGGCCTGTTGAGATTTATTGATAAGTGTTATCAGTAGTTTCTCGATCTGTTATAGACCATTCATCAGCATGACTTATTGAGTTATTGGGGTCGACGTTACCATCCCTAGACTCGATATGCAGCATATCAAACGAAGAGACCGGACTGTACGGTAGCGTTATCGGTTGTCTCGACGGGAGTTGTGACAGATTCGCTTGTTTTCTTCTGATCGCTCAATATCCGGGTGGCCGTTACGTTTAGCTGGCCTCTTGCGGCTTAGGGGTGCTTGATATGATCATCACCCACTGCCGGCGTATTGACGATTTTTAGAGTCCCACAATGGAGTTACCTAGCCCAGGCGAAACGATGTGGTGTGCATATGTGATATGCGCGGGGACCCGAATAAATGCGTGTATGTGATACCGTATATTAATCGGGCGGTTTGCTATTGGTCGGGTAGTATGAGATATGACTAGTTTGCTAAATCAAATGTTGATTTAACAATAACCATTAGCATTTTCACTTTAGACCCTTTCGTCTTTTGTTGTATGCATGCATGTATGCACATGTTTACATTGATGCACATATGGATGTGTATGCACACATACATGCATACACATTTCTATCATGGTTGTTGATACATTGGATGGTGGCAATATAAGACTCACATGCTAGTAAACATGTTGATATTTATTTTTGAGATAAATGGAAATGATAATTACTCATGGTTGATTATTTTATTCCTCCACTAAACCTCTCTTTAACCATGAGTTATTATTCTATGGCCATTAGTGCTCTAAAGATAAATATCTAGATATTTATTAACTAGGGTTAAAGATGAGAAGAAGAAAATATATATATTTTCTATTCTCAATTTTATCCTTAAGCTTATCATTATCTTGAGCTCTTCAGTTGCCATCTTCTTCTTTCTCACTCTCTTGCTCTCTAGGTTTTGATAGTGAACAAAAGAGTGATCAAGTTAGGGTTTTGAAGTGAGAAAACAAACCACATCACCATTCTACACTACTCTTGCCCATTAGTTTAGAGTGTTGGCTTCTACTTCTTCTCTTGATCAAGTGAAGCCTTGAGCTTGGACAAAGAGGACTCCGGGTGGATCGTCGTGGACTTGGAGGATCTCAAGCAAGCTTTTTTCAACCCTCAAGTGGCCAAGGAGTCTAGCGAAGGGAGTTACAAAGGTTGTATTCTCTAACCCTAGCCCTTTACTACTTATGGAATGTGTTAAACTTTTTGTTACCCTAACTTTTCTAGTGTGATCCTTAGGATAGTTTCTTTAGCACTCTCAAAATTTCTTTATGGCATGTATGATGCTACCAAACCATTGTAGTGGTGCTAAGGAAAACCCTTCACATGGGACCTAGTGAGGCTACCCAAGGGTCAAAAAGCGTTGCTGAATAGATAGATGTGCAGAATTAAAGATGAGGCTGATAGTGTGAAGTGGTACAGGACTTGTTTGGTAGTCAAGGGATATGCGCAAAAGCAAGGTATTGACTATCAAGAGATATTTTCCTTACGGTGAAGATCACATCTATTCGGGTGATTTTTAGTATTGTGGCGGTGGATGATTTGCACTTAGAACAGCTTGATATGAAAACTGCGTTCCTTCATGGAGATTTGGAGGAGGAGATTTATATGATGCAGCTACCGGGATATGAGGTGAAGGGGAAAGAGAACACAGAAGAGCTTGTATGGCCTCAAGCAAGCTCTCAGGAACTGGTATCTCAAGTTCGATCGGTTTATGCTAGAGACGAGATTTGTGTGAAGTGAGTCAGATCACCGTGTCTATGTTCAGGCTTTTGAGGACGGAGATTACATTATTTTGTCACTTTATGTGGATGACATGTTGGTAGCGGGTCTGAATTTTGAGAAAATTCAAAGTTTGAATAAGACGATGGCCGAGAGATTCTCTATGAAGGATTTGGGAGCGCTAAAGCAAATCTTGGGGCATGAAGATCATTCAAGATAGGAAGCAGCGGAAGCTGTGGTTACGCAAAGGGACTACATTGAGAAGGTTTTGAAGCAGTTCAATATGGATAAATCAAAACCGATGAGTACGTCCTTAGCGAAGCATTTCAAACTCATGAAGGAGTTGTGCCCGACAACTCAAGAGCAGATGGACGAGATGGCGACGGTACCATATACTTCTGCGGTGTGGAGTTTGATATAAGCGATAGTGAGTACGAGACCAGATATTGCACATGCAGTGGGAGTTGTTAGCAGGTATATGCAAAACCAGGGGACGAAATATTGGAATACGGTGAAATTGATTTTGAGGTATCTTAAGGTACGTCTAGTCATTGTTTATGTTTCGGGGGTGACTCTCTAAGGTGCAAGGATACGTTGATGTGGACTATTCGGGAGATAGAGATAGTGGAAAAAACACAACGGGGTATGTATTCACGGTTGGGGGAATATCGGTGAGTTGGGTCTCTCAATTGAAAAAGACGATGGCATTGTCGACTACAGAGGCTGAGTACGTGGTGATCACGGAAGCAATCAAGAATACACTACTACAATATGGGGTTGCTCCTACGGACTCAGGAATCCGTAGAGGCAAATATTTCTTGCCCCTACGGATTTATCCGTAGGGCCACATCATTGTCCCTACGGTGCCTTACGTTCTAATTTTTTGTTTGGCCCTACGGAGCCGCAAACCGTGGACCTATGGTCATGTCCGTAGGGGCATCTAAATAGGTTATTAATAAAAAAAAGAACAGAAAAATTATTCATCGTTCCCAAAATTTCTCTCTCTCACTCCCGCGCCTCTCATCGCCTGTTTCCGCGCCTCATCGCCACCGTGCTCGCGCCTCGTCGCCACCTTCGTCGGTCGTTCCCACACCTTCGTCGACTTCCCGCGCCTCATCGCCACCTTCGCCGATCGTCGTCGACCACCAATTTCTACCGTCTCCTCCACCGCGCGCACGGTTTGTAGTTAAATCTCAAATAATTTTTAATTTTGACGATGTAGTCTAGGGTTCAGGCCAGGTTCGGGTAGGGGTGAGGGTTTGGCATCGGCGTCGGCATCGGCATCGGGTTCGGTTAGGGTTAGGGTTAGGGTTAGGGTTCGGTTGTGTGTTGGGGTTGGGGTTGAAGTTGGGGCTGGGGCTGGGGCTGAGCTGGAGCTGGGGTCGGGCTAGGGCTAGGGTTCGGTTGGGGTTGGGGCTGAGGCTGGGCTGGGGCTGGGGCTAGGGTTCGGTTGGGGTGGGGCTGGGCTGGGGCTGGGGCTAGGGTTTGGTTGGGGCTGGGGCTGGGGCTAGGGTTCGGTTGGGGTGGGGCTGGGGATATTGCTATATGGGATAAACTAAAAGGGGGTTTTGTGCAATTAACAGAAAACAAGAAAGATGTGAAAAAATAACAATATGTAATATTACAACAATCCAATCCAAATTTCTCGTTTTCCTTATCCTAATATAAATATATATTTGTTGATTACCTTGACATTTTCAGCTTCTTTAATAGCCTCTATGATTTTAACTTGATCAACCAATTGCTCATGATATTTGTAGCCCAGCATAGAGATCACCACATCAACTTTCTTTATTGCCTCCACCAAGCTCTTGTGATCATGCATATCACCCTACATATATTCAACATATATATCATCAGGTCTTTCTAAAATCAATGACCTTTAATTTAAAAAAAACAAACACACACACAGGAAGTGAATTAATGAAGAAAAGAGGGTCCACTTTTCGTTAGGTGTCGTCAAAAGTTTATATCCTCCATCAATTATCAAGCTACCGAGGACGAAAAACCACCTTTGTTAGTCGAGATTCATGGTAATAGAATTGTCATTATAGATCATAGTCAATTGTTTTTCCTATCATTTTCTTGATTCAGATGCTAATCAACTTGTTAATTGGTTACTGTTTTTATGACGTATTTGTCTATATTTGTTGACAGTGGCCTTTCTTTTGGATGGACATGTTTTTTTGATGCATGTTTCAGTCATGTGAATTCATATGTTGCGTATAACGCTTTATGATATCAGTATCCTATATTTGTAGTTTTAATTGTTGATTGTTATAGATGAGTACCATTGCAATAATAGTTTTTGGTAGATGAATGCCATTGCAATGTAGAATGATCAGTTCTATCAATCTTGATCTCAATGTTTAAAATCATGTTATACATACAACACGAATGCACAACAAATGCATAATTAGAGAGTGATTCAAGATGTTCAAGTTAAAACCAATATATGATACTCGATGATAATATGAAACCTTCATATTCTCATCGATACTCATATATGAAACTAAAAGTGCCACTTAGTCCCCGTCTATCGGTTAACATACGTGCGGTGTTCGTCGTGACATAGAACTATACGAAGGTTGTTAAATATCGGACGGTATAGTTCGATAGTAACAACCGTCGTATAGTCTATGCGACGAGAAAATTCAATCGTATGGTAACCGATAGATTTGTCCCGTGTGGACAAGTTAGGAATGTATAAAGCAAACACCTTCATTCACTTGTGTTTTCATCCGTTTCGAGATATTTCGTCGGTACCTTTCCGCTGGTTCTCCGTGTACAAAGATAGATTAGATGTTCATTTCAACGTTATTTTATAGCTTTGAAATGATTATCTATTCTATTACAGTGTACTCGGAGAACAGCAGGGAGGTGCTGCCGAAATTTACTCGAAACGGTTGAAAGCACAAGTGATGGGTGTTCGCTCTATACATTCTTAATGGGATAGAAGCCTTACCCCCGACAGCCGGAACACACACATACAACAAGAATACACAACAAACACATAATTAGAGAGTGATTCGAGATGTTCAAATTAAAACCAATATATCATATTCGATGATAATATGAAACCTTCATATTCTCATCGATACTCATATATGAAACTAAAAGTGCCACTTAGTCCCCGTCTATCGGTTAACATACGTGCGGTGTTCGTCGTGACATAGAACTATACGAAGGTTGTTAAATATCGGACGGTATAGTTCGATAGTAACAACCGTCGTATAGTCTATGCGACGAGAAAATTCAATCGTATGGTAACCGATAGATTTGTCCCGTGTGGACAAGTTAGGAATGTATAAAGCAAACACCTTCATTCACTTGTGTTTTCATCCGTTTCGAGATATTTCGTCGGTACCTTTCCGCTGGTTCTCCGTGTACAAAGATAGATTAGATGTTCATTTCAACGTTATTTTATAGCTTTGAAATGATTATCTATTCTATTACAGTGTACTCGGAGAACAGCAGGGAGGTGCTGCCGAAATTTACTCGAAACGGTTGAAAGCACAAGTGATGGGTGTTCGCTCTATACATTCTTAATGGGATAGAAGCCTTACCCCCGACAGCCGGAACACACACATACAACAAGAATACACAACAAACACATAATTAGAGAGTGATTCGAGATGTTCAAATTAAAACCAATATATCATATTCGATGATAATATGAAACCTTCATATTCTCATCAATACTCATACATGAAACTAAAAGCGCCACTTAGTCCCCGTCTATTGGTTAACATATGTGCGATGTTCGTCGTGACATAGAACTATACGAAGGTTGTTAAATATCGGACGATATAGCTCGATACTAACAACAGTCGTATAGTCTATGCGACGAGAAAATTCAATCGTATGGTAACCGATAGATTTGTCCCGTGTGGACAAGTTAAGAATGTATAAAGCAAAAACCTTCATTCACTTGTGATTTCATCCGTTTCGAGATATTTCGTCGGTACTTTTCTGCTGGTTCTCCGTGTACAAAGATAGATTAGATATTCATTTCAACGTTGTTTCACAGCTTTGAAATGATTATCTATTCTATTACAGTGTACCCGGAGAACAGCGGGGAGGTGCTGCCGAAATTTACTCGAAACGGTTGAAAGCACAAGTGATGGGTATTCGCTCTATACATTCTTAATGGGATAGAAGCCTTAGCCCCAACAGCCGGAACACACACATACAACAAGAATACACAACAAACGCATAATTAGAGAGTGATTCGAGATGTTCAAGTTTAAACCAATATATGATACTCGATGATAATATGAAACCTTCATATTCTCATCGATACTCATATATGAAACTAAAAGCGCCACTTAGTCCCCGTCTATCGGTTAACATATGTGCGATGTTCGTCGTGATATAGAACTATACGAAGGTTGTTAAATATCGGACGATATAGCTCGATACTAACAACCGTCGTATAGTCTATGCGACGAGAAAATTCAATCGTATGGTAACCGATAGATTTGTCCCGTGTGGATAAGTTAGGAATGTATAAAGCAAACACCTTCATTCACTTGTGTTTTCATCCGTTTCGAGATATTTCGTCGGTACCTTTTCGCTGGTTCTCTGTGTACAAAGATAGATTAGATGTTCATTTCAACGTTGTTTCACAGCTTTGAAATGATTATCTATTCTATTACAGTGTACTCGGAGAACAGCGGGGAGGTGCTGCCGAAATGTACTCGAAACGGTTGAAAGCACAAGTGATAGGTGTTCGCTCTATACATTCTTAATTGGATAGAAGCCTTACCCCCGACAGCCGGAACACACACATACAACAAGAATACACAACAAACGCATAATTAGAGAGTGATTCGAGATGTTCAAGTTAAAACCAATATATGATACTCGATGATAATATGAAACCTTCATATTCTCATCGATACTCATTTATGAAACTAAAAGCGCCATTTAGTCCCCGTCTATCGGTTAACATACGTGCGATGTTCGTCGTGACATAGAACTATACGAAGGTTGTTAAATATCGGACGATATAGCTCGGTACTAACAACCGTCGTATAGTCTATGCGACGAGAAAATTCAATCGTATGGTAACCGATAGATTTGTCCCGTGTGGACAAATTAGGAATGTATAAAGCAAACACCTTCATTCACTTGTGTTTTCATCCGTTTCGAGATATTTCGTCGGTAGCTTTCCGCTGGTTCTCCGTGTACAAAGATAGATTAGATGTTCATTTCAACGTTGTTTCACAGCTTTGAAATGATTATCTATTCTATTACAGAGTACTCGGAGAATAGCGGGTAGGTGCTGCCGAAATTTACTCGAAACGGTTAAAAGCACAAGTGATAGGTGTTCGCTCTATACATTCTTAATGTGATAGAAGTCTTACCCCCGACAGCCGGAACACATACATACAACAAGAATACACAACAAACGCATAATTAGAGAGTGATTCGAGATGGTCAAGTTAAAACCAATATATGATACTCGATGATAATATGAAACCTTCATATTCTCATCGATACTCATATATGAAACTAAAAGCGCCACTTAGTCTCCGTCTATCGGTTAACATACGTTCGATAATTTATTCTTTTCAACGACAAACGCACACACAAAGCATATACACGGATTTTCTCCTTTGTCAGTAACTATCCCGTTCTTATATTTCTCAATATAGTCACCATAACCTACAATTTATATGTTATACAGTCTAACATGGCTCATGAGTACGTCAAAGTTAAGGACTGGATGTATGTGGATTGGCAACAACGTATGCAAGAAAAGTTTGTCGCAGGAGTTGCTGCTTTCATTGAATTTGCACGCGCACATAATAAGATCATAATAGAGAAGATTCTCTGTCCGTGCGATAGATGTAGCAATAAGTACTGGTAGAAGGTAGAATTGGCATAACTTCATATTGTAAAATATGGGTTTACTAGACTTTATACAACTTGGAAATATCACGGGGAAGGAGAAGAATGCAGTACTGCGGCAGAAGAAGAAGGAGAACACGATAATGCGGCAGGAGAAGAAGAAGAATTCGGTAATGCGGCAGAAGGAGAAGACGGTAATTTATTTCCATCAGAAGAAATGGAGGATATGGTAGAGGCTGCCCTAAGTGAATCTATTCGTACCGAAGATGACATTCCTTCCGGTCAAGGACCGCGTGCGGATAAATATGAAAATTTCATGAATGATGCTAGAAAACCAATTTATGAGAATGCGAAGTATTCCACCCTCTCATGGTTCATCCAACTTTTCCAGATTAAGTGCCTAAATGGATGGAGCAACAAGTCATTCACAATGCTTATTTCGTTCTTGAAAGATTCTATGGCCCCGGGAAATAACGTGCCCGACAGGCCGCTCAGAATACAGAGAACAGGCCGCTCAGAATACAGAGAACAGGAAGTCGGTGAAGAGGGTTTGCCCCACTTACACAGGTGGCTCGAGGAATATTACTCGAGCCATGGAGTTATCGGTAAATTACAATAGACCGGCCTTTGTGATATTCTGCAATATTAAGAGTTATTTTCTAATATATCTAATATTAAGAGTTATTTTCTAATATTGCAGACAGCTCAGACTCTGGCGCAAGGTGGTACACCGAGCGTGCTGTCCGCATATCTTACCGTCCATGGCACCTCGACAGATCCCGCCACGGACGAGCTTCGATATCTCGACGTCGCTACCCAGGAGTATTGCATAAGTGTTAATATTTATTCTACCCATATTTGAAATTTTAGTTTGGATGGTTCAAATTTAAATTTTATACTTATACTTTACTGCTTAATGTGGGTGTAGGAGTGGGTGGTTGAGCAGGCTGAGGTCTCGGGGATCGATTTTACCGGACAGAGCGATCCAAGGCTGCTGACCCCAGTCCTGGACGCCGCACATGGAGGGCACCATGGAGGTTGGGAGAGAGGCCGGGGACTGGGCCCTAGCAGGGCCCATATGAGGTTGGACTCCACCCCGGCGGTTACTTCCTCCGTCTCCAGTGAGCGACGTGTCCAGCAGGAACTGGAGAGCTTAAAGGCCACCGTTCAGGAGTTGAAGGAGATGCTAGTATGTATACTACTTTATAGTAAAATATTATGTCATATTATAGATATCAACATATCCATAATTAGTACGTAGCCTGAGCTTATTTGGTTGTAGACTTAGGTTTGATTAATCATACATACATATCTAATTAAAATAAACTACGGTTTTCCAAACTAGATATCCAAATGGGGTTTCGAAATAACTTGATAATGATATGAATTCGAATAATACACAGTTCTTACACGCTTATTACACACGTTAGGTCCAGACGCGACAGGGTACATCGGCCGAGTCTCTACATGCATCTCCTTCGGCTGCGGCTCCGCAAGCCACTATATCGGCTGCGGTTCCGCAGACAGCTCCTATAGCTCCATCGCCCGCTCAGACTCCCGCAGCCGCGGCTCCGCAAGCCACTACCTCGACGGCGGCTGCGCAGACCACATCGCCAGCTCCAAAGCCCGCTCAGACTCCCGCACGCGCCGAATTGCATGGTTTATTGACCGAAGAGCAGGCGCGCCAGATTCTAGCGTTTATCAGAGGTGGAGCTGGACTGAGATAGGGTAGCTTTTTTATTCTTATTTTTTGAAACATGTATTTATTTATATGATACATATTGTACTACATTTTGGACGATATTGATATTGGTGGTCCTACGGTGTTTATATTTATATCATATTCAGTTTTTTGGTTTCTTTTATATATTATATGCGTGAGATGTGTTTATGAATACTACGATATATGTTGTGTGATGATTAATTTTATATTTCATTGATGTATATATTATTGTGCACAGGGCGAGAAAAAATCAGGCAGCCCTTTTTTTTAAAAAAAACTGATAATATGTACCTACGGATTAATCCGTATGTATCAACGTTGCCCCTACGGCTTAAACCGTAGGGGCAGAATAACTGATATTTTCCCCCCGATCTCAGTATCAGGGGGTTGGGAGTGACCCTACGGATATATCCGTAGGGGAAAACAAAAGTACCTACGGAGTCCTCCGTAGGGGCAAAATATCAGGATTTCTGATATTTTGCCCTTACGGATATGTACCTACGCATGAATCCGCAGGGGCTATTTCTTGGCCCTACGGATTAATCCGTAGGTACAAGTAATATATTTTTAAAAACCGTAAATAAAATATTTTTTTTGCCCCTACGGCTTACCCCGTAGGTGAAACGGGACCTACACAGAACTCCGTAGGGACAAGTTTTTATCCGTAGGGGCAAGTTCAGGGCTTCAACTTGCACCTACGGCGTTTGTACCTACAGGGTATTTTATTGTCCCTACGGATATATCCGTAGGGGTAGTGGTTTGCCCCTACGGGTAAATCCGTAGGGACAACCCTTATTTGTAGTAGTGATATGATATGGTTGCAAGGACTACTTGAAGAATTAGGAAAGAAACAAGACTTCAATAGTTTGTGGAGCGACAACCAAAGTGCGAAACAATTGGCGAAGAATGCGGCATGTCACTCTCATACGATGTACATCAAAGTGCGTACCACTTCATTCGTATAGCGATTAAAGATGTGGAGTTGACATTGCAGAAAATCGCTGGAGAAAATAATCCGGCGGATATGTTCATCAAGGTCGTAGACAGAGATAAGTTGAATCTCTGTTGCAGATTGGTGAAACCCTCCATGAAAATCTGATGAGAAGAGAGCAGCAGCGGAATCGTGTGAAGTCTAGCAGGTTGGGAATCAAGGAGGAAGAATCTCCAAATGGGAGAATGTTATATTTGTGCAGAATCTTCGTGCAGTTATTATAGGATTTAAATGGGTTGTTAGTTAAATCCTATATTTAATATTAAAGTTATCTCTAATTTTATCTCTCTTGATGAATTATACAAGGTTGTTATTTGGTGTTATCTCTAAATCAACGAATACATGCTCATCTCTGCAATTCCAGAGCCTATATCTGCGGTTTAAAGATGTGAGAGAGAGAAAGATAGAGGGAATATTGTATTGAGACGGTGTTCAAGAGAGTTTTGAGAGAATTTTTTTAGGATTGCTTGTATACTTGATTTAAGGAATTAGTAGACGTTTGCAGATTCCGCTCTGCCGGAGATTAGCCATATGGTAGCTGAATCCCGTTAACAAATTTCTTATGCCTCTCGGGTTTGTGTTTCTTATTTTATTATCGTATTTATTTATTTATCATTTTTTCCCCATCCAACGTTAATGTTGACCGCTCTTTCATGTAGCGGTTAAATATTTTATTAATCCACACCTTTAAATAAAAGGATAACCTAGAACATAAAAGGACAACCTAGAACATAGTGTACCTTTTATAGCATAATCATTCGCACTGATCTGTCTATTTAATTTTTCCTGTTTAATTTATTTGTCGATTATTTATTTGTCGATTCAAAGAGTACTTAATGATTTTTTTTCATTCTTATCTTATTTTATGTATAGAGTATCTAATGGAGAAGCCAATTTTTCCTGTTTAATTTATTTGTCGATTCAAAGGGTACTTAATGATTTTTTTTCATTCTCAGTTTATTTTATGTATAGAGTATCTAATGGAGAAGCCAATTTTTGAATGGAAGCCGGCCAATTTATCAGACGCTAATGGTACATAGAAATTAGCCATTCTTACTGTTGAATGAATAATACAGCATACAATACAAATCAAAACAGTGGTTCAATCCAATTAATGATGTATTCATAAGATTTTTTTAACTTTTTTGCTCTATTCCTCTCTTTCTCTGTAATGCAACATAAAATACAAATTAAAATAATCATTGAAGGTGAAAAGTGTTAAAATGACAAAAGTTTTAAATTCATTCCTTCAATCCACATTATATATCACATCACGTTTAAATATTTTAGTTGAACTTTTTTTAAATTTTAAATATCAAACACCCAAATTTGATGATAAGTTATTTAAACTTCAAGAGTTAATTACCCAGTCTATCAAGTAACCCAGTTATATGATATTCACCACAAAATAATCATTGATCGTCTATTTCAGCCAACCGATTATTGCTTTATGACATGCAATCAATAAAATTAAGAGGCCAGCCGATTTTATTTTTTAAAAAAAACAAAAGGTATATCTCACCTAGATTAACAACTTTTGATGCAAAATTACATAAAGTAAAAGACAACATATTAATACCTTTTCATATAAATCAATCATCAAAACTATTGTATCGGCGGAGAATCTTCCCTTTCAATATTGAATCTTATCTCTAAGGCATATATATATATATATATATATATATATTAAATAAGGTTGTTATTAGATTAAATCAAATCAAATCAAGAGCACTTGATTCGTGCGGCTCATGTGGGGTTCTAGTGAGATTTGTGAAGATTTAAATTAATCTTCATTGAAATTTCAACTTATCAACAAGCAAATCCATAGCCTATATATATGCATTGAAGGTGATAAATTAATGTGTGCATCCAAGAGAGCCAATAAAAAAAAGGGGCCCGCACAGAGAGAAGAAGACGGCTAAGCAAGGTTTAACAATAGAGCTTGAAGTTCGTTTGAAGAAATCATCATAGACTTAGAGAATCAAGGCTCTGTGTCAAATTGTTAGAATCCATAGAGAGCCATTAAAAATTAATTTCACAAGGCCAAGGTGAATTAATTGAAAGGGAGATCATTGTAATGAGAGGATGACAGTTAATAGAGAGATTTAAGAGAAATTTCCTAGAGTTGTTTGTAAACTTTGATTCAAGAAATTAGTAGACGTTTGCAGATTCCGTTCTGCCGGGGACAAACCATACGGTGGGTGAACCCCATTAACAAATCCTTATGTCTCTCTGGTTTGTGATTCTATTTTGTTTTCACGTATTTTATTTTATTGCTCTTTTATCGATATTTGCGTTGTTGCGTGAATTGTTTGTATCGTAGTATTGTTCCGTAGATCGATTTTCTCCCAACAACTGGCATCAGAGCGTGGTTAAAGGAACCTAGGGTTTTTCGATTCTACGATCTAGGTTAATAGTAGGTACGGCAACTACGTCCTCTTCTCCACTTTCTTAGATTGCCGTTTTGAAGGCGTCGGTTCAGATCTAGGGAAGTTGAGTTTGCTGCGAGATAGACAAAAGATGACAGAGAATAAAGTAAGGATTGAAAAGTTCAATGGTCATAATTTTGGTTGGTGGCACATACAAATGAAGGACTACCTGTATCAAAAGGACATATTTCTTCCGTTGCTGGGAGAGAAGTCCGAGAAGATTGCCTATGAGCCGTAGAACCTTTTGGATAGGAAAGGTCTGACGACAATCCGGTTGTTGTTGATTCCGCAGGTGGCCTTTAACATCTTGAAGGAGAAAACAACCATGGCGCTAATGACGACGTTAGCAAAGTTGTATGAAAAGTTTTCGACATCAAACAAAATATTTTTGATAAAGAAGCTTTTCAACATGAAGGTGGCTGAAAACGGTTCAGTGACGGAGCACCTAAATGAGTTCAACAGCGTGACGAGCCAGCTTGAGTCGATTTCAATCACCTTTGAAGACGAGATTCGAGCATTTCTATTCCTCTATTCGTTGTCGGAGAGTTGACATAACCTAGTGATGACAGTTAGCAACTCAATCTCGGAGACTCTCACGTTTAATAATGTGGTGAGTTGCATATTAAACGATGAGATGCGGAGAAAGGACGTGAGTGGGAGTTTGGGAACTTCTGCACTTTGGGTGGAGAATCGCGATAGAACGATGAAAGGGGAAATGGAAAGTCTAAAAGCCGAGAAAATCAAAGGCGAAGATCCAAGGCGACTGTTGGAACTGTGGAAAGAAGGGTCACAGGAAATTCGAATGTAGACTCTTGAAGAAAGACTCGGATGGGAAGGTAGATGGAAAGGAAGCTAATATTGGTATCTACATAAGAATAAGGGGAACAAGGTCTTTATCTATCGGCGAGCGTGAATACAAATGCAGATATTTGGTTCTTAGATTTAGGAGTATCCTTCCATTGCACTTTGGACCAGCATCATTTTAGTGAGTATGTTCAGGGGGATCTTGGACATATGACGGTAGGGAACGGTCAGCCGTGTAAGATCATTAGAAAGGAAACGATCATGTTACAACCATCAAGAGGTGGTCAAATTAAATTGAAGAATGCTCGTCATATTCTAGATTTGAAGAATAGTTTGATTTCTACTATTCAGCTAGATAACGAAAGGTTTACAACGTTTGGAAATTCTCAATGGAAAATTTCAAAAGAGTCGTTGGTGGTCGGTAGGGGCAAGTTGAACGGTTCGTTATACTCATTCAGTGCGAGTAGCAGAGGTTCGGTTGCGTTGGCGACGGGTTCAAAGATAAATTCGGAGGCTTCGTTATGGTATAGAAGATTAGAGCACCCCAGTAAGAAGAACATGAAAGTTCTTCAGGGTAGGGGGTTTCTTTCGGGGCTGATGAAAGTGGAGTTGGGGCTATGTGAGAGTTGCATTTATGGGAAGAAAAGCACGCTCAGGTTTCAAATTAGAGGTGTAGCGAAGAAAACCAAAAAGCTGGAGATGGTGCATACGGACATATGGGGTTCGGCCTCGGTGAAGTCTTATGGCAAGAATTGGTACTTCGTGACGTTCATTGATGATTCAAGCCATAAGACGTGTGTATGCGATAACGAAAAAGTCCGATGTGTTTGGTATCTTCAAACACTGAATTACGCAGGTTGAGAACCAAATAGGGGCTAAGGTAAAATGCTTTAAGTTCGATAATGGAAGGGAATATTGCACACAGAAGTTCGAGACGTTTTGCTCATAGAAAGGTATTCGTTGGCTGAAAACGGTACCGGGGACACCACAACAGAATGGTATCGCTGAAAGGATGAACATGAAAATTCTAGCGCGAGTGTGGAGCCTGACCTTGGATGCGGATGTGCTTAAGTTCTTATAGGAAGCGGCGGTCGATACTGCTGTGTACTTGATCAACAGAAGCCCGGCAAGTGTGCTTGATGGAGGCATTCTGAAAGAAAATTGGTCAGGTAAACTGGTTAATTATTCGCACCTAAAAGTGTATGGCTGCGTTGCATATTATTTTGTTGATAAGACATAAAGGAGTAAGCTTGACTCTAAGTCTAGGAAGTGCGCTTTCATCGAATATATTGGAGATGAGTTCGGATATCGGCCGTGAGATTACACAAGCAAGAAGGTAATATGAAGCCGGAACGTTATCTTTGATGAGCAGCACTTGTACAAAGAAGAAAAGCAATCCAAGGAAGATGCAGTACGTGAGTTCGTCGAGTTAGATGGAACTCAAGAGAGCATTCAGGTACCTAAAGGTGGTGATCAGAACTTGGAGGAAGGCACAGTGCAGGAACAGGTTCAAGAACAGGATGGTGATCATATTCAGCATCCAGATGTACCAGTTCTAAGAAGATCTACGAGAGAAAGAAGGATACCTGAAAGACTTGTGACCGATTTCGTTTTATACACAGATGCGGGAGAGCCTGAATCCTTTGAAGAAGCAATAAGTGATAGTGCTAGCAAGTAGCGGGAGTAAGCTATGGACAAGGAGATGGAATCTTAGAAGAAGAACCATACATGAGACCTAGTGAAGCTATCCATGAGTAGGAAAGTGTTGCTGAATAGGTGGGTATACAGAATTAAAGATGGGGCCAATGGTGTGAAGCGGTATAAGGCTCATTTGGAAGTCAAGGGATATGCACAAAAACAAGGTATTGGTTTTCAAGAGATTTTTCCCTGTGGTAAAGATGACATCTATTCGGTTGAACCTTAGTATTGTGGCGGTGGAGGATTTGCACTTAGAGCAGCTAGATATCAAGACTGCATTTCTTCATGGATATTTGGAGGAGAAGATTTATATGATGCAATCACTGGGATACAAGGTGAAGGAGAAAGAGAACATAGTATGCAAGCTGTGAAAGAGCTTATATGGTCTAAAGCAAGCTCATAGGCAGTGGTATCTCAAGTTCGATCAGTTTATGCTAGAGACAGGATTTATGCGCCGTGAATCAGATCACTGCGTGTATTTTCAAACTTTTAAGGACAAAGACTACATCATTCTATTACTGTACGTGGATGACATGTTGGTAGTGTTAGTGATATATTCCCTAGAGGCCATTATTGTATAGTACTGGATTGTATATTACATTTCGAAAGCTTGGGATATTCACATATATAATAACAGTCTTACTCAAATTCGTAGTATGCTACTTGGTTTGATTCTATTTCAATATGTGCATATATTTCTTTTAGCATATCACTTATACATATTGGTAGAGCCCTTAGAATCTTTGCTTGATTACCAACATTGTGATGACAGTCATACCAGTGGGGGCTGGGTAGTCTATAAGCACATCCTTATACAGATTCCTAGTCATAGGATTATCAAGATGGGGCATCGATAGTCCGGAGTAGACTAGTGTATACGCTTCTCATCCCAACAGGGGAGATGTCCTGTCCCACAGCCATTGGTATGCGTACCAGAGATAGTATACAGGTGCTCATTGGGTTATGAATTACACTGGACAGACTCGATGGGAACTGCTGGTTAGTATTATATCTATCGTCAGGTAGCAGTTTCCGGATGGCATGAGTACAAGTTAGTCCATTGACTTGACATCACTATTCGTCTCGAGTGTGTTCCCACTGTACTTAGATTACTACCCTACCACGGCTCAAAGGAGTCGTGCAAACAGCTAGTAGTTGGGTGCAGTCCCGAAGCACTTGGAGGCAGTAGCGGTTAGACAGGATCCGTCTCTCCCAGTATTAGGGGTTGATATCGCGCTATGTTCGGAAAGCCAGTACATAAAGTCCCTGACCAGGGCAAACAGGTACTCCAGTAGTTTCTCAGAGTGTATTGGGCTCTAGTCCGGCACGACTTATTGCCCTATTAGGGGTTTGACGGTTACCATTCCTCTAGGCCCAATATGCGATACTCTTAGACGAACAGACCGGATAGTACGAAGATTGTCACAGATAGGCTCAGTATGAGTTCGGATGAGTTTGCTTATCAGCCTTCTTATCGACAGATATCTGGGTAGTCATTACACACAGCTAGTGCCGCTGACAGACTTATGGTTAAACCCATTTCCAGCGTACCGCCGAGTCTTTAAAGTCCCATACAGAGGGTTTCCCTGCTTCGGACGAAACGATGTAGAGGCCGTATGGTTTTACAGCAGGGTTTCGATCATATATGTGTACTGGTTACACGGATGTTGTTCGGACGGATAATATTAGTGTGCTTTGGTTTAAGCCAGTTTCTATTATTCTATTAATGGATTATTATTATTTCAGTGTATTTGTATTTTTCGGAATACGAATATGAGTATGTATATATGGTGAGGGTATTCTTATAATTTCACAAGACATGCTTTTAGAAGGGGACACCTCATTATTTGGATTTATCTATTTTGAGAAATAGATTAATGAGGCGGAAAATAGAGATATTTGTGGCATGGTGAAGCATGGCTCATTTGTGTTATTTTATTGGTTTGGACTCACTATTCAAGCATGCTTGATATTTTCTATTAGAAAATATTGCATGCTTGAGTGAGATGAGTGTAGGAGCCATTTTTCACTTGCTAAGACTCGAGCTCATTTGCAAGTTTACTTTCTCTCTCCATTTTTCTCTCCTTCTTCCTCAAGACCTACACGCTTCATATGTGTTGTGAGCCATTAGGTCTATTGAGATTAAACACTCCATTAGACACTCTATATTTTCTAAGCTATCTAGCTTAGCGAACTAGGTACCTTAGTTACCTCGGTTTAGAGGTTGGAGTTTGAAGTATAGACTCTCGGGTGGATCATCTTCAACACGTGGAGGCTGACGATCAAGCGCGATCCGGATCTTCGAGAAGCTCAAGTAGAGGAGCAGAAGAAGACTCGAAGGACTAGAATCAAGGAGGTATAAATACTAACATAGTAGTTAGAAACCTCCAAGTAGTATAGCTAGTTAAGATTTCTGTTAAGATCCTGGAGTTAAAGTCGGTGTTGCATAGTATGAAAAAATCGTTTTATGTAAATTCTGTCTCTGCATAAGTTCTAGGGTGTGCGACATCGACTTACAGTGGTATCGGAGCCTACTAAACCTTAATTAGCTAGTTAGCAAGTAATTAGAATTTCGATCGACGAAAATTGCACGAAATCACGATTCCGAAATATGCTTGCTGTCGATTTTCAAAACTGCTCAAAAAATCTTTTCAGCGACCTTAAAAATACGTGCAGGCATTTTGATGAACGAGGGAAATTTTTGGGATCGAAATCCCCCAATTAGACCGTGGAACCGCGGCCAAATATGCAATTTGGCTGCGGATCCACCGCCGAGTTGGGGCCGATTCACCCATAACTTTATCTGAGGTTCAGGTGTTTGGAATTATGATTTTTGGCATATGTGTTTTCTACCCAGATTTGTTTGTGTACTGGTTTGTGCATGGGGTGGACATGGTTATTGTTATCGATCGAAATTCTAAGTTCTTGGCTAATGGTTGATTCTGTGTTTGTATATGTGTTGCTAAACGTCTGCTAATCGCAATATGTCGATTAGTGGGGTTTGCACATATCTGTATTGTGATAGTTTGTGTATATGAAGTATTAGATCGTCATGGATGAATAGCCAGGGGCTGTGAGAAGAGTTTTTTCTTTTCTTTCATTCATGTAAATTTGTAAATTGATGTAATATTTTTTTTTGCGGGGTACATCCGGGTTGAGGTTGTAGCCACCGTTGTATTATTTCATTTACCTTTTCTTGAACCTAGAATAGACCCAAGGTGGGGTGAACAAACTACTGGGTTCTTGAAGTGCCAAGTGGCCTACTCATTTCATTGAGGGAGGTTGCTTCACTTTGGGAATTCGGCGGGTAGTTTTCCGCACCCGTAGGGGTCTAGGGTGGGGTTTGGCTATTCATCACGACCGTGGAATCCGTCTTTCGTTCTAGGCTAAAACGGAACACGGAATTCCTAACATATCCAATATATTCATCTGTGATCTATGATCTGGAATGCCTATTATTGCGTGAGACGAATGGCTATATATTATATATATATATATATAAATATAAATATAAATATATATATATATATAATAAACGCTACTTATGTTTTGCACCCGCGCTAGTCCAGCCCCCGCTTTGCCGTTAATTAAGTAAACTAACGCTGTATGACGGGACCCCGTGGCGAATGCGGATGGCATAAGCGTACATTCTATTTTCGTTTCTTTTCTACAATGATAGGGTTAAATGATGGGACCACATTAATATTAATTAATGCAAGAAAAACAAACCAAAGCTAAATCGTTGGAACAATTTCAAAACCACTTGGTTTTCCTAAAAAACAACTTTTAAATGCAGAGCCTAAACCACTCCTTTTAAAAGCTATCATGGTTCCTTCGACTATATCAAGTTCATTATGTTCACGGTTTTGCCAAAACCATCCGTAGCCCTCCGTCATTTCAGATGGATATTCAATAGTATTCAAGCTATATATTTTGACCTTCGCTAAGGCATAGTGATTGGTAGCTGCTGGATATTCATTTGTAGCATAAATAGATGCGTTGATTTGGGACAGTTGATCAGTCGAAAATATTGCATTATTAACACATCAATTTCCCTATTCTTTGCAATCATCTAAAGGTGTTCGGTATGAATATAGCACATATTAACAATTCATCTGTAAAAAATCAAATAACATGCGTTATACATTATAACCGACATTTTGAGGGAAATTGAGTGCTTATTATTGCACGCATGATCTTTTGTATATCGCAACACTTTTCTCGAGATTGTGTGCAGGAAATTCTCCAGGTAAAGAGCCGGAATCATAAAAGTGCTGATAAAAATACACCAAGTCTAAGACTTGTAATCTGGCAATGATTCTGAATGAATAAAAAGATTCCAAGCATCCCATGAAGTGCCAAAAAGCCAACACTTAATAGCCGAGAGAAATGATGCACTGAGCCCACCACTTGGCCGCGGATCCGCGACCAAGTTGGCCTATCCGCCGCGGATCCGCGGCTAGTTGGACACGTCAGCATCTCAAATTCCACCACGTGGCTACTTGTAACTGCCTCAGCTTTCAGAAAACTCCCAAAGAGCATGTGGCTTTATCCAGAAGGTTTGGCCTAACAAACTCACTCTAGAATCTTCTTTATAACAACCTCATTCTAGAATATTCCCTCTAACAAACTCACTCTAGAAAGCTCTTTCTAACAACCTAGCTTTGGAGGGAAGATTCAAATGAGGTGGTCATAAAATTAGATCTAGATCTAGAGTTTTAGGGTTACACAAAATTAGGGTTGAACATTGAACCAAATTTCCACAAGTTGAGTGACACAACTTATAAATCAAAACCCTAGCCCAAATTCAAATCCAAAGCCAAATAAGGATCATTTTGAGAAGCAAATCAAGCAAGCAACCATCGATCCTTTATCCGCGAGGCCAATCTTCATCCGAGCAAGAGATCCAAGGCGATCCGCGACTCACGGAGATCGAGCAGAGCGAACTTCGACTGATCTAGTTACCTCTTCAAAAGGAACGATCGAGAGCAATATCTTGTAACCTCGAATTTAGGAAATGTTTAATTAGTCGTCGATTTAATAAAGGTGATAATTGAAATTCTTGCTTTCTTTATATTCTTGCGTTATGAAACTTTTTGATCTTTGATTCATTAATTTTCATGATGTGTGAGTGAAATCTCTGCTTGTGGAGGATTCGAGAGAATTGATAGATTTAATGATGATCAAACCTTAATACTAATTTTAAGTCTTACGAGATTTGTGAACTTTAGGAAAAAGAATCATAAATGACCTATTTTGGATCGAGATCACATTCTTGTGAATTTCGTTGCAAATTAGGGATCAAACGATTGATGATTTTCTTTACTAAAGGCTAAATCTGAATGATCATGATTGAAAAGACAAGGGATAGAAGAAGAAACCCTATTTTCTTCAAGAGATCCCTAATCTTCATCATAATCATCAATCTAGTTACAAATTATCAATAGATAAGAATATGAATTATTAGATTCATCATTAACTATTAACTCAATCGAATCCTACAAGCTATTCTTCATTATCTTGATAAATCAAAGTGATTGGAACATTTCTTGATTCTTGATTCTAGATTTTTAGTTTCTTTATCTTTCTTGAAATTCAAATTTACAAATCTTGAATCAATTTTTTTGCAATTTCTTTTATCTTTAATTTTCAACTCAACTAAAAAAATAACGAACAAGTCACACTTTCCCTGTGGACAATCCGTATTCATTAACGCGCTACACCGACATCGTTAATTGATTGCGGTATAAATATCTTTGATTGTGAACACTTTACATTTCATCACAACTTAGATGATCAATCAAATGGCCCCATTGCCGGGGATCGTGTGCTAATTTGTTCGTTTTTGTAATTTGAGTTGAAAAATTTATTACTCCTTCAGAATTTTTTAGATCAAAATTCGCACAAGTGCTTAACGATTTGTTGTGGATTGTTGCGAGGAAATCTGGAATTTGTGGAGCAAGAGGAAAATTTTTTAGGACATTTCAGAGAGTTCAGTAAGTGAACAGGAGCATCTGCACAAATTTTTGTGCAGAGATCTCATCAGAAGACCGCGCATCCGCGGCCAATTGTTGCATACCGCGGCGGTTCCGCGGTACTCCTAGGGCTTCAGTTCACCAAACTTCTCTGGTATACTTCTTACTTTCTTATCTCTTCCCTTCCCTACTCCATTAACCATTTTCTGCTGGTTTTTTTGCAAAAATTCGCAGCTCCGCTAAAAAGAAAATTGTTGCGTGTTTGATCTTGGTTGTTTGCATATTTTAATACGGAAATTAAGGGGCAAAGAGCAAATTCAGATTAGGTGGGGAGTTCATTACCCTTCAAAGCCCCAAAAATCACAAAATTGCATCCGCATTACCCTCATTAACTAAAAAATATCTAGACGTGACTCTAAGGACCGTCGTGCACACTTAGGACAGAAGGAGGTCATGGGTAATCTATTGCTTATCCGTGTTTCTTTTGTGGTGTCTAAGTCAAGTGTGTCTAAGGAAAATGGTTACTTAATTAGGCCCACTACTTACGTAGTAGAGAACCTCCCACTTACCTGGCACTTACCTGGCCACAGGAGAGGCAAAGAGACAGTAGAGGATCTATCTTGCGACTTGTCTTCTGGAAGTCTAGGAGTGGTCTAGAGACTTGACCTAGGTGACCACTAGAATTAGGGTTGCTTATGCATTGTTTGTGTGAAATTTTTCAAAAATCCATATTTTTCAAAACAAACACCAACCAACTTTTCTCCTAATTATCACAACGCTGCCACTTGTGCTAAACCCTTTAGTGCAAGCTCGGCTGGATACGGGATTCAAGTGCCCGTCTTGTCTGCGTTTCCCCCATTGACCCCAAAGTCAGTATTTCTACATTTTCTTTTTCCCACTACCCACCACGACCGCGATGGACGATATCCATCACACTTTAACACCACTCTGCCACCGCCTGCTGGTGCGCAGAACCCTCCTCGCATTTCT
This sequence comes from Agapanthus africanus, assembly GCA_030015575.1. Taxonomy (NCBI): domain Eukaryota; kingdom Viridiplantae; phylum Streptophyta; class Magnoliopsida; order Asparagales; family Amaryllidaceae; genus Agapanthus; species Agapanthus africanus. The sequence goes on from CM057351.1 coordinate 37,225,793, forward strand.
CTCCAAGAGAGATACTATCCTACACGTGTTCCCCTTCCCACCTGTCTTTCTATACCACCTGCCAACGGGGAAAATTTTGAAATCAACCCCCAATTTATCAAACTGTTACCCAAATTTCATGGTCTTGAGTCTAAAGACGCATACGTTTTTATATCCAAATTTGAAAATGTATGTGCAATGATTGGAACGCCACAACTGTCTTTGGACGTTCTGCGTTTACGTTTTCTCCCATTCATGTTGTGCCATTTAGCCGAGAAGTGGCTTTATAATACACCCGCACATTCTATTTCAAAATGGGATGAATTTGTTGCAGCATTCCTGAAGAAATTTTATCCCAATCACAAGACCAGCCGTGTCCGGAGAGAAATCTTCAAATTTACCCAACTTCCCAATGAACCATTTTGGAAATGCTTTGAACGGTTCAAGGATCTTCTTTTACAATGCCCTCATCACAGAATCCCCAGATGGGATCTGTGTCGAGTTATCTATGAGGGTATTGATCTCACGACTAAACAGATGCTTGAAACCATGTGTCATTGCCAATTCTTATCTAAAGATGATGGTGAAGCTTGGAAATACCTAGGAGATTTAGCTCAAAACACGTTACAATGGAAAAGTGTTAGACCACCATCACCTAAGGAAGATATCAATCAGCTCGATATTTCCGTCACAATGAGAACCGAAATGGCCGCAATACAAAGGAAGCTCGACGCTATAGAAAACAAAATCGCTTCAGCCTCCCTAAACCAATAAACACTTCTCAAGACCGTGTGTGGCTACTGTTCAAATACATCACATTTGACGGAAGAATGTCCTTTGAATATATCGTTTCAAGGTCACACTAATGCAGCATTTCAGCAAAGACCTGGAAACGATCCTTCTTCTTCCTTATATAATCAAGATTGGAGGAATCACCCTGATCTTTCTTGGATCCAACACCAAACTCAATACACGGATCTAAACCAGAATAACTTTCAATGGGTCCCTCCACCACAACAGCAACCACTACAAATGAGTCAGCACCCTTTCCAACCACAAAATTTTCAAAACCCGGCTAACAATTTTGATCCTTTTTCTGCCGGTACCGATAACACCTCTGCACTTGTACGAACCATGAGTTTGTTTATGACACAATCCATTCAAACGACGGCTAATTTTCAGTCTTCTATCGATGAGATAATGAAAATCTCCGCCTCCCAAGTTGAGAGTATCAAATCGATGAAAGCACAAATTGCATAGTTAACAGCCGAAATAAGTGCTGGAGAGAAATAGAATCTTCCATCTCAACCCCTACCTGATTCTGGACCTTCACATTACACTAATGTGGATGCACTTACCATGTTGAGATCTGGTAGAGTGCTAGACAATCATGTGGGTGAACAGATTAATGTTGAGGAATCAATTGAACCCCAGGCTTCCACTTCCACTTCCACTCCCACTTTTATTTCTTACCCTATTTCGTCTAATTTACCTTCTTCTTTCGAGACTATTCTCCATTTTTCCAAATGCTCGAACCCTCCACCCAATTCATCTTTCCCACCCTCACAACCTTCTCCACAAATGTGGGACCCAACACTTATTGATAGAGCTCCATTTCCAGGAAGGTTGAGGCCCAACAAACCCAATGCCCAAATGGAGAAGCTTGTGGAAATTTTTAAGCAAGTTAACATCAACATCCCTCTCCTAGATGCTATACAACAAGTTCCGTCCTATGAGAAAATTCTTAAGAACTTGTGCACTTGGAAGAGGAAGACTGAAGTGCCTAAAAAAGTTTTCATGTCAAGTATTGTAGATACGGCTTTTCCCCAACAATTACCAAGGAAACGTAAGGACCCTAGCTGTCCTACTATTTCTATTTCTATTGGGGATAAACACATTAACCGTGCTTTACTTGACCTTGGCGCTAATGTTAACTTGCTTCCATATTCAGTCTATGAGCAACTAGGTATCGAAGTGTTAAAGCTCTCGAACATAACTCTCCAGATGGTCGACTGATCAATCACCAAACCTAGGGGTGAACTTGAGGATGTGTTGATCAAAATCGGGGAATTTTTATTCCCTGTAGACTATATTGTTCTTGATACACAGCCTGTAGTGAACCCATAGAACCAAATTCCGGTAATTTTAGGTCGTCCCTTTTTGGCTACTTCCAACGCTGTAATCAACTGTAGAAACGGCTCTATGAACCTATCTTTTGGGAATAGGTCAATTGAGCTCAACATTTACAAGTTGGGAAGTCAACCCTCCGATCCTCATACTCGAGTATGTTCTGTCGAATTAATGGATGTCGACAGTAGCAAATTTGATCAGCTTCACGATACAGATCCAGACTTCCTTTATACGTTGTTGTTTGACTCAGATATGTATCATATACATACGGACTCTTCTACCGAGTTGTCCGGGTCAACATCTAACGTCGATGATGAACTTTTCATGGAGTCTGTGTATCATCCTGTTATTTCCAATGACATTATTCTTCGGGATATTGATGAAAGCTTCGCTGATAGACTTGCATTCTTAGCAAACACGGGTGTTGAGATGAATCATCTCTACAACGAAGAAATTGAACCTCCACCCCTTCTTCGTATCATTCATAAGGATGCAAGTAATCCATCACAATCGCTGTGTCTTCTCTCTAGATCGAGACGCAAATCCATTCCATCACACCACTTATCTCGCCCCTACTTCTTCCTGGCTCTTTTCAACTTGTTCTTCCACCAACCGGTGCACTACACTGATAAAATCTTTGAATAGTTGGTGTTGACTTTCGTTCTTTGCAAGGCTTGGCATTGACCATTTACTTTGACCCCCTCTAGTGATTTTAAAAAATTAACATTGTTTAACTCAAGTTTGGGGGGGTATATTTTTTGGCTCTTGAAAATAAAAGTTGTCCTCAAAATTAGGGAGCCAAAAATAAGTTTGGGGGAGGATTTTCACTTTCATATATTTTTTAACCCCCGTTAATAAATGTCCTCCCAAGCTTACAGGTTTTTGAGTTTTAGTAGATTGCAACAGTGAGAACACTGTTGAAAACAAGTTTGAGGGGAGTTTGTGCTTATTTATGCATCACTTTGCATCATACTTTGCATAAGCACAAAACATTAAAAAAATTTTGTAGATAAATAAGATAATAAAAGATTAGATAGTGAAAAATTACATCCAAAAGATTAGAAAAATTTAAGAAAACCTAGAAAGTTAGAAGTTTTCTTAAACGAACTAGTAATAAGTAGTTATGAGCTGCTGTCCCAAGGGTTAGTAAGATGAAAGAAGTCACTAATCTGAGAATAAAAATAAGTCTGAAAAATAGTTCCTATTCTAGAAACCAAACATTTTGAACGTTGATACCCTACTATACGCACTTACACACGTCTTGAAACTCGGGATAGTAGAGGATACCTTGAAATGCTCTTGTCTAAAAGCCAAAGTATGAAAAAAATAATAAATGAAGAAAATATAAAATGGTGAAGAAAAATGAACACTGTTTTTATTATCACCAAGGCAGCAATAAAAAAATATAGCGAGGGTGCTTCATTACCTAGTGCCTTAGACCAACTGGTTTTGGAGTCACTGCTAAGCCTTAGGTATTGCAAGACGAGAAAAATACTAATCAGCAAGCACATGAGTAATCGGTCGGTTAGTACCTCAAGAAGTATTAACGGTCGCATGAAAAATGTGTGAGCAAATCCATCTAAATATTCACCGATTAAAAAGTACCGAGGCAGATGGACAAGAGTATGATAGCTTGAATTGAATTCTCCAAGTGTAGGGATGTTCTTTACACACACGTAGGGGTATATGATCGATGTTTGGAAGAAAGGTAGGAATGAATAATAAAGACGAAGTTTTATTGAGGGATGATGTGCTTTCTAAGATCTTTTCATGACTATTAAGATAGGGCTCATGAGGACCGAAAAGCTAGTGTAGTTGGAAACTCTAATTTTCAAAGTCTTTCTTTTACAATTCTTATCTTTACATGTAACTTTCACGGTCTTCCTTTTATTATTAGATTTTGTGGGTGCAATCCGCTAAAAACCCTCAGGAGAAAACACTCCTCCTACTAGGAACACCCAGAGATTTAAAGGCTTGTTGCACGTGCTCAGTGCAATTGTGTTGCCTACGAAAGTTTGCTAGTTAGTTTTTCTTTTTCTTATATTTTCTCCTTCTCTTTCTAATAAAATAATTTTGCTCGAGACGACCAAAATTAAGTTTGGGGGAATTTGATCAGTCGAAAATATTGCATTTTTAACACATCAATTTCCCTATTCTTTGCAATCATCTAAAGGTGTTCGGTATGAATATAACACATATTAACAATTCGTCTGTAAAATATCAAATAACATGTGTTATACATTATAACCGGCATTTTTAGGCAAATTGAGTGTTTATTATTGCACGCATGATATTTTGTATATCGCAACACTTGTCTCGAGATTGTGTGCAGGAAATTCTCTAGGTAAAGAGCCGGAATCATAAAAGTGCTGATAAAAATACAACAAGTCCAAGACTTGTAATATGGAAATGATTCTGAATGAATACAAAGATTCCAAGCATCCCATGAAGTACCAAAAAGCCAACACATAACAGCCCAGAGAAATGATGCACTGAGCCCACCACTTGGCCGCGGATCCGCGACCAAGTTGGCCTATCCGCCGCGGATCCGCGGCTAGTTGGACACGTCAGCATCTCAAATTCCACCACGTGGCTACTTGTAAGATTAATCCTGACTAATTCTTCTTTTATGGTTTGAAGGGGAATTCGAGGAACAATGGGAGCCATCCTGTTTAGATAAACTAATAACCAATCTAAACTTGCAAGAGTATCATGCTGAGTGTTTCTTCTCTCTCTCCCCTAATGGCAGCGACCAAGATGACCGGCTTAAGTTATTGCTAGATAAAAATAAATTGACTGGGCCAAACTATAAAGATTGGTTAAGGAATGTCTAGATGGCCATTACCTATGACAAGTTGGGTTACCTCCTATTCATATCAGATTTTTGCATTTTTATATCGCCCGTTCTTAATCACATTGCATATAAATATGTGCTTTTGATCCATGTCTGCTAAATAGTTGCAGGTTACAGGTTCTCAGCTTTTTACAGTGAAATTCATGAAAAGTCGCAACAAATGTGAGACTACGAACAACAACAGATGAATACTGATCTCCGCTAACTATTCGTATGATGCATCCTACTAGTTAAAGAGATAAAATGGAAAATCGTTGATCACTTCAATGCACAAGGCACAAGGGCAGCATAAGATCCAAGACTTCAACGTGGAGCTCATGGCAAAAGTCCACAATATCTTGCACTGTTAAATATCTGGAAGGAAATTGAAGAGATTATGAGAAACCAAGAGGATAAAACAGAAGATAAAAGCAACATGAAAAAGACCAGAAAGTTTGATGCCTAAGTCCATTAAATGGCCGTGGAACCGCGGCCAAATAGGCACTTCTGCCGCGGTTCTGCGGCCGTGTTATGCACGTGTCGGTGGTAGTATCGGTGCTTTGACTCGGCTCTCTTGGTATAGTTTTGTAAATTAGTGATTGGATCAGAATGTAAACCTAGGGTTTCTTATCTATAAATAGGAGAGCTTAAGGCCTTTATTAGTGTGCCTCTTTTGTGGATGCCTCTTTTTAGTTTTAGAATTTTAATTTTGTTCTTTATCTTTATCACTTCAAAAATTGTAGAGATCGTTGAAAGGTTATCAATAAAAAGTAAGTTCTTTTATTTTTCTTGCATTCTTCTTATCGTATTTTATTATCTGTAATTATTATTTGTTAATTTAGTTGTAGAATTGAATCTGCATTTTTTCTTATCTCGAATTTTATTTTTTATCTTTTTAATGGGTGAGTAATTCCTCACTTGTTATGGCAGGAGAAGGAAAGTTTGAGAGAAGAAAATCTCTATCACTCATTTCTTTGCCTAACACCTTAAAATTTGGACTCCAATTAATTGAACCATAATCAGCTCACTACGGCACCCTATCCTACATGATAGCGGTGATTTCCTAGTTAGACCGGTTGTGGTTGAATTAATTGGAGGTTAGGACTAAGAGACAAGAACGGACGGACAAGGACCAAAAGGAAGAAACTAAGCATGGAAAGCCTTGCTTAGACTTGTAAGTTTCTTCCCAGTCATCTTAATCCCCGTTGTTGCCGATTACCTTAATACCGATATTTATAACTAAGGCATTAAAAGAAGTGAGAAATTCCTAAATTCGAACTAACATAATCCTAACACTAATAAGTATTTTATCATCTTTTATCTCATTCGTAGATCTTAAAACAAAACCCAACTTAATTGGATTTAACTCGTTAAAACATAAAGAAAAGGATTCCTTCTCCCTGTGGATCGACCCGTACTCAATCGGCTAGCTACCAAACGACACTTTCTTGATTGCGGTAAATTTAAACACAGAAAATCTCTACCAATCAAATGGCGCCGTTGCCGGAGAGACGGTAGTCTCATTCTTTGTGTAATTTCGGGTGAATTAAAAAAAAATTTTAAAAAATTATAAAAATTGAAAAATTTTAAAACAAAAAAAATAAAAATAAAAACCATCTTGTTATTTTTGAAAGGTTTTTGTGTAAGTGTGCAGGCTTGGAGCAAACTCTGTTTCAGATCTGGAGCAAACTCAGTGAGCAAATCAATATTCAGGAGATCTGAACAGGTAGAAGAAAACCAACTCAGCACAGAGATAAAGTCAGAAGATCCAAACTCACTGATCCGCCGCGGAAACGCGGCAGAAGTGCTTGTTTGACCGCGGAACCGTGGTCAATGGGTGATATCAGCAACCCAAAAATCTCTGTAAGCATCTCATTTCTCATCTTCTCTCCTCTGGTCTCCACTGAAAAAATTTTCCTGCAGGTTTCTTTGCACACATTCTCTTTCTCCTATCCAATAAATTGTTTTTGTGCAGGATTCTTTGCGCTGCCAAATAAATAAATTTTGCAAGTGTTTTAGATTTTTGGTGTGTTACTGCTTTGCATAATTAATACGGAATCTAAGGGGCTATAACACCAATTAAGATTGGGTGGGGATTTCATTACCCTTCCTAAGACCCCAAAAATCATTAAAAGCATATGCATCACCCTTGAGTTAATTAAAAAAATATCTAGACACATCCAATTAAGGACTGTCGTGCTCATTAGGACAGAGGAAGGTTGTGGGCATTCAATCATTTATCTAAACTTGACTTTGTGGTGCCTAGGCTAGACAAGTGAGAAAGGTAACTTTAAAAGGCCCGTCTCACGGTGATTCGTGAACGGAACCCTCCTTTCTTCATTTGTGCTTACCTGGCCACAATTGGCAGTGAAGAGACGATTTGAGGGATATCTCACAACTTATCACTTTGGAACAGTTAGGTGCAGTCTAGTAGACTTTGATGACCATAACTCTAGGTATGATTGTACATGCTTTAACTGTGATCGTTTGAAATTTTGCCGTACACATTCTTTCAAAAAAACTCTTTCTAATAAAAAAACACTTTCAAAAATTTCAAAACTCCAAAAACAAACAATTTTTTTTTATAAAAATAAAAAAATATTAAAATTAAAATTAAAAAAAATCACATTCTTTTTCTTCTCCTTTCTCTCATCATATCATGGGTATCCTACCTCGCAAAACTTTTGCCGAATTATAATAACAACAACCAGACATTACTCCTACGGTGCTTGTTTTGGTCGAATTTCGAACGACCCCTACATGCCCAAAATTTCCCAAAATTTCTTTGAAATATCGAATAGACGTGTCGAGGACAACCAATTGGACTCCGCAATTCACCTTGTATCAACCATTTCAACCTTCACCACCTTCTTACGTTGATACTCCTTTTTCGAGTCCTGTTGTAACTCCAAAACCCATATCTATTGCTGAACATATTGTACAATCTCGTAACCGATCTTTCACTCCTTTCACCACTGCGAATTCTTTGGATCAACAATTCCATTCACCTTCTTATCCAAATGTTGATCCTACTCCTGTCCAACCATTCAATTCCTACCAGTCCTACCCGACTCTTGCACATTCCCTAGACATTGCTTCTACATAGCTATTTAGGAGTTTTACGTATCCAAACAACTTTGAATCTTTTACTGAAATCCCGTCACAACCCATGTCTAGTCTGGAATAGTCGTTAGAAGACTTCCGGGTAGCGTCGTACCAACAGATGATAGATTTAAATGCGTCCATGGCCGCACACATACAACCTAACGAACCGGCAGCTAGTTTTCAACTAGCTCCACATTTTCCAATTTATGATGAGGCGGTAAGACAGGTTGAGAATTTGAGTAGAGAAAGTGTGCTGTACACCCTTCCAAATCAAACCTACTAGTCCCCAATTGAATCCCACAACTCCGATTTTGAATGTCTATTGAGTGTCCAACGTGACTAATCAATTGAAAATATAATGAGTAATGAGTTGTGCGACTTTGTAGTGTTTGATTTGCCTGATTGTGAAGGGTCCCTTTTGAGTGAAACCATCACCAATCCTTTTGACCTCTACACTTCCACTTTAGAACATGAATTGACTGATACCCATGCTTTTGATAAGGTATCTGAAAAAATTAATTTTTACTTGATCGAGGATATTGACGCTGGGAATATTTTGGATGATGAACCCGCAGATTTGACTGAATTTTTCTCTCCAATTCATCATATCGAGTCATTAAATGTTTCTCCCGAACTTCATATGCATCTTGATTTTGATGAGAATTGCATGGATAAGCTAAATTTTGAGGAGAGTATTGAGGATGAAGCAGTTTTACTTGAGGAGTCGGATTTTCCAATTCATTATATCCCTTTCATTGACTGCGCACACCCTCCTGAATCTTTAACCGACACCTTTCCTCAATCACTTCCATCCATCCTCGTTCCGACCTTGCAAGAAACCGTTACACTTTCATTTTCAATGTCTGGTTTACCAAGTTCGACGTACCCATGTTTTCTCACGAATCTTGAGGGATTTGACCTCATTTCTTAGTGGGTTGATAGATTAGCATAATCACTTTTTATATATCGGTCAGTACAAATTGTGCTAATTTATACACACCATTTCCACTCTCAAGTTCGTATTCCACTTCTTTCTCCCACTTTCTCTGGTTCTTCTTCTAATCTTTCTTTAATGATAGCGAGTGTTAATGAATCACAATCCGATATTTTGAGTTCGATAATTCTAGAAAAACAACTTGATTTAGACTCTTTTGAGAATAAGGTAGATGAGCCTTACGAGTCTCCTACCTCCATAATTTTTGAAAAATCAGTGTGTTGAATTCTGGCGTGATAGTTATTGACATTGAAACGTTCAATCAGACCATCGATGAAAGTTTCGAAAATATTTTCGCCGACGAACTAGCATTCCTAAACGACACGGATTTTGTGATTAATCAACCTCCACCTGAAGAAGTCGAACCACCACCATTTCTTCTGATCCCATACGAGATTGTGACCATTCTTCCCATTCTTAATCATCCACATTCTCGTTTCTGTTCACCATTATTGTTTCGTCTCTACAAATTGAGACGTAAACATTTTCTTTTAAACCACTTATCTCTTCCCCACTTCTTCCTGGCTCCATACAACATGTTCTTCCACCAACCGATGCATTTCACTGATAAATTCTTCGAATGGTTGGTGTTGACTTTTGGTCTTTGTAATGTTGGCATTGACCGGTAACTTTGACCCCTCTTTAAAAGCTTAGCAGTGTTTAACTTAAGTTTGGGGAAATTTGGCTCTTGAAAATAATTTTTTTAACTCAAAGTGGAGAGCCAAAAATAAGTTTGGGGGAGATTTTCACGATCATATTTCATGTCCCCGTTAATAAATTTTTCCTCCCAAGTTTACAGGTTTATGAGATTTAAAAAAATAGCAACAGTGGAAACACTGTTTCACTTAAGTTTGGGGGGACCTTTTTGTATATATATATATATTTTGTTTTCTTTTTCTGTTAATAATAATTTTAAAAAAATAAACAAACAGGGGAGTGCCGACAATTTTGACCCTCTTGGTGTAGCTTGACAGTGAGGGCACTGTCAAGTTTAAGTTTGGGGATGTGCTTGGTAAGCTTTCTTCCTTCGCATTCATTTGCATATTTTTGCATTTGGATACTTATTTTAAAACCCATAAAAATCAAAAATTAAAAAAACTTGAAAATTTCAATATTGGTCATATTTGACTCAAGTTCAACATGATAATTGACTAGTTAGGAAAAACTAGATCCTAAACTTAGTAAATTAAAAACCCTAAAAATAACCTTTCTTAAAGTTTAACTGTAGAAAATATACGTCCATATAGTTTATTTTGAAATAGGCAAATTTTGAGTTCAGTTCTTGGGCTAAATCGAAATAAGGGAAGAGTATTGAAAGCTCTATTTGAAGTATAAATCTGAAAAATAATTCAGAACCTTAAGTCCAAATTCTGAAAGTATAAATCCTACTTTACGCACTCACACACATCTTGAAACTTGGGATAGTAGAGGATACCTTGAAATGCTCTTGTCTAAAATCCTTAGTATGAAAGAAAATAAAATAAAAGTATAAGAGGTGAATAAAGAGATACAAAAATGAACTTTGGTTTTGTAATTACTTAAGGCAGCATAAATAAAAAATATAGCGAGGGTGCTTTTTCACCTAGTGCCTTAGACCAACTGGTTTGGGAGTCACTGCTAAGCCTTAGGTATTGCAAGACGAGAAATTACACCTAAATGCGCAAGCACATTTTGTAATCGGTCGTTTAGTAGCTCAAGAAGTATTAACGGTCGCATGAAGGATGTGTGAGCAATTTCATCTAAAATTCACCAACCAAAAGTATTTTAGAAAATGGACAAGAGTATGATAGCTTGAATTGAATTTCTAAGTGTAGGGGTGATAATTACACACACGTAGGGGTATATAATTGGAGTTTGGAGAAGAGATAGGAATAAAAGATAGGGCTTATATCTTCAGTAGAGATGATAAAAATTCCTGAGTTAAGATTGCTCCTTAGAAGGAAAAGTTAGGAGATGCTGAAAGCTTTATAAACTGGTAAAACGCATATGATCTTAAGATAAATAAAAAGGAAGTGTGAAAAATACGGGTTGATGATTTCTAAGTTGAAGATAATAGATTTTCTTGCTAGAATACTGAATTGAAAAAATTAGAGTCAACGGCCAAATTGATCGGATTTTGTGGGTAGTATCCGCTGAAAACCCTCAGGAGACAACACTCCTCCTACTAGGGACATCTAGAGGTTTAACGGCTTGTTGCACGAGCTCACTGCAATCGCGTTCCCTGTGAAAGTGAGGTTAGGATTTTTTTTTGAGAATAAAATTGGTTTTGCTCGGGACGAGCAAAAGATAAGTTTAGGGGCATTTGTTCATATCAGATTTTTGTATTTTTATATCGCCCATTCTTAATCACATTGCATATAAATAGATGCTTTTGATCCATGTCTGCTAAATAGTTGCAGGTTACAGGTTCTCAGCTTTTTACAGTGAAATTCATGAAAAGTCGCAACAAATGTGAGACTACGACCAACAACAGATGAATACTGATCTCCGCTAACCATTCGTATGATGCAGCCTACAAGTTCAAGAGACAAAATGGAAAATCGTTGATCACTTCAATGCACAAGGCACAAAGGCAACACAAGATCCTAGACTTCAACGCGGAGCTCATGGCAAAAGTCTACATTATCTTGCGCTGTTAAATATCAGGAAGGAAATTGAAGAGATTATGAGAAACCAAGAGGATAAAACAGAAGATAAAAGCAACATGAAGAAGACCAGAATGTTTGATGCCCCAAGTCCACCAAATCGCCACAGAACCGCGGCCAAACAGGCACCTCTTCTGCGGTTCCGCGGCCATGTTATGGACGTGTCAGTGGCAGTGTCGATGCTTTGACTCGGCTCTCTTGGGGTAGTTTTGTAAATTAGTGATTGGATCAGAATGTAAACCTAGGGTTTCTTATCTATAAATAGGAGAGCTCAAGGCCTTTATTAGTGTGCCTCTTTTGAGGATGCCTCTTTTTAGTTTTAGAATTTTAATTTTGTTCTTTATCTTTATCACTTCAAAAATTGTAGAGATCGTTGAAAGGTTACTAATAAAAAGTAAGTTCTTTTATTTTTCTTGCATTCTTCTTATCGTATTTTATTATCTGCAATTATTATTTGTTAATCTAGTTATAAAATTTAATCTGCATTTTTTCTTATCTCGAATTTTATTTTTTATATTTTTAATAGGTGAGTAATTCCTCACTTGTTAGGGCCGGAGAAGGAAGGTTTGAGAGAAGAAAATCTCTCTCACTCCTTTCTTTGCCTAACACCTTAAAATTCGAACTCCAACTAATTGAACCATAATCCACTCACTACAGCACTCTATCCTACATGATAGCGGTGATTCCCTAGTTAGACCAGTGGTGATTGAATTAATTAGAGATTAGGACTAAGAAACAAGAACGGACGGACAAGGACCAAAAAGAACAAACTAAGTATGGAAAGCCTAGCTTAGACTTGTAAGTTTCTTCCTAGTCGTGCTAATACCCGTTGTTGCCGATTACCTTAACACCGATATTTATATCTAAGGCATTGAAAGAAGTGAGAAATCCCTAAATTCGAACTAACCTAATCCTAACCCTAGTAAGTATTTTATCATATTTTATCTTATTCGTAGATCTTAAAATAAAACCCAACTTAATTGGATTTAACTCGTTAGAATATAAAGAAAATGATTCCTTCTCCCGGTGGATCGACCTGTACTCAACCGGCTAGCTACCAAGCGACACCGTCTTGATTGCGGTAAATTTAAACACAGAAAATCTCTACCAATCAAATGGCGCCGTTGCCGGGGAAACGGTAGTCTCCTTCTTTGTGTAATTTCGGATTAATAAAAAAAATTTAAAAAAATTGAAAAATTTTAAAACAAAAAAAAAATAAAAAAAATCATCTTGTTATTTTTGAAAGGTTTATGTGCAAGTGTGCAGGCTTGGAGCAAACTCTGTTTCAGACCTGGAGCAAACTCAGTGAACAAATCAATATTCAGGATATCTGAACAAGTAGAGGAAAACCAACTCAGCACAGAGACAAAGTCAGAAGTTCCAAACTCACTGATCCGCCGTGGAAATGCGGCAGAAGCGCTTGTTTGACCGCGGAACCGCGGTCAAAGGGTGATATCAGCAACCCAAAAAATCTCTGTAAATATCTCATTTCTCATCTCTTCTCCTCTGCACTCCACTGAAAAAATTTTCCTACAGGTTTCTTTGCACAGATTCTCTTTCTCCTATCCAATAAATTGTTTTTTTTGCAGGATTCTTTGCGCTGCCAAATAAATAAATTTTGCAAATGTTTTAGATTTTTGGTGTGTTACTGCTTTGCATAATTAATACGGAATCTAAGGGGCTATAACACCAATTAAGATTGGGTGGGGATTTCATTACCCTTCCTAAGACCCCAAAAATCACTAAAAGCATATGCATCACCCTTGAGTTAATTAAAAAAATATCCAGACTCAGCCAACTAAGGACTGTCGTGCTCACTAGGACAGAGAAAATTTGTGGGCATTCAATCGTTTATCTAAACTTGATTTTGTGGTGCCTAGGCTAGACAAGTGAGAAAGGTAACTTTAAAAGGCCCGTCTCACGGTGATTTGTGAGAGGAACCCTCGTTTCTTCATTTGTGCTTACCTGGACACAATTGGCAGTGAAGAGATGATTTGAGGAATATCTCACAACTTATCACTTTGGAACAGTTAGGTGCAGTCTAGTGGACTTTGAGGACCATAGCTCTAGGTATGATTGTGCATGTTTTAACTGTGATTGTTTGAAATTTTGCCGTACACATTCTTAAAAAAAAATCTCTTTCTAAAAGAAAAAACACTTTCAAAAATTTCAAAACTCCAAAAAAAAAGAATTTTTTTATAAAAATAAAAAAATTAAAATTAAAATTAAAATTAAAAAAAAATCACATTCTTTTTCTTCTCCTTTCTCTCATCACATCATGTGTACCCTACCTCGCAAAACTCTTGCCGTACTTTGGTACCCACAACCAGACATTACTTCCTACAATTCTTGTTTTGGTCGAATTTCGAACGACCCATCCATGCCCAAAATTTCTTTCAAAGATCGAATACACGCGTCTAGGACAACCAATTGGACTCCGCAATCCACCTTGTATCAACCATTTCATCCTTTACCACCTTCTTACGTTGATACTCCTTTTTCGAGTCCTGTTGTAACTCTGAAACCCATGTCTATTGCTGAACATATTGAACAATCTCGTAACTGATCTTTCACTCCTTTCACCACAGCGAATTCTTTGGATTAACAATTCCATTCATCTTCTTATCCAAATGTTGATCCTACTCCTGTCCAACCATTCAATTCCTACCAGTCCTACCCGACTCTTGCACCTTCCCAAGACATTACTTCTACACAGCCATTTGAGAGTTTTACGTATCCAAACAACTTTGAATATTTTACTGAAATCCCGTCACAACCCATGTCTAATCTGAAACGGTCGTTAGAAGACTTCCGGGTAGCGTCGTATCAACAGATAATAGATTTGAATGCGTCCATGGCCGCCCTCATACAACCTAACGAACCGGCAGCTAGTTTCCAACTAGCTCCACATTTCCCAATTTATGATGAGGCGATAGGACATGTTGAGAATTTAAGTGGAGAAAATGTGCTGTACACCTTTCCAAATCAAACCTACCAGTCCCCAATTGAATCCCACAACTCCGGTTTTGAATGTCTATCGAGTGTCCCACATGATTCATCAATTGAAGATATAATGAGTAATGAGTTGTGCGACTTTATAGTGTTTGATTTGCCTGATTGTGAAGGGTCCCTTTCGAGTGAAACCATCACCAATCCTTTTGACCTCTACACCTCCACTTTAGAATATGAATTGATTGATACCCATGCTTTTGATAAGGTGTCTGAAAAAATTGATTTTTACTTGATTGAGGATATTGACGCTGGGAATATTTTGGATGATGAACCCGTAGATTTAACTGAATTTTTCTCTCCAATTCATTATACCGTGTCATTAAATGTTTCTCCCGAACTTCATATGCGTCTTGATTTTGATGAGAACATCCACCCATGTGTGGTGGGACGAGTTCCAACCGCATGGATAAGCTAAATTTTGAGGAGAGTATAGAGGAAATTATTAAGGATGGAGCAGTTTTACTTGAGGAGTAGGATTTTCCAATTCATTCTATCTCTTTCATTGACTGCGCACACCCTCCTGAATCTTTAACCGACACCATTCCTCAATCACTTCCATCCATCCTCGTTCCGACCTTGCAAGAAACTGTTACACTTTCATTTTCAATGTCTGGTTTACCAAGTTCGACGTACCCATGTCTTCTCACGAATCATGAGGGATTTGATCTCATTTCTCAGAGGGTGATAGATTAGCACAATCGCTTTTTACACATCAGTCATTACAAATTGTGATAATTTATACACTCCATTTCCACTCTCAAGTTCGTATTCCACTTCTTTCTCCCACATTCTCTGGTTCTTCTTCTAATCTTCCTTTAATTATAGCGAGTGTTACTGAATCACAATCCGATATTTTGAGTTTGATAATTCTAGAAAAACAACTTGATTTAGACTCTTTTGAGAATAAGGTAGATGAGCCTTACGAGTCTCCTACCTCTATAATTTTTGTAAAATCAAGTGTGTTGAATTCTGGCGCGACACTTATTGACATTAAAACGTTCAATCGGACCATTGATGAAAGTTTCGAAAGTATTTTCGCCGACGAACTAGCATTCCTAAACGACACGGATTTTGTGATTAATCAACCTCCACCTGAAGAAGTCGAACCACCGCCATTTCTTCTTATCCCATACGAGAATGTGACCATTCTTCCCATTCCTAATCATTCACATTCTCGTTTCCGTTCACCGTTATAGTTTCGTCTCTGTAAATCGAGACGTAAACCTTTTCTTTTACACCACTTATCTCTTCCCCACTTCTTCCTGGCTCCATACAACATGTTCTTCCACCAACCGGTGCGTTTCACTGATAAATTTTTCGAATGGTTGGTGTTGACTTTTGGTCTTTTCAATACTTGGCATTGACCGATAACTTTGATCCCCCTCTTTAAAAACTTAGCATTGTTTAACTTAAGTTGGGTGGGTATAATTTGGCTCTTGAAAATAATTTTTTTAACTCAAAGTGGTGAGCCAAAAATAAGTTTGGGGGAGATTTTTACGATCATATTTCATGTCCCTGTTAATAAATTTTTTCTCCCAAGTTTACAGGTTTATGAGATTTAAAAAAATGGCAACAGTGGAAACACTATTTCACTTAAGTTTGGGGGGCCTTTTTGTGTATATATATTTTGTTTTCTTTTTCTGTTAATAATAATTAAAAAAAATAAACAAACATGAGAGTGCCGACAATTTTGACCCTCTTGGTGTAGCCTGACAGTGAGGGCACTGTCAAGTTTAAGTTTGGGGGTGTGCTCGGTAAGCTTTTTTCCTTCGCATTCATGTGTATATTTTTGTATTTGTATACTTATTTTAAAACCCATAAAAATCCAAAATTAAAAAACTTGAAAATTTCAATATTGGTCATATTTGACTCAAGTTCAACATGATGATTGACCAGTTAGGAAAAACTAGATCCTAAACTTAGTAAATTAAAAACCCTAAAAATAACCTTTCTTAAAGTTTAACTGTAGAAAATATACGTTCTTGTAGTTTATTTTGAAATAGGCAAATTTTGAGTTCAGTTCTTGGGCTAAATCGAAATAAGGGAAGAGTATTGAAAGCTCTATTTGAAGTATAAGTCTGAAAAATAATTCAGAACCTTAAGTCCAAATTCTGAAAGTATATACCCTACTTTACGCACTCACACACATCTTGAAACTTGTGATGGTAGAGGATACCTTGAAATGCTCTTGTCTAAAATCTTTAGTATGAAGGAAAATAAATTAAAAGTATAAGAGGTGAATAAAGAGATAAAAAAATGAATACTGGTTTTGTAATTACTTAAGGCAGCATAAATAAAAAATATAGCGAGGGTGCTTTATCACCTAGTGCCTTAGACCAACTGGTTTGGGAGTCACTGCTAAGCCTTAGGTATTGCAAGATGAGGAATTACGCTTAAATGCGCAAGCACATTTTGTAATCGGTCGTTTAGTAGCTCAAGAAGTATTAACGGTCGCATGAAGGATGTGTGACCAATTTTATCTAAAATTCACCAACTAAAAGTATTTTGGAAAATTGACAAGAGTATGATAGCTTGAATTGAATTTCCAAGTGTAGGGGTGATAATTACACACACGTAGGGGTATATAATTGGAGTTTGGAAAAGAGATAGGAATAAAAGATAGGGTTTATATCTTCAGTAGAGATGATAAAAATTCCTTAGTTAAGATTGCGCCTTAGAAGGAAAACTTAGGAGATGCTGAAAGCTTTATAAACTGGTAAAACGTATATGTACTTAAGATAAATAAAAAGGAAGTGTGAAAAATACGGGTTGATGGTTTCTAATTTGAAGATAATAGATTTTCTTGCTAGAATACTGAATTGAAAAAATTAGAGTCAACGGCCAAATTGATTGGATTTTGTAGGTAGTATCCGCTGAAAACCCTCAGGAAACAACACTCCTCCTATTAGGGACACCTAGAGGTTTAACGGCTTTTTGCATGAGCTCAGTGCAATTGTGTTTCCTGCGAAAGTGAGGTTAGGATTTTTTTTGAGAATAAAATTGGTTTTGCTCGGGACGAGCAAAAGATAAGTTTGGGGGTATTTGTTCATATAAGATTTTTGCATTTTTATATCGCCCATTCTTAATCACATTGCATATAAATAGGCGCTTTTCATCCATGTCTGCTAAATAGTTGCAGGTTACAGGTTCTCAGCTTTTTTCATCCATGTCTGCTAAATAGTTGCAGGTTATAGGTTCTCAGCTTTTTACAGTGAAATTCATGAAAAGTCGCAACAAATGTGAGACTACAACCAACAACAGATGAATACTGATCTCCGCTAACCATTCGTATGATGCAGCCTACTAGTTCAAGAGACAAAATGGAAAATCGTTGATCATTTCAATGCACAAGGCACAAGGGCAGCACAAGATCCAAGACTTCAATGCGGAGCTCATAGCAAAAGTCCACATTATCTTGCGCTGTTAAATATCTGGAAGGAAATTAAAGAGATTATGAGAAACCAAGAGGATAAAACAGAAGATAAAAGCAACATGAATAAGACCAGAAAGTTTGATGACCCAAGTCCACCAAATGGCCGCGAAACCGCGGCCAAACAGGCACTTCTGCCGCGGTTCCGCGGCCGTGTTATGCACGTGTCGGTGGCAGTGTCGGTGCTTTGACTCGGCTCTCTTGGGGTAGTTTAGTAAATTAGTGATTGGATCATAATGTAAACCTAGGGTTTCTTATCTATAAATAGGAGAGCTCAAGGCCTTTCTTAGTGTGCCTCTTTTGAGGATGCCTCTTTTTAGTTTTAGAATTTTAATTTTGTTCTTTATCTTTATCAATTCAAAAATTGTAGAGCTCGTTGAAAGGTTATCAATAAAAAGTAAGTTCTTTTATTTTTCTTGCATTCTTCTTATCGTATTTTATTATCTGCAATTATTATTTGTTAATCTAGTTATAGAATTTAATCTGCATATTTTCTTATCTTGAATTTTATTTTTTATCTTTTTAATAGGTGAGTAATTCCTCACTTGTTAGGGCAGGAGAAGGAAGGTTTGAGAGAATGAAATTTCTCTCACTCCTTTTTTTGCCCAACACCTTAAAATTCGAACTCCAATTAATTGAACTATAATCCGCTCACTACGGCACCCTATCCTAAATGATAGCGGTGATTCCCTACTTAGACCAGTTGTGCTTGAATTAATTGGAGGTTAGGACTAAGAGACAAGAACGGACGGACAAGGACCAAAAGGAAGAAACTAAGCATGGAAAGCCTAGCTTAGACTTGTATGTTTCTTCCTAATCGTCCTAATCCCCGTTGTTTCCGATTACCTTAACACCAATATTTATAACTAAGGCATTGAAAGAAGTGAGAGATTCCTAAACTCGAACTAACCTAATCCTAACCTTAGTAAGTATTTTATCATCTTTTATCTCATTCGTAGATCTTAAAACAAAACCACCAATTTTTTAGACTTGACTCGTTAAAACATAAAGAAAAAGATTCCTTCTCCCAGTGGATCGACCTGTACTCAACCGGCTGGCTACCAAGCGACATCGTCTTGATTGCGGTAATTAAAATTTAAGAACACGTAAAAACGTGAACAATCACCTCCTTAGTACCAAAGCCCTCGCCGTCTCAGGTCCAGATTCCACTGTCGCGGACGTTGAAATCTGTAAGACATGTGAAATAAATTGTGCGAGAGCCAAGTGCCTCATGTTGGCCTCAATAGATAATGAACACCAGAGGTGGCACGAGCAGATGGACTTAGCTTCCATCTTCCTCCATACCAAAGATTTATATGGAGAGCAATCTCGTATCGCAAGATATGAGAGCTCAAAGAAATTGTTTCAGGCGAGCATGGTTGTCGGGTCATCTGAAGGGGACCACGTCCTTAAGATGACAGCTATATTGAAGAGCTCGTGAACCTTGGGACCACGTTGGAGAATAAGTTATCTACTGACTTAATTCTATAGTCCCTCCCCTCTACCTACGCCCGGTTTATCTTGAATTTCAACATTCAAGAGACGGAAGTTACACTTTTAGAACTCCTAAACACGTTGAGGAGCACTGACGGCACCCTACAGAAAGTTAGGGAGACACCCACTTTGCTTATTACGGAATCTTCCTCTTCTAGATCCAAGACGAAAGCCAAGAGAAAGAAGAAGTAGGCCTCCACCAAGCCGAAAGGCGGTGTCAGTAAGGTAGTGTTAGTTATATATATGCCCTAGAGCCCATTGTTGTACATATGATGTATATTATAGTGGATGCTTGGATATATATAGAGAGGACTTTCTTGCTCGACATGATAGTATGCTATTTGGTTTCACTTTATCTTAACATGTTGACTTGTATTAGTTTACTGTCTTGCTCTCACATGTTGATAGAGCCTTTAGGATATGTACTCGACTACTAGGACTATGATGCAGATCATACTAGTGGGGCCAGGGTAGTCAAAGAGTATATCCTATAACTATTCCTAGTCGAGGGTGTATCGAGACAGAGCATCGATACTCCAGAGTAGACTAGCTTACACGCATCTTGACCCATATGATGGGCGATGGATGATCCCATATCCATTGGTGTTGGACATCAAAGATGGTGTACGGGTGCTCAGTGGAGACTGGGTACACTGAATGGACTCGCCGAGAACTCCTGGATGGTATTATACCTATCATCAGATAGCAGTTCTCCGGTGACACTGGTACAGGTTAGTCTGTAGACCAGAGATCGTCATAGAGTCTTGTGTGATTCCCACTGTGCTTTGATTTCCACCTTACTATGTCCAAAAAGGCGTGCAAAACGGTGGCTTTTGGGTACAGTCTCGAATCACATGTGTAGGGATCCTAGGCACACCCATGAGGTTTCACAACTGATCAAACACGGCAAAATCAAATTTTCCGAGTGCCGAGAAACCCTAATGCTAGATCGTTAACTAGAGGCAAAGGCGAAACATGCAAGTAAACAACTTTATTGCTAAGTGAAAGAGATTACAACCTTTGTAGATCTGGTCCTCCACTTCCTTAGCTCCGTGATGATTTCTCTCCGCTGCGATCATCGGATCCCGGATTCTAGCGATGGTTTCGTCGAAGAAATGATCGGGCTAGGTCATCGACTTCGATGCTGAAGATGATCTACGTCGAGGCAACTCAAGATCAAGCTCCAACTTCACCAAGTCATGAAACTTGTGAAGAAAACACCCTATACCACTTGGCAAGTGGTAGAGGATGAAGAAATAGGAAGTGGGTTCACTTTGGATTTGGATTTCTCACTTGGAATCATCACTTGACAATTTTCAAGAGAGCTTTTCTTTTTCTTCACTTGAAGAAGAAGATGAAGAAGAAGAAAAGAATGAATTATCTTCCAAAAAGAAAATGAAGTGATATCTATCATATTGCAACCATGGGTGAATGTAACTCATGTAGAGAATGAACTAAGGTTTAGTTAAATGGTTGGGTTAAGGAAAGAAACAAAATGGTTTTGACTTTCAAAGCTTCATGAAGCTTCAAGTGAAATCCAAATAAAGTCACCATTTTATTTCTTACCAAAATGAATAAATAAATAAATGAATAAGTAAATAAAGCAAATGAAACCCTAACCATTAACTAAACATGGTTTAAATCAAACATACACCCAAGTTTGCATGCATTATCAAACATGATACAAACTAGTGCACAATACTATATCATATATACAATGTGCACATCAAGTGAGAAAATCCATCTTTAAGTGAACAAATACTAGTTAATGTAAAGTGGTATATCAAATATATAATTATACATTAAATCACTAAATCAACACTTGATTTAACGATCCGGTTATATCGCATATGACCGACTAATATCAATAGTAACAACTTATCGAATCAACACTTGATCCAATAACCCGGCTATATCGCATATAACCGATCAATGTCACAAATCGCGAGAATCGAATACAGTATCACGTACTGGTATTATTCTCGGTCCCGCACATATCTCATATGCGCTCCTATTTCGTTTCGCTTGAGCCAGGAAATCTCTGTGTAGGACTCTAAAGACTCGTCAATACGCCGGCAGCAGGTGATGACCATATCAAACACCCACAAGCCGCAAGCGGTCTGCTAAACGTAACGGCCACCCGGGTATTGAGCGATCAGAAGATCAACGAGCAAGCCTGCTCACACTCTTGTGAATTCAACCAGTAACACTTACCGTACAGTCCGGTCCGATCGTCTGATATGTCGCATATCTCGCCTAGGGGTGGTAAACGTCAGACCCCAGTAGCTTGATAAGTCGTGTCGATATGAGGTCTATAACAGTTCGAGAAACTACTGGTAATACTTACCAGTAAATCTCAGCAACCCTGGCTAGGGATTTCCGGTTATAGCCAATCGAACACAGCGTAACATCAACTCCCTATACCGGGAGAGACGAATCCCCTCCTATCGCTTATTGCCTCCATGTGATTCGGGACTGTACCCAAAAACCACCGTTTTGCACGCCCTCTTGGACGTGGTAAGGTGAATATCAAAGCACAGTGGGAATCACACAAGACTCTATGACGATCTTGGGTCTACAGACTAACCTGTACCAGTGTCACCAGAGAACTGCCATCTGACGTGAGGTATAATACCATCTGGGAGTTCTCGGCGAGTCCGTCCAGTGTACCCAGTCTCCACTGAGCACCCGTATATCATCTATGATGTCAAACACCAATGGATATGGGATCATCCATCGCCCATCTATATGGGTCGAGAAGGTATATGCTAGTCTACTCTGGTATATCGATGCCCCGTCTCGATACACCCACGACTAGGGACCTTGAAGGATGTATTTATGGACTACCATATCCCCACTAGTATGATCCGCATCATAGTCCGGGTAGTCAAGTACTCATCCTAAGGGCTTTACCAACATGTAACAGAGAGACAATCAGTGTACACGTTAAGGTAAAGAGCAACCAGGTAGCATACTATCATGTCGAGCAAGAAAGTCCTCCCTATATATGTCCAAGCATCCACTACAATATACATTTATGTGTAGTAATGGCCTCTAGGGCATACATATAACTAACAATCTCCCACTTGCACTAGGTCCATCTGATAGCAGTGGTTGTAGTATCTCATACTCAACCATCCCATAATAGTCTCTCTCTGGGAAAAAGGCCTTTATGAGTGAATCCGCCATGTTGTCCTCTGAGTCTGCTCTCCTAATCTCGATCCCCTGGAGATCAACCATCTCCATGATGAGGTGACACTGCCTTAGAATATGTCTGGATCACTGATGGGACGGGCGTTCCCTGGCATAAGCCACAACTCCATTGTCACACAATGGGAGGAACTAAGTTCATCTCATAAACTAATATGCACCCAGACAGCCTCTTTGGTAGCATTTTAAGCAGCGATGTATCTTGCCTTTAATCATCTAGAATGTCACGGTATCTAGCTTGGAACTCTTCCAACATACTGTCCCTCCATAGAGGATAAAGACAATGCCTGTGACTGACATTCAGTCGTCCTTATCACCCTGGAACACTTTCAGTGATTCTCCCCAGGATCGATTGATACCATCTCACTACATCTAGTGAGAATCCTAACAATCATTTAGATCTATCTCATAGATCCAAAACCCAGGATTTAGTAGGTATCATTTTGATCCTATTTGGAGAATCATTGTGATAAGCGGAGATTGATCGAGCGCAGCATAGGAAACTTCTTCCCTATCAAAAGAATGTCATCCACGTACTCTACGAGGATCGTCACCATACTCCCTACTACCTTTTTGTTTATACAAGGTTCATCTACCATTTTGATGATGTCAAACTCTTTGACTAATCCATCAAAACAGATGTTCTAACTCCGCGATGCCTGCTTTATCACATAAAACATCTTGCACACGTTTCCGCTGCTCCCACTGTCTACGAAGGCCTCTGACTGTGTACTTACAGACTCTCTTTTCTAAAACATCATTTTAGAAAAGCAGTCATGATACCCAACCGTCAGATATAGTAGTCATGGTATGTAGCCGTGGCAAGTAGGATCAGGATGGACTTAAGCATAGCCACTGGAAAAGGTTTCATCATTATCCACGCCTGGTCGATGACGAAAACCTTTAACAAGTCTAGCTTTGAAAGTCTCAACTTTTCCATCTACACCAAGTAATCTTCTCAAGATATACTTGCTCCTAATGGGGATTTAACCCTTCAGATAAAGCAACCAAAGTCCATACTTTGGTTGTGTATAAGGATTCCATCTCAGATCACTAAGCATCCGGCCATTCTTATAGAGTCTTACTCCTGATGGCCAGCTCGAAACTAGTTGGGTCATCATCCCATGATGCAATCCTCGCTCCCACTGTCATAGAGAAACCGGAGTATCTCTCAGGTGGGTGAGGGACCCTACTAGATCGGCGGAGAGGCTGAGGTTCATTGGTAACTATTGAATCCTTTGGTTTTACCAAATCATTAGCTGTAGTTTGTATAGCTAGAACTTTTCCAGTTCTACAGAACTGACCTTGCCTCGATCTTGTCCGGATTTTGCTTTTAGACATAGGCCGGATAACCCCAAATCTTAACTGACTTAAGAGATGGGCTCTTCCCTTTCCATATCACATATGAAGTGGTAGGCAATTGATTTGATTTGAACCCTATTCAATTGGTATGCAACTTCATAAGTGCATAACTCCCAAAAGGAAATAGGTAACTCAGTAGTACTCATCATAGAGCATACCTTATCAAATAGGGTGCTATTGGTCCGCCCCGATATACCATCGTGCTATGGTGTTTACGGAGGAGTAATGCTGAGAGAGAGTCTTATTCTCCTTTAGAATAGTCCAAGAATTCCGTGCTCAAGTATTCTCCTCCTTGATCACATCAAAGGACATAATACTTATACCCGTATTGGTTCTCTACTTCTAACTTATATTCTGTGAATATCTCAAAAGGTTCGGACTTGTGTTTCAACAGGAACATATGTCTGAATCTTGAGAGATCATCAGAGAATGTAATGAAGTACAAAGAACCGGTCTTGGTATGTGTAGACATGGGATCTTCATACATCAACATGTATTATCCCAAAAGTTCACTAACTCTTTCTCTGTTTCCATTAAACAGAGTTATGGTCATCTTATCTTTATGACATGACTGGCAAGTTTCACAAGATGTAAATTCAAACATATTTAAATATGCATCTATGTGCAACTTAGCTAGTCGGGTCGCATTGATATGACCTAGTCTACAATACCTCAAGAAGGATCCGTTCATTTCTGAACTCTTCCTCTCGTGTGTGTTCTGTATACTAAGAACTGTAGTTTGATTTAGAACATCAATGCTTTTAGATAACGTGCCTGAACCGATCAACTTTTGATACAGGAAATGTTCAAAAAAACATTATCCAACAATACAAAATTATATCATTTCTTTACTAATAAAGAGACTGATATGATTTTGTATATCAGGTTCGGTATCTAATAACATTCATTCAGAATCAATGTACTGGTAATACATGGTGACAGTGACCAACAGACCTGGCTGCAACACTTGCACCATTTTCTGCCTAATGAAACTTATCACCCGTCCTCAGTTCTCTACCTTTCTGTAGCCCTTGTAATATATTACATATGTGGGATCCTGTTCCGGTAACATATACCCAGGACGTAAAGGACATTGAGAAACAGTTCTCAGTAATGAACACACCCGAAGAAGATGCATCAGCATGCACTTTCTTCGTTTGGGCGGCACGGGAAATCTGGTATTCCCCAATTTTCTGCTCTGTCTTATAACAATTATAAGTTGGAGCGGGACCAACGTTCCCCAGCTCAGTATAACAAGCGGGTTTGGTCAATACATCCGTATTATTATCTTAATTAAGGCGTGAAATGGTCGCTGCCTGGAGAGAGAGAGAAGAAAACACTCAGCGTATGTTCTTGCAAGATCAGATTGGTTATTATTTTATCTAATCAGGATGGCTCCCACTGTTTTTATCAAATCTTCCTTCAAACCCTAAAAGGAAAGACTAGCCGGGATTAATTACACGCTACAAGTTCGCCAATCTTTCAGCCAGGCCAGTGTCGGTACTTTGAGGGAGGTCCCCCCGTGCTTTCGCACGGACCTAATTAATGTAAACCTCGTTTTCCCAGAGGCGTAACCCCGTTGACACCTTTCTAGACACCTACTTGATCAGCTAATTGTAATGTGTAAAACTCTCCCAGGAGTAACTCTTACTCGCAGCGGGTATCGGGATCCAACTATCTCATAGAAGGTATGCAATCTCATTGCAAATTTCAACACTTGAAATTCCCGATAACATTTTGCCCCTAGCGTGCTATGACCTTGACGCATGCCAAACAACCCATAGTCCGCTAGTCAAGTTCAACCCGTACATTTCTTGATCGAATTAAACCCACCCGCACGACCCTTGACGCATGACAAACAACGCCGTACGAATACCCTAATCCAATCGCATCGTATGCTAGCAGATAAGCACAAGTTAGCTACCGTAGACTACGCCTTGACGCATGCCAAACTACCGCAGCATGAATACTAACTAGTACTTATCTGAAATGACGGAGGGCTACGACAAGTTTTTCTGAAAACCTATTGCGTAATGAACATGATATCGTTGTAGAATTAAACGATTTTTGAAATGGAGTGTTTTTTAGGCTTTTCTAGTTTTGCTAAAGGGGTCACTCCCGATGAAGGGATCGTCGGCCCTTTCCTCATCGAATAAGGTGCAGGATATATCATATATACCGCTGTGCAAATCAAAAACTATAGAAGCAATCAAAAAACAAACCGAGGGGTGTAGCATCTGCCAGTTATTGCTAAAGGAGTCACTCCCGGTGAAGGGATCTCGGTCCTTTCCTTATCGAATAAGGTGCAGGATGTTCTACAAGGAACACCGCGATGCAAAGCAAGAACTGTAGCTACCTGTTTTTGAAATTCGATTCTACAACATCTTTAGGTTTCTTTTATTTCATTAATCTCATTAATGAATTCCCATCATTTAAGTACCTAAACATCACAGATAAATACGACGTACACTTATGCCATCCGCATTCTCCTCGATGTCCCCTCGTGCACCGTTAGGTTAGGTAACTAACGGCGGAGCGGGGCAGGGCTAGGGTGGGTGTAAAACATAAGTAACGTCTATATAATATATCATATATACTATATACTGTATATATCACAACATATCAAATGATCACATCACAGATATTGCAGCAGAAGAATCATATGAAACATTAGATATACTAGGACGTCCGTGTTTTCAATACGAGCCAGTATAAAACATGGATTCCACGGTCGTGATGAATAGCCAAACCCACGCCCCTAGACCCCTATGAGAGCGGCAAGCAACCCTACCAATTCTAGGGTTAGGAGACCCGGACTCGACTCCTCGAGATGGTCTCCCACTGGACCCTAGAACCCGGTTACTTGTGCTCCCCTCCTTGGGTCTATCCTAATGCGGAGAAGTAAATAATATACATCAACGGTGACATCTTCCGCAACCTGGAAGTGCCCCAATAAAATAATATTGCATACAAGTTTTTACATGAATGAAAATGAAAAACACTCATCTCACATAAAAACCCCCCGGCTATTCAAACACGATGATCCACTAAAACATATCCAGCAACACATAACATCACATGTCATCAATGTAAGTAAATATGCGCATCCCAATTGTCGCTGACATATAGCAACGAAACCGGCGATATCACATATTACACTTACGGTCACAGAAAAGAAAGTGTAAAACTACAACAGTTGAAATCCGCAAACTCGTTAGACATCGCATGCCTAACCAAATGAATTCCTTAGACATCGCATGCCTAACAATTATAAACCCCGCATTTTAGTCTTTTTATCGAAAACTCTTTTCAATATCAAGTCGGACAATTCAACAAGATTCCCGACATCCTGATCGAATGCTCGTCGCAAACTTTAGTAGATGGCCGCACCCCCGATGCCGTCGACGAAGTGCATTAAGGCCGAACACCACTGCCGCGAGCACCCGAACGGATGCTTTCGGCGATGGGGTTCTCCTACAGTCACTTGGTCGGGGCTATGGGGTGTAGCTGTCTATTAAAATTACCGGCGAGTATCCGCGTACGCTACGCGATTGCGACGGACTTTTGATCGCATCAAAATTCCGTGGCAACCGATCAAGTGAGACTAAACTACTATGTTTATAACATTCATTCAGTTATCTCATAACTACTTGTGAATTCCAATTATTGTATTACATACCAGATAAATAGAAAATGTTAAACTTTCCGATCGAACAATCAAACACCCAAGTTTTCCCGAAACAACTCAACACATGAAATAAGTTTAAAAACATTCACTTCATGCCTCAGTACCAACGGTCCAGCCGTAGAAGGCCAAGCCAACGTCTCACATGTGGCACGCCGTACTGCCCCAAACCCTAAGGTTCAAAGGGCAGTTCAAGACGGTCACATAATCGAGTTAAGGTTTGTTGTCTTCTAGAGGGTCCATCGCGTTACTTGCACTACTAAGAACGTTCTCAAACTACGGAAAAATCCAACAGTTGGAAATTTCCCGGCAGGGGAAAAATTGGGTATTTATATCCGGTCGAACCTTTTAATATATTCTAAATATCCAGAAAACATTACGAAATTAAAAATTCCGATCGAAACAACGACTACAAAATAAATCCCAAAATACTCAACACTTGAGTCAGATAAAAATACCCATAAAATATCAGGGAATTAAAAAGAAACATTACTGTGCAAATTTAAGAGGGTGACGTCACAAGATGGCGGCGGAACCGCCGCACGAGCCATGCTCGTGCCACAGTTTCGCGGCGGTTTGAGCTCCAAACAGTGTCGTTTTGCACAGTTTTTCTTATAATTTCCTGCTGATTTTTTTAGGCATTTTTAATTCGGAAAAATCCTAGATTTTAAAAATGGACCAGAGAGGGGTGTATTTCGTCGTATTTGGGTTCGATTGGGGTTTTAACTTCGTTAACGCATTGCCTAAGGCTCTAGCTAGGCTCTGATACCACTGTAAGGTTCCTAGGCACACCCATGAGGTTTCACAACTGATCAAACACGGCAAAATCAAATTTTCCGAGTGCCGAGAAACCCTAATGCTAGATCGTTAACTAGAGGCAAAGGCGAAACATGCAAGTAAATAACTTTATTGCTAAGTGAAAGAGATTACAACCTTTGTAGATCCGGTCCTCCACTTCCTTAGCTCCGTGATGATGTCTCTCCGCTGCGATCATCGGATCCTGGACTCTAGCGATGGTTTCGTCGAAGAAATGATCGGGCTAGGTCGTCGACTTCGATGCCGAAGATGATCTACGTCGAGGCAACTCAAGATCAAGCTCCAACTTCACCAAGTCATGAAACTTGTGAAGAAAACACCCTATACTACTTGGCAAGTGGTAGAGGATGAAGAAATAGGAAGTGGGTTCACTTTGGATTTGGATTTCTCACTTGGAATCATCACTTGACATTTTTCAAGAAAGCTTTTCTTTTTCTTCACTTGAAGAAGAAGATGAAGAAGAAGAAAAGAATGAATTATCTTCCAAAAAGAAAATGAAGTGATATCTATCATATTGCAACCATGGGTGAATGTAACTCATATAGAGAATGAACTAAGGTTTAGTTAAATGGTTGGGTTAAGGAAAGAAACAAAATGGTTTTGACTTTCAAAGCTTCATGAAGCTTCAAGTGAAATCCAAATAAAGTCACCATTTTATTTCTTACCAAAATGAATAAATAAATAAATGAATAAGTAAATAAAGCAAATGAAACCCTAACCATTAACTAAACATGGTTTAAATCAAACATACACCCAAGTTTGCATGTATTATCAAACATGATACAAACTAGTGCATAATACTATATCATATATACAATGTGCACATCAAGTGAGAAAATCCATCTTTAAGTGAACAAATACTAGTTAATGTAAAGTGATGTATCAAATATATAATTATACATTAAATCAACACTTGATTTAACGATCCGGTCATATCGCATATGACCGACTAATATCAATAGTAACAACTTATCGAATCAACACTTGATCTAATAACCCGGTTATATCGCATATAACCGATCAATGTCACAAATCACGAGAATCGAATACAGTATCACATACTGGTATTATTCTCGGTCCCGCACATATCTCATATGCGCTCCTATTTCGTTTCGCATGAGCCAGGAAACCTCTGTGTAGGACTCTAAAGACTCGTCAATACGCCGGCAGCAGGTGATGATCATATCAAATACCCACAAGCCGCAAGCGGTCTGCTAAACGTAACGGCCACCCGGGTATTGAGCGATCAGAAGATCAAAGAGCAAGCCCGCTCACACTCCTGTGAATCCAACCAGTAACACTTACCGTATAGTCCGGTCCGATCTTGTGATATGTCGCATATCTCGCCTAGGGGTGGTAAACGTCAGACCCCAGTAGCTCGACAAGTCGTGTCGATATGAGGTCTATAATAGTTCAAGAAACTACTGGTAACACTTACCAGTAAATCTCAGCAACCCTGGCCAGGGATTTCCGGTTATAACCAATCGAACACAACGCAACATCAACTCCCTATACCGGGAGAGACGAATCCCCTCCTATCGCTCATTGCCTCCATGTGATTCGGGACTGTACCCAAAAACCACCGTTTTGCACGCCCTCTTGGACATGGTAAGGTGGAAATCAAAGAACAGTGGGAATCACACAAGACTCTATGACGATCTCGGGTCTACAGACTAACCTGTACCAGTGTCACCAGAGAACTGCCATCTGACGTGAGATATAATAACATCTGGGAGTTCTCGGTGAGTCTGTCCAGTGTACCCAGTCTCCACTGAGCACCCGTATATCATCTCTGATGTCAAACACCAATGGATATGGGATCATCCATCGCCCATCTATATGGGTCGAGAAGGTATATGCTAGTTTACTCTGGTATATCGATGCCTCGTCTCGATACACCCACGACTAGGGACCTTGAAGGATGTACTTATGGACTACCATGTCCCCACTAGTATGATCCGCATCATAGTCCAGGTAGTCAAGTACTCATCCTAAGGGCTTTACCAACATGTTACAGAGAGACAATCAGTGTACAAGTTAAGGTAAAGAGCAACCAGATAGCATACTATCATATCGAGCAAGAAAGTCCTCCCTATATATGTCCAAGCATCCACTACAATATACATCCTATGTATAGTAATGGCCTCTAGGGCATACATATAACTAACAACATGGAGGCAATAAGCGATAGGAGGGGTTTCGTCTCTCCCGGTATAGGGAGTTGATGTTGTGCTGTGTTCGATTGGTTATAACTGGAAGTCCCTGGCCAGGGCTGATATGGAGATTTACTGGTAAGTGTTATCAGTAGTTTCTCGACCCGTTATGAGCCTTACATCGACATGACTTATCGGTTACTGGGGTCTGACGTTTACCACCCCTAGACTAGATATGCAACATATCAGACGAAGAGACCGGACTGTATGGTAGTGTTTACTGATTGGATTCATAGGAGAATGTACAGGATTGCTTGTTGATCTTCTGATTGCTCAATATATGGGTGGCTGTTACGTTTAGCTGACCGCTTGAAGCTTATGGTTGTTTGATATGATCATCACCTACTGTCGGCGTATTGACGATTCTTTAGAGTTCTACACAGAGGTTTCCTGGCTTAGGCAAAACGGAGTAGGAGCACATATGTGATATGTGAGGGACCGAGAATAATACGATATGAGATACCGTATTCTATTCTCGCGATATGTGATATCGGCCGGGTATATGTGATATAGCCGGGTCATCGGATCAAGTGTTGATTCGATGAATCAGTACATGTTATATTAGTCGGTTATATGCTATATAGCCGGATTGTCGGATCAAGTGTTGATTCGATAATTTAATGTATAATTATATATGTGATATATTACATTACGTTAATTAATATAAGCTCGCTTTATTGATTCATTTTCTCACTGGATAATACATTGATATATATGCGATATATGTTAATTGTATTATTTTATTTTGTTGCAAAATATATTATATATGTGATATATAATATTGTAACAAGTTAGTGTTACAAATGCAACATGTTTTGTGGAGTTTAAACAAGTTAGGGTTTGGATTTGGGTTAGCTTTTTCATGAAGCTTCGTGAAGCTTTCTTTTGTCTTTAGCTTGATATTTTGTGTAGATATTTGTTAACCCAACCCAAACCCTTTACCTATGGTTTATTCTCTACATGAGTTAAGCCCTTCATTCTTAACTCATGGTTGCAATGGTAACCACAACAATAATTTATTATTCATCACAAATGCTTTCTTCTTCTTCTTCTTTCTTGAAAAAGCTTTCTAGCCTTTTGTGTGGTGATGATTTAAAGTAAGAAATTGAAAACAAAAGAGAGCAAAATTCCTACTTCATTATCCTCATCTATTCTAGCCACTTAGATTAGGGTGTTCACTTCACTAATACTTGATTAGAGAAGTGATAGCTTGAGTTTGAGATTCTTCAAGGTAGATCATCTTCGAAAAAGAAGACTTCTAGCTAGCATGGATCATTTCAGCTGTGGAGCCTCTCTAGAGTCCGGAAGTTCATGGATCGCGGTGAAGGGACTACTACTCGGAGCTAATGAAGCGAAGGAACGGACTATAAAGGTTGTAATCCCTCTCTCTTAGATGTAAAGTTGTTTACATGCATGTTAACCCTAATTCTCTAGTTAAGATCTTGGTTAGGTTTGTTTAGCACCCCAAAAACTTTAAAGTAGCATGATTGATGCTTACCAAAACCTTCACAAGGTGCTATACTAACCCTACAGTGGTATCAGAGCCAAGCTAGAGCATTAGGGGCCGTCTAGACGAAGTTAGAAGTCCGATCGAACCCCGAAACACCGAGAATTGACCCCTTACTTGAAATTTTTTCAAAAGTTGAAATTTTTCATATTAAAAATACTCAGAAAATCGTGCAGGGAATTTTATGGACCCACATGAAGAACGAGTCCCTAACTCGCTACAGTGACCGCGTAACCGCGGCCAAAACCTGGTTTTGGCGGCGGTTCCGCGGCGCCACTGTGGAGGCTTGGGACGGGCACTTCAGCGACGATCCGTAGGTGATAGGGCATGCTTCTGTGAATTTTTATTTTCTGCTCAAGTGTTGAGCTCACTGGGGTATTTTGGGAATTCGTTGAATCGATCGAATTGTGTAACTTCGCCTAAATATCTGTGATGTGATACAATATGTGGAATTAATTAAGTTAAGTATGAAGTCCGTAATATGTGATATTTCGGGTTTACGATGTCTAAAGAGATTGTTGATTCCAAATATTGTAGTTTTACATTTTCTTTTCTGTGACTGTAAGTGTAATATGCGGTATATCGCCGTTTACGTCGCTATAGATCGACTACAATTGTGATAGGCATATTTACTTACGTTGATGACATGTGTTGTTATGTGTTGCTGTGATATGTTATATTGGATTATTGTGTATTGAACAGTCGGGGGTTTTATGTGAGATGAGAGTTTTCATTTTCATTCATGTAAAATTCATTTATATGTAATATTCCTTTATTGGGGCACTTCCGGGTTGAGGATGATGTCACTATTGTATATTATTTACTTTTCCGCATTAGGATAGACCCAAGACGGAGAGCATAAGTAACAGGGTTCTAGGGTCCAGTGGGAGGCCATCTCGAGGAGTCGAGACTGGGTCTCCTAACCCTAGAATTAACAGGATTACTTGCCACTCTCGTAGGGGTCTAGGGATATGGGTTTGGCTATTCATCGTGACTGTGGAATCCGTGTTTTATACATGCTCAAAATAAAACACGGACGTCCTGGTATATCCAATATTTCATATGTTGACTTCTGCTGCAATGTTCTGTGATGAGATCATATTACTGCCTGAGACGAATGCTTATACTATATATATGATATATAAATATTACTGCTTTCATTTCTTCTGTGATACTTAGGAAGCTTAAATGATGGGATTTATTAATGAGATTAATAAAAGAAAAGAAACCTAAAAGATGTTGTAGAATCAAATTTTCAAAAAGGGTAGCTACAGTTTTTTGCTTTGCATAGTGGTATATATGATATACCCTGCACCTTATTCGATGAGGAAAGAGCCGAGATCCCTTCACCGGGAGTGACCTCTTTAGCAAAACTGGCAGATGCTACAAACTCACGGTTTAGTTTTTGATTGCTTCTATAGTTCTTGCTTTGCACCGTGGTATTTGTGAAATATCCTGCACCTTATTCGATAAGGAAATAGCCGAGATCCCTTCACCGGGAGTGACCTCTTTAGCAAAACTAGAAAAGCCTCAAAAACATTCCTTTTTCAAAGTCACTTGTTTCTACAACGATATCAAGTTCTTTACGCTCATGGTTTTCTGAAAAACCTGCGTAGCCCTCTGTCATTTCAGATAAATCCTACTTAGTATTCGTGCTGCGTTTGTTGACCTTGTTAAGATGCAGTGTACGGTAGCTAATTAGTGTTTATCTGCTAAAACATGAGATGTGATTAGATTAGGGTATTCATACAGCCTTGTTGACCTTGTCAAGGGTCATGCGGGTAGGTTTAATTCAATCGGGAAATGACGGGTTGAACTTGACTTGCGATTTATGGTTTGTTGACCTTGTCAAGGTCATAGATCGCTAGGGGTAAAAGCATTATCGGGAATTTCAAGTGTTGAAATTTGCAATGAAATTGCATACTTCCTATGAGATAGTTGGATCCCAATACCCACTGCGAGTATGGGTTACTCCTGGGAGAATTTTACACAGGACAATTAGCCGATCAAGTAGGTGTCTAGAAAGGTGTTAACGGGGTTATGCCTCTGGGAAAACGAGGTTTATTTTAATTAGGTCCATGCGAAAGCATGGGGAACCTCCCTCAAAGTACCAACACTGGCCTAGCTGAAATATTGGCGAACTTGTAAGGTGTAATTAATCCCGGCTAGTCTTACCTTTTAGGGTTTGAAGGAAGATTTGATGAAAACAGTGGGAGCCATCCTGATTAGATAAAATAATAACCAATCTAATCTTGCAAGAGCATACGCTAAATTGTTTTCTTCTCTCTCTCTCTCCAGGTAGCGACCCTGTCAGGCCTTAATCAAGATAATAATATGGATATATTGACTGAACTCGCTTGTTATACTGAGCAGGGGAACGTTGGTCCCGTTCTTTCTTATAAGTGTTATAAGACCGAGCAGGAAATAGGAGAATATCTGGATTCTCACGCCGCCCAAACGAAGAACAAGCATGCTGATGCATCTTCTTTGGGTGTGTTAGTTATCGAGAACTGTTTCTCAGTTCACTCTACGTCCTGGGTATTAGATACCGGATCGAGATCCTACATATGTAATATGTTACGTGGGCTACGTAAAGGTAGAGAACTGGGAATGGGAAATCATTCCGTAAGAGTAGGGAATGGTGCAGATTTGCACCCAAAGCAGTTGGCGAATATCACCTTGTGTTACCAAATGGTAATACATTGGTTCTGAATGAATGCTATTACATTCCGACCCTGATATGCAATCTTATATCAGTTTCTTTATTGAGAAAAGGAGGATATAATTTTGTAGTACAGAATAATGTTATGAACATATTCCTGGATCAAAAGTTGATAGGATCAGGATCGTTAAATAATGGTATATACGTTCTCTACCAAACTACAGTACTTAATGTACAAAACACACACAAGAGGAAGCGTTCAGAAATGAACGAATCCTTCTTATGGCATTGTAGACTAGGTCATATCAATACGACACGGCTAGCTAAGTTACATAAGGATGGATATTTGAATCCGTTCAAATTTTCATCTTATGATACTTGCCAGTCATGTTTCAAAGGCAAGATGACCAAAACTCCATTTAAAGGACACGGAGAAAGAGTTACAGAACTCTTAGGGCTGATACATAGTGATATATATGGTCTTATGTCTACACATGCCAGGAACGGTTCTTCCTACTTCATTACATTCACTGACGATCTCTTAATATACAGACATGTGTTCCTGTTGAAACACAAGTCTGAAACTTTTGAGAAATTCAGGGAATATAAGCATGAAGTAGAGAACCAAACGGGCAAAAGTATTAAGATCCTTCGATCTGATCGAGGAGGAGAATACTTGAGTAATAAGTTCCTGGACTATCTAAAAGAGAATGGGATTCTCTCTCAGCTTACTCCTTCTTATACACCACAGCACAATGGTGTATCGGAGCGGAGGAATCGCACCCTATTAGATATGGTGCGCTCTATGATGAGCACCACTGAGTTGCCTATTTCCTTTTGGGGTTATGCGCTTGAGACAGCAGCATACCTATTGAATCAAGTTCCATCTAAATCTGTACCTACCACACTATATGAGATATGGAGTGGGAAGAGACCTTATCTTAAACGAGTTAAGATATGGGGTTGTCCGGCCTATGTCAAAAGGAAAAATCCGGACAAACTCGAGGCACGATCAGTTCTCAGCAAGTTTGTGGGATATCCGAAGAATTCTTATGGATATTTTTTCTACCACAGTGAGGAGCAAAAGGTGTTTGTTGCTCAACATGCCACCTTTTTAGAAAAGGAATTTCTTGCAAAAGAAATTAGTGGCGAAGAGGTAAAGCTGGAAGAAGTTCCAGCAGCACAAACTATAACTGATGATTTGTTGGAACAATAGGATTCAGTAGTACCCGAAGAACCCCAGCCTCACCGCCGATCTAGCAGGGTTCCTCATCCACCTGGGAGATACTACGGTTTTCTCATTGATGGTGGGATCGAGGTTTGCATCATTGAAGATGATGACCTGACTAGTTTCGAGCAGGCCATCACGAGTGGGGACTCTGTGAAGTGGCTGGATGCAATGCGATCTGAGATGGAATCCATCTACACTAACAAAGTATGGATTTTGGAAGTTGCTCCTGAAAGGGTAAAACCCATTGGGAGCAAATGGATCTTTAAGAAGAAACTTGGTGTAGATGGAAAAGTTGAGACTTACAAAGCTAGACTTGTTGGAAAGGGTTTTCGTCAACGACTAGGTGTGGATTATGACGAAACCTTTTCTCCAGTGGCTATGCTTAAGTCCATCCGGATCCTACTTGCCATTGCTGCATACCATGACTACGAAATATGGCAAATGGATGTTAAGACCGCCTTTCTAAATGGTGATTTAGAAGAGTGCGTGTACATGACTCAGCCAGAGGGCTTCATAGACAGTGGGAGCAGCGAAAAGGTGTGCAAGCTGCTTAAATCCATTTACGGGTTAAAGCAAGTATCGCGGAGTTAGGACATCTGTTTTGATGTTGTAGTCAAAGAGTTTGACTTCATCAAAAATATAGATGAACCTTGTATATACAAGAAGGTTGCAGAGAGTAAGGTTGTCTTCCTCGTATTGTACGTGGATGGCATACTCTTGATAGGAAATGATGTTCCTATGCTGCACTCGGTCAAGCTCTTCTTATCACAAAGATTCTTAATGAAAGATCTAGGAGATGCCTCCTGCATATTGGGAATTAAGATCTATAGAGATAGATCTAAACGGATACTGGGATTGTCCCAATCCAGGTACATTGACACCATACTAAAGAGATTTAGTATGGAAAAATCCAACCGTGGGAACCGACCCACGATCTCTGGACTCACTCTCTCCAAAGAGATGTCTCCCAAGACTGATTTGGAAAGAGCTCGCATGCAAAGGATACCCTATGCTTCGGCAGTAGGCTCTATCATGTATGCGATGCTATGTACCGGACGCGATGTAGCATACTCACTAAGTGTAGTGAGTCGGTATCAAGCAGATCCTGGAGAGAGTCACTGGACAGCTGTGAAGAACATTCTCAAGTACTTACGAAGGACTAAGGAGATGTTCTTGGTGTATGGTAACGGTGAACTCCGGGTGGAGTCCTTTACAGATTCGAGCTTCCAGAGTGATAAGGATGACTCTAAGTCGCACTCGGGATTTATCTTTACCCTCAATGGAGGGGCGGTGTGTTGGAAGAGTTCCAAACAGGAAACCGTTGCAGACTCACGATGGAGGTTAAATACATCGCTGCCAACGATGCTGCCAAAGAGGCTGTCTGGATGAAGAAATTCATCACTGAACTTGGAGTGGTTCCGTCCATTGAGCATCCAATGCCTTTGTATTGTGATAACAATGGAGCTGTGGCTTTGGCCAAGGAACCCAGGTCCCATCAGAAGTCCAGACATATTCTGAGGCTGTATCATCTGATCTGAGAGATAGTTGATCGCCGAGAGATCGAGATCAGGAGAGTTGATACTAAGGACAACACTGCGGATCCACTCACGAAGGCCATTCCCCAGACACAGTTTGAGAGACTCTTCGGGATGTTGGGTATGAGATACTACAACAGCTGGCATTAGTGCAAGTGGGAGATTGTTAGTTATATATATTCCCTAGAGACCATTGTTGTACATATGATGTATATTATAGTGGATACTTGGATATATATAGAGAGGACTTTCTTTCTCGACATGATAGTATGCTATTTGGTTTCACTTTATCTTAACTTGTTGACTTGTATTAGTTTACTGTCTTGCTCTCACATGTTGATAAAGCCCTTAGAATATGTACTCGACTACTAGGTTTATGATGTAGATCATACTAGTGGGGCCAGGGTAGTCAAAGAGTACATCCTATAACTGTTCTTAGTCGAGGCTGTATCGAGACAAGGCATCGATACTCCAGAGTAGACTAGCGAACAAGCATCTTGACCCATATGATGGGCGATGGATGATCCCATATCCATTGGTGTTGGACATCAAAGATGGTGTACGGGTGCTCAGTGGAGACTGGGTACACTGAACGGACTCGCCGAGAACTCCTGGATGGTATTATACCTATCGTCATATAGCAGTTCTCCGGTGACACTGGTACAGGTTAATCTGTAGACCAGAGATCGTCATAGAGTCTTGTGTGATTCCTACTGTGCTTTGATTTCCACCTTACCATGTCCAAAAGGGCGTGCAAAACGGTGGCTTTTGGGTACAGTCCCAAATCACATGGAGACAATGAGCGATAGGAGGGGTTTCGTCTCTCTCGGTATAGGGAGTTGATGTTGTGCTGTGTTCGATTGGCTATAACTGGAAGTCCCTGGCCAGAGCTGATATAGAGATTTACTGGTAAGTGTTATCAGTAGTTTCTCGACCCGTTATGAGCCTTACATTGACACGAATTATCGGTTACTGGGGTCTGACGTTTACCACCCCTAGACTAGATATGCAACATATCAGACGAAGAGACCGAACTGTACGGTAGTGTTTACTGATTGGATTCACAGGAGAATGTACATGATTGCTTGTTGATCTTCTGATTGCTTAATACCTGGGTGGCTGTTATGTTTAGCTGACCGCTTGCATCTTGTGGGTGTTTGATATAATCATCACCTACTACCGACGTATTGACGATTCTTTAGAGTCCTACACATAGGTTTCCTGGCTCAGGCAAAACGGAGTAGGAGCACATATGTAATATGTGAGGTATCGAGAATAATACGATATGAGATACCGTATTCTATTCTCACGATATGTGATATCGGCCGGGTATATGTGATATAGCCGGGTCATCGGATCAAGTGTTGATTCGATGAATCGGTACATGTTATATTAGTCGGTTGTATGCTATATAGCAGGATTGTCGGATCAAGTGTTGATTCGATAATTTAATGTATAATTATATATGTGATATATTACATTACGTTAACTAATATAATCTCGCTGTATTGATTCATTTTCTCACTGGATAATACATTGATATATATGCGATATATGTTAATTGTATTATTTTATTTTGTTGCAAAATATATTATATATGTTATATAAAATATTATAACAAGTTAGGGTTACAAATGCAATATGTTTTGTGGAGTTTAAAGTTAGGGTTTGGATTTGGGTTAGCTTTTGGGTTAGTTTTTTCATGAAGCTTTCTTTTGTCTTTAGCTTGATATTTTGTGTAGATATTTGTTAACCCAACCCAAACCCTTTACCTATGGTTTATTCTCTATATGAGTTAAGCCCTTCATTCTTAACTCATGGTTGCAATGGTAACCACAACAATAATTCATTATTCATCACAAAAGCATTCTCCTTCTTCTTCCTCCTTGAAAATGCTTTCTAGCTTTTTGTGTGGTGATGATTTAAAGTGAGAAATTGAAAACAAAAGAGAGCAAAATTCATACTTCATCATCCTCATCTATTCTAGCCACTTAGATTAGGGTGTTCACTTCACTAATACTTGATTAGAGAAGTGAGAGATTGAGTTTGAGATTCTTCAAGGTAGATCATCTTCGAAAAGGAAGACTTCTAGCTAGCATGGATCATTCGACTTATGGAGCCTCTCTAGAGTCCGGAAGTTCATGGATCGCGGCGAAGAGACTGCTACTCGGAGCTAATGAAGCGAAGGAACGGACTACAAATGTTGTAATCCCTCTCTCTTAAATTTAAAGTTGTTTACATGCATGTTAACCCTAATTCTCTAGTTAAGATCTTGGTTAGGGTTTGTTTAGCACCCAAATTTTTTTAAAGTAGCATGATTGATGCTTGCCAAAACCTTCACAAGGTGCTATACTAACCCTACAGGTAGAAGGAAAGGGCGGGGAAATGGTTTCGGGGCTGATAGTAGGAAAGGAGGAATGTTTCTATTGTCACGGGAAAAGGCATTGAAAGAAGGACTGTAGTGCTTGGAAAGCCGGAAACCAGGATTCGAAGCATGCTGTGGTTTCGGCTTCAGGTGTGTTTATGATTGAAAACTGTCTGTCAATTATCTCTACTTCTTGGGTACTAGATACCGGATCAGGATCTCATATCTGTAATTCATTGCAGGCTCTGAGAAACCGTAGAGTTATCAAGGCAGGTGATATGACTCTCACGGTTGCTAACGGAATGAGCGTGGATGTTGTATCCGTAGGGGAATATCACTTAGAATTGACAAGTGGGCGGATTTTTATTTTGCATAACTATTTGTGTGTACCTAGTTTGGTATGTAATATTATCTCTGTATCTTTATTATCTAAAGAAGGTTATGATTTTACGTTTGTAAGTTATGTCGTCCACATCCACCTTAATCAAGATTTGATTGGGTCAGGTACACTAGATAACGAAATTTACGTATTAAATCAAGCTCAGGTTTTCAATGTCCAGAACACAACTTAAAAGAAAGTCTCCAGAATTAAATCAGGCATTCTTATGGCATTGTAGACTGGGTCACATTAATGAAACACGGTTGACGAAGTTACATAAAGAGGGATATTTGGATCCGTTTGAATATCAGTTTTATGCAACTTGTCAATCACGTCTCAAAGGAAAGATGACAAAGTCTCCATTCACTGGACACGGAGTAAGAGCCAGCGAGCTCTTAGGACTCATACACAGTGACGTGTGTGGTCCAATGTCTACACATGGAAGAAGTGGTTTTTCCTATTTCATTACTTTTACGGATGATTTCTCAAGGTATGGACATGTATTCTTGATGAAATATAAATCCGAGGCCTTCAAGAAATTATGGGAATACAAGAATGAAGTGGAAAAACAAACCGACAAAAGTATCAAGACACTTAGATCTGATAGAGGTGGTGAATAATTAAGTGCCGAGTTCCTGGAATACTTAAAAGAGAACGGAATTCTCTCTCAGCTTACTCCTCCATACACACCTCAACACAACGGTGTATCGAAAAGGAAGAACCAAAGCTTATTGGATATGGTACGTTCTATGATGAGTAACGCTGAGTTACCGCGATCCTTCTGGGGTTATGCATTAGAATCAGCTGCATATCTTTTGAACAAGGTTTCTACTAAGTCAGTGCTTACCACACCATATCAGATGTGGAGTGGGAAGAAACCCTATCTTAAATATCTAAAAATATGGGGATGTCCAGCTTTTGTAAAAAAGAAGCATGCGGATAAGCTCGAGGCACGCTCAGTATTGTGTAAGTTTGTGGGATACCCAAAGAACTCCAGGGGTATCTTTTCTATTACGCGGAGGAACAAAATGTTTTTGTTTCTCGCCATGCCTACTTTTTGGAAACTCAATTTCTTGAAAAAGAAATAAATGGGAGCGTAATAGAACTGGAAGAAATTCCAGAAGCACAAGCTATTACTAAAAGCATAGTGGAACCAAAAGTTTCGAAAGAACCGGACATCCCCGCGCCACTCCACAGGACAAGTAGGCAGTCTCATCTGCCCGAGAGATACTACGATTTTCTCATAGACGGAGATAGAGAGGATTACATCATCGACGATGATGAGCCAACTAGTTTCCAGCAAGCCATCAGGAGCAGATACTTGGTAAAATGGCTGGATGCAATGCCGACTAAAATGGAGTCCATGTACACCAACATAGTATGGACTTTGGACATTGCTCCAGAAGGGGTAAAACCCGTAGGCTGTAAATGGATTTTCAAGAAAAAGATTGGTGTAGATGGACAGGTTGAAACCTGTTCATATCATAATATTGCATTATTATATTCCCCATTCTTATACGTTTTACAAATAAACAGGTGCTTTTGACCCATGTCTGCTACATAAGTACAGGTTACAGGTTCTCGGAACAAAAACAGTGAAAAAGATAAGAGACGATGCAAAAGTGAGACTACGACCAACAAATAGAAGAATCTAGATCAAGCCTACACGAAAATCAGTTCACAAAGAATAAGGCAGCGCAAGGTTCAAGACTTTGACATGAAGCGAATGGTAAAAGTCCACTACAATTATTCACTGTGGAGATCTGGAAGAGAACGAGAAAACATTCTGAAGAACTAACTGCAGAAATAGGAAGAAAAAGTCAAACATAAGATGACCCAGGAATTTTAGCCTTCAAGCCTCCTTTTTGGCCGCGGAACTGCGGCCAAACCTGGCCTATGGCCGCGGTTCCACGACCGGGTATAGCCCGTAGTGGTAAATATTTTTACCAAAATTCTTAGCGGCGCTGACTAGTCTTCCTAGGGGTATTTTTGTAAAAGCATACATGCGGCGATTGTAAACCTAGGGTTTTCTATGTCCTATAAATAGAGACCCAAATTCTTGTATTAGGTCATGCCTCCTTTCATTAATAAAATTCAGAATTCTTTTGGAGAGCATCGATGCCTCTTTTCATTTCATAAATTCAGATCTGTAATTCCTGTGTTGATGTTTGGAGAGAGTCATCAATAAAATTACTAAGTTTTTTATTTCATTGCCTTAGTTTACTTTTAATTTAGAATGTCATTCAATTCCCTAATGAGCGAGTAGTCTCCTCGCTTGTTAGGCTTAGCTTTGGGGAAGGCTTGAGAGATGAAGATCTCTCATCCCTTTCTTGCCCATTATATATTTTCATAGGACTCCATGCCTACATGCACACACCGCTCCCTACGGCACCCTATCCCATGAGGTAGCGGTGATACCGTAGTATAAAGGCCCGGTTGAGCGTGTTTTCCATGGAGGTTAGAGTAAGGATTAAGAAAGGAAGGACAAGAACCTAGAGGAAGAAACACCGTTTCTTCCCGATGGTACTAATCTCCTTTATTAATAATTACCATAACTCCTCATAGATCTTAATTTGGGTATTGAAAGCGATGGAGAATCTTTGCATTTCCAAACTTACCCTAGACCTAACCCTAGAAAGATTTAGATCTAGATTAATTTAGTTTTTAGATTTAATCAATCCGATCCTAATCGAAATTAACTCGTAAGAACAATTAGGAAATTCACAAAATCCCTTTGGACCGACCCGTACTCACCGGCTAGCTACCAAGCGACGCCATTCTTGATTGCGGTTTATAAATATTTTTGATCTTAAAATTCCATACAAATCAAATGGCGCCGTTGCCGGGAATGGCGTGTTATTTCCTTTTTGCAATTTCGGGTTAATCTAAAATTGAAAAATCATAAAAACTGAAAAATAAAAAAATATAAAAAATTTATCATCTTTTTTTTGTGAAGGGTATTTTTCGTGTGAATTTTGCAGGACTGCAGAACAAATTCAGATCTGGAAAAACCCAGAGATCGAAACAGAAAACAACCGATCTGAACAAACCGAGGAGTATCACAATAGAGAAACAGAACAAATCTTAGGATCCAAACCGACCTCCTGACCGCGCTTCCACCGCGCCAACCCAGCTTTGACCGCGCATCCGCGGCGGGAAGGTGACATCATCACCTCCAAATTTTTCTCGGGATCTGAAACGTCGACTCCACCGCATTTCCGCCGCAAGAGTGCGCTCTTGGCCGCGCATCCACGGTTTGCTGACGTCAGCAGTGAACCAAAATTACTCTGTAAATTTTATTTTCTCCTCTCTGCAAATCCCAATATATCTTTTGTCAAATCTCTTGCAGGATTCTTTGCGCTAAAAAATCTCTCCCCCTTCCAATAATTGATCTTGTGCAGGATTCTTTGCGCCGTGCTTAAAATAAAAAATTTTGATTGCAAGTGGTTGTCACTGTTTTGCATATATTTAATCTGACTTTAAGGGGCTTGAGACCAATCCAGATTGGGTGGGGATTTCATCACCCTTCCCAGGATCCCAGAAGTCACATAAGGCATATGTATTGACCATCATTAATTAAAAAATACTAGACTCAGCCCTAAAGACGTCGAGCTCAATAGGACAGAGGACTAGTTGTAGGCATCGGCCGTTGATCCTAATCTGACTTTGCGGTGTCTAGGCAAGTGTGTCTAAGGCGAGTGGTTACTTAATTAGGGCCATTACTTGTAGTGGAGAGCCTCCCACTTACCTGGCACTTACCTGGCCGCAATTGGCGGTGAAGAGGCGGTTTGAGGTTCTATTTCTAGCCCTTTGGAACAGTTAGGAGCTGTCTA
The DNA here is from genome assembly GCA_030015575.1 of Agapanthus africanus. Classification (NCBI taxonomy): domain Eukaryota; kingdom Viridiplantae; phylum Streptophyta; class Magnoliopsida; order Asparagales; family Amaryllidaceae; genus Agapanthus; species Agapanthus africanus. The sequence continues at coordinate 37,270,213 of CM057351.1, forward strand.
GCTGACCTAGGTGACCCTAGATCTAGGCCTGATTGTGCATTCGTAGTTGATTGAAAGTGTGTCTAAGCCCTTTATCAAAAAAATTTTGCAAAAATGTTCCAAATAAAAAAAAGGAAATTTTTTTTACAAAGACTTGCAAGATTTTGTCGCCAAGAAATCCGTGCACCTCACTTCCACCCACATTCTTTTTCTTCTCCCTTCGTCCATCATGGGTACCCCACCTCACAAATCTTTTGTCGAACTTTGGTACCCTGAACCAAACTTTGCCTCTTACGTGAATTGTTTCGATCGATTTAAGGACGACTCCTCCATGCCCAAAATTTCTTTGAAAGATCGAATAGAAGTGTCTAGGAGAAACAGTTCGACTTCGCAACTCACTTTGTATCAACCATTTCAACCTTCACCACCTTCTTACGTTGATACCACTTTTTCGAGTCCTGTTGTAACTCCGAAACCCATGTCTATTGCTGAACACATTGAACAATCTCGTAACCGATCTTTCACTCCTTTCAACACTTCGAGTTCTTTGGATCAACAAGTCCATTCACCTTTTTATCCAAATGTTGATCATACTCCTGTCCAACCATTCAATTCCTACCAGTCCTACCCAACTTTCGCACCTTCCCTAGACATTGCTTCTACACAGCCATTTGGGAGTTTCACGTATCTAAACAACTTTGAATCTTTTACTGAAACCCCTTCACAACCTATGTCTAGTTTGGAACAGTCGTTAGAAGCCTATATGGTAGCGACAAACCAAATGATGTGGAATGTGGATGCGTCCATGGCCGCCCTTAGACAACCTAGTGAACCGGTAGCTAGTTTCCAACTAGCTCCAAATTTTCAAATGTATAATGAGGCGGTGGGACAGAGTGAGAATTTGATAGGAGAGAGTGAGCTGTGCACCCTTTCAAATCAAACCTATCCATTACTAATTGAATTCCACAACTCCAGTTTTCAAATGAGTGTCCCAAATGATTCATCAGTTGAAAATAAAACATTTAATGAGTTGTACGACTTCGTAGTGCTTGATTTGCTAGATTGTGAAGAGTCCCTTTCGAGTGAAACCACACCTAATCCTTTAGATCTCTACACCTTCACAAAATTTGATTTTCACTTGATTGAGGATATTGACGCAGGAAATATTTTGAATGATGAACCCGTAGATTTGACCGAAATTTTATCTCCAATTCATCATCCCGAGTCATTAAATGTTTCTCCCGAACTTAATATGCATCTTGATTTTGATGATAATTGCATGGATGGGATAACTTTTGAGGAGAATTATGAGGATAGTATTGAGGAGAGTATTGAGGATAATATTGAGGATGAACCATTTTTGTTTGATGTGTCGGATTTTCCAATTCATCCTCCTGAACCTTTAACTGTTACACTTCCTAAATCACCTTCCCTCCTTTCCATCATTCCGACCACGCAGAAGATCACGCAAGAGGACTGTGAGTTTGAAAAATTTCTCTTCGATCACAGCAATTTGGACGCCACTAGTGCGTATCTCTTTGAATTTGACACAGATCTCACAGCCGATAACGATTACGAGTGCTTCACTTTTTCGGACGATTTTGAAGACTCACTGCCCGAGTTTGAGTCTTTTGAATTTTCAAATGAGTTAGTTGAACCATCAGACTCGGTTGCTTACAGTCATTTCGAACCATTGATGGAATCCTTCGAGTTCGAGACAGATTACTTAGGTGAGAATAAGACTATCTCTAACTCACTCCCCTTCGTCCTTTCCATCGTTTCGACCACGCAAGAATCCGTCGCGTTTCCATTTTTAATGGATGGTTTACCAAGTTCAAAGCACCCATGTTTTCTCGCGAATCTTGAGGGATTTGACCCCATTTCTCGACGGGTTGATAGATTAGCACAATCGCTTTTAACATCGGTCATCATAAATTGTGCTAATTTATTCACTCGATTTACACCTTCAAGTTCGTACTACACTTCTTTCTCTTTTCCGACATTCTTCTCCTCCGCCGAGACCATATTCCACCCTTCTTCCGATACGGTCTCGTGTGTTTCTCAACTCCTTTCTCTATACTCCATTCTTCCACCAACCCTACCATTATCATGATAGAATTTTTGAATGGTTGGTGCTAACCTTTGGTCTGCGTAAGGCCTTGTTTAGTTTGCGGAGGACCTTGTTGTATATATGTATATATATTTTGTTTTTCTTTTAACAATAAAAAAAAATAAATTTGTAAATAAATAAACAGCGGAGTGCCGACATTTTGACCCTCTTGGTGTAGCATGACAGTGAGAACACTGTCAAGTTTAAGTTTGGGGGTGTGCTCGGTAAGTTCTCTTCCTTCGCATTCATATGTACATCTTTGCATTTGCATACTTATTTTAAAATCCATAAAAATTGAAAAATTTTGAAAAATTATAAAAATTAAAGTATTCAATTTTGGCCATATTTGACTTGAGTTTGACAAAAAGGTTAACTAGCTAGGAACAATTAGATCTTATACTTAGTAAATTAAAAACCCTAAAAATAACCTTTCTTAAAATTTAACGGTAGAAAGTATATGTCTTTGTAGTTTATTTAGAAATAGGCAAATTTCGAGTTGACTTCTGGGGCTAAGTTTAAACAAGGGAAAAGTATTGATGTTTTTATTAAAATATAAGTTTGAAAAATAATTCCTAAGCTTAAATCTAAATTCTGAAAATATATACCCTACAAATTGCACAAACACGAACCTTGAAACTTGGAATAGTAGAGGAGACCTTGAAATGCTCTTGTCTAAAGTCCTTAGTATGAAGAAAATAAAAAAAACAAAAATTCAAGTGTGAATAAAGAGATAATAAAAAAATGAACACTGGTTTTTGTGATTACTTAAGGCTGCAAAAATAGAAAAATATTTAGCGAGGGTGCTTCATCACCTAGTGCTTTAGACTAACTGGTTTGGGAGTCACTGCTAAAGCCTTAGGTGTTACAAGACTAGGAATTACGCTTTAATGTGCATACACATTTTGTAATTGGCTGTTGGTACCTCAAGAAGTATTAACGGTCGCATGAAGAATGTGTGAGCAGTTTCATCTAACAATTCACCAATTAAAGAAGTTCTTTGGATGACGGACAAGAGTATGATTGGTTGATTTGAATTTCCAAGTGTAGGGGTGATATATACACACACGTAGAGGTATGTGATTGGGGTTTAGATAAGAGATAGGAATGAAAAATAGGACTTATATCTTTAATAGAGATGATTAAAATTCCTAAGTTGAGATAGAACCCTAGAAGGAAAACTTAAAAGATGCCAAAAGCTAAGTAAGTCTACAGAATATATATAATCTTAATTTAAATGATAAGGAAGCGTGAAGAATACGGGTGGATAATTTATGAGTCGAAGATAATAGAATTCCTTGTTAGAAAACCTAATTGGAAAATAAAAGTCGATGGGCTGAATTGATAAAATTTTGTGGGTAGTATCCGTTGAAAACCCTCAGAAGACAGCACTCCTCCTACTAGGGACACCTAGAGGTTTAACGGCTTGTTGCACGAGCTCAGTGCAATCGCGTTTCCCTGCGAAAGTGAGGCTAGGTATTTTGTCGAGAATAAAACTAGGTTTGCTCGAGGACGAGCAAAAGATAAGTTTGGGGGTATTTGTTCATATCATAATATTGCATTATTATATTCCCCATTCTTATACGTTTTATAAATAAACAGGTGCTTTTGACCCATGTCTGCTACATAAGTACAGGTTACAGGTTCTCGGAACAAAAACAGTGAAAAAGATAAAAGACGATGCAAAAGTGAGACTACGACCAACAGATAGAAGAATCTTGATCAAGCCTACACGAAAATCGGTTCATAAAGAATAAGGCAGCTCAAGGTTCAAGACTTCGACACGAAGCGAATGGTAAAAGTCCACTACAATTATTCACTGTGGAGATCTGGAAGAGAACGAGAAAACATTCTGAAGAACCAACGGCAGAAATAGGAAGAAAAAGTCAAACAGAAGATGACCCAGGAATTTCAGCCTTCAAGCCTCCTTTTTGGCCGCGGAACCGCGGCCAAACCTGGCCTATGGCCGCGGTTCCGCGGCCGGGTATAGCCCGTAGTGGCAAATATTTTTACCAAAATTCTTGGCGGCGCTGACTAGTCTTCCTAGGGGTATTTTTATAAAAGCATACATGCGGTGATTGTAAACCTAGGGTTTTCTATGTCCTATAAATAGAGACCCAAATTCTTGTATTATGTCATGCCTCCTTTCATTAATAAAATTCAGAATTCTTTTGGAGAGCATCGATGCCTCTTTTCATTTCATAAATTCAGATATGTAATTCCTGTGTTGATGTTTGGAAAGAGCCATCAATAAAATTAGTAAGTTTTTTATTTCATAGCCTTAGTTTACTTTTAATTTAGAATGTCATTCAATTCCCTAATGAGCGAGTAGTCTCCTCGCTTGTTAGGGTTAGCTTTGGGGAATGCTTGAGAGATGAAGATCTCTCACCCCTTTCTTGCCCATTATATATTTTCATAGGACTCCATGCATACATGCACACACCGCTCCTTACGGCACCCTGTCCTACTAGGTAGCGGTGATACCGTAGTATAAAGGCCCGGTTGAGCATGTTTTCCATGGAGGTTAGGGTAAGGATTAAGAAAGGAAGGATAAGAACCTAGATGAAGAAACACCGTTTCTTCCCGATAATACTAATCAACTTTATTAATAATTACTATAACCCCTCATAGATCTTAATTTGGGTATTGAAAGAGTTGGAGAATCTTTGCATTTCCAAACTTACCCTAGATCTAACCCTAGCAAGATTTAGATCTAGATTAATTTAGTTTTTAGATTTAATAAATCCGACCCCAATCGGAATTAACTCGTAAGAACAATTAGGAAATTCACAAAATCCCTGTGGACCGACCCGTACTCACCGGCTAGCTAACAAGCGACGCCATTCTTGATTGCGGTTTAGAAATATTTTGATCTTAAAATTCCATTCAAATCAAAACCTATAAGGCTAGACTTGTTATAAAAGGTTTTCGTTAAAGAACTGGTTTGGAATATGATGAAACCTTTTCTCTAGTGGCTATACTCAAATCCATTCGGATCCTTCTTGCTATTGCTGCCTTCTACGATTATGAAATTTGGCAGATGGACGTAAAGACCGCTTTTCTGAATGGAAATTTGGAAGTGTGTGTTTAAATGGATCAGCCACAAGGTTTCATAGAGAGTGGGAGAAGAGAAAGAGTGTGCAAGTTGCTTAAGTCCATTTATGGATTAAAGCAGGCATCGCGGAGTTGGAACATCTATTTTGATGAGAAGGTCAAAGAGTCCGACTTTATCAAAAATCCAGATGAACCATAAATTTATAGTAAAATTGTAGCGAGAACTGTGGTATTCCTCGTTTTGTACGTGGATGGCATTCTCCTGATAGGAAATAGCATTCCTATACTATAATCAGTCAAAGGATTCTTGTCACAAAGGTTCTCCATGAAGGACATGGGTGATGCCTCCTACATTCTGGGGATCCAGATCTATCGTGATAGATCTAAGAGGATGTTGGGACTTTTACAGTCAAGGTACATCGACACCATACTGAAAAGATTTAGTATGGAAGATTCAAAACGCGGTAATCTACCGGCTTGTCACGGGATCACCCTCTCCAAAGAGATATCTCTCAAGACTGATTCGGAAAGGGATCGCATGAGTATTATACCCTACGCTTCTGCGGTAGGCTCTATAATATATGTGATGTTGTCTACCAGACTAGATGTAGCTTATGAACTGAGCGTTGTAAGCAGGTATCGGTCAAATCACGTGGAGAAGCACCGGACAACAGTTAAGAACATTCTCAAGTACCCGAGAAGGAGTAAGGAGATGTTCTTGGTGTACGGCAGTAAAGACCTCCAGATCAAGGCCTTTGCAGACTCCAGCTTCCAGAGTGACAAGGATGGCTCCAAGTCCATATCGGATTATGTCTTTATCCTCAATGGAGGGGCGGTCTGTTGGAAAAGCTCTAAGCAGGACACCGTTGCTGACTCGACGATGGAAGCGAAGTATATCGCTGCATATGATGGAGCGAAAGAAGCAGTCTGGATCAGGAAGTTCGTAACAGAACTTCAGGTGGTTCCGTCCATTGTTGATCTAATACCTTTGTATTGTGACAATAACGGGGCTATAGCTTTAGCAAAGGAACCAAGGTCCCATTAGAAGTCCAGACATATCTGAAAGGTTATGCTAACGCCCTGGCCATCTTCCGTGGCCGTTTGCAGAACAAATTTTTTTATAACAAGTGAAACGTGGCGCTAGAGGGTTAACTCCTAAAGCATCGGATCAAATCGAAATAACCCTAAACCGGATCTTACCATAAACCTAACTAGCAACAAAGAAGCTATCTACTATGAAAAGAGTTTATACCAAGAGGCTCAAGTCCTTCGGGTCTGCACTCCTCTCCTTTAGCATGCTCCTAGTGGCCTCCATGATCGAGCTTGAACTTCGGCTTCCTCACGTCAAAGATGATCCACCCAAGAGTGTCTACTTTGAGCTCCTACCTCTAAACTGAAGTAACTAGGTTATTTAGTTTGCTAATCTAAGTAGCCTAGATTGTGTAGAGAGTGATGATAGATTGATTTGTCTCAAGAACCCTAGGTTTCTCAACACATGAGACAATTAGTGTTTGAGGTAGAAGAAGAGAAGCTAGGAGGAAATGAGAGTGTTGTGAAAAAGAAGTAAATAAAGAATGGCTAAGTATTTGAGAGAAAAATGCAAACAGAAAATATCTCCATAAAATATCAAGCATACTAGAATAGTAAAGCATGAGTCACTACATGAGTCACAACTTAGCCATGCTTCATTCAATGAAAGACAACCCCTCACCCTCTCCTCCTCATTAACCATTTAACCTAAATGGTTAATACAAATAATGAGATGTCTTCTTCTAGAAGCACCTTGCACAATTACAAGAATGCCTATCACCTGTATATACATACCCGTATCCGTATTCGGAGAAAATACGAATACAATGAGACGAGAATATCTAACAATATAATACTAGGCTCCGGCTTAAACTAAAGCTCACTAGTATTATCCGCCCGAACATCATACGTGCACAAGTACACGTATGTGATCGAACCCTTGCCGTAAAACCATACGGCCTCTACAATGTTTCGACCGAAGCAGGGAAACCCTTTGTGTAGGACTCTAAAGACTCAACAGTACGCTGGCAGTGGGTTTAAGCATAAGCACATCAGTGGCGCTAGCTGTACGTAACGGCTACCCATGTACCTGTCGAAAAGGAAAGCCAATGAGCAAACTCATCCAGATCCTAACTGAGCCTATCCGTGACAATATCCGTACAGTCCGGTCATTTCGACTAATAGTATCGCATACCGGGTCTAGGGGGTGGTAAATTTCAAACCCTAAAAACCCGATAATTTGTGCTGACGTGGCTCATGACCAATCTGGAAAACTACTGATCAACCAATCAGTAAATCCCAACTGTCTTGGCCAAGGTCTTATGGTCCTGACCAATCGAATACTATATGATATCAACTCGCAATACAGATGAATCCCCAACAATTGTTCACTGCCTCCATCTGGCTCGGGACTGTACCCAACCAAAACCTGTTTGCATGACTCAGTAGAGCCGTGTTAGGGTAGTGATCAAAGCACAGTAGGAACTCATAAGAGACAAATGACGATCTCAGGTCCCAAGACCAACCTGTACACATGTCACCTAGGAACTTCCATTTGACGATGGGTATAGTACCATCTGGAAGTTCTCGCCGAGTCCGTCCACTGTAATCACACCCAGTGAGCATCTGTATACGATCTTAGGTGCATCAGACCAATGGTTGCAGGACCAACCATCATCCCGGCAGATCTAGAAATATATACACTAGTCTACTCTGGAGTATCAAAGCCCAGTCTCGATACTCACACAATTAGGGACTATTTAAGGATGTACATATGGACTACCCTGCTCCCACAAGTATGATCGCCATCACAACGCAGGTAGACAAGCAAGATACTACGGGCTTTATCAACATGTAACCGCTATATGTAATACTAAGTATAACATATGCCATGTTAAGATAAAGTTAAACCATAATAGTATACTATCGTATCATGTCTTTATCAATATACGCAAGCAAGATAAAGCATTAATAAAAACAAATACACATATCCTGATAAAGGCAACTGTAATAATATACTATGTAACTGAGCAAGAATGTCCTGTACATACATATCCCCAGCATCCATATGTATACATATACAATAATGGCCTCTAAGGCATACATTGTTGGTATTCCTTAGCATGACTACTAGGTTTCTAAAGGCATCGAGTATGCAATTTTAAAAAATCTAGTGTGCTAAGTAATACTAACCTAGAATCGAACTAGAGAATTAGGGTTTTAAAGCATGTAAACTATATTTACACTAAGTGAAATAGAAATACAACCTTTGTAGACCGATCCTTCATTTCTAAAGCTCCATGTAGTAGTCCCCTAGCTCCAAGTAGTGGTCTCCTGGACTTTTCATAGGCTCCACTAAGTGAAAGGAATGAGCTTGCTCAAAGATCTTCGAGGCCGAAGATGATCTATCTTGAAGAATCTCTGACTTAACCTACCTCTTCAGTAATTGAGGAATCAGTGAAGTAAACAACCTATAATAAATGGTTAGTTTGGTATAGATTGGTGAAGTAGGAATTTTGCTCACTTTAGAATAATTTTTCTCTTTTTCTTTCTTCACCTCATGAAAACCTAGAGAGCTAAAATGAGATGAAGAAGAAGATGAAGTGGTGAACCATGTCAACCATGGGAGAGAAAATTTCTCAAAGATATTTGTAGAGACTTAACTATGGCTAAAAATAATGGTTGGGTTAATAAATATCTAGAGTAAAACAAAATTAGTGGAATTAGTCAAGGCATCTACATGTTTCCACAAGCATCTTTAGTCATAAAAATTTCCACCTAATTTTGGTTTATCCCTTAATAATTAAATCCCTAAATTATCTTTAGTTTGGTATGAGTCTCATACACCTATGTCTAATGTATCATCAAGCATGACACATAAATAAATACATTAATATATATCTCATATATATTTAAATGTATTTGTAGCAAAGAAATTCTTAAGTGAGCTAATATTAGTTAATATATATATTAATATATCAAATATATAATTATATATTAAATTATTAAATCAACACTTGATTTAATAATCCGGCTATATCACATACAACCGACAAATATCATTTATATGTATATCAAATGCACATATAACTAATCATTGAATCAACACTTGATTCAATAATCCGGTTATATCACATATAACCTATATCACGAGATTAGAATACGGTATCACATAAATATATTAATCTCGGTCCCACACATATCACATATGTGCCTTACTTTGTTTCGCTTGAGCCAGGAAACTTCTGTGTAGGACTCTAAAGACTCGTCAATACGCCAGTAGTAGGTAATGATCATATCAGTTACCTACAAGCCGTCAGCGGTACTAGATGGACGTAACGGCTACCCAGGTATTGAGTGATCAGAAGATCAACAAGCAAGCTTGTCTAAACTCCCGCAAAGCCTATAAGTAACATTATAGTACAGTCCGGTCTCTTCGTTTGATATGTCGCATATTGAGTCTGGGGGTAGTAAATGTCAGACCCCAATAACTTGATAAGTCATGCCGATGTGAGGCTCATAACGGTTCGAGAAACAACTAATAACACTTACCAGCAAATCTCAACTGCAGCCCTGGCCAGGGACTTTTAGTTATAGCCAATCGAGCATAGCGCAACATCAACCCCCAATATCGAGAGAGACGAAACCCCTCTTATCACGCATTGCCTCCATGTGACTCAGGACTGTACCTAAAATCCACATGTTTGCACGCTCTCTTGAGCATGGTAGGAAGGAAATCAAAACACAGTAGGAATCACAAAAGACTTTATGACGATCTCGGGTCTACAGACTAACCTGTATCAGTGTCACCAGAGATCTGCTATCTGACGTCAGGTATAATACTATCTAAGAGTTCTCGGCGAGTCTTGTTCGGTGTACTCATTCTCCAATGAGCACCTGTATACAATCTTTGATGTCACACATCAATAGCTGTTGGATCAACCATCGCCCCATACAGGGTCAAGAAACGTACACACTAGTCTACTCTGGAATATCGATGCCCTGTCTCGATACTCCCTCGGCTAGGAACAATTAAAGGATGTACTTATGGACTATCCTGGCCCCACTAGTATGATCTCCATCATAGTCCTGGTAGTCAAGTACACATCCTAGGGGCTTTATCAACATGTAACAGAGAGACAGTATAAAGATACATGTGTACATATTAAGATAAAGAGTAACCAGATAGCATACTATCATGTCGAGCAAGAAATTCCTCTCTATATATGTCCAAGCATCCACTATAATATACAATCTTGTACAATAATGGCCTCTAGGGCATACATACAACTAACAATCTCCCACTTGCACTAAGGCCAGTTGTTGTAGTGTCTCATACCCAACATCCCGAAAAGTCTCTTAAACTGTATCTGTGGAATGACCTTCGTTAGTGAATCTGCCGTGTTATTCTTCATGTCAACTCTCCTGGCCTCGATCTCCCGGCGATCAACTATCTCCCGGATCAGGTGATACCGTCTCAGAATATGTCTTGATCGCTGATGGGACGTGGGTTCCTTGGACAAAGCCACAGCTCCATTGTTATCACAATACAAAGGTATTGGATGCTCAATGGATGGAACCACACCAAGTTCAGTTATGAACTTCTTCATCTAGACAGTCTCTTTGGCGGCATCATTGGCAGCGATGTATTTAGCCTCCATCATCAAGTCTTCCACAGTAACTTGCTTGGAACTCTTCCAACATACCGCCCCTCTATTGAGGGTAAATACAAAGCCCGAGACCGACTTACTGTCGTGCTTATCACTCTGGAAGCTCGAATCAGTAAAGGACTCCATCTGGAGTTCACCGTTACTATACACCAAGAATATTTCATTAGTCTTTCTCAAGTTCTTAAGAATGTACTTCACAGCTGTCCCGTGATTCTCCCCAAGATCCGATTGATACCTGCTCACTACACCTAGTGATTAAACTACATCTGGTCTGGTATATAACATCGCATACATGATAGAGCCTACCGTCGAAGAGTAGGGTATCTCTTGCATGCGAGCCCTCTCCAAATCAGTCTTGGGAGACATCTCTTTGGAGACAGTGATTCTTGAGATCATGGGTAAATTACCACGCTTAGAATCTTCCATACTGAACCTCTTTAGTATGGTGCCAATATACCTGGATTGGGACAATCCCAACATCCGTTTAGATTTATCTCTATAGATCTTAATCCCAGGATATAGGAGGCATCACCCAGATCCTTCATGGAGAATCTTTGTGATAAGAAGAGCTTGACTGAGTGTAGAATAGTAACATCATTTCCTATCAAGAGCATGTCATCCATGTACAATACGAGGAAGACAACCTTACTCTCTACAACCTTCTTGTATATACAAAGTTCATCTATATTTTTGACGAAGTCAAACTCTTTGATTGCCATATCAAAATAGATGTTCCAACTCCGTGATGCCTGCTTTAACCCGTTGATTGATTTAAGCATCTTGCACACCTTTTCGCTGCTCCCACCGTCTACGAAGCCCTCTGGCTGTATCATGTACACGCTCTCTTCTAAATAAGTATTTAGAAAAGCGGTCTTGACGTCCATCTTCCAGATTTCGCAGTCATGGTATGCAGCGATGGAAAGTAGGATCCAGATGGACTAAAGTATAACCACCGGAGAAAAGGTTTCATCATAATCCACACCTGGTCGTTGACGAAAACCTTTTGCCACAAGTCTAGCTTTGAAAGTCTCAACTTTTCCATCTACACCAAGTTTCTTTTTAAAATCAACTTGCTCCCGATGGGTTTTACCCCTTCAGGAGCTGTTAGTTATATGCATGCCCTAGAGGCCATTACTGTACATACGATGTATATTGTAGTGGATGCTTGGACACATATAGGGATGACTTTCTTGCTCGATATGATAGTACGCTATCTGGTTGCTCTATATCTAAACATGTACTCTGATTGTCTCTATGTTACATGTTGATAAAGCTCTTAGGATATGTACTTGACTACTGGGACTATGATGGGATCATACTAGTGGGGCCACGGTAGTCGACGAGTACATCCTATAACTGTTCCTAGTCGAGGGGGTATCGAGATAGGGCAACGATGCACCAGAGTAGACTAGCATATACGCATCTTGACCCATATGATGGGCGATGGATGATCCCATATCCATCGGTTTTTGACATCAAGGATGGTGTACGGGTGCTCAGTGGAGACTGGGTACACTGGACGGACTCGCCGAGAACTTCTAGATGGTATTATACCTCACGTCAGATGGCAGTTCTCCGGTGACACTGGTACAGAGTAGTCTGTTGACCCGAGATCGTCAAAGAGTCTTGTCTGATTCCTACTGTGTTTTGATTTCCATCATACCACGTCCAAGAGGGCGTGCAAAAAAGTGGCTTTTGCGTACAGTCCCGAATCACATGGAGGCAATGAGCGATAGGAGGGGATTCGTCTCTACCGGTATAAGGAGTTGATGTTGCGCTGTGTTCGATTGGCTATAACTGGAAATCCCTGGCCAGGGTTGCTGAGATTTACTGGTAAGTGTTATCAGTAGTTTCTCGAACTATTATAGATCTCATATCGACACGACTTATCAAGCTACTGGGGTCTGACGTTTACCACCCCTAGGCGAGATATGCGACATATCAGACGACGAGACCGGACTGTACGGGAGTGTTACTGACTGGATTCACAGGAGAATGTACAGGCTTTCTTGTTGATCTTCTGAGCGCTTAATACCCGGGTGGCTTTTACGTTTAGCTGACCGCTTGCAACTTGTGGGTGTTTGATATGATCATCACCTACTGCCGGCGTATTGACGATTCTTTAGAGTCCTATACAGAGGTTTCTTGACTCAGGCAAAACGGAGAAGGAGCATATATGTGATATGTGCGGGACCGAGGATAATGCGATATGAGATACCGTATTCTATTCTCGCGATATTTGATATCAGCCGGGTCATCGGATCAAGTGTTGATTCGATGAATCGGTAAATGAGATATTAGTCGGTTATATGCGATATAGCCGGATTGTCGGATCAAGTGTTGATTCGATAATTTAATGTATAATAATATATATGATATATTAAATTACATTAACTAATATTAGCTCACTAAAAGATTTTTTTCTCACTCAGGTAATACAATGATATATATGCGATATATGTTAATTGTATTATTTTATTTGGTTACAATAAATATTATATATATGATATATAATATTGTAACATGATGTGGTTATTAATGAAACATGATTAGTGGAGATTAAACATGGTTAGGGTTTGATTTAGTTTAAGATTTTCTAGAAGGTTTTGTTTTGTTTTGTGCTAAGATATTTGTGTTGATATTTTTAAGTGACTCATCTTTAACTCAACCCAAACCCTAGCCCTAGTTAAATCTCTATAAAGGTTATATTGACTATGGTTGCATTTTTAACCTTATCATAACTTTCATTATTCATCACAAAAGGATTGACTATTCTTCTTCTTTTTCTTCCTTGATACAAAGTTTTCTTGCTTTGCTTTTTGTGTTGAAAGTGAGTGAGAATAAGAAAAAAAATGAGAGAAAAAATCCTAATTCATCATCCTCATCTACTCTTGCCATTTAGATAAGGGTGTTCACTTCATTTTGTGAGTGAGAGCTTGTGCTAATGAAACTTCAAGGTAGATCATTTTTGTTATCGAAGATCGGAAGAAAGCTTGCATCTTTCTCTTCGTGGAGCCTCTCGAGAGTCCGAACTTGATGATCGCAGCGAAGGGACCAAAACACGGAGCTTATGAAGTGAAGGACCGGATCTACAAAGGTTGTAATCCCTCTCACTTAGTGTTAAAGTGTTTAACATGCTTGTTTTCGCCTAAACTCTAGTATAAAGATCTTGTTAAGGGTTGTTCGACACGACTAAATTTTAAATCGGGCATCGTTGATGCCTCGTAGACCCTTGTGCGTGTGCCTAGTAACCCTACAGTGGTACTAGAGCCAAGTTAGAGCTTTAGACGAAGTCTGGGCGAAGTTTAAAGTCCGATCAAACTCCGAATACCCGTAAAACCCAAGTTTCTGGAAATTTTTCAAAAAGTTGATTTTTTTCATATTAAAAATACTCAAAAAATAAGTAGGGAATTCTATGGACCTCTGTGAAAACCGATCCACTGATACGCTTAAAGCGCCGCGGAACCGCGGCAGGACCATGCCTGGCGTGACGGTTTCGCGGCGCTACAGTGCGCTTGTTGTGTTATGTTTCCACAGTAATGTCCGTACTATTTTCCTGATTGTTCTGGGATATTTTTATTCTACTCAATTGTTGAGTTTTTTAGGTTATTTTGGGAGCTCGTTGATTCGATCGGAAAATATAACTTCGTTTATTTTGTCCGGCTAATTTTTTAGAACGTATTAAAAAGTTCGACCGCATATCAATAACTCACTTTTTCCCCTGGCGGAAAATTTCCAAGTGTTGGATTTTTCCGTAGTTTAAGGACGTTCTAAGTCGTGCAAGTAACGCGGTGGACCCTCTAGAAGACAACAAACCTTAACTCGATTATGTGATCGTCTAAACCGCCTCTAAACCTTAAGGTTTGGAGCAGTACGGCGTGCCACGTGTGAGGCGTTGGCTTGACCCTTCTACGGCTGGACCATTGGTACTGTAGCATGTGATGGATGTTTTTAAACTAATTTCAAGTGTTGAGAACTATTTGGGAAATCTTGGGTGTTTGATTATTCGATCGGAAAGTTTAACACTGTCTATTTATCTGGAATGTGATACAATATTTGGAATCCACAAGTAGTTATGAGATAACTAATTTGAATGTTATAAATCCAGCAGTTTAGTCTCAAATGATCGGTTGCCACGGGATTTTGATGCGATCAAAAGTCTGTCGCAATCACGTAGCGTACGCAGATACTCGCCGGGTAAACTTAATAGATAGCCACGCCCCATAGCCCCGACTAAGTGACTGTAGGAGAACCCCGTCGCCAAAAGCATCCGTTCAGGTGCTCGCGGCAGCGGTGTTCCGCCTTAGTGCACTTCGTCGATGGCATCGGGGGTGCGGCCGTCTACTAAAGTTTGCGACGAGCATTCGATCAGGATGTCGGAAATCTTGTTTAATTGCCCGACTTGATATTGAAAAGAGTTTTTGATAATGAGACTAAAATGCGGGGTTTATAATTGTTAGGCATGCGATATCTAAGGAATTCATTTGGTTAGGCATGCGATGTCTAAGGAGGTTGCGGATTCCAACTGTTGTAGTTTTACACTTTCTTTTCTGTGACCGTAAGCATAGTATGTGGTGTATCGCCGGCTTCGTTGCTATACATCAACGACAATCGGGATACGCATACTTGCTTACGTTGATGATATGAGATATTATGTCGCTGCTGTGATATGTTATATTGGATCGTCGCGTTCTGAATAGCCGAGGGTCTTATGTGAGATAAGAGTTTTTCTTTTTCATTCATGTAAAATTCATTTGTATGTAATATTCTTTTATTGGGGCACTTCCGGGCTGAGGATGATGTCACCATTGTATATTATTTACTTTTCCGCATTAGGTAGACCCAAGGCGGGGAGCACAAGTAACCGGGTTCTCGGGTCCAGTGGGAGACCATCTCGAGTAGTCGAGACTGGGTCTCCTAACCCTAGAATTGGCAGTGTTGCTTGCCGCTCTCGTAGGGGTCTAGAGATGTGGGTTTGACTATTCATCGCGACCGTGGAATCCGTGTTTTATACAGGCTCGTATTAAAACACGGACGTCTTAGTATATCCAATATTTCATATATGTTTCTTCTGCTGCAATGTTCTGTGATGATATCTTATTACTACCTGAGACGAATGTTTATATTATATATATGAGATATATGTTATATTGCAGATTTCGTTTCAAATGAGATGCTTGTGAAGCATAATAAAATGGGACTTCATTAATGAAATTAATGAAATAAAAGAAACCTAAAGATGTTGTAGAAACTTGTTTGAAAACTGGTAGCTCTAGTTCTTGCTTTGCATAGCGGTGTTCCTTGTAGAACATCCAGCACCTTATTCGATAAGGAAAGAGCCGAGATTCCTTCACCGGGAGTGACCTCTTTAGCGAAACTAGCAGATGCTACAAACTCGGTTTGTCTTTTGATTGCTTCTATAGTTTTTGCTTTGCATAGTGGTATTTGTGAAATATCCTGCACCTTATTCGATAAGGAAAGAGCCGACGATCCCTTCACCGGGAGTGACCTCTTTAGCAAAACTAGAAAAGGCCTAAAAAACATTCCATTCAAAATCACTCGATTCTACAACGATATCAAGTTCATTACGTAAAGGGTTTTCTTAAAAACCTGTCATAGCCCTCCGTTATTTCAGATAAAAACTACTTAGTATTCGTGCTGCGTTTGTTGACCTTAGCCAATGCGTAGTGTGCGGTAGCTAATTAGTGCTTATCTGTATAAGCATATGATGCGATTGAGTTAGGGTAGTCGTGCGACTTTGTTGACCTTAGCCAAGGGTCGCGCGGGTGGGTTTAATTCAATCGGAAAATGACGGATTGAACTTGGCTAGCACTTATGATTTGTTGACCTTAGCCAAGGTCATAAGTTGTTAGGGGTAAAATATTATTGGGAATTTCAAGTGTTGGAATTTGCAATGAGATTGCATACCTTCTATGAGATAGTTGGATCCCGATACCTGCTGCGAGTAAGAGTTAATCCTGGGAGAGTTTTACACATTACAATTAGCCGATCAAGTAGGTGTCTAGAAAGGTGTCAACGGGGTTACGCCCCTGGGAAAACAAGGTTTACTTTAATTAGGTCCGTGTGAAAGCACGGGGAACCTCCCTCAAAGTACCAGCACTGGCCTGGCTGAAAGATTGGCGAACTTGTAGAGTGTAATTAATCCCGGCTAGTCTTTTCTTTTAGGGTTTGAAGGAAGATTTGACTAAAACAGTGGGAGACATCCTGATTAGATAAATTGATAACCAATCTAATCTTGTAAAAGCGCACGCTAAGTGTTTTCTTCTCTCTCTCTCTCTAGGTAGCGACCATGTCACGCCTTAATCAAGATAATAATACAGATGTATTGACCGAACCTGCTTTTTATACTGCGCTAGGGAACGTTGGTCCCGCTCCAACTTATAATTGTTATAAGACAGAGCAGGAAATAGGGGATTAGCAGAATTCCCGTGCCACCCAAACGAAGAAAGTGCATGCTGATGCATCTTTTTCGGGTGTGTTCATTACCGAGAACTGTTTCTCAGTATCCTTTACGTTCTGGGTATGAGATACTGGATCAGGATCCCGCAAATGTATTTTGTTACATAGGCTACAGATAGGTAGAGAACTGAGGACGGGTGATAAATTTCATGAGATAGAAACGGTGCAAGTGTTGCAGCCAAGTCTGTTGGCAGTTATCACCCTGTATTATCAGAATACATTGATTCTGAACGAATGTTATTAGATACCAAACCCGATATACAAAATCATATTAGTCCCTTTATTAGTAAAGAAAGGATATAATTTTGTATTGTTGGATAATATTTTGAACATTTCCTATATCAAGAGTTGATTGGTTCAGGTACGTTATCTAAAAGCATAGACGTTCTAAATCAAACTACAGTTCTTAGTATACAGAACACACACAAGAGGAAGAGTTCAGAAATGAACGAATCCTTCTTGAGGCATTGTAGACTAGGTCATATCAATGCGACCCGACTAGCTGAAGTTACATGAAGATGCATATTTAAATTAGTTTGAATTTACATCTTGTGAAATTTGCCGGTCATGTCACAGAGATAGGATGACCACAGCTCCGTTTATTGGAAACAGAGAAAGAGTTAGTGAACTCTCAGGATTGATACATGCTGATGTATGAGGTCC
Organism: Agapanthus africanus; assembly: GCA_030015575.1. Classification (NCBI taxonomy): domain Eukaryota; kingdom Viridiplantae; phylum Streptophyta; class Magnoliopsida; order Asparagales; family Amaryllidaceae; genus Agapanthus; species Agapanthus africanus. The sequence continues at coordinate 37,288,195 of CM057351.1, forward strand.
CCTGTCTACACATGCCAGGACCAGTTCTTTATACTTCATTACATTCTCTGATGATCTCTCAAGATTCAGACATATGTTCCTGTTGAAACACAAGTCCGAACCTTTTGAGATATTCACAGAATATAAGTTAGAAGTAGAGAACCAAAATGGGTATAAGTATTATGTCCTTTGATGAGATCAAGGAGGAGAATACTTGAGCACGGAATTCCTGGACTATTCTAAAGGAGAATGGGATTCTCTCTCAGCATTACTCCTCCGTATATACTACAGCACGTTGGTGTATCGGGGCGGAGCAATCACACCCTATTTGATATGGTGCGCTCTATGATGAGTACTACTGAGTTTCCTATTTCCTTTTAGGAGTTATGCACTTGAGAAGCTGCATACCTATTGAATAGGGTTCAGATCAAAGTTAGTTCTGTGGAAGTTTGTTGGATATCCCAAGCATTCGCAAGGGAATATCTTCTACCAAATAGAGGAACAAAAGATGTTTTGTTTCTCAGCATGCCACCTTTGTGAAAGGAAATTTCTTGTGAAGAAATTAATGGTCATGAGGTAGAACTGGAAGGAGTTCCAGCTATACAAACTACAGCAGATGATTTAGTAGAACCAAGCGATTCAGTAGTAACCAACGAACCTCAGCCTCTCTGCCGATCTAGTAGGGTTCCTAACCCACCTGAGAGATACTTCGGTTTCTCTATGACAGTGGGAGCGAGGATTGCATCATGAGATGATGACCCAACTAGTTTCGAGCTGGCCATCAGGAGTGGGACTTTGTAAGAATGGCTGGATGCTTGGCGATCTGAGATGGAATCCTTATATACCAACAAAGTATGGACTTTGGTTGCTTTATCTGAAGGGTTAAATCCCCATCAGGAGCAAGTATATCTTGAGAAGATTACTTGGTGTACATGGAAAAGTTGAGACTTTCAAAGCTATGCTTAAGTCCATCCAGATCCTACTTACCACGGCTACATACCATGACTATGATATCTGGCGGTTGGGTGTCATGGCTGCTTTTCTAAATGTTGATTTGGAAGAGAGCGCCTATAAGTACACAGCCAGAGGGCTTCGTAGACAGTGGGAGCAGCGGAAACGTGAGCAAGCTGTTTTATGTGATAAATCAAGCATAGAATTGGAACGTCTGTTTTGATGTGGTAGTCAAAGAGTTTGACTTCATCAAAATGGTAGATGAACGTTGTATATACAAAAAGGTAGTAGAGAGTATGGTGGTGATCCTCATAGAGTACGTGGATGACATACTCTTGATAGGGAAGGAATTTCCTATGCTACGCTCGGTCAATCTCCGCTTATCACAAGGATTCTTCATATAGGATCAAATTGATACCTACTAAATCCTTGGTTTTGGATCTATGAGATAGATCTAATTGGATGTTAGGATACTCATTAGTTGTAGTGAGATGGTATTAGTTGATCCTAGGGAGAATCACTGCAAAGGTTCCAGGGTGATAAGGACGACTGAATGTCAGTCGCAGGCATTGTCTTTACCCTCAGTGGAGGGACGGTATGTTGGAAGAGTTCCAAGCTAGATACCGTGACTTACTAGACAATTAAAGGCAAGATACATTGTTATCAAGGATGCTACCTAAGAGGCAGTTTGGATATAGATAATAGTTCATGAGTTGAACTCAGTTCCTGCCATTGTGTGACAATGGAGCCGTGGCTTATGCCAAGGAACCCCCGTCCCATCAGAAATCCAGATATTATTCTTAGGCAGTATCACCTGATCATGGAGATGGTTGATCTCCAGGTAGATCGAGGTTAGGAGAGTAGACAAAGAGGACAACAACGCGGATCCACTCACAAAGGCCTTTTTCCCAGTAGAGACTTTTATGGGATGGTTGAGTATGAGATACTTCAACCACAGCTAATTGTTGGGTATGCGATAGCACAACAGATGGCCCTAGTGCAAGTGGGAGATTGTTAGTTATATGTGTGCCCTAGAGGCCATTACTGTACATATGATGTATATTGTAGTGGATGCTTGGAAACATATAGGGAGGACTTTCTTACTCGACATGATAGTACGCTATCTGGTTGCTCTTTATCTAAACATGTACTCTGATTGTCTCTATGTTACATGTTGATAAAACCCTTAGGATATGTACTCGACTACTGGGACTATGATGAGATCATACTAGTGGGGCCACGGTAATCGACGAGTACATCCTATAACTGTTCCTAGTTGAGGGTGTATCGAGATGGGGCATCGATGCACCAGAGTAGAATAGCGTATACGCATATTGACCCATATGATGGGCGATGGATGATCCCATATCCATCGGTGTTTGACATCAAGGATGCTGTACGGGTGCTCAGTGGAGACTGGGTACACTGCACAGACTCACCGAGAACTCTAAGATGGTATTATACCTCACGTCAGATGGCAGTTCTTCGGTGACACTGGTACATAGTAGTCTGTTGACCCGAGATCGTCAAAGAGTCTTGTGTGATTCCCACTGTGCTTTGATTTCCATCATACCACGTCCAAGAGGGTGTGTAAAAAGGTGTCTTTTGGGTACAGTCCCGAATCACATGGAGGCAATGAGCGATAGGAGGGGATTCGTCTCTCCCGGTAAATAAGATATTAGTCGGTTATATGCGATATAGCCGGATTGTCAGATCAAGTGTTGATTCGATAATTTAATATATAATAATATATATGATATATTAAATTACATTAACTAATATTAGCTCACTAAAAGATTCTTTTTCTCACTCGGGTAATACATTGATATATATGCGATATATGTTAATTGTATTATTTTATTTTGTTACAATAAATATTATATATGTGATATATAATATTGTAACATAATGTGGTTATTAATGCAACATGATTAGTGGAGATTAAATATGGTTAGGGTTTGATTTGGGTTAAGATTTTCTAGAAGTTTCTAGAAGGTTTTGTTTTGTTTTGTGCTAAGATATTTGTGTTGATATTTTTAAGTAACTCATCTTTAACTCAACCCAAACTCTAGCCCTAGTTAAATCTCTACAAAGGTTACATTGACCATGGTTGCATTTCTAACCTTATCATAACTTTCATTATTCATCACAAAAGGATTGAGTATTCTTCTTCTTCTTCCTTGATACAAAGCTTTCTTGCTTTGCTTTTTGTGATGAAAGTGAGTGAGAATAAGAAAACAAATGAGAGCAAAAATCCCACTTCATCATCCTCATCTACCCTTGCCATTTAGATGAGGGTGTTCACTTCATTTTGTGAGTGAGAGCTTGTGCTAATGAAACTTCAAGGTAGATCATCTTTGTTATCGAAGATCGGAAGCAAGCTTGCATCTTTCTCTCCGTGGAGCCTCTCGAGAGTCCGAACTTGATGATCGCAGCGAAGGGACCACAACACGGAACTTATGAAGTGAAGGACCGGATCTACAAAGGTTGTAATCCCTCTCACTTAGTGTCAAAGTATTTAACATGCTTGTTTTCGCCTAAACTCTAGTATAAAGATCTTGTTAAGGGTTGTTCGGCACGGCTAAATTTTAAATCGGGTATGGTTGATGCCTCATAGACCCTTGTGCGTGTGCCTAGTAACCCTACAGGAGCAACTTCCAAAGTCCATACTTTGTTGGTGTACATGGATTCCATCTCAGTTCGCATAGCATCCAGCCATTTCACAGATTCCCCACTTGTAATAGTCTGCTCGAAGCTAGTTAGGTCATCATCTTCCATGATGCAATTCTCGCTCCCACCGTCTATGAGAAAACTGCAGTATCTCTCAGGTGGATGAGGAACCCTAATAGGTGGAGTGGCTGAGGTTCGTCGGGGACTATCGACTCATCTGGTTCAACCAAATCATCAGCTGTAGTTTGTGTAGCTGGAACTTCTTCCAGTTCTACCTCATGGCCACTAATTTCATTCACAAGAAATTCCTTTTCTGAAAAGGTGGCATGTTGAGCAACAAAAACCTTTTGTTTCTCAGTGTGGTAAAAGATATGCCCTCGCTAATGTTTGGGATATCTAACAAACTTATACAGAATAGACCTTGTCTCGAGCTTGTCCGGATTTTTCTTTTAAACATAAGCCGGACAACCCCATATCTTAATGAAATTAAGGCATAGTCTCCTTTCCTCCTATATCTCATATGGAGTGGTAGGCATGGATTTGGTTGGAACCCGATTCAATAGGTATGCTGCTGTCTCAAGCGCATAACCCCAAAAGGATATAAGTAACTTAGCAGTACTCATCATAGAGCGCGCCATATCTAATAGTGTGCGATTCCTCCGCTCCGATACACCGTTGTGCTGTGGTGTATAGGGAGGAGTAAGCTGAGAGAGAATCCCATTCTCTTTAAATAGCCACGGAATTCCGTGCTTAAGTGTTCTCCTCCTCGATCAGATCGAAGGATTTTAATACTTTTACCCATCTGGTTCTCAACTTCATACTTATATTCTTTGAATTTCTCAAAAACTTCAGACTTGTGTTTCAACAGGAACACATGTCCGAATTTTGAGAGATCGTCAGTGAATGTAATAAAGTACGAGGAACCATTCCTGGCATGTGTAGATATAGGACCACATACATCACTATGTATTAGTCCTAAAAGTTCAGTAGTTTTTTCTCCGTGTCCAGTAAACGGAGTTTTGATCATCTTACTTTTGAGACCTGACTCGCAAGTTTCATAAGATATAAATTCGAATGAATTCAAATACCCATCTTTATGCAACTTAGCTAGTCTTGTTGCATTGATATGACCTTGTCTACAATGCCATAAGAAAGATTCGTTCATTTCTGAACTTTTCCTCTTGTGTGTTTTCTGTATACTTAGAACCGTGGTTTGATTTAGAACGTATATGCTATTACATAACGTGCCTGGTCCAATCATCTTTTGATTTAGGAAAATGTTCATAACATTATCCTATAATACAAAATTATATCCTTCTTTACTTAATAAAGAGACTGATATAATATTGCATATCAGATTTGGTATGTAATAACAGTCGTTTAGAATCAATGTATTACCACTTGGTAATACAAGATGATATTCGCCAACTGATTTGGCTGCAAAAATTGCACCCTTCCCTACTCTTATATCCTTGTCACCCAATCCCGGTTCTCTACCTCTCTTAAGCCCATGTAATAGGTTACATATGTGGGATCCTGATCCGGTATCTAATACTCAGGACATAGAGCATACTGAGAAACAGTTCTCGATAAAAAACACACCCGAAGAAGATGCATCAACATGCTCTTTTCTCGATCGGGTGGCATGGGAATCTTGGTATTCTCCTATTTCCTGCTCAGACTTATAACAATTATAAGGAAGAGAGGAACCAACGCTCCCCAGCTCAGTATAATAAGCGGGTTCGGTCAATACATCTATATTATTATCTTGATTAAGGCGTGTCATGGTTGCTACTTGGAGAGAGAGAGAAGAAAACACTTTAGCGTATGTTTTTGCAAGATTAGATTGGTTATTATCTTATCTAATCAGGATGGCTCCCACTGTTTTTATCAAATCTTCCTTCAAACCCTAAAAGGTAAGATTAGCCGGGATTAATAACACCCTACAAGTTCGCCACTTGTTCAGCCAGGCAGGTATTGGTACTCCGAGGGAGTTTCCCCATGCTTTCGCATGGAACTAACTAAATAACCTCGTTTCCGCAGGGGTGTAACCCTGTTAACACCTTTCATATACACCTACTAGAGCGGCTAATTGTAAAGTGGAAAACTCTCCCAGGAGTAACATTTACTCGCAGTGGGTATCGGGATCCAACTATCTTATAGAAGGTATGCAATCTCATTGCAAATTTCAACACTTGAAATTCCCAATAATGTTTTGCCCCTAGCAACTTATGACCTTGACGGAAGTCAACAAACCATAGGCCGCTAGTCAAGTTCAACCCGTCATTTCTTGATTGAATTAAACCTACCTGCACGACCCTTGACGGAGGCCAACAAGGCCGTACGGCTACCCTAATCGAATCGCATCATATGCGGCAAATAAGTACTAATTAGCTACCGCACACTACGTCTTGACGGAGGTCAACAAACACAGCATGAATACTAAATAGTCCTTATCTGAAATGACGGAAGGCTACGGCAGGTTTTTAAGAAAACCTTTTGCGTAATGAACTTAATATCATTGTAGAATCGAGTGATTTGAAAAGGAGCGGTTTAAGTTCCGATTTTTAAAAATCAAAAGTTTTTAAAACAAACCAAATGGGTTGTAGCATTTGCTAGATTTTGCTAAAGAGGTCACTCCCAGTGAAGGGATCTAGGCTCTTTCGTCATCGAATGAGGCGCTAGATATTCTACAAGGAATACCACTATGCAAAGCAAGAACTAGAGCTACCATTTTGAAAATTTGATTCTACAACATCATTAGGTTTGTTTCTTTTTCATTAATCATATTAATGAAGTCCCATCATTTATGTTTCCTAAACATCACAGATAAATAAACGAAAATAGAACGTACGCTTATACCATCCGCATTCGCCACGGGGCCCCATCATACACCGTTAGGTTACATAACTACCGGCAGAGCGGGGGCTGGACTAGCGCGGGTGCAAAACATAAGCAACGTTTATTATATATCATATATATAATATAAAACATTCATCTGACACAGTTATATGATCTCATCACAGAACATTGCATCAGAAGTCAACATATGAAATATTGGATATACTAGGAGAGCGGCAAGCAACCCTGCCAATTCTAGAGTTAGGAGACCCGGTCTCGACTCCTCGAGATGGTCTCCCACTGGACTCTAGAACCCGGTTACTTATGCTCCCCTCCTTGGGTCTATCCTAATGCAGAAAAGTAAATAATATATATCAATGGTGATATCATCCTGAACCCGGAAGTGTCCTAATAAAAGAATATTACATACAGTTTTTACATAAATGAAAAGAAAAACCCTCATCTCATACAAAAAACCCCGGCTATTCAAACACGACGATCTAATATAACATATCACAACAACACATAACATCATATGTCATCAACGTAAATAAATATGCATATCCCAATTGTCGTTAACGTATATCAACGAAACCGGCGATACACTACATATTATACTTATAGTCGCAGAAAAGAAAGTGAAAACTACAATAATTAGAATCTGCAACATCCTTAAACATCATAAACCCAAAATATCACATACTTCTGATTTCATGCCTGACCAAATAAATACCTTAGACATCATAAACGCCGAATATCACATATTCCGAATTTCATGCCTAACCTTATAAACCCCGCATTTTAGTCTAAAATTGAAAACACTTTTCTATAACCAGTCGGGTAATTCAACAGGATTCCCAACTAACTGATCGAATACTCGTCAGAAACTTTAGTAGACAGCCACACCCCTGATGTCGTCGACGAAGTGCACTTAGGCGGAATACCGCGGCCGCGAGCATCCGATTGGAAACTTTTGGCAACGGGGTTCTCCTTCAGTCACTTGGTCGGGGTTATAGGGCGTGGTTATCTAGTAATGTTACCCGGCGAGTATCCATGTACACTACTGTTGGCTATAGTGCCCTCAAGGCAATTGTTGTAGTCGCAGGTAGATGATTATGATGATTGAGGGAGGACCTATACCGATAAAACTGTCTTACTCGAGATGATAATATGCTATCTGATTTGTCTTTATCATCATGTATATGTTGATAAAGCCCATAGGATTCTTGCTTGACTGCCAGCATTATGATGGCGATCACATACGTAGGAGCTGGGGGTCTATAAGCACATCCTTAAATGTCCCTAGTCGTGGGAGTATCAAGACTGGGCATCGATACTCCAGTGTAGACTGGTGTATACTTATCTAGACCGTGACGAGGGGCGGTGGCCGGTCTCACAAGCCATTGGTGTCAGTTGTTCACCTAAGATACTATACAGGTGCTCATTGGGTTATGAGTACACTGGACAGACTCGCCGAGAACATGCTAGTTGGTATTATACCAATAGTCAGATAGCAGTTCCCTGATGACATGTGTACAGGTTAGTCTGTCGACCTGAGATCGTCATTTGTCTCGTGTGAGTTCCCACTGTGCTTTGATTACCATCCTACCATGGCTTAAAGGAGTCGTACAAACAGGCTTTAGTTGGGTACAGTCCCGAGCCACATGGAGGCAGTGAGCGGATCGTCGGGGATTCGTCTCTCCCAGTATTGGGGGTTGATGTCGCGCAGTGCACGGGTGACCATCACTAGAAATCCTCGGCCGGGGTATGTGAGAATTACCGATCCAGGATCGATAGCTTCTCAGGTAGTGATGAGTTTCATACCGACACGAATTATCACGTTGTTAGGGGTCTGACATTATCCACCCCCTAGACTCGATATGCGATACTCATAGACGAACAGACCGGACTGTACGGATATTGTCACTGACAGGCTCAGTAGGGGTTTGGATGAGTTTGCTCGTCGGCCTTCCTTTCGTTCAATACCTGGGTAGCCGTTACGTACAGCTAGTGCCGCTGACGTGCTTGTGGTTAATCCCACTGCCAGCGTATTGACGAGTCTTTAGAGTCCCATATAGAGGGTTTTCACGGTTCAGGCGATATGGTGTAGTTGATGTATGTTAGTACATACAGGTGTCCGATTGAATATGTGCACAGGCTGCACAGACTTTAATCGGACGGTTGATAATACCAGCGGCTTAGGATTAAGCCAGATTGTTAAATCAAGTTTTGATTTAATAATTTACATTTGTATTTATATATATGTATTCTAGTATTATTGCTCACTATTTATTTTCTCTCTTTGGCTATTCGTATTTTCATACGAATACGCGTATGTGTATTCTGATACATATACCGGGAAGCACTCCGTATTTATATGGAATGGCTTCTAGAAGATGCCACCTCATTATTGATTTTCTTTAGAAAATCACATGTTATAAATGAGGTGGAAATGGTGACATGGCAAGGCATGGGCTTTAGGTCAAAGTATGGGCTTGTGCATGTAGTGATTGGTATGGTGCAAATAGTTTATTCAAAAAATGGAAATGAGGTTTTTTGTGAGGGCATGAGAGAGGGACCGACCACTTTTGAGGGGGGGAATTACTTGCTCATTTGGGTGATTCATTTTTACTTAGTGCTCTCTAACTCTCATGCTCACACAAAATACTTAGCAATTTAGCTAATGCTATTCTTGCTTTCATCACCTCCACATCTTCCATGGTTGCTCGACGAGCACAATATTTTGAGAGAAAAACATGGTGAGGCTATTCTACACCCCCACTCTCCACTACTAGCAATCTTGTAGAGTCGGTTGGTCCGCTTGGCGAACTTGAAGCTTGCGCCGTTTCCCTCGGGTGAATCATCAGAGATAAAGAAAGACCGGCGACCAAAGTCGATCCGCAACATCACTAGGAGCTTGGAAATGTTGAAGACCTGAAAGGCTTGGTTCATTAGGTATAACCATTCTATCTCTTTGTGTTTGGCTTGCTAGATTTACGGTTAATGGTTTCGATCTTGTTAATCGGGTAATGGTAGCGCCGGGTTTTAGAAAATTTTTGTTCCGCATTTGGCCACGGTTGGATGGCCGGGGCGCTCCTATAACCCTTCATGGTATCAGAGCCACCCATTAACTCGTAACCTAGCTTTTTTAAACAATGTTAACATATCGAAATCCATAAAACCCCGACTTGCTGCCCCTGCACATTCCTTCTCTGTCGATTTTCAAAGTGCCTTCAAAAATTATTTAAACAAGTGCAGAAGGCTACTGACTTGAACACAAGACCACACCCTAAGCCCCAGACTCTGTGGCCGGATTTTGGCCGATGACAAGTGTAAAAATTTCGATGAGGCCGGTTTTTCAGGGGAGCCAAGGTTTGGGTTTTGGGGTGTTATCTGGTCTCTGGAATCTATGTGCAGTGGTATTGTATGTTTAGCCAAATTTGGATATTGTTTTATCAATTTTCTTGGGGCTATTCGGGTGTTATTTCGAAGTCGATAAGTTTTAATATTGTTAAAAATTTACAGTACATTACATTTCTATCTACGACCGTGAATGTCATTTGATCGGTAAATCTTGTCTAATCGCTATAGTCCTTTTAGACGGGTTTGCGAACGTGACATTCACGTTGATGTTCTGTGTTGTGCTGTGATGTTGCGGATTGTCGTGGTGGATAGCTTGCGTGCAATGGTAGTGCAGTTTTGTTGTATTTGTACATTTGATATTGCGGGGCGAGCGTCCGATATGTGGACTGCCGTCACTGCCTATTTGTATATTATTCTTTTGGGGCACGACCCGGTTGAGGTCGATGTAACCGTTGTATATATTTTCTTTTCTGTACTAGGATTACCCCGCGGTGGGGTGCACGGATAGCCAGGTTCTAGAGGGCAACGGGCCCGCATCTCATGGTGTTGAGATGGAGGGGGCTTCAATCTAGAGTTGGCGGGCTATTCGCCGCACTCGTAGGGGGTATAGGTTGACCCAAGGAGGGGTGCTCAAGTTACCGGATTCCGTGAAGTGCTGGGTGGTCCATTCACTTTGCTGAAGGGGGCCGCCTCGCTTCTGGATTTGGCGGGTAACTTGCCGCGCTCGTAGGGGTCTAGGATTTCATTGCACAGGCTATCCACACAACCAGGGGAACGTCGGGTTTTCAGTTGTGGCTCAAAGGAAACCCGGGGATCCCAGATTGTCTGTACTGTTCTGTGTTGCTTATTACTTTTCTGTGATGTTGCATTTATCATGCCTGGGATGATTATTATATATGTTTATATATACTAGTAGATGTTGTATATGTTTTGCACCCGCGCTAGCCCAGTCCCCGCTCTGTCGTTAGTTAAGTAACTTAACGGGTGATGACGGGACCCAGTGGCGAATGCGGATGGCATATACGTACATTTTATTTTCGTTCTTTTCTGGTGTGATTTATTGATGGGACTGCGTTGATTCTTATCAATGTAAGGAAAACAAACCTATTATTTGATGTTGTTGGAACTAAGTTTTTAAAACTGACATTACAGACGTTGGTTTTTGCTTTGCACAGTGGTATTCAGTTAGGAATATCCTGCACCTCATTCGACGAGGTAAGGGCCGAGATCCCTTCATCGGGAGTGACCCCTTGAGTAAAAGTTTGCGTCAACGTAATAACTTCACTATAGTCGTTTACTTTTGCTTTGCATCATAGTATTCAGTTTAGAATATCCTGCACCTTATTCGACGAAGAAAGAGCCGAGATCCCTTCACCGGGAGTGACCTCTTTAGCAAAATTTTTTGCCACTATATATTTGTAAAACCACTTAGATTCCTTCAACGAGATCAAATTCATTACGTTAAAGGTTTTTCTCCAAAAACCAGCCGTAGCCCTTGTTAGTTATATGTATGCCTTAGAGGCCATTACTGTACATTGGATGTATATTGTAATGGATGCTGGGACATATATAGGTAGGACTTTCTTGCTCGACATAATAGTACGCTATCTGGTTGCTCTTTATCTTAACATATATACTTTCTGTCTCTCTGTTACATGTTGATAAAGCCCTTAGGATGTGTACTCGACTTCCAGGACTATGATGCAGATCATACTAGTGGGGCCTGGGTAGTCCATGAGTACATCCTTCAATGTTCCTAGTCGTGGGAATATCGAGACGGGGCATCGATATTCCAGAGTAGACTAGCGTATATCTTCTCGACTCATGTGATGGGCGATGGATGATCCCATATCCATTGGTGTTTGACATCAGAGATGGTATGCGGGTGCTCAGTGGAGACTGGGTACACTGAACGGACTCGCCGAGAACTCCCAGATGGTATTATACCTCACGTCAGATGGCAGTTCTCTGGTGACACTGGTACAGCTTAGTCTGTTGACCCGAGATCGTCATAGAGTCTTGTGTGTCTCCCACTTTGCTTTGATTTCCACCCTACCACGGCTCTACTAAGTCGTGCAAACAGGTGGTTTTTGGGTACAGTCCCGATTCACATGGAGGCAATGAGCGATAGGAGGGGATTCGTCTCTCCCGGTATTGGGGGTTGATGTTGCGCTATGCTCGACTGGCCATAACAGGAAATCACTGGCCAGGGTTGCAGTGATCTACTGGTAAGTGTTATCAGTAGTTTCACACATGTTATGGACCGCACGTCGGCATGACTTATCGAGCTACTGGGGTCTGACGTTTGCCACCCCTAGGCGAGATATGCGACATATCAGACGAACAGAACGGACTGTACGGTAAGTGTTACTGGTTGGATTCACAGGAGTGTGAGCGGGCTTGCTCGTCGATCTTCTGATCGCTCAATACCCGGGTGGCCGTTACGTTTAGCAGACCGCTTGCGGCTTGTAGGTGTTTGATATGATCATCATCTGCTGCCGGTGTATTGACGAGTCTTTAGAGTCCTACACAGAGGTTTCCTGGCTCAAGTGAAACGAAATAGGAGCGCATATGAGATATGTGCGGGACCGAGAATAATGCGTGTATGTGATACCGTATTCTATTTCTCGTGATGAATGTATCGAATGGTTGTATGCGATATAACCTAGTTATCGAATCGAGGATTGATTCGATAAGCCGATACATTGGATACTAGTCGGTTATATGCGATATGACCGGATCGTTAAATCAAGTATTGATTTAATGATTTAATGCATAATTATATATTTGATATATTACTTTGCATTAACTAGTATTGGTTCACTTAAATTGGATTTTCTCACTTGATGTACACAAGTTGTATATGTGATATACTTTTGTGCACAAGATTGTATCATGTTTGATGATACATGAATGTTAGGGTGTATGTTTAGATTAAACCATGGTTATGTGATGGTTAGGGTTTTGATTTTATTTATTTATTCATTTATTTATTTATTTATTCATTTTTGGAAAGATAATGAGCAATGGTGGCTTGATTTGTTTTCTAGTTGAAGCTCCATGAAGCTTTGAACAAGTCCACCATATTTGTCTCATGCTTAATCCTAACCATTCCAACTAACCATGGTCTATTCTCTACACCTAATCATGGTTGCCATATGATAAGTATTGTTATTATTTTCTATTTTGATATAACTTATCATATATTCTTTCTTCATCTTCTTCATCTTCAACAATGAAGATAGCTTGCCTCCATCAATGGCAACTAGCCAAAATGAGTGAGAAATCCAATTCTAAAGTGAACCCACTTCCTATTTCTTCATCCTCTACCTCTTGCCAAGTAGTATAGGGTGTTTTCTTCACAAGTTTCATGACTTGATGAAGTGGGAGCTTGATCTTGTGATGCCTCGACGTAGATCATCTTCAGCATCGAAGCCGACGACCAAGCCCGCCCATTTCTCCGATGAAGCCGACGCTAGAGCTCGGGATCCGATGATCACAGCGAGGAGACTTCATCTCGGAGCTATGGAGGTGGAGGACCGGATCTACAAAGGTTGTAGCCCCTTCCCTTTAGCTATAAATTTGTTTATTTGCATCGCATCGCCTCATTATCTAGTTAACGATCCGTATTAGGGTTTGTAGGCACATGAATTTTTTTTATTGGGCATGTTTGATCACTTGTGAGACTTCATTAGTGTGCCTAGGAACCCTACAGTGGTATCAGAGCCTAGCTAGAGCCTTAGGCGATGCGTAGACGGAGTTAGAAGTCCGAGCGAACCGAAACCCTAACACAAATTTGCCCTCTGGACTTTTTTCAAAAACTGGGTTTTTTCCCGATTAAAAATATGCAGAAAAATCATCAGGAGAATATAAGAGTTAATGTTAAATTTGACAACCTAATTCCATCAAACCGCCGCGGTTCCGCGGCACGAGCATGCCTCGTGCGGCGGTTCCGCGGCCGTTTAGTCTCTTTTCGCATTGAATTTTGCAAAGTAATTCTTGTTTTACAGTGCTGGTTTTCCTGGGAATTTTTAATATTTATTCAAGAGTTGAATTTTCTGGGTTGTATTGGGGACTCAGTGTTTCGATCGGATTGTCTAATTTTGTCTGTATGTTTTTCCAGATAATTTTAGAATATGTTAAAAAGTTCAGCCGAATATAAATACCCACTATTTCCCTTGCCGGGAAATTTCCAATTGTTGGATTTTTCTTTAGTTTAATCACGTTCTAAGTAGTGCAAGTAACGCGATGGTCCCTCTAGAAGACAACAAACCTTAACTCGATTATGTGACCGTCTTGAACTGCCCTTTGAACCTTCGGGTTTGGGGCAGTATGGCGTGCCACATGTGAGGCGTTGGCTTGACCCTTCTACGGCTGGACCGTTGATACTGAGGCATGAACTGAATGTTTTTAGACTTATTTCATGTGTTGAGCTGTATGGGGAAAACTTGGGTGTTCGATTGTTCGATCGAAAAGTTTAACATTTTCTATTTATCCGGAATGTGATACGATAATTGGAATTCACAAGTAATTATGAGATAACTGAATGAATGTTATAAACATAGTAGTTTAGTCTCACTTGATTGGTTGCCACGGAATTTTGATATGATCAAAAGTCCGTCGCAATCACGTAGCGTACGCGGATACTCGCCGGGTAAATTTAATAGACAGCCTCACCCCACAGCCCCGACCAAGTAACTGTAGGAGAACCCCGTCGCCGAAAGCAACCGTTCGGGTGCTCGCGACAGCGGTGTTCCGCCTTGGTGCACTTCGTCGACGGTATCAGGGGTGCGGCCGCCTACTAAAGTTTGCGACGAGCATTCGATCAGGATGTTGGGAATCTTGTTGAATTGCCCGACTTGATATTGAAAAGAGTTTTCGATAATGAGACTAAAATGCGGGGTTTATAATTGTTAGGCATGTGATGTCTAAGGAATTCATTTGATTAGGCATGCGATGTCTAAAGAGGTTGCGGATTCCAACTGTTGTAGTTTTACACTTTCTTTTCTGTGACCGTAAGTGTAATATGTGATATCGTCAGTTTCGTTGCTATATGTCAACGATAATTGGGATGCGCATATTTACTTACGTTGATGACATGCGCTGTTATGTGTTGCTGGATATATTATATTGGATCGTCGTGTTCGAATAGCCGGGGGTTTTTTATGTGAGATGAGTGTTTTTCCTTTTCATTCATGTAAAAACTTGTATGTAATATTCTTTTATTGGGGCACTTCCAGGTTGCGGATGTTGTCACCATTTGTAAATTATTTACTTTTCCGCATTAGGATAGACCCAAGGAGGGGAGCACAAGTAACTGGGTTCTGGGGTCCAGTGGAAGACCAACTCGAGGAGCCGAGTCCGGGTCTCCTAACCCTAGAATTGGTAGGGTTGCTTGCCGCTCTCGTCGGGGTCTAGGGGTGTGGGTTTGGCTATTCATCACGACCATGGAATCCGTGTTTTGTACTGGCTCGTATTGAAAACACGGACGTCCTAGTATATCCAATATTTCATATGATATTTTCTGCTGCGTTATCTGAGATGTGATCATGTGATTTGTTCAGATAGATATAGTATATAGTATATATGATATATTATATAGACGTTGCTTATGTTTTACACCCGCGCTAGCCCTGCCTCGCTCTGGCGTTAGTTACCTAACCTAACGGTGCAGACGGGACATCGAGGCGAATGCGAATGGCATAAGCGTACGTTATATTTATCTGTAATGTTTAGGTGGACTTAAATGATTGGATATTCATTAATGAGATTAATGAAAGAAAATAAACCTAATTGATGTTGTGGAATCGAATTTCAAAATAAAACAGGTAGCTACAGTTTTTGCTTTGCATCGCGGTGTTCATTATAGAACATCCTGCACCTTATTCGATGAGGAAAGGACCGAGATCTCTTCACCGGGAGTGACTCCTTTAGCAATAACTGGCAGATGCTACAACCCTCGGTTTGTCTTTTGATCGCTTCTATAGTTTCTGCTTTGCACAGTGATATATATGATATATCCCGCACCTCATTCGACGAGGAAAGGGCCGACGATCCCTTCACCGGGAGTGACCCCTTTAGCAAAACTAGAAAAGCCTCAAAAACATTCCATTTAAAAACCATTTGATTCCGCAACGAGATCAAGTTCAAAGCGTTAAAGGTTTTCACAAAAACCATTCGCAACCCTCCGTCATTTTAGGAAGTAGAGTACTTAGTATTCGTGCTGTGTTTGTTGACCTTAGTTAAGGCACAGTGTACGGTAGCTAAGTGATGTCTTCCTACACCGCATATGATGCGATTAGTTAGGACAGTCGCGTGACTTTGTTGACCTTAGTTAAGGGTCATGTGGGTGGGTCTAATTAATCACGAAATGACGGGTAGAACTTGACTAGTACTTATGATTTGTTGACCATAGTTAAGGTCATAAGTGCTAGGGGTAAAAATCTTTATCGGGAGTTTCAAGTGTTGAAATTTGCAATGAGATTGCATACCTTCTATGTGATAGTTAGATCCCGATACCCACTTCGAGTAATTGTTACTCCTGAGAGAGTTTTGCACTTTACAATTAGCCGATCAAGTAGGTGTCTAGAAAGGTGTCAACGGGGTTATGCCTATGGGAAAACGAGGTTTACTGTAATTAGGTCCGTGCGAAAGCACGGGGAACCTCCCTCAAAGTACCGACACTGGCCTGGCTGAAAGATTGGCGAACTTGTAGAGTGTAATTAATCCCGGCTAGTCTTTCCTTTTAAGGTTTGAAGGAAGATTTGATAAAAACAGTGGGAGCCATCCTGATTAGATAAAATATATAACCGATCTAATCTTGCAAGAGCGCACGCAGAGTGTTTTCTTCTCTCTCTCTCCAGGTAGCGACCATATCACGCCTTAATCAAGATAATAATATGGATGTATTGACCGAACCCACTTGTTATACTGAGCTGGGGAACGTTGGTCCCGCTCCAACTTATAATTGTTATAAGACTGAGCAGGAAATAGGGGAATACCAGAATTCCTATGCCGCCCAAACGAAGAAAGTGCATATGATGCATCTCCTTCGGGTGTGTTCATTACAAAGAACTGTTTCTCAGTATCCTCTGCATCCTGGGTATTTGATACCGGATCAGGATCCCAGATATGTAATCTGTTACATAGGGCTACAAAAGGGTAGAAAAACTGAGAACGGGTGATAAGTTTCATGAGACAGAAAATGGGGCAAGTGTTGCAGCCAAGTCTGTTGGTCACTGTCACCCTGTATTACCAATACATTGATTCTGAACAAATGCTATTAGATACCGAACCTGATATACAAAATCATATCAGTCTCTTTATGAGTAAAGAAATGATAAAATTTTGTATTGTTGGATAATGTTTTGAACATTTCCTATATCAAAAGTTGATCGGTTCAGGCACGTTATCTAAAAGCATTGACATTCTAAATCAAACTACAGTTCTTAGTATACGAAACACACACAAGAGGAAGAGTTCAGAATTGAATGATTCCTTCTTGAGGTATTGTAGACTAGGTCAGATCAATATGACCCGACTAGCTAGAGTTACATAAAGATGCATATTTAAATTAGTTTGAATTTACATCTTGTGAAACTCACGAATCATGTCACAAAGATAAGATGACCATAGCTCCGTTTACTGGAAACAGAGAAAGAGTTAATGAACTCTAGGGATGATACATGTTGATGTATGTAGGTCCCCTGTCTACACATGCCAAGACCGGTTCTTTGTACTTCATTACATTCTCTGATGATCTCTTTAGATTCAGACATATGTTCTTGTTGAAACACAAGTACGAACCTTTTGAGATATTCACAGAATATAAGTTAGAAGTAGAGAACCAATACGGGTATAAGTATTATGTCCTTTGATGAGATCAAGGAGGAGAATACTTGAGCACGGAATTCCTGGACTATTCTAAAGGAGAATGAGATTCTCTCTCAGCATTACTCCTCCGTATACACCATAGCACGATGGTATATTGGGGCGGAGCAATCACACCCTATATGATAAGGTGTGCTCTATGATGAGTACTACTGAGTTACCTATTTCCTTTTTGGAAGTTATGCACTTGAGAAGCTGCATACCTATTGAATTAGGTTCGAATCAAATCAGTTGCCTACCACTTCATATGTGATATGGAAAGGGAAGAGCCCATGTCTTAAGTAAGTTAAGATTTGGGGTTGTCCGGCCTATGTCTAAAAGCAAAAATCCGGACAAGATCAGGGCAAGGTCTGTTGTGTAGAACTGGAAAGGTTCCAGCTATACAAACTACAGCAGGTGATTTGGTAGAACCAAAGGATTCAGTAGATTCCAACGAACCTCAGCCTCTCCGCCGATCTAGTAGGGTTCCTCATCCACCTGAGAGATACTTCGGTTTCTCGATGACAGTGAGAGTGAGGATTGCATCATGAGATGATGACCCAACTAGTTTCGAACTGGCCAACGAGTGTAGGGACTCTGTAAGAATGGCTGGATGCTTAGCGATCTGAGATGGAATCTATGTACACCAGCAAAGTATGGACTTTAGCTGCTATATCTGAAGGGTTAAATCCCCATCTGGAGCAAGTATATCTTGAGAAGATTACTTGGTGTAGATGGAAAAGTGGAGACTTTCAAAGCTAGACTTGTTAAAGATTTTAGTCATCAACCAGGTGTGGATAATGATGAAACCTTTTCCAGTGGCTATGCTTAAGTCCATCCAGATCCTACTTGCTATTGCTATACACCATGACTACGATATCTGGTGGTTGGGTGCCATAACTACTTTTCTAAATAATGATTTAGAAGAGAACGTCTATAAGAACACAGCCAGAGAGCTTCGTAAACAGTGGGAGCAACGGAAACGTGTGCAAGTTGCTTTACATAATAAAGCAGGCATCGCGGAGTTGGAACATCTGTTTTGATGTGGTAGTCAAAGAGTTTGACTTCATCAAAATGGTAGGTGAACCTTGTAAGTACAAAAAGGGTAGTAGAGAGTAAGGTGGTCATCCTCGTATTGTACGTGGACAACATACTCTTGATAGGAAAGGGGTTCCCTATACTACGCTCGGTCAATCTCCGCTTATCACATGGATTCTCCATATAGGATCAAAGTGATACCTCCTAAATGCCGAGCTTTCATCTATGAGATAGATGAAATTGGATGCTAGGATTCTCACTAGATGTAGTGAGATGGTATCAATCGATCCTGGGGAGAATCACTGGAAGGGTTCCAGGGTGATAAAGACGACTGAATGTCAGTCACAGGCATTGTCTTCACCTTTGATAAAGGGACGGTATGTTGGAAGAGTTCCAAGCTAGATACCGTGGCAAACTAGACGATAAAGGCTGATAACATCGCTATTAAAAGATACTACCAAAGAGGAAGTTTGGGTGTATATTGGTCCATAAGATGAACTAGGTTCCTACCATTGTGTGACAATGGAAGTGTGGCTTTGGCCCGTGAACCCCGATCCCATCAGTGACCCAGACATATTCTGAGGCAGCATCACCTGATCATGGAGATAGTTGATCTCCAGGGTGATCGAGGTTAGGAGAATAGACTCAGAGGACAACACGGCGGATCCACTCACGAAGGCATTTTCCCAAAGAGAGACTTTTAGGGGATGGTTGAGTATTAGATACTACAACTACTGCTACAGATGGCCCTAGTGCAAGTGGGAGATTGTTAGTTATATGTATGCCCTAGAGGCCATTACTGTACATTGGATGTATATTGTAGTGGATGCTGGGACATATATAGATAGGACTTTCTTGCTCGACATAATAGTACGCTATCTGGTTGCTCTTTATCTTAACATGTATACTTTCTGTCTCTCTGTTACATGTTGATAAAGCCCTTAGGATGTGTACTCGACTTCCAGGACTATGATGCAGATCATACTAGTGGGGCCTGGGTAGTCCATGAGTACATCCTTCAATGTTCCTAGTCATGGGAATATCGAGACGGGGCATCGATATTCTAGAGTAGACTAGCGTATATCTTCTCGACTCATGTGATGGGCGATGGATGTGTAGGGTTCCTAGGCACTCCCAAGAGTTCCCACAAGGCATCAACCATGCCAATTTCAAAAATTTAGGTGCCGAGAAACCCTAGAGTACGGATTGTTGGCTAGAAAACTAGGCGAAACAAAACTAGTTAACACTTAACTATAAGAATACGGAAATACAACCTTTGTAGATCCGGTGCTCCACCTCCACGGCTCCGCAACGAAGTACCCTCGCTGTCCTAGTGAATTCCCGGGCTCTAGCGTCGGCTTCGTCGGAGAAATGGCGAGCTAGGTCGTCGATGTCCATGCCGAAGATGATCTACGTCGAGGCATCGCTAGATCAAGCTCCACCTTCACCAAGCCATGAAACTTGTGAAAGAAACACACTCTACTACTTGGCAAGAGGTAGAGGATGAAGAAATAGGAAGTGGGTAGACTTTAGAATTGGATTTCTCACTCATTTCCATCAATCACCATTGATGGAGCTTGCTTTCTTCAAGTGAAGAAAGGAAGAAGAAGATAGAAATTGTAATGATAAGTTAATTTAGAAAATAGAAAATAAAAGAATACTTATCATAATCAACCATGGTTAAGTGTAGAGACTAAACTCAAGTTAAGTGAATGGTTAGGTTAGGAATGAAGACAAAAATGGTGACTAAGTCAAAGCTTCATGAAGCTTCAACATATATCCAAATTAGCCACCTTTTTCCTTTTGCCAAAAATGAATAAATAAACAAATAAATGAATAAGAAATAAAACCCTAACCATTTACTTAACCAAGGTTTAACTCTTTACACAAAACCTAGTAATCTTGCATCATCAAACATGATACAAACAAGTGCACAAAAATATATCACATATATAATGCGCACATCCGAGTGAGAAAATCTATCTTAAGTGAACCGATACTAGTTAATGTAAAATGATATATCAAATATATAATTATACATTAAATCATTAAATCAACACTTGATTTAACGATCCGGTCATATCGCATATAACCGACTAGTATCATTAGTAACAACTTATCGAATCAACACTTGATCCGATAACCCGGCTATATCGCATATAACCGATCAATGTCACATCGCGAGAATCGAATACAGTATCACATACTGGTATTATTCTCGGTCCCGCACATATCTCATATGCGCTCCTATTTCGTTTTGCTTGAGCCAGGAAACCTCTGTGTAGGACTCTAAAGACTCGTCAATACGCCGGCAGTAGATGATGATCATATCAAGCATCCACAAGCCGCAAGCGGTCTGCTAAACGTAACGGCCACCCGGGTATTGAGCGATCAGAAGATCGATGAGCAAGCCCGCTCACACTCCTGTGAATCCAACCAGTAACACTACCGTACAGTCCGTTCTGATCGTCTGATATGTCGCATATCTCGCCTAGGGGTGGTAAACGTCAGACCCCAATAGCTCGATAAGTCATGTCGATATGAGGTCTATAACAATTCGAGAAACTACTGGTAACACTTACCAGTAAATCTCAGCAATCCTGGCCAGGGATTTCCGGTTATAGCCAATCGAACACAGCGCAACATCAACCCCCTATACCGGGAGAGACGAATCCCCTCCTATCGCTCATTGCCTCCATGTGACTCGGGACTGTACCCAAAAACCACCGTTTTGCACGCCCTCTTGGACATGGTAAGATGGAAATCAAAGCACAGTGGGAACCACACAAGACTCTATGACGATCTCGGGTCAATAGACTACTCTGTACCAGTGTCACCAGAGAACTGCCATCTGACGTGAGGTATAATACCATCTGGGAGTTCTCGGCGAGTCCGTCCAGTGTACCCAGTCTCTACTGAGCATCCGTATATCATCTCTGATGTCAAACACCAATGGATATGGGATCATCCATCGCCCATCTGTATGGGTCAAGAAGGTATGCGCTAGTCTACTCTGGTATATCGATGCCCCGTCTCGATACATCCACGACTAGGGACTTTGAAGGATGTAATTATGGACTACCATGTCCCCACTAGTATGATCCGCATCATAGTCCAGGTAGTCAAGCACACATCCTAAGGGCTTTACCAACATGTAACAGAGAGACAATCAGTGTACACGTTAAGGTAAAGAGCAACCAGATAGCATACTATCATGTCGAGCAAGAAAGTCCTCCCTATATATGTCCCAGCATCCACTACAATATACATCCAATGTACAGTAATAGCCTCTAGGGCATACATATAACTAACAGGATGATCCCATATCCATTGGTGTTTGACATCAGAGATGGTATGCGGGTGCTCAGTGGAGACTGGGTACACTGAACGGACTCGCCGAGAACTCCCAGATGGTATTATATCTCACGTCAGATGGCAGTTCTCTGGTGACACTGGTACAGCTTAGTCTGTTGACCCGAGATCGTCATAGAGTCTTTTGTGTCTCCCACTGTGCTTTGATTTCCACCCTACCACGGCTCTACTGAGTCGTGCAAACAGGTGGTTTTTGGGTACAGTCCCGATTCACATGGAGGCAATGAGTGATAGGAGGGGATTCGTCTCTCCCGGTATTGGGGGTTGATGTTGCGCTATGCTCGACTGGCCATAATAGGAAATCCCTGGCCAGGGTTGCAGTGATCTACTGGTAAGTGTTATCAGTAGTTTCACGCATGTTATGGACCGCACGTCGGCATGACTTATCGAGCTACTGGGGTCTGACGTTTGCCACCCCTAGGCGAGATATGCGACATATCAGACGAACAGACCGGACTGTACGGTAAGTGTTACTGGTTGGATTCACAGGAGTGTGAGCGGGCTCGCTCGTCAATCTTCTGATCGCTTAATACCCGGGTGGCCGTTACGTTTAGCAGACCGATTGCAGCTTGTGGGTGTTTGATATGATCATCATCTGCTGCCGGCGTTTTGACGAGTCTTTAGAGTCCTACACAGAGATTTCCTGGCTCAAGCGAAACGAAATAGGAGCACATATGAGATATGTGCGGGACCGAGAATAATGCGTGTATGTGATACCGTATTCTATTTCTCGCGATGAATGTATCGAATGGTTGTATGCGATATAACTTAGTTATCGAATCGAGGACTGATTCGATAAGCCGATACATTGGATACTAGTCGGTTATATGCGATATGACCGGATCGTTAAATCAAGTATTGATTTAATGATTTAATGCATAATTATATATTTGATATATTACTTTGCATTAACTAGTATTGGTTCACTTAAATTGGATTTTCTCACTTGATGTACACAAGTTGTATATGTGATATAATTTTGTGCACATGATTGTATCATGTTTGATGATACATGAATGTTAGGGTGTATATTTAGATTAAACCATGGTTATGTGATGGTTAGGGTTTTGATTTTATTTATTTATTCATTTATTTATTTATTTATTCATTTTTGGAAAGATAATGAGAAATGGTGGCTTGATTTGTTTTCTAGTTGAAGCTTCATGAAGCTTTGAACAAGTCCACCATATTTGTCTCATGCTTAACCCTAACCATTCCAACTAACCATGGTATATTCTCTACACCTAATCATGGTTGCCATATGATAAGTATTGTTATTATTTTCTATTTTGATATAACTTATCATATATTCTTTCTTCATCTTCTTCATCTTCAATAATGAAGATAGCTTGCCTCCATCAATGGCAACTAGCCAAAATGAGTGAGAAATCCAATTCTAAAGTGAACCCACTTCCTATTTCTTCATCCTCTACCTCTTGACAAGTAGTATAGGGTGTTTTCTTCACAAGTTTCATGACTTGGTATAGGGTGTTTTCTTCACAAGTTTCATGACTTCATCCTCTACCTCTTGACAAGTAGTATAGGGTGTTTTCTTCACAAGTTTCATGACTTGGTGAAGTGGGAGCTTGATCTTGTGATGCCTCGACGTAGATCATTTTTGGCATCGAAGCCGACGACCAAGCCCGCCCATTTCTCCGATGAAGCCGACGCTAGAGCCCGGGATCCGATGATCGCAGCGAGGAGACTTCATCTCGGAGCTATGGAGGTGGAGGACCGGATCTACAAAGGTTGTAGCCCCTTCCCTTTAGCTATAAATTCGTTTATTTGCATCGCATCGCCTCATTATCTAGTTAACGATCCGTATTAGGATTTGTAGGCACATGAAATTTTTTTTATTGGGCATGTTTGATCACTTGTGAGACTTCATTAGTGTGCCTAGGAACCCTACAGCCCTCCGTCATTTCAGATTAGTATTGCTTAGTATTCGTGCCGCGTTTGTTGACCTTGTCAAGGAGTAGTGAGCAGTAGCTTTGTAATATTTTTCTGTCGCAAGCAAATGTGGATTGGTTGGGACAGTCGTTCAACCTTGTTGACCTTGTCAAGGGTCTGTGCAGGTGGGTCTAATGCAATCATGATAATGATGGGTTGAACTTGACTAGGACCCTTTGACTTGTTGACCTTGTCAAGATCACTTGGATCCTAGGGGTAAAAATCATATCGGGAGTTTCAAACATACAGGAAACTTGCAGGCTTGGACATACCTTCTGGAGTGTGGTGACATGAGTGGCTTCCATCAAGTTATCATGCGGTGATAGTTGGATCCCGATTCCTACTAATGAGTAGGATTACTCCTCGGGTGATGCCGACTAATTCTCTTTTTGGGTTTGGAGGAGAATTCGAGGAAACCGTGGGAGCCATCCAGATTAGATAAAATGATTAACCATTTTGATCTAGGTTAGAGTGCACGCTGAGTGTTTCTTTTCTCTCTCTCTCTTTGGCATCGACCATAGCCCGACCCTAGACTATGACTCAGTGAATAAGTTAACCGAACTTTCTTAAAAACACTGGCTTTTGGATTGTCCAAGTTGCATACATCATTGCCACTCCATCTTTTACCCTTTGCTTTTCTCCAGAACACCCCGTATCAGTACGAATATCCACTTCCATTGGATAAAACCATCGTATGGTTATATACGAACTCCAAGGAACTTTTTCGAGGATGGTTTCTGGTTCTGGAGAAAAAGAATAGGACTATTCAGTTGTCTTTTCCTTTTACCTTCTCTCAGGTTGTGAGGGCTCCTAGGATTGGGAAACGGTACACCTATTACGCTTATTGGATAGTCTTCTTCATAACCATAGGAAGGTGCCGAACGGTAGGGAATAAAGAAAACCAATTAGCCTAAGTCTGGTGTATATAAGGTAATAAGTGAAGACAAATAAAAGGATTAGAAAGAGGGCAAAGTAAAATGCGACTGCTATTCACGACCAAAACAAGTCTTTCATCGCCACTCCTATTTCATCCTTGTATTTCTCCAGAACACTCCGTATCACTACGAACATCCAATTCCATTGGGTAAATCCATCGTATGGTTATATACGAACTCGAAGTAACCTTTTACGAGGATGGATTCTGGTTCAGGAGAAATAGGAATAAGGTTTATTCAGTTGTCTATTATCTTTACCTTCTCTCAGGTTGCGAGTACTTCTAGGATTAGAGAGTACACCTATTACGTTTATTGGATAATCTTCTTCCAAACCATAGGCTGGTGCCGAACGGTAGGGAAAGAAGAAAACCATTTAAGCCTAACAAAAGTGTGCAGAAGGTAACGACTAAAGATAAATAAAGAGATTTGGAGAGATGGAAAGAAAATATATGGTTTCATTCATGAATCTGGATAATGGAAGAGGCATTACTAAGAATACCAGGATACCCCTACAAAACATTTTAATGTTTCAGTTTCACCATGCGTTGTTAATTGAAAACTGATTTCCCAATTAGGTCTTTACTCCAGGGTATGTATTTACCAGGTTTGATTCTCACAGCTGTATGGTTTTACAGATGATGAGTGGGAGTAAGTTATTGGGAATTAGGTGATCATCCTCATTATATCGTAATTCGTTGTAATTGATGATATTTGAGGAAATCGCCTGGGTTGTTTGACGGACGGCAAGTATTTGGTTTTGAATATCCGTTGTTATGCACCAATTTCAAACTGATATATCTGTACGTTTATTTTTATAAAGTGAGATATAACTTTTTGAAATTATATCCATGATATTTACCTATATCAGTTGATGGTTAGGTAAGAAGCATTCAACAGCGGTGTAATTCTTCATAACCATGGTACAGTTTTCAACCTACGACGCACAAGGTTTGAGTTATTCAACTCAGCGGACTTATACAAAGTATTGTATGTTGTCTAGTGTCCATTAAGACAAAGGGGTTGGTCCTCATACTATTTTCTGTTTACTTATGACTTCTCAAGTTTTGGACAAGTGTTTCGTAGAAATACAAGGTCCAAATTTGAGAAGTTATAGGTACAAGAATAAAGTAGAGAACCAGGTATCGCAAGTATCAGGATTCTTCAAGGTGATCTAAAATGTAGATACTTGTATGAGGTATTCAGTTGATAGTAATGGTTTTGAGAAACTTGTTTCTCTTTCAGGTTACTCATAATTGGACGCACTCCTAAGTTGAGTAATGCTGATCGGCCTCTCTCCGTTTAGTTGACTTGCACTGGAGACAGCTGCATGATTTGAATCTGGTTCCAATTAAATTAGTGCCTTTGTTTCTATATTAGATATATATATAATCATTTTATATTTTAACGATGTTAAGGCATAGGGAGTCGTCCGGCTGATGCTTAAAACCAGAATCCGGATAAACTCAAGGCACGTTTCTGTAATGGCAGTTTGTGGGTTAACCCGGGCTTTGACGAGGGTTAACTTTCTACCAACTGGAAGATCAATAGTGATATTGTTCTTGACTCGCCACAGTTTTAGTAAAATGGATTTTTTTCAGAAAACAGTAGTGGGAGTATGGTAGAACTGGAAGTGATTCTAGATCCACAAACGATTACGGAAAATTTAATAGGACCTAAAGATTCAATAAGGATTGACATTCCGTTAGCCACTCTGTAGATATGGTGGGTTACCTCAGGCACCCGAGAGGTACTTTGGTAGCCTCAACAACGGTGACAGGGATGTTCTAGTTTATCCAGACTTGACACTACTGTTGTTCCAGACTATGAGACCCGGCAGGAGGATGAGTATAGCGTCATTCTAAACTAGCTTTAGAAGTGCACGTGTATATGACTCTGCCAGAGGGTTGTCGTAATCAGTGGGAGCAGCGGAAGCGTAGTGGACAAGTAGCTTATGTCTATTTATAGACTGAAGAAGATATAGCGGAGATAGATCATCAATTTTGATATGACAGTCATAGGCTTTGACTTCATCAGAATAGGAGATGGATCTGTTAAGAAGGTAGTAGGGTGTGATGTCCTTGTATTTGGATGACATACACAGAGTAGGAAGAGAAATTCCTATACTACGATCAGTTATACCATGGTTGTCACACAGCAGTTTCTCCACAAAGGTTATGGATATTATATCAGATATTCTGGTTACTAGATCTATGGTTTTAGATCTAGATTTAGGAAGTGTCCCAATCTGGGTACTTAGACAGTATTCTAAAAGTATTTTAGAATGGACGGCTCTTGGCATGGTGGTGAACCTGTAGATGAAGGAGTCACCCTCTCTAAAGGTGTCTTACAGACTAAAGGGAGAGGGATGTGCATGATTGACATATCACTTGCTTAGGCAATTGAGTCAATCGTGACATGTCAAGTACCACACCATATGTTGTTTTTGCACTAGATGCAATAATTTGATATATTAATCCAATCCTGGAGAAAATGATTGAAAGCAATTTATGAACATAAGTGAATGTTCTGGGGATTTGATAACGGTAGCCTCCTTCTGGAGACGGTTATCATTTCAGGCTTCCAAGGTGACCTTGATGACAGAGTGACTGTCAGAGTTATAGTTTTCCCTCTGACGAGGGGCAGTAGTTTGGACAGGTGGTCCAAGCGGATACTGAGGAAGGTATGGCACTGTATACTGATTGAGTTCAGTAGACGATACTGTAACGTTTTTGAAATCGTTTTGCGAATTTTTCCGTTTTAGGGCAAAATAGTCGGTATTTCCGTTTTAACCCGATTTCGATCAAACGTCCGTAGAAACTACCCGGCACATAGTTTAGCTAAAATAAAGCTGGTGCGCAAACTTTGGGGGTATATGGGAGGTTTTGGTTCAGATAGAATTTTTCCCAAATAGAATATCATTTTATCCAGTAAAATATACACGTAAATCGAGAAATTTCTTCTAAATGAGAATCATTAGAAATCATCACTACAATTATTTTAGAACCTTCTTTTTAAATATCTAGATTTTTAGTGCAAAAGGATTTAAATTTTAAAAGAAAAAGAAAAGAAAATGAAAGGTGGCAAAATTGCATTAAATGAAGCATTTATTTTATTTTTGCTAGAAACTTCTCCATTTTTCTTGCACAAACACTCCCCCTCACCTTGGCCGACCTATCTTCCCCCATTTCTGTCCCAAATTTTTCCAAGCTCATTTCTTCATTTTCCAAGATCAAAAACTCATCAAAAATCCCAAAATAAATCCAAAAGTTCCTAAATAAAAATTAAACCATCAATTCCTTTTACTAAACTTGCTTGTTCTTCATGAAAAATTTGATTTTTTGGAGGCTAGGTTGATGGAATCTTGTGCTTGAAATTGTTCTTGAAGAGGTATAAACTCTTACCTTAATCCTTAATTAATTGTTTAAATCTTAATCTAGCTATTTAAGTTAGCTAATTATATGTTTAATATAGCTTTTAAATCATGATAAATTCATTATTCATAATTTTTATGAAATTCAAGTTAGGGTAAAATTTGATTAAGTGTTTAATGTTAATTGAAGTGTTAAATTTGTGATTAGGAAAAGTTTAACCTAGTAGAAAATGATAATTATTGTTAATTACTAGTGTGTTTAATTAAGGATTGTGCTTACTAGGTTTTTGCTAAAACTTAATTAGCAAGTGTTAAAAATAAGGAAATGGTTTGGATAGCTAAGTCAAGGTAATATAAGATATTTGTTATCGCTAGATTTGTGTTAGCTTTGTTCTAGTGTGAATTATTGCGATAAGTTGTTTACTAGGTTTCGGGGTTTTTCCGACGTGGTTTCAATTGGTCGTTGCGAGATTATATCTATTATATTTCTCGCATTTAATTATGTTGTGTTGCGCGATCGGGACGATCGGAGTCTAGACTTGGTGTTTCGTAATTTAGCGACCCTAGTTAGGGTTTTTGACCGATGTCGTGCGTGTTAGATGCGCTAAGTGCGCAGTGTAATTTTCAGGGCGTTATCCTTACGTTTCTTTGTCTTTTTGTCGATGTAGGATATTTAGCTTATGAGATATGTTTGTGAAATTTTAGGTTCGCAGGCGGGGACTTCGGACGCTACGACAAAGGGAAAACAGGTGGTAGGCTTCATTTAGCCAGGAGCGTTAGTGAGTAGATTTAACATCTACAGGGGAATCGCCCGCATGGCGTTATGCGTCTGGGCTAGAAATGACTTGACTTGTCGCATATTCTATTTCATATTTAGAATTGCACATACACCCTACTGCTTAGTTAATTGTTGTGCTTGGACTAGTATCCTTAGGACACTGCACTATTATTGACGGCTTATGTTGCACGAGCACTGATTGTATGCCATACACACCGTCAATAATTGCCATGACACGCACAACCCACTTATAGATATGATATAGTTTGGTTAGGGACATTTAGATATTGATTCATATTTCTTTATGCATATGACTTATAGCATACCTGTATACCTATATGCTTACACATATGCATTGACATACTTACATGCTACTTACCTGTATACCTATAGGGTATTGTACCATTAGTGATATGTACATACACACATAATGACATAGCTACATGTATACTTTGCATACATACTTCACTTATACCAGGGTTTATATTACATCATTTCTGATAGGTAGATATCTATATCTTGATATACCTTTATGTTTACGCATATATCAATTATAGCTACAAGTTTACCTTTACTTGATATTATTTAGAATTGGAGAAATTAGGAACCGCATGATATTTATATTAACTTGTTGCAGTTAATTAGCGGTTTTTCCTTTATATGCTTACATTACAGTTTTATGTTGCGTATATTTTATTCATGGATTTTCGGGATTTTTCATGATGTTTTCTGGATTTGGGGACCGTGGTAGTTTCATGAAATTATGCATTATTTGAAAAACCCGGTTTCCCTTGATATGATATTCAGCATCCACCATGAGATTTATCGGTTCTGATTTATATACCCCACGCGAGGAGTCGGGGGCCGTATGAGGGTACATGGTAGGGCCCGGAGGTACTCCGGGACAAGACGATTGATGGACCTTGCCGATTGAGCCTGGCAGAGGAACCATACACTCCGGTGACATTACCAATGACTCGGCGGTTATCGTGGGGATACCAACGGGAGTCATGTGCGTATGGATACATCGAAAGGCGAGGGTCATAGCGAGCCACTCGAGCTTTCGGTATAGCGTATGATACGTACCTATCAGGGTGCTAGTCGTGGTGACAGCACCTGATAGATCAGCATTTCTGTGTCGATGCTTGACATATTGTTTTCATGATATTTTACTCCTAAGTATATATAACAGTGGAATGGGACGCTGTTATATATGCATATATATATATATATATATATATATATATTAGTGGAATGGGACGCTAATATATATGTATACATATAAATTCATATACATCATCATATTTATTCATGTAGATTTACTTAGGATATTAGTGATTTACTTGATATTAGATTTGGGATATATGAGAGTTATTCGATATTGTACATTCAGGATTTGTGAGACTTATATATGATATGAGAGCCAATTTGGGGGCTGATTTGAGAAAATTGGGATTTGGATTGTCTTGAAGGACTTTGGTCCTACCACGATATCAGGATTCCGTGGAAATGACATGTTTCATTCCATACTCCACATTTATTGTTTATACACTGCTTTATGTATTAGTTGTACCTGATAGAGTACCTTTCATGACTGTTGCATTTACATACCTTTATTTATATGCATTATTTCATGATTTAGTTGTACCTGCTAGAGTACCTTTCATGACTGTTGCATATATACATTTTCATATCATTATTGCATGATTATTGCATACCGATTGCCATTTTATTATTGCTTCATTTATTAGTTGTACCTGCTAGTGTACTTTTCATGATTATTGCATTCATATGACCTTTTGTTGCTATTAATTGCATGTGTTAGATTCACGCTGTACGTGTATACTTGCGATTACCTGCATATGTTATTTACTATTCACGAGTTGGCAACTCAGCCCCGTTGTGCCACAGTTTGTTTTGCAGGTTGTTTCCCAGAGTAGTCGAGACAGGCTATTCATCTATCTTATCATCTTTTGCTGTGGATACCGCATCAGCTTACAGTGTGCAGTTTGCTTAGGTGGGTTTTGTGGTTATTCATTGTTTTATTGTATATTCGTTGTATCCATGTACTCTCCATCTACCATTATCTTGTATGACTTAGAGACTTGATGTGAGGACGATATTGTATATTTTGGTGATTTGGATGTCTTTTATGCAGTTTTACTTATATCGTCTTTTATTTCTTCGCTACGGCGTTGTATATCTGTTGTGGTAGTGGTTTTCCGCCGTTGGGAATGGATTTGTTCCCATTAGGGATGCTTTACTTTATATTTATGTTGTACCCATTTTTGGGGTTGGTTTTTACAAAGGAGGTGCTGCCGAAATTTTTAAGAAAGTAAATTGGACTTAAAGAATTTATACTTGAGATTTTCAAAAGTTTAAACAATGTTTCTTATTTTTTCTTGTCTTTTAATGGTTTAGATTTCTGGGTTTTGGCTTTCTTTTACTGCGTTACGCCTGTAGACGTTGCATAGTATTAGGGCCGTCACGTGCTAATTTCGGGTCATGACAGATACAGTCTAAGAAAGCTAGGCCGTTACAAGGAAGATTCTGGAGAAGTCTCGAGCGCCAACGACCTAACTCGGCCGCAGAACCGTGGCGGATCGGCCTGGATCGGCCGCGGATTCGCGGCCATATAAGGAGATCTCTGCATCAGTTTTCTGGGGATGTTTGGTTTTGGTTTTTGGGTGTTCTTTTGATGTCTGGAATCTTATAATTCTTTCTTAGTTGCTGCCAGATTTTAAGTTTTTGACTTGATGCGTTTTATTAGCACTTTTGCGATTCCGGTTCTTTGACCTGAAGAATTTTCTGCACACAATCTCGATAAAATGTGTTGAGATATACAATATCATGCGTGTAGTAATAAACACTCAATTTCCCTCTAGAATGTTGATTATAACTATAACACGTGGTATTTGGTATTTTACAGATGAATTAATAATCTGTGTTATATTTACAATAGGCACCCTTAGATGATCAATAAGAATAGGGAAATTGATGTGTTAAGAATGCAATATTTTCGACTGATCAAATTCCCCCAATTTTAACTTTGGTCGTCTCGAGCAAACATCTTTTATTCAAGAGATGGAGAAAAAGAAAAATTAACTAGCACACTTTGGTAGGCAACACGATTGCACTGAGCACGTGCAACAAGCCTTTAAACCTCTAGGTGTCCCTAGTAGGAGGAGTGTTGTCTCCTGAGGGTTTTCAGCGGATTGCACCCACAAAATCCTATAATAAAAGGAAGACTGTGAAAGTTACATATAAAGATAAGAATTATAGAAGAAAGACTTTGACAATTAGAGTTTCCAACTACACTAGCTTTTCGGTTGTCATGAGCCCTATCTTAATAGTCATGAAAAGATGTTAGAAATCACATCATTTCTTAATAAAACATCGTCTTTATTCTTCATTCCTATATTTCTTCCAAACACCGATCATATACCGCTACGTGTGTGTATAAGACATCCCTACACTTGGAGAATTCAATTCAAGCTATCATACTTTTGTCCATCTACCTCAATACTTTTTAATTGGTGAATATTTAGATAGATTTACTCACACATTTTTCATACGACCGTTAATACTTCTTGAGGTACTAACCGACCGATTACTCATGTGCTCGCAGATTAGGCGTAAATAGTATTTTTCTCGTCTTGCAACACCTAAGGCTTACCAGTGACTCCCAAATCAGTTGGTCTAAGGCACTAGGTGATGAAGCACCCTCGCTATATTTTTTTATGCTGCCTTGGTGATTACAAAAGCAGTGTTCATTTTTCTACACCATTTTATATTTTATTCTTCAATTTTAATTTTCTTCGTTCTTTGGCTTTCAGACAAGAGCATTTCAAGGTATCCTCTACTATCCCGAGTTTCAAGACATGTGTAAGTGCGTATAGTAGGGTATCAACATTCAAATGTTTGACTTTCAGAATAGGAATTATTTTTCAGACTTATTTTTATTCTCAGATTAGTGACTTATTTCATCTTACTCATTCTTGGGACAATGGCTCATAACTACTTATGACTAGTTCGTTTAAAAAAACTTCTAACTTTCTTAGTTTTCTTAAAATTTTCCAATCTTTTAGATGTAATTTTTTCACTATCTAATCTTTTATTATAAAATTAAATATTAAATATATATATATATATATATATATATGTTTTGTGCTTATGCAAAGTAATATGCAAAGTGATGTGCAAATAAGCACAAACCTCCTCCAACCTGTTTACAACAGTGTCCTCACTGTTGTCATCTGTTAAATCTCCAAAACCTGTAGACTTGGGAGGAAATTTATTAACGGGGGAAATAATATATGAACATGAAAATCTCCCCCAAACTTATTCTTTTCACTCACCTCCATTCTAAAGATGATACAGTATTTTTCAAGACATGGAGGTGAGACGGAGGAATTTTAGTCACGATAAAGTGGCTCCTGTAAAAACATGAGCTCCTCCGTGGGGTCAGTGGAAAATACGGTTTTAATCTATATCCATTTACTTTGAACATTGAACCGTTCTCAACATTTTCAATCTCAACTGCCCCGTGTGGGTATACATACCGCACAACAAATGGTCCTTTCTACCGAAATGTAGCTTACCTGCATGAAGATGGAGACGTGAATCATAAAGAAGGACTTGTTAACCAGGTGTAAAAGTTTTTCTCAAAATGTTTTTATCATGAAATATCTTAGTCCGGTTCTTTACAATTACAGCATTATCGTAAGCTTCATCGCGGAGTTCGCTTAGCTCGTTTAATTGCAGTTTCCGAAAGTTGCAGGCATGATTTAAGTCAAAGTTCAGTTCTTTAATGGCCCATAATGCTTTATGTTCAATCTCGACCGGAAGGTGGCAAGCCTTACCAAACACTAGACGATAAGGAGACATACCTAGATCGGATTTATATGCGGTACGAAATGCCCAAAGAGCATCCGTAAATTTGGTTGACCAATCTTTTCGATTTTTGGAAACTATTTTCTCCAATATTTGTTTGATTTGTCTGTTTGAAACTTCAGCTTGCCCGCTCGTTTATGGATGATAGGGTGTGGAAAGTTTGTGGTTGATTGCGTATTTCCGCATCAAAGTCTCGAAAGACCGATTACAGAAATGCGTCCCGTTATCGCTAATGATAGCGCGGGGGCGTCCAAATCGCGAAAAGATATTTTCTTTTAAGAATTTAATGACAACCTTTTTGTCATTAGTGCGACAAAGAATAGCTTCAACCCATTTCGAGACGTAATCAACCGTAAGCAATATGTACAAATTCCCAAAGGAGTTGGGAAAAGGACCCATAAAATCAATTCCCCAAACGTTGAAAATTTCAACTACCAGGATCGGTTGAAGTGACATCTCATTTCTTCGAGAAATCCGACCCGTATGTTGACACTATGGACAGGTTTTGCAATGATCAAATGCATCTTTGAATAATGTCGGCCAGTAAAAACTGCATTGCAAAACCTTCTCCGCCGTCTTTCGAGGACCAAAATGACCTCCACATGCCTGATTATGACAGAAAGATAGAACACTCTTGAACTTATTATTGGGGACATATCTGCGAATGATCTGGTCAGGACAATACTTAAACAAATAGGGTTCATCCCGGTAAAATTGTTTTGCTTGGGATAGAAATTGATGTTTGTCCTGTTTTGACCATTCGCAGGGAATAAGTCCCGTAGCAAGATAATTCACAATATCCCCGAACCAAGGTTCGTCGGATACGTTCAAGAGTTGCTCGTTCGGAAAAGAGTCATTAATTGGCAGGGTCACAGGTGAAGAAGAGATGCGCGAAAGATGGTCGGCTACTACGTTTTCACATCTTTTCTTATCTTGGATCAAATTCTTGTAATAGAAGGATCCAATGTATTAACTTACCTTTAGCATCCTTCTTCGCCAAAAGATGTTTCAAGACAGAGTGGTCAGTGTACACAACAATTGGTGAGCCAATCAAGTAAGGCCTGCAATTTTCTAATGCAAATACAACTGCCAAAAGTTCCTTTTCGGTAGTTGTATAATTAATTTTAGCATCATTCAGGGTCTAGCTTGCATAATAAATCACGTGTGGTATCTTTCAATATGCTGTCCTAAGACTGCACCAACGGCAAAATCTGATGCATCACACATAAGCTCAAACGGGTGGTTCCAATCTGGAGATGATAGAATGGGGGCTATAGTGAGAGAGTTTTTAAGTGAGTCAAATGCAGCCTCATAATCTGAGTCAAAGTGAAAGGTTGTGTCCTTGGTCAAGAGAAGAGTTAAGGGTCTAGCAATTTTGCTAAAATCCTTAATGAATCTCCGATAAAAGCCTGCATGGCCAAGAAAAGATCGTATATCTTTGACGCATTTGGGATGAGGAAGGTTATAAATGACATCTATTTTAGTTCTGTCAACCTCAATGCCTTACCGTGAAATAACATGTCCAAGCACAATTCCTTCTTGGACCATGAAATGGCACTTTTCCCAATTCAATGTTAAGTTCTTCTCCTTACAACGAGTAAGATCTGCGTCAAGATGAGATAGGCAGTCAGCAAAAGGATCTCCGAATATCAAGAAATCGTCCATGAAAATCTCCAGAAAATTCTCGACCATGTCCGAGAATATCCTCATCATACACCGTTGAAATGTAGCGGGAGCATTGCATAACCCAAAGGGCATGCATCTGTAAGCAAAAGTACCAAAATGACAAGTAAATGTGGTTTTGTCTTAATCCTTTTCGACAATAGGGACTTGGTTATAGCCAGAGTATCCTTCCATGAAGCAATAATATTCATGTCCAGCTAAGTGTTCTAACATCTGGTCAATAAAGGGTAGAGGAAAGTGGTCTTTCCTCGTTGCGGCATTGAGTTTTCTATAATCAATACATACACGCCACCCAGTTTGAGCGCGTGTCTAGATTAACTCATTTGCCTCATTTTTTATGACCATGGTGCCAGATTTCTTAGGGACTATATGAATTGGACTTACCCATTGGCTATCAGAGATTGGGTAAATGATACCACTTTCAAGGCATTTGACGATTTCTTTCTTTACCGCCTCCTTCATTACGGGATTCAACCATCTCTGTGGTTCTCGGCTTGGCTTGGCTTCATCCATCAGATGTATATGATGTTCAACAATCAAGGGACTAATCCCTTTGATGTCAGCCATAATCCAACCAAAAGCCTGCCTATTAGATCTCAATACCGTCAAAAGCGCATTCTCTTCCTTTGAGGCTAGAGAAGCTGATATGATCATAGGCAAAGACTCATTCTCACCTAAATATGCATATTTAAGATGAGAAGGTAATAATTTGAGATCTAACGCTGGCGGAGAAACAAAAGAAGGTGGGGTAAGCGAATGACATTTAGATTCATAAAGAAGCTTGTAGCCTGCAAAGGATACAGACTCGGAAAGTGAAGAGTCAAAAGGTTCAGACTCAAGAGTGGAAAAAGTGTCCTCACTAAGATGTGTAAGATCAAACATTGATGTGCTAATGTCGTCGAGATTACCAAAGCAAAGTTCATTAACCTCACAGCTTTCGGGAGCTATCTCATGGACAGAACAGACATCAAGAATGTGAGCAGAGGGTTCAGACGGATGACTTCCAATTTTGTAAATGTTCAGTTCAATTGAAATTTTTCTAAAAGATAAGTTCATAGAACCGTTTTGACAATTAATGACAGCATTGGAAGTGGCAAGGAATGGTCGACCCAGAATCACCGGAATTTGGTTCTTTAGGTTCGCTACAGGTTGTGTATCGAGAACAAAAAAGTCCACAAGAAATATAAATTCCCCGACTTTTATCAACATATTCTCAAGTTCACCCCTAGGTTTGGTGATTGATCGATCTGCCATTTGGAGAGTGTAATGAGCTGGTTTCAACTCTCCAATCCCTAACTGCTCATAAACAGAATATGGAAGCAGGTTAACACTTGCGCCAAGGTCAAGTAAAACACGGTTGATGTTTTTACCCCCAATAGAAATCGATATTGTAGGACATCCAGGGTCCTTACGTTTCTTTGGTAACTGTAGGGTAAAAGCAGTGCTAACATTATTAGTCATGAAGACCTTTTTGGGCACTTGAGTCTTCCTCTTCCTAGTGCACAAGTCCTTTAAAATTTTCGCATAAGATGGAACTTGTTGGATAGCATCTAGGAGAGGGATGTTGATGTTAACCTGTTTAAACATATCCATAATCTTCTCCATATGTGGACTTGATTTGTTTCCCCTTAACCGATTCGGATAAGGAACTTTAGCAATAATAGCTGGGTCCAACATTGGAGAAGGTGGTATGTGTGGAACTGATCCCAGAATAGGAGTGGGGATCGTCTTTGGTGGACTAGAAGAGGTATGCTGAGGATTCGAGCATTGAGGACAATGAAGAATAAGCTCACAAGAAGGTGGTAGGGTAGACGAAAAAGGGCCAGAAGTAGAAGTAGAAGCGGAAGGAAAAGTCGAAGTGAAAGCCGGGGTGTTATTGATTAATTCATCATGATTATTAATCTCTTCACCGACTTGATTATTCAGCACTCTTCCGGATCTCAACATTGTAATTGCATTCACATTGTAGTGCTGTGAATGTCCAGAATTCGGTAGGGGTTGAGACGGAAGTTTCCCTTTCTCTCTAGCACTCATTTCGGCATTTATTCGTGCAATTTGGGCTTCCATCGATTTAATACTCTCATCTTGGGAGGCGGGGTTTTTCTTTATATCATCGACAGAAGACTTAATCTCAGCCGAAACTTGCATGAAATTTTTCAGAATCAAATTCATGGTTTGTTCAAGTGAAGAGGAATTATCAGTACCGGTCAATTGCAAAGAATTATACGGTGCAGAAGTGTTGACCGGATTTTGAAAGTTTTGTGATTGATAGGGGTGCTGAGTCAGTTGTAGTGGTTGCTGTTGTTGTGGAGGGACCCTTTGAAAGTTGTTTTGGTTTGGAACCGTGTTTTGAGTTTGGTGTTGGTTCGAAACAAAGTTAGGGTGATTCCTGCAACCCTGATTATAAGTGTAAGAATACGGATCGTTTCTAGGTCTTTACTAGAAAGCAGCATTAGTATGCTCTTGACCTTGAAATGGAGAATTCAATGGACATTCTTCCGTAAGATGTGAAGGGTCAGAACAGCATCCACAGACAGTTTTGGGGAGTGTCATCTGATTTAGGGAGGCTAATAAAAATTTGTGTTCCATAGCTTCGAGTTTCTTTTGCATTGCTGCCATTTCAGCTCTAACTTCTATGGAAACATACAGTTGATGGATACCACCCCTAGACGATGGTTGACTTACACTCTCCCACTGTAAAGATTTTTCAGCGAAATCTTCTAAAAATTTCCAACCTTCACCATCGTCTTTAGACATGAAGTTGCCTTGACATATGGATTCAAGATTTTGTTTTTTTGTAGGATTAATGCCCTCATATATGATTCTGCATAGATCCCATTGGTGGATTCCATGATGAGGACATTGAACTAACAGATCCTTGAAGCGTTCAAAACACTTCGAAAATGGTTCAATGGGAAGCTGGGTAAATTGATTTATTTCACTACGGACTCGAGCTGTCTTATGATTGGGGTAGGATTTCTTTAGGAAAGTTATGACGAATTCATCCCAGTTTGAAATAGAATATGTGGCTGTGTTATAAAGCCACTTCTCGGCTAAATCGCACAAAGTGAATGGGAGAGGACGTAAACGCATAGCATCCACAGAAAGCTGTGAAGTACCCATCATAGCACATACGTTTTCAAATTTGGTAATAAAAACGTATGTGTCTTCAGACTCGAGACCGTGATATTTAGGTAAAAGATTGATGTATTGAGGTTTGATTTCGAAATTGTCCCCATTGGCTGGTGGAATGGAAAGACAGGTAGAAAGAGGACTCCGAATAGAGTAGCATCTCTCTTGGAGAGAGATGTGGGGTGGATTCTGCGCACCTGCGGACGGTGGCAGAGTGGTGTTAAAGAAGTTCGATGGAGATCCATCCATCGAAGTGGATGTGGTGTGTGGTGAGGAAAAAGAAGATGTAGAAATACCGACTTCGGAGTCGATAGGAGGAACGCGAACAAGACGGGCACTCGAATCCCGTGTCCAGCCAAGTATGCACTAAATGGTTTAGCACAAGTGGCAGCGTAAGTGATAATTAGTGAAAAGATGGATTTGGTGTTTGTTTTTGAAAATGACGGATTTTTGAAAAATCACACAAACAATGCATAAGTAGCCCTAAATCTAATGGTCACCTAGGTCAAGTCTCTAGACCGCTCCTAGACTTCCAAAAGACAAGTCGCAAGATAGATCCTCTACTGCCTCTTTATCCCTTCTGTGGCCAGGTAAGTGCCAGGTAAGTAGGAGGTTCTCCACTACGTAAGTAGCGGGCCTAATTAAGTAACCACTTGCCTTAGACACACTTGCCTTAGACACCACAAAAGAAATGCGGATAAGCAATAGATTACCCACGACCTTCTTCTGTTCTAATTGAGCGCGGCGGTCCTTAGAGTCTTGTCTAGATATTTTTTGTTAATGAGGGTGATGCAGATGCAAGTTTTGTGATTTTTGGAGCTTAGGAAGGGTAATGAAATCCCCACAGAATCTGAATTTGGTCTTTGCCCCTTAATTTCCGTGTTAAATATGCAAACAAACAATATCAAAACACGCAACAATTTCTTTTTGCGGCGCTGCGAATTTTTTGCAAAGAATCCTGCAAAAAATGGTTATTGGACAGAGCAAGGAGGAGATAAGAAAGTATAAAAGTTACCACAGAGAAATGGAATTCTAAAGCTTCAAGATCACCGCGGATCCGCCGCGAAATGCTTGCTATGGCCGCGGTTCCGCGGTTTTATGAACTGTTCTCTACAAAAAATTTTGTAAAGATGCTCCCTGTGCTCCTATGTCTCAGAAAAAATGCTCTGAATATTTTTCCCCTTGATGCAGAGATTCTAGATTTCCTTGCAAAATTCACACACTAATCGTTAAGCACTTGATGCGATTTTGATTGAAATTTTTGATGGAATAATAAAATTTCAACTCAAATAACAAGAACGAACAAAATAGCACACAATCCCCGGCAACGGCGCCATTTGATTGATCATTTCTTAACGTGTTAAGTAAAATGTTTCACAACCAAAGAAATTTATACCGCAATCAATTAACGGTGTCGATGTAGCTCGTTAATGAATACGGATCGTCCACTGGGATTCATGAATTTGTTCGATCTTGCTTTAGATGAATTGAAATAAAAATATAAAAGAAAATGATTCAAGATTTGTGAAATTGATTTTCATGAAACATCTAGAAAAATTTTAAGAATCAAGAATTTATGAATTTATCCAATATCAATTGATTTATCAAGATTATGAAGAATAGCTTGTAGGATTTGATTGAGTTAATAGCTAATGATGAATCTAATAATTCCTAATCTTATGTATTGATAATTTGTAGCTAGATCGATGATAATGAATAAAGATTAGGGATCTATTGAAGAAACTAGGGTTTCACCTTCATTATTCTTTGTCTTTTCAATCATAATCATTCGGATCTAGACTCTAGTAAAGAAAATCATCAATCATTTGGTCCCTAATTTGCAACGAAATAATCAAGAAGTGATCTCGCTCCAAATTAGGTCATCAACGATTTTTTTTGCTAAGGTTCACAAATCTCATAAGATTTAAGATTAGTATTAAGATTTAATCATCATTAGATCTATCAATTTTCTCGAATACAAGCGGAAAATTTACTCACGCATCATAATGAAACAATTAAGAACGAAGAATTTCATAATGCAAGAATGTATAGAAAGCGATAATTACAATTATCACCTTTATTTAGATCTCCTTCAAATCACACCTCTCACTCGAGTTTACAAGACTAGCTCTAGCTCACTCATTTCAAAGGGAATCTGTCATTGATCTTTGTGTGGATCGATCGTCGTAAGTTGCGGATCGTCATGGATCTCTTGCTCGGATGATGATCGACGTTGCAATAGAGGATCTTCGATTGTCGCTTGACTTTTCTCTCAATGGATCTTGATTTGGCTCAAGCTGTGTCACCCAACTTGATTTGAATTGATTTGGATTTGTGCTAGAATGGTGTAGTATTCAACAATTGAATAACCTTTGAATTGTAGATCTGGATCCACTTTTATAAAATTCCAATTAAGCTTCCTTCATAAGCTTGGTAGTTATGCAGAGCCATCCAGAAGATGCCACGTGGAAATGAAGCGTCTTGAGAAAGCTAGGCCGTTACATGGAAGATTCTGGAGAAGTCTCGAGCGCCAACGACCTAACTCGGCCGCGGAACCGCGGCGGATCAGCCTGGATCGGCTGCGGATCCGCGACTATATAAGGAGATCTCTGCATCAGTTTTCTGGGGATGTTTGGTTTTGGCTTTTGGGTGTTCTTTCGATGTCTGGAATCTTATAATTCTTTCTTGGTTGCTGCCAGATTTTAAGTCTTTGACTTGATGTGTTTTATTAGCACTTTTGCAATTCCGGTTCTTTGACCTGAAGAATTTTCTGCACACAATTTCGATAAAATGTGTTGAGATATACAATAGCATGCGTGTAGTAATAAACACTTAATTTCCCATTAGAATGTTGATTATAACTATAACACGTGGTATTTGGTATTTTATAGATGAATTTGTAATCCGTGTTATATTTACAATAAACACCCTTAGATGATCAATAAGAGTAGGGAAATTGATGTGTTAAGAATGCAATATTTTCGACTTATCAAGCAGCACAAGAAGGGGCAGTCCCTGCCTCACCAACTGTGCCGTGGAACCGTGGCTAAACCTATGGGTTTGCCGCGGTTGCGCGGCCGTTTGGTCCAGTTGGGCTCTCGTTCTTCTTGGGGATCCATAGAAAACCCTGCATGATTTTCTGAATATTTTTAATTTCAAAAATTCCAACGTTTGGAAAATTTTACAGAAACTAGGTAATCGGCGGGTTTCGAAGTTCGATCAAACACTTTAACTTCGCCTAGGCCACTCCTAATGCTCTAGCTTGGCTCTGATACCATGTTGCTCAGGCAGCCACCCCATCTAATGGGGTCGCCTTGGCACTTACAGGTCCCTCGGCAACTACTTTTTTCACATGCCCCCTTGCGAGGACTACAACCCGCCGGAACACCTTCCGGTCTCGGGACACCCTGAGAGTAAGAGCCTATACTTCGCCACACTGTCACACAGTAAGAACCCCCATGGATCGGCATCCAATGCCTAGTAGCTCTGATACCATGTTGGTATTCCTTAGCACGACTGGTAGGTTTTTAGAGGCATCGAGTATGCAATTTAAAAAAAATTAGTGTGCTAAGTAATACTAACCTAGAATCGAACTAGAGAATTATGATTTTAAAGCATATAAACTATCTTTACACTAAGTGAAATAGAAATACAACCTTTGTAGACCGGTCCTTTACTTGTAAAGCTCCGTATAGTAGTCCCTTATGTAATACTCCAGGTGGAGTTGGGGCTGAATACCACCTACCCCATGAGAAGTGAGATGTTATCCGGTATCGAGGTGGGGATGTAACCGATACGGATGCACACGGGGACCCACCAGAACGATAGGGAGTATCGAATTCCATTCCGAAAGAGGGAACGATTTGAACTATAAATGGAATGATACCACTCTTATAACATAGAGGCGCCTTTTGGATGAATCGGAACTCCGGAGTTTGAAAAACTCCGTAGTTAAGCGTGCTTGAGCCAGAGAAATTTTAGGATGGATGACCTACTGGGAAGTAGCCCCGGGTTCATTCAAAGGGAAAAAACTGTGCGGCTTCGGCCAGAGCAGACAATACCATCTGTGTTTAGGAGTGGGTCGTGACAAATATGGTATCAAAGCCAGACACTCAAAAGTAGTTCTGTGGTCTGAGGACGACCCATTGTTCTAAGTGAGGGGGAATGTAATACCTCAGGTGGAGTCAGGGCTGAATACCACCTACCCCATGAGAAGTGAGATGTTATCCGGTATCGAGGTGGGGATGTAACCGATACGGATGCATACGGGAACCCACCAAAACGATGGGGAGTATCGAATTCCATTCCGAAAGAGGGCACGATCTGAACTATAAATGGAATGATACCACTCTTATAACACAGAGGTTCCTTTTGGATGAATCGGAACTCCGGAGTTTGAAAAACTCCGTAATTAAGCGTGCTTGAGCCAAAGAAATTCTGGAATGGGTGACCTACTGGGAAGTAGCCCCGGGTTCATTCAAAGGAACAAAACCGTGCGGTTTTGGCCAGAGCGGACAATACCATCTATGTTTGGGGGTGGGTCGTGACACCTTAGCTCCAAGTAGTGGTCTCGTGGACTCTTTTTAGGCTCCACTAAGGGAAAGTAACGGGCTTAC
The DNA here is from genome assembly GCA_030015575.1 of Agapanthus africanus. NCBI lineage: Eukaryota > Viridiplantae > Streptophyta > Magnoliopsida > Asparagales > Amaryllidaceae > Agapanthus > Agapanthus africanus. The sequence continues at coordinate 37,331,635 of CM057351.1, forward strand.
TCAATGATATTCGAGGCCGAAAATGATCTACCATGAGGAATCTCTAACTCAAACCACCTCTTCACTAAATGGCTGGTTTGGTATAGATTGGTGAAGTAGGAATTTTGCTCACTTTAGAATAATTTTTCTCTTTTTCTTTCTTCACCTCATGAAAACCTAGAGAGCTAAAATAAGATGAAGAAGAAGATGAAGTGGTGACCCATCTCAACCATAGGAGAGAAAATTTCTCAAAGATATTTGTAGAGACTTAAACATGGCTAAAGATAATGGTTGGGTTAATAAATATTTAGAGTAAAACAAAATTAGTGGAATTAGTCAAGGCTTCTGCATGCTTCCACAAACATCTTTAGTCATGACAATTTCCACCTAATTTTGGTTTATCCCTTAATAATTAAATCCCCAAATTATTTTTAGTTTGGTATGAGTCTCATACACCCATGTCCAATGTATCATCAATCATAACACAAAATTAAATACATTAATATATATCTCATATATATTTAAATGTATTTGTAGAAAAGAAATTCTTAAGTGAGCTAATATTAGTTAATATATATTAATATATCAAATATTTAATTATATATTAAATTATTAAATCAACACATGATTTAATAATCCGGCTATATCACATACAACCGACTAATATCATTTATATGTATATCAAATATACATATAACTAATCATTGAATCAACACTTGGTTCAATAATCCGGTTATATCACATATAACCTATACGAGATTAGAATACAGTATCACATACACGTATTAATCTCGGTCCCGCACATATCACATATGTGCCTTACTTTGTTTCGCTTGAGCCAGGAAACCTATGTATAGGATTCTAAAGACTCGTCAATACGCCAGCAGAAGGTAATGATCATATCAGTTACCCACAAGCTGTCGGCGGTACTAGCTGGATGTAACGGCTACCCAGGTATTGAGCGATCAGAAGATCAACAAGCAAGCTTGTCCAAACTCCCGCAAAGCCTATAAGTAACACTATCGTACAGACCAGTCTCTTCGTCTGATATGTCGCATATCGAGTCTGTGGATGGTAAACGTCAGACCCCAATAACTTGATAAGTCATGCCGATATGAGGCTCATAACGGTTCGAGAAACTACTAATAACACTTACCAGTAAATCTCAACTGCAGCCCTTGCTAGGGACTTCCAGTTATGGGCAATCGAGTATAGCGCAACATCAACCCCCAATACCGGGAAAGACGAAACCCTTCCTATCGCTCATTACCTCCATGTGACTCGGGACTGTACCCAAAATCCACCTGTTTGCACGCTCTCTTGAGCATGGTAGGGAGGAAATCAAAGCACAGTTAGAATCACACAAGACTCTATGACGATCTCGGGTCTATAGACTAACCTGTACCAGTGTCACCAGAGAACTGGTATCTGACATCAGGTATAATATCATCTAGGAGTTCTCGGCGAGTCCAGTTCGGTGTACCCATTCTCCAATGAGCACCTGTATACAATCTTTGATGTCAAACACCAATGGCTGTGGGATCAACCATCGCCCCATACATGGTCAAGAAACATACACATAGTCTACTCTGGAATATCGATGCCCTGTCTCGATACTCCCTCAACTAGGAACAATTAAAGGATGTATTTATGGACTACCCTGGCCCCACTAGTATGATCTCCATCATAGTCCTCGTAGTCAAGTACACATCCTAGGGGCTTTATCAACATGTAATAGAGAGACAGTATAAAGATACAAGTGTACATGTTAAGATAAAGAGTAACCAGATAGTATACTATCATGTCGAGCAAGAAAGTCCTCTCTATATATGTCTAAGCATCCACTATAATATACAATCATGTATAATAATGGCCTCTAGGGCATACATACAACTAACATACATATCCAACAATCTCCCACTTGCACTAAAGGCCAGTAATTGGTGTACCGAATACCCATCTCTGCACTAAGGCCAGCTGCTGGTGTACCGCATACGTAACATCTCAAAAAGTCGCTCGAACTGCGATTGAGAGAGGGCCTTTGTAAATGGATCCACCGTGTTTTCTTTTGTATCTACTCTTCGGACCTCGATCTCCTAGCAATCTATGATCTCCCTGATCAGGTGATACTGCCTTAAGATGTGCCTGGATTTCTGATGGGATTCGCTAAAGCCATAGCCCCATTGTTATCGCAATAAAAAGGTATTAGATCAACAATAAACGGAACCACCTGAAATTCAGTAATGAACTTCTTCATCCAAACCGCTTCTTTTGCGGCATCATTTGCAGCATTGTATTCAGACTCCATCATCAAGTCTGCGATGGTATCCTTTTTGGAGCTCCTCTTGTTTGTTATATGTATGCCCTAGAGGCCATTATTATACATGTGATGTATATTATAGTGGATGCTTAGACATATATAGGGAGGAATTTCTTGCTCGACATGATAGTATGCTATCTGGTTACTCTTTATCTTAGCATGTACACTTATTGTCTCTCTGTTACATGTTGATAAAGCCCTTACGATGAGTACTTGACTACCAGGATTATGATGTAGATCATAATAATAGGGCAATGGTAGTCGGTAAGTACATCCTTCAAATGTTCCTAGTCATGGGAGTATCGAGACGGGGCATCGATATTCCAAAGTAGACTAGCATATACACTTCTCGACCCATATAATGGGTGATGGATGATCCCACATCCATTAGTGTTTGACATCATAGATGGTATACGGGTGCTCAGTAGAGACTGGGTACACCGAACAGACTCGTCGAGAACTCCTAGATGGTATTATACATATCATCAGATAGCAGTTCTCTGGTGACACTAGTACAGATTAGTCTTTAGACCTGAGATCGTCATAGAGTCTTGTGTGATTCCCACTGTGCTTTGATTTCCACCTTACCGCGTTCAATAGATTGTGCAAAACGACGGTTTTTGGGTACAGTCCCGAATCAAATGGAGGCAATTTGCGATAGGAGGGGATTCCGTCTCTCCCGGTATTGGGGGTTGATGTTGCGCTATGCTCGATTGGCCATAATAGGAAATCCCTGGTCAGGGTTGCTGAGATTTACTGGTAAGTGTTATCAGTAGTTTTTCGAATCGTTATGGGCTTCATATCGGCATGACTTATCAGGGCTATTGGGGTCTGACGTTTACCACTCCCAGGCTGAGATATGCGACATATCAGACGAAGACACCGGACTGTATGTTAGTGTTACTGATTGGATTCATAGGAGTATGAGCATGCTTGCTTGTTGTTCCTCTGATCGATCAATACCTAAGTGGCCATTACGTTAGCAGACCGCTTGCGGCTTGTGGGTGACTGATATGATCACCACCTACTGCCGGCGTATTGACGAGTCTTTAGAGTCTTACACAGAGTTTTCCTGGCTCAGGCGAAACGAAGTAGGAGCACATATGTGATATGTGCGGGACCGAGATTAATACATGTATGTGATACCGTATTCTATTCTCGCAATATGTGATATCAGTCGGTTATATGTGATATAGCTGGGCTGTCGAATCAAGTGTTGATTCGATATGTTTATACATTTGATATTAGTCGGTTGTATGTGATATAGACGGATTATTAAATCAAGTGTTGATTTAATAATTTAATGTATAATTATATATTTGATATTTTAATTTACATTAACTAATATTAGCTCACTTAAGATTTCTTTTTCTCACTTTTGTACACTTAGTACATATGTGATATATATTAATGTACATTTTTTTGTGTCATGCTAGATGATACACGAGACATGGGTGTATGAGACTCACACCATGCTTAACATAATGAAGGGTTTTATTATTTAAAGTAATTCAAAATTGAGTGGAAATTAGTCATGGTTGATGCTTAGTGGATGCTTGTAGAATCATTGACTAAGTCCACCAATTTTGTTTTACTTAAGATATTTTTTAACCCAACCATTATGATTAGACATGGTTTAGTCTCTACATGAGTTAGTATATGATATTAACCCACCCATGGTTCCCATTCTACACTTGATTTTTCTATGGTTGCTTTTCTTCATCTCCTTCCTCAAGCCCTCTAGCTTTTTGGGAGGTGAAGAAAATGAGTGAGAAAAATATTTCTAAAGTGATAAAAATTCATACTTCATCATCCTCTACTAGATTAGCCATTTAACTTAGGGTGTTTACTTCACTAATTCCATATTAGTGAAGAGGTAGCTTGGGTTAGTGTCTTCTCGACGTAGATCATCTTCGGCCTCGAAGACTTCAAGTAAGCTTATTCCTTTCATTTTGTGGAGTCTTTTTATAGTCCGAGAGTTCACTACTTGGAGTGAAGGGACTATTACACGAAGCTATTGAAGTGAAGGACCGGTCTACAAAGATTGCATTCCTTGTTCAGTTAGATGTAAAGATGTTTACATTCTAGTTTCGTCTAATTCTCTAGTTAAGATTCTTGGTTAGGGTTTTTTAGTGCGCCATTTTTTTGAAAACGGTATGGTCGATGCCTCCCGAAACCCAGCGGCGACCCTAGGGAACCCTGCAGTGGTATCAGAGTCATGCTAGAGAATTAGACGATGTTTGTAGAATTAGGAAACCAAAACAACTCCGAAACACTCGAAACAATAACCTAGTTTCTGTCGAAATTTTTAAGTTGTCTAAAATTTTTTTAAGCAATTGAAGAATGTTATATGAGATGTAATATGAACACCATAGAAATTTGAGCCCTCCTCTCCAGAGTTTGGCCGGCGACATGAGATAAAATTCCGGCATCACCGTTGAGAGGTTTTGGGCTTCAAATTTTTATGGTGTTCCAGACTCTGGGTTTTGGTGTTTCAGGTGTTGCTTGTTTTTACTGATATTGCATGTGATGTTATAATTCTGTAAAGGCAATTTGGAGTGTTTCGTAGTCGTAATTCTAATATCGTTTCGGATTATTTAGACGACGTTAAAAAGTTCGAACGGATATCAATAACCCATTTTTTCCTCGCCGGGAATTTTCCAAGAGTTGGATTTTTCCAAGTTTAAAATCTTCAGAAAATCATACAGGTGTTTTCTATGGACCTTCTAGAAGAACGAAACCCTAACTCGATTCTGTGACCGTCGGAACCGCCACCAAACTTTAGGGTTTGCGGTAGTTCCGCGGCGCCATAGGTGAGGAAAGGGTTGACCCTTCTACGGTTGGTCCATAGGTGCTGTGGCATGTTTTGGGTATTTTTTAAACTGCGCTCAAGTGTTGTGCTCTTTGGGAAATTTTGGGTGTTTGTTGATTCGATCGAAAAGTTTAAGATCATCTAGCTATCTGTGATTGTGATACAATATTTGGAATCCATAAAATTTAGTTTTGTGAAAACTAATTTGAATTTTATAAATCTAGAAATTCAGTCTTATTTGATCGGTTGCCACAGGATTTTGATGTGGATCAAAAGTCCGTCGTAATCACATAGCGTACGCGGATACTCGCCGGGTAACCTTACTAGATAGCCATAGTCCTGACCAAGTGACTGTAGGAGAACCCTATCACCAAAAGCATCTGTTCCGGTGCTCGCGCCCACGATATTCCGCCTAAGTGCACTTCGTCGACGGCATCAGGGGTGCGGCCGTCTACTAAAGTTTCCGACAAGCATTCGATCAAGTTGTCGGGAATCTTGTTGAATTACCCGACTGGTTATTGAAAAGTGTTTTCAATATCGAGACTAAAATGCGGGGTTTATAATTGTTAGGCATGTGATGTCTAAGGAATTCATTTGGTTAGGCATAAAATCCAAAGTATGTGATAGATTGTGTTTATGATGTCTAAGGTGGTTGCGGATTCCAATTGTTGTAATTTTTCACTTTCTTTTCTGCGACCGTAAGTATAATATATGGGGTATCGTCAGTTTTGTTGTTATATGTCAACAACAATTGGGATACGCATATTTACTTACGTTGATGACATGTGATGTAATGTGTTGTTGTGATATGTTATATTGGATTGTCGTGTTTTGAATAGCTGGGTTTTTTTTATGTGAGATGAGAGTTTTTCATTTTCATTCATGTAATAACTTGTATGTAATATTCTTTTATTGGGACACTTCCCGGTTGAGAATGATGTCACCATTGATGTATATTATTTACTTTTCCGCATTAGGATAGACCCAAGGCGGGGAGCACAAGTAACCGGGTTCTAGAGTCCAGTAGGAGACCATCTTGAGGAATCGAGACCTGGTCTCCTAACTCTATAATTGGTAGGGTTGCTTGCCACTCTCGTAGGGTTCTATGGATATGGGTTTGGCTATTCATCACGACCCTGGAATCCATATTTTTTACTGGCTTAATTTAAAACACGAAATTCCTAATATATCCAATATTTCATATGTGTTCTTCTGCTGCTGATATTTTATGATGTGATCACTTTATATGTTGAGACGAATGCTTATATTATATATATGATATATAATAAATATTGCTGCTTTCGTTTCTTCTGTGATGCTTAGGAAGCATGATTGATGGGACTTCATTAATGAGATTAATGAAAGAAAAGAAACCTAAAAATATTGTAGAATCTTGTTTTAAAAACTGGTAGCTCTAGTTCTTGCTTTGCATAGTGGTATTTCTTATAGAATATCTAGCACCTTATTCGATAAGGAAAGAGCCAAGATCCCTTCACCGGGAGTGACCTCTTTAGCGAAACTAGCAGATGCTACAACCCACGGTTTGGTTTTTGACTGTCTTTTAGTTCATGCTTTGCATAGTGGTATTTATGAAATATTTAGTACCTCATTCGTTAAGGAAAGAGCCGAGATCCCTTCACCGGGAGTGCCCTCTTTAGCAAAACTAGCAAAACCCGCAAAAACACTCCTTTTCAAAATCACTCGATTCTACAACGATATCAAGTTCATTACGCAAAAGGTTTTCTTAAAAACTTGTCGTAACCCTCCATCATTTCAGATAAGTACTACTTAGTATTCATGCTACGTTTGTTGGCCTCCGTCAAGGCGTAGTGTGCGGTAGCTAACAAGTGCTTATCTGTAACATAAAATGATATTGGGTTGGGGTAGTCGTGCGACTTTGTTGGCCTCCGTTAAGGGTCGTGTGGGTAGGTTTAATTCAATCGTGAAATGTACGGGTTGAACTTGACTAGCAGCCTATGGTTTGTTGGCCTCCTTCAAGGTCATAGGAGATTAGGGGTAAAATATTATCGGGAATTTCAAGTGTTGAAATTTGCAATGAGATTGCATACCTTCTATGAGATAATTGGATCCCGATACCCAATGCGAGTAAGAGTTACTCCTGAGAGAGTTTTTGTAAGTCCATGTTGCTCACCCCGGTTCTTACGGGGAGACGGAAACGGCGAAAAACAATGATTTTGGCGCAAGGCAACATGGACTAAAAGTCGGGATCTTTGCTAAACTAGAAACTAGTAAACACTTAGAGGTTTTAGCTACTATGCTGTGGAAATTATACCTCACGGAACCGGTCCTTCGGGTCTTCATCCCGCTGTCCCACTCGTCCATCCAAGCTCCAAGCATCGATCCGGACCTTAGGCACCTCCGCGGCCTTCTTGAGTCGAAGACGATCTACCCGAGAGTTGTACACTAAGCTTCACCTCAAGCCAAGGCAACTAGGGCAAAGAGATTGCTAATCTAAATGCCTTAGGTTGTGTAGAAGAGAAAGATGGAAGTGTTTGTCTATGTGGATTCTTTTTCTCTCAACACATGAGATCAAAAGAAGAGATCAAGAGGAGGAAGAAGAAGGAGAAAGTTTGCAACCATGGAGCTTTTCTTTTTCTTCTCACTTCATGAGAGAGAATGAGAAGAGAATAATGAAAAGGATTAAGCTAAATGAAATGAACCATGGTTGCAATAATACACAAGAATCATTATTACTAATCCTATCATGAAAGAATTGATGGCACATTGAATTGACCATTATCATAACTCAAGAATTAAAAAGAAAATAAAAGAAGAGTGTGGATACATCTTGAAGGTCAATGGTCAACACGGTCAACGGGCCAACAAAGTCAAGAGGGATCTAAGTTGTCAAATGGTCAATGCAATTAGTCATCACTAATCTATCACTAAAAGGATTAGTATGTCTCCGACTCATAACGGTTTTGACCAAATGAATTGTCAAAACCCTAATGAGTGTGCCACATTACGGTTTTGGCCGAACCAACTGCCAAAACCCTAATGGGGCACCTCCTCCTTCATCACTCCTCAAAACTGTGCATACACACCCGCATCCGCATTCCTTAGAATGCGAATGCACAGAAGACAAATCAAATCCATCTGTGCAATACTAGGATCTGGCTTAAACCAAAGCCCACTAGTATTGCCTGCCCGAACAGCATACGCACACAAGTGCACGTAAGTGATCGTAGCCCTGCCGTAAAACTATACGGCCTCTACACGTTTCGCTCAGTGCAGGAAAACTCTCTGTGTGGGACTCTAAAGACTCGACACTACGCTGGCAGTGGGTTTAACCACAGACCGTAAGCGGCACTAGCTGTACATAACGCTTCCCAGGTAGATGTCAATAAGAAGGCCGATGAGGTAAACCCATCCGAACTCCTACTGAGCCTGTATGTGACAATCTCCGTACAGTCCGGTCTGTTCGTCTGATACATCGCATGGCGGGCCTAGGGGGCGGTGAACGTCAGTCCCCTAATAGCGGTACAAGTCGTGTCGGAGTGTAGCCCAGAACACCGTGAGATAACACTGGAAACCTACCAGTATATCTCGCTTGCCGTGGCCAGGGACTACTTGTGTAATGGCTCTCCTAGACACAGCGCGATGTCAACCCCCAATACCGGGAGAGACGAATCCTGTCTAACCGTCACTGCCTCCAAGTGCTTCGGGTCTGCACCCAACTACTACCTGTTTGCACGACTCCTTTGAGCCGTGGTAGGGTAGTAATCTAAGTACAGTGGGAACACACTCGAGGCGAAGTGACAGTGTCAAGTCATCGGACTAAGCTGTACTCATGTCACCTGGGAACTGATAACTGACGATAGGTATAATACCAACCAACAGTTCCCGACGAGTCCTGTCCAGTGTACTCGTAACCTAACGAGCACCCGCATACTATCTCAAGTACGACGTACTGACGGCTGTGGGACAGACCGTCTTCCCCGCTGGGATGAGAAGCGCATACGCTAGTCTACTCCGGAGTATCGATGCCCTGTCTCGATAGTCCTACGAGTAGGGACCTGTATAAGGATGTGCTTATGGATTACCTAGCCCCCACGAGTGTGAGCGCCATCACAACGCTGGTAATCAAGCAAAGATCCTAAGGGCTCTACTAATATGTATATAAGCGATATGCTAAAAGAAATACATGCACATATTGAAGTAGAGACAAACCAAGTAGCATACTACCATTTTGAGCAAGATTGTCTATACAAATATGAATATCCCAAGCTTCCATCAAGTAATATACAAGCTAGTATGATACAGTAATGGCCTCTAGGGCATATACATTAACAATATCCCACTTGCACTAAGGCCATGTACTGGCGTATCGAAGACCTATCATCTCGATCAGCCGCTCGAACTGAGTCTGGGGTGGGGCCTTCGTGAGTGGATCTGCAGTGTTGTTCTCCGTATTTTCTCTCTTCACCTCGATCTCCCGGCGATCTACGATCTCCCTGATCAGGTGGTACCGCCTCAAAATGTGCCTGGACTTCTGATGGGACCTGGGTTCCTTCGCTAAAGCTATAGCGCCGTTGTTGTCGCAATACAGCGGTATTGGATCAACAATGGTAGGAACCACCTGAAGCTCCGTGAGGAACTTCTTCATCCAGACAGCTTCCTTTGCGGTATCGCAAGCAACTATGTACTCCGCTTCCATAGTTGAGTCTGCAACGGTCTCCTGCTTGGAACTCTTCCAGCAAACCGCCTGTTTATAACATAATATTGCATTTTGTATTCCCCATTCTTATGCATTTAAGAATAAAAACAAGTGCTTTTGACGCATGTCTGCTACATGTTACAGGTTACAGGTTCTTGGCACGAAAACAGTGAAAAACACAAAAGACGACACAAAAGAAGGATTTTTGACCAACAAAAAGGAAGATCTTAGTAAAGCTCAGCAGAAGAACGGCTCACAATTAACAAGGCGACGCAAGATCCAAATTTGCAAGAAAGACGGTTACAAGAATCATTGCAAAGTGTTCGTTGAAAATCTGGTATCACTGTATAATCCCAAATGATGATCTGAATACAGAACCAAGAAGCCCAGAAGAATACAAAGCATCCCAGAGAAATTCATCAACCGAACGCACTGTTGGGCCGCGGAAGCGCGGCCCAAAGCCCATCAAGGCCGCGCTTCCGCGGCGGAAAGAAGCCCTAGTGCGTATAATTTTTTCCATATTTTGTGACGGCTCTGGAGAGATCTTTTTAGGGGTATAATTGTAACTTTAGACATGCGGTGCAATCTGTAGCCCTAGGGTTTCTATGTCCTATAAATAGAACCCAAGACCATGTAAATTCTCATGCCTCTTCTCATGAAATAAAATTCTGTTTTTCTTGAAATAAGAGTGCATCAAAAGTAAGTAGATTATTTTCTTTGCAATAATTTTAGTTTTTCATATCTGTTCTTATTTTCTCGCCTTAGTTTAGTTTTTATTAACTTGCAATCGATGTCTTCTTTCTTTAATAAATTCTTATTTTCTTTCATCCCCTCAATGAGCGAGTAGTTTCCTCGCTTGTTAGGGTTAGGAATAGGGAAGGATTTGAGAGATGAAGATCTCTCATCTCTTTTCATCGCTAAACTTTTATGAACATTAGAACTCCATGCATACCTTTTGATTCCGCTCCCTACGGCACTTTTACCTTCAAGGTAACGGTGAACTCCGTAGTCTAAAGGCCCGGATCTTAAGATTTTCCATGGAGGTTAGGGTGAAGATTAAGAAAGGGAGGACAAGGATCTAGAGGAAGAATCATTCTTCCCAATCATCCTAATCACCTTTGTTAATATTTACCATAACTCTAATATGATTGATTTAATTGATGGCAATGGAAAGAGATGTAAATCTTTATTAACCAGATTTTCCCTAAACCTAATCCTAGCAAGTTTCTAATTCTACCTTCATACAACTTCGATTTTTAGATTTAATTAAACTTCCAAACACCTTTTGGAATTAACTCGTAAGAACTTAAAGAAGATTTACACATCCCTGTGGAACGACCCGTATTCACCGGCTAGCTTCAAGCGACGCCGTTCTTGATTGCGATAATTATTTTTGATCGACAAAACCTCTCTTAATCAAATGGCGCCGTTGCCGGGGATGGCGTACAATTTTCTTTTTGTAATTTCGCGTTAATCTAAAACAAAAAAAAAATCATAAAAATCTGAAAAAATAAAAAATAAAAAAAATATATCATCTTTTATTGTTTGAAGGGTTTCTTTGTGAATCTTTGCAGGTTTGACGGATCTGAACCAACACTGAAAGGGAAACAGAGAACTATACATCAGAAAAGGAGGATATTGGAATTCCAGAGCAGCTGAAGAAAGTTGGAGACCTGAAGCCCCCATAGTGCCGCCCTTCCGCCGCATAACCCTAGCTCGCGCCGCGCTTCCGCCGCAACTTGGAGCCTTCTCTGCGAAATTTTTGCACTGTTTGTTTCCTTATTCTTCCCCTCTTCAAATCTCCATAAATCTCTGTCATATCTTCTGCAGGATTCTTCGCGCTAAAAATCTTCTTCCCCCTTCCAATAATTGATTTTCTGCAGGATTCTTTGCGCCGCGCTTAAAAGCAAATTGATTGCAAGTGATTTACTGCTTTGCATACTTTAATCTGACTTTAAGGGGCTATTGACCAATTCAGATTGGGTGGGGATTTCATTACCCTTCCCAGGACCCCAGAAATCACTTAAAGCATCTGCATTGACCACTTTTAATCTAAAAAATATTAGACTCAGCCCTAAGGACGTCGAGCTCAATAGGACAGAGGACTAGTATAGGCATCGGCCGTTTATCCTAACCGACATTGCGGTGACTAGGCTAGTGGTTTTTAATTAGGCCCACTGTAGTGGTGGTTCCTTCCCACTTACCTGGCCGTACTTGTCCGTGAAGAGGCGGTTTGAGGTCCTATATCTAGCCCTTTGGAACAGTTAGGAGCTGTCTAGCTGACTAGGCAACCCTAGACTTAGGCCTGATTGTGCATGTGTGGTTAATTGCAGTTGTGTCACTAGTCTCTTTTCAAAATCTTTTTGCAAAAGCACACTTAAAAAGAAAAAGGAAAATCTTTTCAAAACTTGCAACTTGTCGCTAAAGAATCTTTGCACTCACATTCTGTCTCGACTACACTAACCCTTTTAGTGTATGTCCGGTTGGACTAGGGACCCTAGCGCCCGATTAGTCCGTGTTTCGTTGGTACCGACCGACGAACCTTTCGACTCCGAAGTCGAAATCTTGTCCACTTCTTCACTTTCACCATCACATTCTTTCGAAGGTATGTCGGGATACGATCCTAACAACACCTTACAGACGGGAAGGATTCCACCTCCGCCAGGTGCGAATAACCCGAATCTTCCGCCTGTCGAAGCGCCCGCACGAGTCGCGCTCCAGGATCTTTTCTACCCCATTCGCACCGCCCTTCCCACTTGTCTTTCCCTTCCACCGGCTAATGGGGACAACTTTGAGATCAAACCCCACTTCATCAACATGCTGCCTAAGTTTCATGGTTTGGAATCCGAAGATGCATATATCTTTATCAACAAATTCCAAAACGTTTGCGCCATGATGAAAACTACCCAATTAAGTGATGACGCTATAAGGCTAAGGGTCATTCCTTTCACCTTATGTGACCTAGCCGAGAAGTGGCTATACAGCACCGCATCACACTCAATCAGAAATTGGGACGAGTTTGTGAAAGCTTTTCTTAAAAAGTTCTATCCTCATCACAAAACTGCAAAAATCCGTAATGAAATCATTCAATTTTCACAGCTTCCTGCCGAACCATTTTGGAAATGTTTTGAAAGATTCAAAGACCTTCTCGTTCAATGCCCTCACCATGGAATCGAAAGATGGCAACTTTGCCAAACATTATACGAGCGATTGAACCCGGCAACGAAGCAGTTGCTAGAAACCCTTAGTCAAGGTCACTTTCTGTCCAAATCGAGTGATGAAGCGTGGCAGTTTCTTGAGGATCTTAGTGAGCAAACGATTCAGTGGGAGAGCACCAAGACCACATCATCTTCTTCCATTGGTCAACCTAGGGCAGGCATACATCAAGTAGAGATGTCAATTGCTATGAAGGCCGAGATGGCCGCTCTTATGAAAAAGATAGAGGCGCTTGAGACCAAAATCTCAGCACCTTCTTCTGCCCCTGTTGTGCCCCCACGAACTGTTTGTGCTTGTTGTTCGGATCCATCACATCTCACTGAAGAGTGTCCTTACACTGCATCCACTCAAGGACAAGATCAAGTCAATGCTGCCTTTCAGCAACGACAAAGAAATGATCCATACTCTTCAACATACAATCCGGGTTGGAAGAGCCACCCTAATTTCGCTTGGAACCACAATCAACAAGTCCAAGGAAACAACAATTTTCAAAGAGCTCCTCCTCCACAACAACAACAAGCACCTCCACAAACTCAATTTCAGCAGCCTCCCCAACAGCAACCTTACCCTAATCAGATGAACAATTTTGTTCCCAACAATTTTGTTCCCCCTCAAAATGCTGTTAGCTCGCTCGAAAGAAGTCTAGAAGCATTCCTAAAGCAATCTGCACAAACTTTGGTGCAATCACAACAATCCACAGCTAGGATAGAGACTTCTGTTCAATCTTTGGTGCAAAACAGTGCCTCACACGATCAAAGCATCAAAGCTATTGAGGCACAAATTGCACAACTCAACGCAGCATTGAAAGAGCGAGAGAAAGGAAAGCTTCCGTCTCAACCCGTCCCAAATCCCGGTCACGCACATGTTGCACATGAACAGCAGAATCATAACGTGAATGCTGTGACTACGTTGAGATCCGGAAGAGTGCTGCAAAACAATGTGGGTATTAACCATGACACCTCGGCCGGTGGTTCTTCATCTTCTTCACCTTCTTCATCTTCCTCTTCTTCTTCGTTAGAGCCTATTCTCCATCCTTCATATGGCTCTACTCCTTCTAGCTCGAACGGACCCTCTTCTCACAACACGAACACATCTACACGGGGTTCCGTTCCAACTCAACAATCTGATCCACAAAAATTGGACTCAACAATTTTTCAAAATGTTCCTTTTCCAAATCGGTTGAGATCCAATAAACCAACTCCACAGATGGAGAAGATTGTAGAGTTATTCAAACAGGTTAGCATAAATATCCCTCTTTTGGATGCAATCCAACAAGTTCCTTCATATGCAAAAATCTTAAAGGACTTATACACCAAAAAGAGGAAATCACAAGTACCAAAGAAAGTTTTTGTAGCTAGTGCTGTTAGTGATGCTCTTGTCAATTCTTTACCCCCAAAGCACAAGGACCCCGGTTGTCCTACTATTTCGATCACAATTGGGAACAAGACCATCAATAGAGCACTATTAGATCTTGGTGCTAGTGTCAATTTGCTACCTTATTCGGTGTACGAACAATTAGGCGTTGGAGAGCTCAAGCCTACACATTGCACTCTCCAAATGGCTGACCGATCAATCACCCACCCTAGGGGAGAGTTGGAGGATGTGTTAATTAGAGTAGGGGATTTCATTTTCCCCGTGGACTTTATTGTTATGGATACACAGCCTGTCGCTAACCCCCGTAATCAAATTCCGGTGATACTTGGTCGACCATTCCTCGCGACTTCTAACGCGGTAATCAACTGTCGTAATGGTTCAATGAATTTATCTTTTGGCAAGATGACAGTTGAACTCAACATTTTCAAGTTAGGAAGTCAGCCTTGCGAGCCTAATTCTAGCGTACTTGATGTGTGCTCGATCGATGAGATCGCGGAGGAGGACTGTGAGTTCGAGAATTTCATGTTTGATCACAGTAATATTGACGCCACTAGTGCGTTCCTCCTAGAATCCGACACAGCTTTCACGTCGGACAAAGATTATGAGTGTTTCACCTTTGTTGATGATCTTGAAGACTCTCCACCCGAGTTTGAGTCTTTTGCTTTTTCGGATGAGTTAGTTGAACCATCCGACTCGGTAGCGTACACTCAATTTGAACCTTTGATGGAATCCTTCGAGTTTGAAACAGTTACTCCATTGTTACCATCTATTGTTTCACCACCAAAACTCGAACTAAAGCTTTTGCCGTCGCACCTAAAATATGCTTATCTAGGTGAAGATGAGACCTTACCCATTATCATATCGGCCTCTCTAGCTCTTGAGCAAGAGAAGGCTCTTTTAACGGTCTTATATAATAATCGGCAAGCTTTCGGCTGGTCTATGGCGGACATCAAGGGGATTAGTCCCCTCATAGTCGAACATCATATACACTTGATGGATGATGCCAAGCCAGCAAGGGATCCACAAAGACGCCTCAACCCCATCATGAAAGAGGCGGTTAAGAAGGAGATTGTTAAGTGTCTTGATAGCGGTATCATTTACCCTATCTCGGATAGCCAATGGGTTAGCCCCATTCATGTCGTGCCAAAGAAATCGGGCATCACGGTCATCACCAATGAGGCAAATGAGTTAATTCCTACTCGCACCCAAACTGGGTGGCGAGTTTGCATCGACTACCGGAAACTCAATGCCGCGACAAGGAAGGACCACTTTCTTTTACCATTCATTGACCAAATGCTAGAACGATTAGCGGGGCACGAATTCTACTGCTTTTTAGATGGCTATTCCGGTTATAATCAAGTCCCCATAGCCAAAGAGGATCAAGACAAGACTACATTTACTTGTCCCTTTGGCACTTTTGCTTATCGTCGCATGCCCTTTGGGTTGTGCAATGCACCCGCTACATTTCAGCGGTGTATGATGGGGATCTTTTCGGACATGGTGGAGAAGTTTTTAGAAATCTTTATGGATGATTTCTCCATTTTTGGTGACTCCTTCGATGAGTGTTTACGACATCTTGACGCGGTTCTCACCCGCTGTAGGGAAAAGAACTTGACCTTGAATTGGGAGAAGTGCCACTTTATGGTACGTGAAGGCATTGTCTTAGGACATGTGATCTCGCAAAACGGCATAGAGGTTGATAGAGCTAAAATCGAAGTCATTTCTAATCTTCCTCCTCCTAAATGCGTCAAAGATATCCGAGCTTTCCTTGGCCATGCCGGTTTTTATAGACGGTTCATCAAGGACTTTAGCAAGATTGCTAGACCCTTGACTTTCTTGTTGGCCAAGGACACTACTTTTGTTTTCGACTCAACTTGCATGAAAGCGTTCGAGTCTTTGAAACACTCACTCATTTCTGCGCCCATCCTTTCATCTCCAGACTGGACGCATCCCTTCGAAATTATGTGCGACGCATCAGATTTTGCAATTGGTGCTGTTCTTGGACAGCACATTAACAAGATGCCGCATGTAATTTACTACGCTAGCCGAACATTAAATGAGGCCCAATTAAACTACACAACAACAGAAAAAGAGTTTTTAGCGGTTGTGTTTGCACTTGAGAAATTTCGGCCTTATTTAATCGGCTCTCCAGTTATAGTGTACACGGATCACTCAGCTCTTCGCCACCTTTTTACGAAGAAGGATGCTAAGTCTAGGCTCATACGTTGGATCCTCTTGCTCCAAGAATTTGACCTTATCATTCGGGACAAGAAGGGATGTGAAAACGTAGTGGCCGATCACCTTTCACGACTTCCTTCGTCGCCCACGCTTGAACTGCCTATCACTGATGCTTTCCCCGATGAGCAACTCTTGACTGTTTCTTGTGAACCGTGGTTCGTCGATATTGTAAACTACTTAGCCACCGGCTTGATACCTAACGATTGGTCGAAACAAGATAAACTTCGATTTTTGTCCCAAGTAAAGCATTTCTACTGGGATGAACCTTATCTTTTTAAATATTGTTCCGACCAAATCATTCGCCGGTGTGTACCTGAAAATGAGGTTAAGAGTGTGCTGTCTTTTTGCCACGATCAAGCATGTGGCGGGCACTTTGGCCCAAAGAAGACAGCCGAGAAAGTTTTGCAGTGTGGTTTCTATTGGCCACGACTCTTCAAAGATGCATTCGAATACTGCAAAACTTGCTCCCGGTGCCAACACTTGGGCCGGATCTCGCGGAGAAATGAAATGCCGCTCCAACCAATTTTGGTTGTAGACATTTTTGATGTTTGGGGTATAGACTTCATGGGACCATTTCCTAACTCTTTTGGAAATGTGTATATTCTTTTGGCTGTTGACTATGTTTCAAAGTGGGTCGAGGCTATACCAAGTCGAACGAATGACAACAAGGTTGCCGTTCGATTTCTAAAAGATCACATCTTTTCTCGATTTGGGCACCCTCGTGCGATAATAAGTGATAATGGTTCTCACTTTTGCAATAGGACTTTTGAGTCCTTAATGCGCAAATACTCTATCACCCATAAGCTGTCAACGCCATACCATCCCCAAACATGTGGGCAAGCCGAGATCTCGAATAGACAAATTAAACAAATCTTGGAGAAAACGGTTTCTAAAAACCGTAAAGATTGGTCACTAAAATTGATCGATGCACTATGGGCTTTCCGTACTGCATACAAGACCGATTTTGGCATGTCTCCATACAGGCTTGTTTACGGGAAGGCCTGCCACCTTCCAGTAGAAATTGAGCATAAAGCATTTTGGGCCATTAAAGAGCTGAATCTATCCTTAGGAGATGCGGGCAGCAATCGAAAGCTGCAGTTGAATGAATTGGAGGAGCTGCGGGATGAGGCATATGATAATGCCGTGATTGCTAAGAACCGAGCTAAAGTATTTCATGATAAAAACCTTTTGCGAAAGACATTTAAACCGGGTCAACAGGTTTTATTATATGATACTCGGTTACACTTTCATCCCGGCAAGCTCCGTTCTAGATGGAGAGGACCTTTTGTAGTCCGCACCGTTTATCCGCACGGTGCGGTTGATCTTGAGAATCCTGAAGACGGTACTTTATTCAAAGTAAATGGACATCGTTTGAAACCGTTCTTCTCAGCGGACCCTTCGGAGGAGCTCCTGTTCTTGCAGGAGCCGATGTACACCGACTGATTTCCTCCACCTTCACCCTCGAATTTTTTTTTTCCAAAACTTTATTTTCAAATAAGTTTGGGGGTGTGTATACTATGTAAATATAATAATAAGCAGGAACTCGCCGATATTATCAACCCATTTGGTGCAGCATGACAGTGAGGACACTGTCCATTATAAGTTTGGGGGTATGTCGGTACGTTTTCCTTTTGCATTCATATGTATATTTCTGCATTGCATCTTTATATAAAAATCATAAAAATTTGAAAAATTTGAAAAATAAAAAAAAATTAGAAAACAGAAAAACCCATAAAAATTGAAAAATTTCAAAAATTATAAAAATTAATGTATTCAATTCTGGTTAATTGACTTGAGTTTGATAGATAGGTTAACTGGCTAGGAAAAACTAAATCTTAGACTTAGCAAATTGAAAACCCTAAAAATAACCTTCCTTAGAGTTTAACTGTGGAAAGCATATGTCTTTGTAGGTTATTTAGAAATAGGCAAATTTTGGGTTCAGTTCTTGGGCTAAGTCGAAACGAAGGAAAAGTATTAAAACTTTTATTAGAGTATAAGTTTGAAAAATAGTTCCTAGCTTAAGTCTAGATTCTGAAAACGTATACCCTACAATTTGCACGATCACGCACCTTGAAACTTGGATTAGTAGAAGAGACCTTGAAATACTCTTGTCTAAAATCCTTAGCACAATGAAAAAGAAAAAAAAGTGGATAAAAAAAAAAAATGGACACTGGTTTTTGTGATTACTTAAGGCTGTAAAAATAGAAAAATATTTAGCGAGGGTGCTTCATCACCTAGTGCCTTAGACCAACTGGTTTGGGAGCCACTGCTAAAAGCCTTGGGTGTTGCAGAACTAGGAAGTACGCTTTAAAAACGCTAACGCATATTGTAATCGGTTGTTGGTACCTCAAGAAGTATTAACAGTCGCATGAAGGATGTGAAAGCGAAGTCTCACAAGTGCTTTGGACAATGGGCGGGAGTATGATTGCTTGATTTGAATTTCCAAGTGTAGGGGTGATATTTACACACACGTGGGGATATGTGATTGGAGTTTAGATAAGAGAAAGGAATGAAGAATAGAACTTGTGTCTTTAATAGAGTTGATAGAAATTCCTAAGTGGAGATGGAACTCTAGAAGGAAAACTTAAGAAATGCCGAAAGCTAGGTAATTCTACAGGATATATGTAATCTTAAGTTAAATAATGAGGAAGTGTGAAGAATATGGGTGGATAATTTGTGGGTCGACGATAATAGAATTCCTTGTTAGAAAACCTAAATGGAGAACAAAAGTCGAGAAACCAAGTTGATAGGATTTTGTGGGTAGTATCCGCTGAAAACCCTCAGGAGACAACACTCCTCCTACTAGGGACACCTAGAGGTTTAACGGCTTGTTGCACGAGCTCAGTGCAATCGCGTTTCCCTGCGAAAGTGCGGCTAGGTTAGATTTTTTTATAATAAGTTTGCTCGAGGGCGAGCAAAAGATAAGTTTGGGGGTATTTGTTTATAACATAATATTGCATTTTGTATTCCCCATTCTTATGCATTTAAGAATAAAAACAGGTGCTTTTGACGCATGTCTGCTACATGTTACAGGTTACAGGTTCTTGGCACGAAAACAGTGAAAAACACAAAAGACGACACAAAAGAAGGATTTTTGACCAACAAAAAGGAAGATCTTAGTAAAGCTCAGCAGAAGAACGGCTCACAATTAACAAGGCGACGCAAGATCCAAATTTGCAAGAAAGACGGTTACAAGAATCATTGCAAAGTGTTCGTTGAAAATCTGGTATCACTGTATAATCCCAAATGATGATCTGAATACAGAACCAAGAAGCCCAGAAGAATACAAAGCATCCCAGAGAAATTCATCAACCGAACGCACTGTTGGGCCGCGGAAGCGCGGCCCAAAGCCCATCAAGGCCGCGCTTCC
Source organism: Agapanthus africanus (assembly GCA_030015575.1). Taxonomy (NCBI): domain Eukaryota; kingdom Viridiplantae; phylum Streptophyta; class Magnoliopsida; order Asparagales; family Amaryllidaceae; genus Agapanthus; species Agapanthus africanus. The sequence goes on from CM057351.1 coordinate 37,351,622, forward strand.
GCGGCGGAAAGAAGCCCTAGTGCGTATAATTTTTTCCATATTTTGTGACGGCTCTGGAGAGATCTTTTTAGGGGTATAATTGTAACTTTAGACATGCGGTGCAATCTGTAGCCCTAGGGTTTCTATGTCCTATAAATAGAACCCAAGACCTTGTAAATTCTCATGCCTCTTCTCATGAAATAAAATTCTGTTTTTCTTGAAATAAGAGTGCATCAAAAGTAAGTAGATTATTTTCTTTGCAATAATTTTAGTTTTTCATATCTGTTCTTATTTTCTCGCCTTAGTTTAGTTTTTATTAACTTGCAATCTATGTCTTCTTTCTTTAATAAATTCTTATTTTCTTTCATCCCCTCAATGAGCGAGTAGTTTCCTCGCTTGTTAGGGTTAGGAATAGGGAAGGATTTGAGAGATGAAGATCTCTCATCTCTTTTCATCGCTAAACTTTTATGAACATTAGAACTCCATGCATACCTTTTGATTCCGCTCCCTACGGCACTTTTACCTTCAAGGTAACGGTGAACTCCGTAGTCTAAAGGCCCGGATCTTAAGATTTTCCATGGAGGTTAGGGTGAAGATTAAGAAAGGGAGGACAAGGATCTAGAGGAAGAATCAATCTTCCCAATCATCCTAATCACCTTTGTTAATATTTACCATAACTCTAATATGATTGATTTAATTGATGGCAATGGAAAGAGATGTAAATCTTTATTAACCAGATTTTCCCTAAACCTAATCCTAGCAAGTTTCTAATTCTACCTTCATACAACTTCGATTTTTAGATTTAATTAAACTTCCAAACACCTTTTGGAATTAACTCGTAAGAACTTAAAGAAGATTTACACATCCCTGTGGACCGACCCGTATTCACCGGTTAGCTTCAAGCGACGCCGTTCTTGATTGCGGTAATTATTTTTGATCGACAAAACCTCTCTTAATCACCGCCCCTCCATTGAGGGTAAAGACATAACCCGACATGGACTTGGAGTCATCCTTGTCACTCTGGAAGTTAGAGTCAGCAAAGGCCTCAAGCTGGAGGTCTTTTCCGCCATACACCAAGAACATCTCCTTAGTCCTTCTCAGGTACTTGAGAATGTTCTTTACCGCTATCCAATGTTTCTCCCCTGGGTTCAACTGATACCGGCTTACAACGCTTAATGCGTATGCTACATCTGGTCTGGTACACAACATCGCATACATTATAGAGCTTACCGCAGAAGCGTAGGGTATAATAGACATGCGATCCCTTTCCAAATCAGTCTTGGGAGACATCTCTTTGGAGAGGGCGATCCCGTGACAAGCCGGTAAATTACCGCGCTTGGAATCTTCCATACTGAATCTTTTCAGTATGGTGTCGATGTACCTTGACTGTGAAAGTCCCAACATCCTCTTAGATCTATCACGATAGATTTGAATCCCCAGAATGTAGTTGGCATCGTCCAGGTCCTTCATGGAGAACCTCTGCGACAAGAATCCTTTGACTGACTGTAGCATAGGAATATCATTTCCTATTAGGAGAATGTCATTCACGTACAAGACGAGGAATACTACAGTTCTCCCTACAATCTTACTGTAAATGCATGGTTCATCTGGGTTTTTGATAAAGTCGAATTCTTTGACAGTATCATCAAAGCAGATGTTCCAACTCCGCGATGCCTGCTTAAGTCCATAAATGGACTTAAGCAACTTGCACACTCTACCGCTGCTCCCACTCTGATTGAATCCCTCCGGCTGATCCATATAGACGCACTCTTCCAAATTTCCATTTAGGAAAGCCGTCTTTACGTCCATCTGCCAGATTTCATAATCGTGGAAGGCAGCAATGGCAAGAAGGATCCGAATGGATTTCAGTATAGCCACTGGAGAAAAGGTCTCGTCATAGTCCAAACCAGGTCTTTGACGAAAACCCTTTGCAACAAGTCTAGCTTTATAGGTCTCAACCTACCCATCTACACCAATCTTCTTTCTGAAGATCCATTTGCGGCCTACGGGTTTTACCCCTTCTGGAGCAAAGTCCAAAGTCCAAACTTTGTTGGTGTACACGGACTCCATCTCGGCCCGCATTGCATCCAGCCATTTTACCGAGTCACCGCTCTGAATGGCTTGCTGGAAGATAGTAGGTTCACCATAATCCATAGTGCAATCCTCTCTATCCCCGTCAATAAGAAAACCGTAGTATCTCTCGGGCGGATGAGACTGCCTACTACTCCTGCGGAGTGGCGCTGGGATGTCCTGTTCTTTCGAACCCTCTGGTTCTACTAAGCTTTCAGTAATAGCTTGTGGTTCTGGAATTTCTTCCAGTTCTATTGCGCTCCCACTTATCTGATTTTCCAAAAACTCAGTTTCCAAGAAGCGGGCATGACGAGAAACAAAAACCTTTTGTTCCTCTGCGTAATAGAAAAGATACCCCTTGGAGTTCTTTGGGTATCCCACAAACTTACACTGTACTGAACGTGCCTCGAGCTTGTCCGCATGCTGCTTTTTTACAAAAGCTGGACATCCCCATGTCTTAAAGTGTTTAAGACTGGGTTTCTTCCCACTCCACATCTGATATGGTGTGGTAGGCACTGACTTAGTATGAACTTGGTTCAAAAGATATGCAGCTGTTTCTAGTGCACAACTCCAGAAGGATCGCGACAACTCTGCCTTACTCATCATGGAACGAACCATATCCAATAGGGTTCGATTCCTCCTTTCCGATACACCGCTGTGTTGTGGTGTGTATGGAGGAGTAAGCTGAGAGAGAATTCCATTCCTTTTTAAGAAGCCCAGAAACTCGGCACTCAAGTATTCGCCACCTCGATCAGATCTCAGTGTCTTGATACTTTTTCCTGTTTGTTTTTCAACTTCATTCTTGTATTCCTGAAATTTCTCAAAGGTCTTGGATTTGTGCTTCATTAAGAAGACATGCCCATACCTAGAGAAATCATCTGTGAAAGTAATGAAGTATGAATAACCACTTCGCGCATATGTAGACATTGGACCACACACATCACTATGTATGAGTCCCAAGAGCTCGCTCGCTCTTTCTCCGTGTCCAGTGAACGGAGTCTTTGTCATCTTTCCCATGAGACAAGATTCACAAGTGGCATAAGACTGGTACTCGAACGGATCCAAGTATCCTTCTTTATGTAACTTTGTCAACCGTGTCTCATTAATGTGACCCATTCTACAATGCCATAAGAAAGCCCGATTTGTTTCCGGAGACTTTCTTTTAAGTGTGTTCTGGACACTGAAGACCTGAGCTTGATTCAAAACGTATATGCCGTATTTTAATGTACCTGACCCAATCAGTACTTGATTTAGGTGGATGTTTACTACATCGCTTACAAAAGTAAAATCATATCCTTCCTTAGAAAGTAAGGATACAGATATGATGTTACAAGTCACACCTGGTACATAAAAACAGTCACGCAGAATCAATATCTGCCCAGTTGTCAGTCCTAGATGATATTCCCCTACGGATTCAGCATACATGCTCATTCTGTTAGCACCCCTGAGAGTCATATCACCTTTCCTGATAACCCTACGGTTTCTCAGAGCCTGTAACGAATTACAGATATGATATCCTGATCTGGTATCCAATACCCAGGAAGTAGGGTTAACTGACATACAGTTCTCTATTACAAACACACCCGAAGCCGAAACCACAACATGCTTCGAATTCTGGCTACTGGCTTTGCAAGCCCTGCAATCCTTCTTCCCATGTTCATTCCCGTTACAATAGGAACATCCCTCTTTTACTACATCCAGTCCCGAAACTTCTGCCCTTCCCTTTCTTTCTACTTCCCTGGTTTCCTTCAGGGTAGTAGGCAGAGACTGTTGAACTAAGTCAGCATCTGACCCGTTCTTCAACGTGGTCTTCAGGTCCGAGAGCTCAAAAGAGCTGGTCTCTGTAAGGACGTTGCCCCCTACAGATGACCCGATAGCCAACCTCACTGGAAGCAATTCGTTCGAGGTCTCATATCTTGCGATACGAGATTGCTCTCCATATAAAACCTTGTTATGGAGGAAGATAGAAGCTGAGTCCATCTTCTCATGCTGCCTCTGGTATATACCATCAACTGAGGCTAACACGAGGCACTTGGCTTTCGCACAGTCTTCTTCCGATGTCCTACGGATATCAATATCCATGACAGGGGAAACTAGACCTAAGACGGCAGGGGTTTGATCAGTTAAGAGGTGTCCCAGCTCATCATGGGCAATGGACATCTGGACAGACCTTTGCCAGTCATAACAGTCAGATTCAGTCGTTTTATTATCTAGATGTAACCTAGGTGCGGTCACTGGGTCGCTGCAATTAAGAGAGAGAGAAGAAAACACTCAGCATGATGCTCTTGCAAGTTTAGATTAGTTTTTAATTTATCTAAACAGGATGGCTCCCACTGTCTCTCGAATCCCTCCCCAAACCATAAAGGAAAAATTAGTCAGGATCAATCTCACCGTACAATACTTGCTTAACCGTTCAGCCAGGCCAGTGTCGGTACTTCGAGGGAGGTTTTCCAACGCTTTCGCGAAGTTCCTTAATTAAGTAACCTCTTTTCCCTGTGGGTGTAGCCCTGCTAACACCTTTCTAGACACCTACTAGGTTTATAGCATTGATCGTTAAGTGAGAGTTTTCCCGAGGAGTAGCATATACTCACAGTAGGATCGGGATCCAAATATCATCGCGTGACAAAACCGAAGGAATCCTACCAGAATCATCACACTCCAAATGGTATGCAGCGCTAGCAAGTTTCAATACTTTTGAAACTCCCGATGTGGATTTTTGCCCCATGCTCTTATGACCTTGACTAGGGCCAACAAATCATAAGTCACATGTCAAGTTCTACCCGTCGTTGTCCAGGTTAATTTGAACCCACCCGTATATACCCTTGACTATGGCCAACAAAGCAATACGACTGTCCCAAACCAACGCATTCTATCTATGCAACATATGAATACCCACCAGCTACCAAACACTGTGCCTTGACTAAGGCCAACAAACACAGCTTGAATACTGTTGAATATTCTTATGAAACGACGGAGGGCTACGGATGGTTTTGGCGAAACCGTGAACGTAGTGAACTTGATATAGTCGATAGAACGAGATAGCTTTTAAAAGGAGTGGTTCAAGCTCCGCGTTTAAAATGCTTGTTTTTGAAAAAGAACCGAGTGGTTTTCAAAGTGTTCCAACGACTTTTACTTGGTTTATTTTCTTGCATTAGTTCTTTTAATGCGTCCCATCATTTAATCCTACCATTGCAGAAAACAACCAAAATATGGTGTACGCTTATGCCATCCGTATTCGCCACGGGGCCCCGTCATCACCCGTTAGGTTACTTAACTAACGACAGAGCGGAGGCTGGACTAACGCGGATGCAAAACCGCTGGACTAGCGCGGTTGCAAAACATAAGCAACACCTAAATATTTATTATATATAGATATATAGCAATGATAGACATTACAGATCACAGATGAACACTTTGGATATACTAGGATTCCGTGATTCGTTCGAGCCTGCAACGAAAAACGGATTACACGGTCGCGATGAATAGCCAAACCCCACCCTAGACCCCTACGGGTGCGGCAAACTACCCGCCAAGTACCCGAAGTGAAGCAACCTCCCTCAACACCGTGAGTAGGCCACTCGGCACTTCGAGATACCCGGTAGTCTGTGCACCCTACCTTGGGTCTATCCTAGGAGTAAAAACAGTAAAAAGAAATTATACAATGACGGCTACAACCCCGACCCGGTTGTGCGGACAAATAAATAATATTACATCAATTTACAAATTTTATAATGAATGAAAGAAAAAAAAGAAACTCTCATCTCACACCATTCCAGGCTATTCATCCGCGACAATCCACCGAGTTCATATACACAAACCATCAATATTACAGATCACAGATATGTATAACCCCCACTAATCGACGTATAGCGATTAGCGGACGTTCAATACATATATCACATCACAGAAAATATGCATTAGCCAAAGTCTACGGAATATCGATCAAAATACGGATTTTTAATCACCCCAAAAGTCAATTTGCTTTCTGGAAAATCTGGGTAGAAAAAACATGTCCTAAAAATCCCAAAATTGCCAAATAAAAACACTGCAAGAAACCCGGTCCACGGCCGAGTCAAATCGGCCGCGGAACCGCGGCAATAGCATGCTATTGCCGCGGAACCGCGGCGGTTTGATCGGTTCAGTGGACCGGTTTTCTTCTGTGGTTTTAAAAAACCCTGAGTCGAATTTTCATGTATGTTAAAAAAAAATTTAGAGCAGTATAAAAATTCGACAGAAACTTGGTTTTTCCGGACGTGTTTTGCGACTTTTTTCCGATCGATATTCTAAACACTTTGCTAACTTACTAGTTTATGTTTAGCTAGGCTCTGATACCACTGTAAGTCCACATTGCTCACCTCGGTTCTTACGGGGAGGCAGAAACGGAGAAAAACAATGATTTTGGCGCAAGGCAACATGGACTAAAAGTCGGGATCTTTGCTAAACTAGAAACTAGTAAACACTTAGAGGTTTTAGCTACTATGCTGTGGAAAGTATACCTCACGGAACCGGTCCTTCGGGTCTTCATCCTGCTGTCCCACTCGTCCATCCAAGCTCCAAGCGTCGATCCGGACCTTGGGCACCTCCGCGGCCTTCTTAAGTCGAAGACGATCCACCCGAGAGTTGTACACTAAGCTTTGCCTCAAGCCAAGGCAACTAGGGCAAAAAGATTGCTAATCTAAATGCCTTAGGTTGTGTAGAAGAGAAAGATGGAAGTGTTTGTCTATGTGGATTCTTTTTCTCTCAACACATGAGGTCAAAAGAAGAGATCAAGAGGAAGAAGAAGAAGGAGAAAGTTTGCAACCATGGAGCTTTTCTTTTTCTTCTCACTTCATGAGAGAGAATGAGAAGAGAATAATGAAAAGGATTAAGCTAAATGAAATGAACCATGGTTGCAATAATACACAAGAATCATCATTACTAATCCTATCATGAAAGAGTTGATGGCACATTGAATTGACCATTATCATAAATCAAGAATTAAAAAGAAAATAAAAGAAGAGTGTAGATCCCTCTTGAAGGTCAATGGTCAACACGGTCAACGGGTCAACAAAGTCAAGAGGGGTCTAAGTGGTCAAATGGTCAATGCAATTAGTCATCACTAATCTATCACTAAAAGGATTAGTAAACAATGTCTCCGACTCATAACGGTTTTGACCAAACGAATTGTCAAAACCCTAATGAGTGTGCCACATTACGGTTTTGGCCGAACCAACTGTCAAAACCCTAATGGGTCACCTCCTCCTTCATCACTCCTTAAAACTGTGCATACACATCCGCATCCGCATTCCGTAGAATGCGAATGCATAGAAGACAAATCAAATCCATCTGTGCAATACTAGGATCTGGCTTAAACCAAAGCCTACTAGTATTGCCTGTCCGAACAGCATACGCACACAAGTGCACGTAAGTGATCGTAGCCCTGCCGTAAAACCATACGGCCTCTACACGTTTTGCTCAGTGCAGGGAAACTCTCTGTGTGGGACTCTAAAGACTCGACACTACGCTGGCAGTGGGTTTAACCACAGACCATAAGCGGCATTAGCTGTATGTAACGGTCCCCAGGTAGATGTCGATAAGAAGGACGATGAGATAAACCCATCCGAACTCCTACTGAGCCTGTATGTGACAATCTCCGTACAGTCCGATCTGTTCGTCTGATACATCGCATGGCGGGCCTAGGGGGCGGTGAACGTCAGTCCCCTAATAGCGGTACAAGTCGTGTCGGAGTGTAGCCCAGAACACCCTGAGATAACACTGGAAACCTACCAGTATATCTCGCTTGCCCTGGTCAGGGACTACTTGTGTAATGGCTCTCCTAGACACAGCGCGATGTCAACCCCTAATACCGGAAGAGACGAATCCTGTCTAACCGTCACTGCCTCCAAGTGCTTCGGGACTGCACCCAACTACTACCTGTTTGCACGACTCTTTTGAGCCGTGGTAGGGTAGTAATCTAAGTACAGTGGGAACACACTCGAGGCGAAGTGACAGTGTCAAGTCAGCGGACTAAACTGTACTCATATCACCTGGGAACTGATAACTGACGATAGGTATAATACCAACCAACAGTTCCCGACGAGTCCTGTCCAGTGTACTCGTAACCTAACGGGCACCCGCATACTATCTCAAGTACGACGTACTGACGGCTGTGGGACAAACCGTCTCCCCCGCTGGGATGAGAAGCATATACGCTAGTCTACTCCGGAGTATCGATGCCCTGTCTCGATAGTCCTACGACTAGGGACCTGTATAGGGACGTGCTTATGGATTACCCAGCCCCCACAAGTGTGAGCGCCATCACAACGCTGGTAATCAAGCAAAGATCCTAAGGGCTCTACTAATATGTATATAAGCGATATGCTAAAAGAAACATATGCACATATTGAAGTAGAGACAAACCAAGTAGCATACTACCATTTTGAGCAAGATTGTCTATACAACTGTGAATATCCCAAGCTTCCATCAAGTAATATACAAGCTAGTATGATACAGTAATGGCCTCTAGGGCATATACACTAACAGTTTTGCACATTATAACTAGCCAATCAAGTAGGTGTCTAGAAAGGTGTTAATAGGGTTACGCCTCTGGGAAAACGAGGTTTATTTTAATTAGGTCTGTGCGAAACCACGGGGAACCTCCCTCAAAATACCGCCACTGGCCTGGCAGAAAGATTGGCGAACTTGTAGGGTGTAATTAATCCCGGCTAGTCTTACCTTTTAGGGTTTGAAGGAAGATTTGATAAAAACGGTGGGAGCCATCCTGATTAGATAAAATAAACCAATCTGATCTTGCAGGAGCATACAAAGAGTGTTTTCTTCTCTCTCTCCTGGTAGCAACCGTAACATGCCTTAATCAAGATAATAATATGGATGTTTTGACCGAACCTGATTATTATACTGAGCTAGGGAACGTTGGTTCCGCTCTATCTTATAACTGTTATAAGTCCGAGCAGGAAATAAGGGAATATTCGGATTCCTACGCGACCCAATAGAGGAATAAGCATGTTGATACATATTCTTCAGGTGTGTTCATTACCAAGAACTGTTTCTCAGTGTCCTCTACGTCTTAGGTATGAGATACCGGAACGGGATATATGTAATTTGTTACATGGGCTACAGAAAGGTAGAGAACTGGGAATGGGTGATATGTCTCTAAGTATTAGAGAATGGTGCAATTATTGCAGCCAAATCAGTTGGCAAATATCACCATGTATTACCAAATGGTAAATACATTGATTTTGAACAAATGTTATTAGATACCGAACCTGATATACAATATTACATCAGATTCTTTATTGAGTTAAAGAAGGATATAATTCTGTATTGGAGGATAATGTTGTAAACATTTCCTGAATCAAGAGTTGATTGGATCAGGCACGTTATTTAATGGCATATACGTTCTAAATCAAACTACAGTTCAAAGTTTATAGAACACACACAAGAGGATTAGTTCAGAAATGAACGAATCCTTCTTGTGGTATTGTAGACTAGGTCATATCAATGCGACACGACTAGCTAAATTACATAAGGATGAATATTAGAATCTGTTCGAATTTTCATCTTATGATACTTGCCAGTCTTGTCTCAAACGTACAATGACCAATGCTCCATTTACTGGAAATAGAGAAAGAGTTATTGAACTCTTGGGACTGATACATGGTGATGTATACGGTCCTATGTCTACAAATGCCAGGGTTGGTTCTTTGTATATCATTACATTCATCGACGATCTCTCAAGTTTCGGACATGTGTTTCTGTTGAAACACGAGTCTGAAACTTTTGAGAAATTCAAGGAAAATAAGTTTGAAGTTAAGAACCTGTAACACCTTAGGATATGAGTAATGGCTAATTATATTTTAATATATGGTTTTTAATAAAAAGTTTACCAAATCGATTTTCAAATATTTTAATAAATTTAATGAAAATTTTATTAGAATTTTTCTTGGCTTACATACACATGTGCATGTAAACTAGGGCTTAATTGGGGTTAAACCATGATTAGCAACCATGGTGGGTTAACCCATTTGAATTAAGTTATTTGGGGTTTTAATTATGTGTGTGTTTCTTTTTTTTTTAAATGGAAATGGTTGAATTTCTTGTGTTGACTTGGTGAGAGAGAGAGAGAGAGAAGGAATGGGCTTCATGGCATGAGCCATGCTCGTTGAATGAAGAGCGAGGGGGGTTTGACTTATGTGCTCTCATCTCTCATTCTCACTTTCACTTCTCTCACTCTCACTCACTCACACACACACACACACACTACAAGCAGCTGCAGCAGCAACAGCAGAAGAAGAAGCAGCAGCCACAGCATCAGCCACAGCAGCAACATCAGCATAGCAGCAGCACCAGCTTCAGCAACAGCAGCAGCATCAGCTCCAGCAGCATCAGCAGCAGCTCCAGCAGCAGCAGCAACACCTCATCATCTTCTTCCACTCCTTCTCCTGCTTCCTAGGATCTAGTGAAGGTATAATTCTTAAACTCAATTCCTAGCTGCTAAGCTTATGTGTAGAATTAGCTTCGGTTGGTGATAAAGGTGAGTTTTTGTGCTAAATATGGTGAATTGTGAGGACATTTTGTTAGGAGATGATTTTATTGGTTAGCCTAACCTAGTTAAGTGTTATTAGGGCCACTTAAACCTATCTTCAACCCAGATTTCACCAAAATACCCTAGATTTCCTTTTGTGCAAAATATAACGTTTTTTTTAGCAAAATATGGCCTTTCTGTGATCTGCTTTAGACCCGGGGGTTTCAGATAAAAATTAAGTTAACTGGAGCATATTTGATAGATGTTGATCCAATACCCATAGCACGAGACCATAATTCCCAACCATGGCCGTTGTTTTAATCATTCTGGCCACAAATTGCGGCCGGGTAGGGGACTTGGGTGCTTGGGTTTTGGCTAGGGGAGTCCGATATATATTCTAGTAGTGTGGTATGTGCAATTTTGTAAGTTTTCAGCTGTGTCAAAGTCTGGGATGATATATCGTTTTTCCTACACATTTAGCTTGCGCGATACGCGCGATACGTGAGTGGGTTCTGTGATCCAGCGTGTCGCGGCGTGTCGGGGTAGTTTTAGACGCGTGTACACACGATCTAGCGTATCGGACACATGCGCGTTTAGTTCGCGACGCGAGTTTCTCGTTTGATTTCGATATCGCGTTTTGCGAGATATTTGCTTATGTAGATTTTCCTTGTATGAATTCTAGGTTCGCAGACGGGTACGTCGGACGCAACAAAGAAGGGGAAGCAGGCGGTCGGCTACGTGTAGCACGCGACCTGGTGAGTAGATTTAATATCTACGGGGAAATCGTCCGTATGGCGTTAAGCGTCAAGACGTGATAGGATATTTAGTCATAAATGTTTATGTGTATTATTATAGCATACCTCCCTTATTGCATATAGAAATGGTAAATATAGAACACTGCACTGTCACTAACGGTTCAAGCTGCTCGAGCACTATTCGTATGTTACACTCACACCGTTAGTGATTTCCATGACACTTGCACTATAGGATTGTTACGAATTATATATCGTCTTGATTTCCGCATCATTGATGATTTCCATGACTTGTCGCATATACACATATATTGATATCTTCATACTTACGCAAATGTATACTGTATATTCACATTAGTGCATACCTTCATTGATATATCACTACTTGCACACATGTACACTGTATATTCATATTAGTGCATACCTTCATTGATATATCACTACTTGCGCACATGTACACTGTGTAAGCACATTAGTGCATACCTTCATTGATATATCACTACTTGCACACATGTACACTGTATATTCACATTAGTGCATACCTTTATTGATATATCACTACTTGCGCACATGTACACTATATATTCACATTAGTGCATACCTTCATTGATATATCACTACTTGCACACATGTACACTGTATATCCACATTAGTGCACATGTATATTGTTACACTCACATTGCGTATATATATATCCATTTGCACATCCATACCTATATACATACATATGTTACATATATAGGTGATATTGATATGATTTAAAAACTAAGCGACCGCACTAGACATTTTCAAAACTGGATCCTTTTTAAAGGAGCGGTTTTCTCTTTCTTTTACTCCTAGTGTCATACGACACATTCCATGGATTTACGTATTGAGTTTGGATTTATGTGATTTCTGGATTTGGGAACCGGGGTATTATTTCAAGAAAACACGCACTGTTTTAAAAACCAGTTTTCCCCTGATATGATATTTCAGTGCGTCCACCATGCGTTTTCTCGTTTCTGAGACCTGTGACATGTGAACCCGAATCGAGGAGCTGGACAAGGCCGATTGCGGGTATATGGTGGACCCGGTATGGTACCCCGGGGCAAGAACGGATCGCTGTGCAGTAGACGGTGAGCCTGGCAGAGGGACTACTACCTACCGGTGATTGGTTAGGTCTGGCGGTTATCTGGAGGATACTGAGCAGAGTTGAGAGATGGATACGGGACGACACGTACTGCCGGGGCTGAGGGCCGATTCCGCAGACGAAGCCCGATACTTGAGGATTTGCGTGTCGATGCTTGACACAATGATTTATGATATTTTCGAGTGCCGATGCTAGGCATTCACGATTCCATGAGCTGTACTGGATTTGAGGGCCGATCAGAGTGACAGCGCCTGAGTTTTACTGGGATTTGGGTGCATTAATAGACACCGGTTATCCTTCCACATTGACATTCCGTGTAGATGATATTTATTCCTATGCTAGCATTCATTATTTTGCATCTCATCCTGTAGCTATAGTACCTGATAGAGTACTTTTGCACGATTATTGCATACCCTGCTCATCCTATATAGATGTTATTAGATTGCATTTGCTATGGAGGATTATTTCATACCCTGCTCATCCTATATAGATGTTATTAGATTGAATTTGCTATGCACGATTATTGCATACTCTGCTTATCATATAGATATGTTATTAGATTGCACTTGTTGCATGATTATTGCTCATATAGATGTTATCTGTTGGCATAGTTTAGAGTATCGCAGCACGTGCATACTCGCGATTACCTTTATATGTTATCTACTATTCACGAGTTGGCAACTCACCCCCTTGTGCCACAGTGTTTGCAGGTCGCCCCTTAGAGTAGTCGCGGCAGACTGTTTTCTAGCATCTTTTGATACAGATACCACTGTTGTTGGCGTGCTAGCCCTTTTGCTGATAGGTGTGTTTTTGTGCGGTATCTGTTTATTTTTTAGTTGTATACATTGTTGTATCTAGTACTCTCCATCTACCTTCATGTATTGACTTAGAGACCAGTTGTGAGGACGATATATATTATTTTGTACTCTGGTGTCGAGCTCGTTGTGAGCCGACTTTATTTATGCAGCTTTATCGTTCATGATACTCATTTTCACGTATATTGCTCATTTCTTCGCTACGGCGTCGTATATTTTTATTGTGGTGATTGTTCCGTCGTTGGGCGTGATTGCTCCCGTTTGGGATACTTTATTTTTATTGTATATCATTTTATTCATATATTGTCTTGTACCCGATTTCGGGGCTAGTTTTTACAAAGAAAATGCTGCCAAAATTTTTAAGATAATAACTTGAACTTAGAATTCTATTAAATTATTTAAGGTTTTCTAAATGTTTTAACAAATTTTTCTATTAAATATTTTAACACTCAATACTTTAATAGTTTTGATTTCTCGGTTTCAGCTTACTTAGTCGCGTTACGCCTATAGACGTTACGTGGTTAAGTGCCGGTCACGGGCCAAACTTTGGGTCGTGACAAAGTTGATATCAGAGCGTAGGTTTTACCTTCGGAGTGTAGGATGACCCTGGTATGATGGAGTAGGTAGCTGAAGCAGAGTGGCATAGCTTGTGTATGTTCCGCGGCATACTCACGACACGGTACTCCACCTAAGCGACCTTAGGACTTATTGATTGAAATTCCTTCATGATGGTATACATCCTTATTATTCGATTTTCGTATCATCATCGAATCCTACTTTCTTTTCAGCCATTATGCCGCCAAAGACTACGAGGGCGCAGAGAGCGGCCGCGAGAGCCGAGATTCGAGTTGACTCGTCCGAGACGAGGACTGATCCGGGTAGTACACCCGTTGTACCAGAGCAGTCTGTTCCTCCTCCGACAGACCAGATCGCTAGACTAGTGGCAGAGATGCAAGACTTGCGCCAGACGATGAGCTCATTGGTTGAGACCGTTTGAGCACAGCGAGAGGAGGTTGTCACCCCTGTTACCCGGTTGTTCCTTGCGATCAGCATGCAGCATTCCATCACCTACATAGCACCAGTAGATGCGGCCCCAGTTTACGAGACACGTCTTCCAGAGACTTTGAGAGTTCCGGAACAGTGGAGGAATCGTACTGGTGTACCAACCAAGAGAAAGAGGCTTAGTCACCAAGACAGATTTTTTGACCATCGCAGGAGTAGCAGAAGCTTAGGATGAGGACAGTCGTTCGGCTCTCATCTCCAGGGGGGTCAGCAATCAGCGCGTGGATGTTTTCGATGCGAAAGCCTTCAACACTTCGTCAGACATTGTTCCTTAGCACCACGTCAAGGTTATATTCTGAGACGTCATGGACGCGGAGGGTTCGCTCAGAGGGGTCAGTCTAGCAGAGGAGGAGTTCGGCCTGTTGTGAGGGCAGACACGAGAGTTTGCTTTTACTCATCGGGACGCGAGGGCGTCCAATGCAGAGTTTTCAGGTATCCTTAATTCGTATGTTCTTTTGATGTAATTGTTTGTTTTTCACACTTGTGCCATGGTTGGGACGAGAGTCGTGTTAGGTAGATCAGCCGTTTGTTGTGTTAATTTCTGTCAGCGATTCTTTTGTTGCGCGACACGTAATTCGGTCGTGTGCCAATCAGATAGGAGATAGAGATTCGATTGTCGTTTTGATCCTTCTAGAGATGTTGAATTTGGCCTTCTCCTGGGCACGGACTGGTTAGCTACGTGCTAGGAGTTTGTGGACTACTGTGAGGAAATAGTCAGGTTTTGTTTTCCCCGGTGAATCAGTTCTTGTTGTGCGGGTGGATAGTTGTGCCGCCTCTCACAGCTTGAATTTAGCCTTTTTCGCTAGTCGGCTTTTGAGGAGATGTCGTGGATTCTTGGCGTTCATTCATGATACTGTAGCCACAGTTGGTCCGTTGGACCGGTTTCCTTTCGTGTGAGAGTTTTCGGACGTTGTTCCAGATGAGCCGGCGAAGCTTAAGGAGCTTAAGGATATGCTGCAGAGTTGTTTGTTGGGGGGAGTTTCTGTTGGATATAGTGCCCTGGGAGTCAATTATTGGATCACAGGCATGTAATTGCAATGATTGAGGGAGGACCTATGCCGGTAGGACAGTCTTACTTAAGATGATAGTATGCTATCTGGTTTACCTTTATCATCGCATACTGTTTTAGGTGACCTTACAGGTCACTATTGCGTGTTGATAGAGCTCCTAGGATTCTTGCTTGACTGCCAGCAGTATGAGGGCGATCATATACGTGGGAGCTAGGGTCTATAAGCACATCCTTAAAAGGTCCCTAGTCGAGAGAGTTTCGAGACAGGGCATCGATACTCCAGAGTAGACTAGTGTATACAGTCGAGACCCCGATGAGGGGCGGTGGTAGGTCTCACAAGCCACTGGTGTCAGTTGGTTCACCTAAGATGTATACAGGTGCTCATTGGGTTATGAGTACACTGGACAGGACTTGCCGGGAACATGCTAGTTGGTCTTATACCTGACGTCAGATAGCAGTTCCCTGATGACATGTGTACAGGTTAGTTCATCGACCTGAGATCGTCATTTGTCTCGTGTGAGTTCCCACTGTACTTTGATTACTAGCCTACGACGCTCAAAGGAGTCGTGCAAATAGGTTTTAGTTGGGTACAGTCCCGAGCCACATGGAGGCAGTGAGCAGATCTTCAAGGGTTCGTCTCTCCCGGTATTGGGGGTGAGGTCGCGCTATGTCTAGGAGAGCCATTACACGAAGTCCTCGGCCAAGGCAGGAGATTTACTGGTAGGTATTCCAGTAATATCTCTGGGTGTTCTGGGCTACACTCCGACACGACTTGTACCGTTTTTGGGGGTCTGACTTTTACCAACCCCCTAGGCCCGCCATGCGATGCTCAAAGACGAACGGACCGGACGGTACGGATGTTGTCACTGACAGGATCAGTAGGGTGTCAGGATGAGTTCGCTCATCGACGTCCCTTTTTTTCAATACCTGGTAGCCCGTTACGTATGGTTAATACCTCTGACGTGCTAGCGGTTAAATCCACAGCCAAAGTATTGATGAGTCTTTAGAGTCCCCCTCAGACAGTTTCTCAAGTTTCGGGCGAAACGCTGTAGAGGCCGTATGGAGATATGGCAGGGTTCGATCATATACGTGCGGTATTGCACGGATTATGATCGGATGGATATTACTAGCGGGCTTTGGTTTAAGCCGGATCCTAGTATTATACAGTGTAGATTTTGTCTCTTTGCATTTGTATTCGGTCAGAATACAAATGCGGGTATGTATATACAGTCGCGGGGTTTTCCTGTAATTTATTACGGGATCAGTTTTCTGAAGTTGCCAGTTTGCATTCCGTTTCGGCCAGTTTTTCTTTGTTCCTTCACTGCCGGATTTTTGTGATGGGATGGGCTAATTTTCATATTTGCAAATTAGCAATTGTGGAGGGGTTTCTTGTGATATGTGGTTTATGATTATTCTAGCATATTGTGAAGCTTTTCTTGTGATCATTTCTTTAGCATTAAATGAGATGGAAATGTGATGGGATTTGATATGGCTTTGGAGTGACTCTTTTACCTCATTATCATACATTTTTTCTCTTGCATTATTGATACATTTTTTTCCTCCACCATTGAGGAAGGGCCGGCCACTTCTAGTGAGGAGAGAGGATTATTTTTGGTGGGGAGAAAATCATTCATCTCATTCTATGCTTGTATCAAAAAAACCAAAAGCTCATTCCCTCTTGTTCATCATTCTTCTCCTCCACCAAATGGCAATTTCATACCCCAACGAGACAAAGCTTTCTACACTTCATCTACAGTATTCTTGGGCACGTCGACTCGCCAACTTCGTGCCCGAGTTGCCTCGGTCCAAAGGTGGGAGCCCGTAAAAGAACCCGGCGATGTGGTGCCTATTCCGATGAGGAGCTGAAGACCGGAGATTCCGCGAGGAGATCGGAGTGGAGGACGAAGACCGAAGGACACGGATTGCTCAGTATAGCTTCCTTCCCATTCTCTAGTTAGCTAGGATTAGGTTAATGGCCCGATCCGGGTTTTTAGTGCGCGGTAGTGCCGGTTTACAAGTTTTGTAAAAGTTTCATTTCCGCATTCCGGCGTCGGATTGACGGCCGAGGCGCTGCCATGCACTTACACTGGTATCAAAGCCACGCCATTAACCTAGTCTAGCTTGCTCTAACGTGTTTACAAGTTCGATCGAACGAAAATTCCAAAAACCGCATTTTCATGCATCAGTTTTCTGTCGAATTTTTTTGGCTCGAAAAATTATTTGGAGCATTGCAGAAATACGTGCAGAAAATTCTAAGAGTTCTGCAAAAATTTGGCGGCTCGACTTTACTGTTCCACCGCGGAACCGCGGCCAAACCCATGCATTGGCCGTGGTTCCCCGGCCATAGTGACTCCTTGTAGCACTAAATTTTTACAGAGGGTCTTGGACTTGAAAATGGGGGTTTTGGTATATTCTGTTTGGGCCCATATTTTCTTTGAGTGCTACAGTTGTACTTGGGACCTACTTCGGTATATTTAGTCGATCGAAAATTTTAAACATGTTAGTTCAAAGTATTTACATTATATCTCCGACCGTGAATGTCATTTGATCGGTAAATCCTGTATGACTGCTATAGCCCTTTTAGACGGATTTACGAACGTGACATTCACGTTGATGTTCTGTGTTGTGCTGTGATGTTGCGGATTTGTCGTGAGGATAGCCTGGATGCAATATTAGTACAGTTTGGTTCATTTTGTACATTTGATATTGCGGGGCGAGTGTCCGACATGTGGACTGCCGTTACTGCCTGTTTGTATATTATTCTTTTGGGGCACGACCGGGCTGAGGTCGATGTACCTGTTGTATGTATATTTTACTTTCTGTACTAGGATTACCCCGCGGAGGAATGCACGGGCAGCCGGGTTCTAGAGGGCAACGGACCCGCATCTCATGGCGTTGAGACGGAAGGGGCTTTACTCTAGAATTGGCGGGCTATTCGCCGCACTCGTAGGGGGTATAGGTTGACCCAAGGAAGGGTGCCCAAGTTACCGGATTCCGTGAAGTACTGGGCGGTCCATTCACGTTGCTGAAGGGGGCTGCTTCGCTTTAGGTTTTGGCGGGTAACTTGCTGCGCCCGTAAGGGTCTAGGATTTCATTACAAAGGCTATCCACACGACCAGGGGAACGTCGGGTTTCAGTAGCGGCTCTATGAAACCCGGGGATCCTAGATATTTGTATTGTTCTGTGATGCTGGTTACATTTCTGTGATTTTGCATTTTATCACGACTTGAGCGAATATTATATATTGGTATATATACTAGTAGACGTTGTATATGTTTTGCATCCGTTCTAGTCCAGTCCCCGCTCTGTCGTTAGTTAAGTAACCTAACGGGTGATGATGGGACCCAGTGGCGAATGCGGATGGCATATACGTACATCATTATTTTCGTTCTTTATTGGTGTGATCAATTGAGAGGACTGCGTTGATTCGGATCAATGCAAGCTATAACGAACCTATTCTGATGTTGTTGGAACAATTTTTCAAAAAGCTGTTATTGTAAGGGCGTTCACTTTTGTTTTGCGTATTCGGTTATGAATATCCAGCACCTCAGTCGACGAGGCAAAGGCCGAGATCCCTTCACCGGGAGTGACCCCTTGGACAGATGTTTGCGTCAGGGCAATAACTTCACTATAGTCATTTACTTTTTCTTTGCATCGTGGTATTCAGTTGGAATATCCTGCACCTCATTCTACGGGGAAAGAGCCGAGATCCTTTCACCGGGAGTGACCTCTTTAGCAAAGATTTTCGCCACTATATTTTTATAAAGCTATCCAGTTCTTTCAACGATATCAAGTTCATTACGTTAAAGGTTTTTCGCCAAAAACCATTCGTAGCCCTCCATCATTTCAGATGGGTAGCACGTAGTATTCATGCTGTGTTTGTTGGCCTTAATCAAGGCATAGTGTATGGTAGCTGCTTGTTACCTTTCTGCTGCATAGATAGATGCGTTGGTTTGGGATAGTCGTATAGCCTTGTTGGCCCTAGTCAAGGGCTTGTGTGGGTGGGTTCAAATTAACCTGGACAATGACGGGTAGAACTTGACATGTGACTTATGATTTGTTGGCCTTAGTCAAGGTCATAAGAGCATGGGGCAAAAATCATATCTGGAGTTTCTAAAGAAACTGAAACTTGCCAGATATGCGCATACCTTCTGGAGTGTGATAACGTGAGCGGATTCCGTCACGTTATCATGCGATGATAGTTGGATCCCGATTCCCACTGATGAGTTGGTTTACTCCTCGGGTGATCCCGACTAATTCTTCTTTCAGGTTTGGGGAAGAATTTGACGTTACAGTAGGAGGTTTTCTGATTAGATAAAGTGATAACCATTCTGATCTAGCTTAGAGTGCACGCTGAGTGTTTCTTTTCTCTCTCTCTTTGGCAGCGACCATGACCCGACCCTAGACTATGACTCAGTGACCAAATTAACCGAACCCTCTTAAAACACTGGCTTTTGGATTGTCAGAGTTGCATACCTCATTGCCACTCCTACTTTTACCCTTTTCTCCAGGACACTCCGTATTATTACGAACGTCCACTTCCATTGGACAAAACCATCGTATGGTTATATACGAACTTGAAGGAATTTATTCGAAGATGGTTTTTGGTTCTGGAGGAAACGAATAGGACTATTCAGTTGTCTTTTCCTTTTACCTTCTCTCAGGTTGCGAGTGCTTCTTGGATTAGGACAGTACACCTATTACGCTTATTGGATAGTCTTCTTCCAAACCATAGGCAGGTGCCGACCGGTAGGGAATGAAGAAAACCAATTAGCCTAAACGGTGTACAGAAGGTATTAAGTTAAGACAAAAAAGGGATTAGAAGGAGGGCAAAGTAAACTGCGACTGCTATTCACGACCAAACCAAGTATTTCATTACCACTCCCATTTCACCTTTGTATTTCTCCAGGACACTCCGTATCACTACGAAGATCCACAGTTATTTGGATACTCCATCGTATGGTTATATACGAACTCGAAAGGAACTTATTCCAGTTCGGAGATGGATTCTGGTTCAGGAGAAATAGGAATAAGATTTATTCAGTTGTCTTTTACCTTCACCTTCTCCCGCGTTGCGAGTGCTCCTAGGATTAGGACAGTACACCCATTATGCTTATTGGATAGTCTTCTTCCAAACCATAGGCTGGTGCCGAACGGTAGGGAAGGAAGAAAACCATTTGGCCTAAAGGGGTGTGTAGAAGATAATGACTAAAGACATATAAAGGGATTTGGAGAGATGGCAAAGAAATATACGGTTACAGTTGTGAATCTGGATAATGGAAGTGGCATTACTAGGAATACCAGGATACCCCGACGAAACATTTCAATGTTTCAGTTTCACTGTGTACTGTTAATAGAAAACTGATTTCCCAATTAGACACTTGCTCCAGGGCATGTATTTCCCAGGTTTGATTCTCACATCTGTATAGTTTTACAGATGATGAGTGGGAGTAAATTATTGGGAATTAGGTGATTATCCTCATTATATCGGAATTCGTTGTAATTGGTGATATTTGAGGAAATCGCCTGGGCTGTTTGCCGGACGGCAAAAGTTTAGTTTTGAATATCCGCTGTTATGCACCAATTTCAAATTGATATATCTGTACGTCTATTTTTATAGAGTGAGATATACCTTTTTGAAATTATGTCTATGACATTTACCTATATCGGTGGATGGTTAGGTAAGGAGTATTAAACAGCGGTGTAATTCTTCTTAACCATAAATACAGTTTTCAACCTACGACACACAGTGAATGAGTTATTAGACTCAGAGGACTTATACAGAGCATTGTATATTGTCCAGTGTCCATTAGGACAGAGGGGTTGGTATTCATACATTATTCTGTTCACTTATGACTTCTCTAGTTCTTAGGCATGTGTTTCGTAAAAACACAAGGTCCAAGTTTTGAGAAGTTATAGGTATATGAATAAAGTAGAGAACCAGGTATCGCAAGTATCAGGATTCTTCAAGGTGGTCGAAAATGTAGATACTTGTGTGTGGTATTCAGTTAATAGTAATGATTAAGAGAACTTGCTTCTTTTTCAGGCTGCTCATAATTGGAAGCGTTCCTAAGTTGAGTAACGCTGATCGGCCTCTTTCCATTTAGTTGACATGCACTGGAGACAGCTGCATGATTTGAATCTGGTTCCAATTGAATCAGTGCCTCTGTTTCTGTATTGGATATAGAACAGTTCATATCTTGACGATGTTAAGGTACGGGGAGTTGTCCAGCTTATGCTTAAAACCAGACTCTGGATAACTCAAGGCACATTTCTGTAATGGCTGTTTGTGGGTTGACCCAGGCTATGACGAGGGTTGATTTTCTACCATCGGGAAGATCAATAGTGATATTGTTCTTGACTCGCCACAGTTTTAATAAAAATGGATTTTTTCGGAAACAGTAGTAGAGTATGGTAGAACTAGAAGTGATTTCAGAACCACAAACGATTACTAAAAATTTGATAAGAACCTAAAGATTCAATCTGATTTGATATTCCATTGGCCACTCCGCAAACATGATGGGTAACCTCAGCTACCCGAGAGGTACTCCGGTAGCCTCAAGGACGGTGGCAGGGAGGTTCTTGTTTACCCAGACTTGCCATTGCTGTTGTTCCAGGCTGTGAGACCCGGCAGGAGGATGAGTAGAGCGTCGTTCTGAACTAGCTTTAGAAGTGTACGTCTATATGACTCTGCCAGAGGGTTGTCGTAGTCAGTGGGAGCAGCGGAAGCATAGTGGACAAGTGGCTTATGTCTATTTATAGACTAAAGCAGATACAGCAGAGATAGATCATCTATTTCTGATGTGACAGTCATAGGTTTGACTTCATCAGAATAAGGGATGGATCTGTTGAGGAGGTAGTAGGGTGTGATGTCCTGGTATTTGGATGACATACACAAAGTAGAAGTGAAATTCCTATACTACGATCGGTTATACTTTGGTTGTCACACAGTGGTTTCTCCACATAGGACTTGGATATTATATCAGATATCCTGGTTACTAGATCTATGGTTTTAGATCTAGAATTGGGAAGTGTCCCAATCTGGATACTTAGACAGTATTCTAAAGGTGTTTTAGAATGGACGACTCCTGGCACGGTAGTATACCTGCAGGTGATGGAGTCACCCTCTCTAAAGGTGTCTTACAGACTAAAGGGGAGAGGGATGTGCATGATTGGTAGATCACTTGCTTAGGCAATTGAGTCAATCATGAGATGTCAAGTACCACACCAGATGTTGTTTTTGCAGTAGATGCAATAAGTTGATATTAATCCTATCCTGGAGAAACGATCGGAAGCAGTTTTAGAACATAAGTGGATGTTCTAGGGATTTAATAACGGCTGCCTCCTTTAGGAGACGGTTATCATTCCAGGCTTCCAAGGTGACCTGGATGACAGAGTGGCTGTCAGAGTTATAGTTTTCCCTCTGACGAGGGGCAGTAGTTTGGACAGGAGGTCCAAGCAGATACTGAGGGAGGCATGGCGCAGGATACTGATTAAGTTCAGTTGACGATACAGTCTAAGAAGTTTGGATTTTGATTTCATTTATGAACTAAGTCCCATCAGATATCCAGACACATTCTAAGACAGGTATTGCTCATTTCGGGAGATGGCTTTCTCCGCGAACTTAAGATAAAGAGAGACATAGAAAGAAACATCTGAGCGGATCCACTCACTGAGGCTATTCCTCGAACGCATTAGTTTCGCAAACAGGTTTTGTGAGAATGATTAGTAGAGGAGTTGGGTGTTCGGTATCACACGGGCTATGAGTATACAACATCGCAATAATTAGCCTTGAGTGCAAGTGGGAGATTGTTGGATATAGTGCCCTCAGAGTCAATTATTGGATCACAGGCAAGTGATTTCAATAATTGAGGGAGGACCTATGACGGTAGGACAGTCTTACTCAAGATGATAGTATGCTATCTGGTTTACCTTTATCATCGTGTACTGTTTTAGGTGACCTTACAGGTCACTATTGCGCGTTGATAGAGCCGCTAGGATTCTTGCTTGACTGCCAGCAGTATGAGGGCGATCATATACGTGGGAGCTGGGGTCTATAAGCACATCCTTAAAAGGTCCCTTGTCGAGGGAGTTTCAAGACAGGGTATCGATACTCCAGAGTAGACTAGTGTATACAGTCAAGACCCTAACGAGGGGCGGTGGACGGTCTCACAAGCCACTGGTGTCATTTGGTTCACCTAAGATGTATACATGTGCTCATTGGGTTATGAGTACACCGGACAGGACTCGCCGGGAACATGCTAGTTGGTCTTATACCTGACGTCAGATAGCAGTTCCCTGGTGACATGTGTACAGGTTAGTTCATCGACCTGAGATCGTCATTTGTCTCGTGTGAGTTCTCACTGTACTTTGATTACTACCCTACCACGCTCAAAGAATTCATGCAAACAGGTTTTAGTTGGGTACAGTCCCGAGCCACATGGAGGCAGTGAGCGGATCTTCAGGGGTTCGTCTCTCCCGGTATTGGGGGTGAGGTCGCGCTGTATCTAGGAGAGCCATTACACGAAGTCCTTGGCCAAGGAAGGAGATTTACTGGTAGGTATTCCAGTAATATCTTAGGTTGTTCTGGGCTATACTCCGACCTGATTTGTACCGCTTTTGGGGGTCTGACTTTTACCAACCCCCTAGGCCCGCCATGCGATGCTCATAGACGAACGGACCGGACTGTACGGATATTGTCACTGACAGGCTCAGTAGGGTGTCAGGATGAGTTCGCTCATCGACGTCCCTTTTTTTCAATACCCGGTAGCCCGTTACGTATGGATAATACCTCTGACGTGCTAGTGGTTAAATCCACAGCCAAAGTATTGACGAGTCTTTAGAGTCCCCCACAGACAGTTTCTCAAGTTTCGGGAGAAACGCCGTAGAGGCCGTAAGGAGATATGGCAGGGTTCGATCATATACGTGCAGTATTGCACAGGTCATGATCGGACGGATATTACTAGCGGGCTTTGGTTTAAGCCGGGTCCTAGTATTATACAGTGTAAATTTTGTCTCTTTGCATTTGTATTCATTCGGAATACAAATGCGGGTATGTATATACAGTCGCGGGGTTTTTCTGTAATTTATTACGGGATCGGTTTTCTGAAGTTGCCAGTTTGCATTCCGTTTCGGCCAGTTTTTCTTTGTTCCTTCACGGCCGGATTTTTGTGATGGGAGGGGCTAATTTGCATATTTGCAAATTAGCAATTGTGGAGGGGGTTTCTTGTGATATGTGGTTTATGATTATTCTAGCATCTTGTGAAGCTTTTCTTGTGATCATTTCTTTAGCATTAAATGAGATGGAAATGTGATGGGATTTGATATGGCTTTGGAGTGACTCTTTTACCTCATTATCATACATTTCTTCTCTAGCATTATTGATACATTTTTTCCCTCCACCATTGAGGAAGAGCCGGCCACTTCTAGTGAGGAGAGAGGATTATTTTTGGTGGGGAGAAAATCATTCATCCCATTTTATGCTTTGTTCAAAAAATCCAAAAGCTCATTCCCACTTGCTCATCATTCTTCTCCTCCATCAAATGGCAACTTCATACCCCAACGAGACAAAGCGTTTTACACTTCATCTACAGTATTCTTGGACACGTCGACTCACCAACTTCGTGCCCGAGTTGCCTCGTTCCAGAGGTGGGGGCCCATAAAAGAACCCGGCGATATGGTGCCCGTTCCGACGAGGTGCTGAAGACCGGAGATTCCGTGAGGAGATCGAAGTGGAGGCCGAAGACCGAAGGACACGGATCTCTCGGTATAGCTTCCTTCCCATTCTCTAGTTAGCTAGGATTATGTTAATGGCCCGATCCGGGTTTTTAGTGCGCGGTAGTTCCGGTTTACAAGTTTTGTAAAAGTTTCGTTTCCGCATTCCGGCGTCCGATTGACGGCCGGGGCGCTGTCGTGCACTTACAGTTTCGTGCGTCTGAGTATTTCGCATTAGGAAGCTCCTATTTCTGTTCGTCAAGGAGAAAGACGACAGATTGAGGTTATGTAGTGATGGATCGTCAATTGAACTGGCTTATGGTGCGGATAGGTATTCTTTACCTCGCATTGACGATTTCTTCGATCAGCTCCAGAGTGCGAGACATTTTCTAAGTTTGTTTGGGATCAGGTCATCATTGTTGCGGGTTCGGAGTGATGGCATTCCGAAAACTGCCTGGTGCGTGCTACGGGCTTTGTGTGTATTGGTGTGTCATTGGATTCACCAATGCCCTAGCAGCATTCATAGATGTGATGAACCGGATTTCTTCAGGCCATTCCTCGACCAGTTATTGTTGTGTTATTTACGACATTCTGGTCTATTTAATGAGTCTTGAGGGACAGGAGTAGCACTTGAGGATATGTTTTGCAGATACTGGGAGAGCCCCAGTGGTTTGCTAGATTCTCGTAGTGTTCCTTCAGGCTTGTTTGTGTTGAATTCTAGGTCTTGTAGTTACGGGAGACGGTTTTGTATGGTTCCGAGGAAGATCGTGGCCGTACGCTTAGGCCCAGATTTGTGAGCAGGACGGAGGTCCGCAGATTTTTTGGCTTAGCAGGTTTTTTTACCTCCGCTTCGTGCAGGATTGCTAGTGTAGTGCTGCACCGTTGACTGAATTGACCGGAATGGAGGTTTCTTTTCTTTGGACTAAGGCATGTGTGCGGAGTTTCGGCAGTTGAAGATTCGGTTGACAACTGCAATCGGTTCTTTCTTTGCTTTTTGGTTCGGGCGACTTTGTGGTTTAACTGTGATGTTTCGTGAGTGGGGCTCGAGCGTGTACTGAGGTGACACTATAGAGTTATCGCTTTTGCTTCCCTACATTTGGAGGAAGTACGAGAAGGATATCCCACTCATGATCTGAAGATGGCCGCGGTGGTTTTGCGTTGGAGATTTGGAGACACTACTTGTTCGAGAGTCGTGTCAGATATTCACAGATCACCAGAGCTTAATGTACATCTTCCTGCAGTGGATTTTGATTGTTGTGATAGTCCTCTGCAGATTTACAGCTCTTGTGTGATCGTTGAGTACAGCTTAAGTTCGTCTCTACTGAGGGGACAGCTTGCTCATGTCCGTGCCCGACCACTTTTCTTTAATCGCTTTCGTGAGACACTACCCGCCGACGCTCGTTCGTCAGAGATACTTGAGCCTATTCGGCTGGGTAATGATTCGGAGTCCTTGATTTGTGACGAGGGTGTGCTAAGTTTAGGGACGCGTTTATGTACCTGATATTATTGGTTAGAGACGTGAAATCCTAGAGCAGGCACATCGGTCAACTCTCTATACTCATTCAAGTTCCGCTAACATTTAACGTGACTTGTGAGATAGTAACGGGTTGGCAGGGATGTAAAGAGAAGTCTCGGGTTTCGTCTCAAGGTGTCTGTCTTGTTGTGTGCTTAGGTTGAGCAACTGAGACCGGCTGGAGAGTTGCAACCTTTAACCGTTCCGAAGTGGGAATGGGAGCAGGTCTCCACGAATTTCGTTATGGTGTCTACCCAGCTTTAGTCAGGGTGTGACTCTATTCGGATTCTTGTCGTCCGGTTATACTCGGTTTGCTTAGTTGTTCTTTGTTAAGTTTGTGCGTACGTATTAATTGTTGTCGGCAATTGGGGATCGTCACTCGCCATTGTTAGGGTTCTCCTTCGATAGTTGTTATCAGGAGACACTCCAATTGGCAACCTTTAGGTTTACGGATTAGGTCGTGTCGATCACCAGTCTGTTTTTCTGACTCTGCGTTGTAGGATTTTTGGACCCCAGCTAGTCTAGAGACTTCGGAGATGATCCAGTTGTTTTAGGTCAGGATGAGAATTGTCCATTTCGGATAGAGGTCATATGCCGACCGAGATGGTCGCAGATTCGAGTTCGCAGTGGCAGATCATGTATTCCTATGGATTTTTCCGATAAATGACGTGTTGAGTTTTGGGATGCTTTTCCCAGGATTGTAGGTCTTTTAAGATCCTTAAAGCGAGTTAGTTTCGTTGCCTTTAATATGGCACTTTCACCCAGATTATTGAGTATTCACCCCGTAATTTTTTTGTCGATACTTTGCAATTACCTTCGTGACCTTTCTCACATGATTCAGCACCAGACCATTTAGCTCGAGCGCGATCTTTCGTTCACCAAGCAGCCAGTCTTGATATTGGACCGGCAGGTGAAGAAACTTCGATCGAAGGTCTTGCTATCAGTGAAGGTGCTTTGGCGCAGCACGAATGGTGAATAGATCACTTGGGAGGCCGAGGGCGAAATGCGGAAGAAATTCCCTCATCTCTTTGAAAGTATGCGTAGCTTTATATTTTTTTTAATTCGGGGATGAATTTCTTTAAGGGGGGAAGATTGTAACACCTTAGGTTGTGAATAATGGCTAATTATATTTTAATATATGGTTTTTAATAAAAAGTTTACCAAATCAATTTTCAAATATTTTATCAAATTTAATGAAAATTTTATTAGAATTTTTCTAGGCTTGCAGACACATGTGCATGTAAACTAGGGCTTAATTGGGGTTAAACCATGATTAGCAATCATGGTGGGTTAACCCATTTGAATTAAGTTATTTGGGGTTTTAATTATGTGTGTGTTTCTTTTTTTTAAATGGATGTGTTGACTTGGTGAGAGAGAGAGAGAGAAGGAATGGGCTTCATGGCATGAGCCATGCTCATTGAATCAAGAGAGAGAGGGGGGGTTTGACTTGTGTGCCTTCATCTCTCATTATAACTTTCACTTCTCTCACCCTCACTCACTCACACAAACACACAAACACACTACAAGCAGCTGCAGCAGCAACAGCAGAAGAAGAAGAAGCAGCCACAACATCAGCCACAGCAGCAACATCAGCATAGCAGCACCACCGGCTTCAGCAACAGCAGCAGCATCAGCTCCAGCAACATCAACAGCAGGTCCAGCAGCAGCAACAACACCTCATCATCTTCTTCCACTCCTTCTCCTGCTTCTTAGGATCTAGTGGGGGTATAATTCTTAAACTCAATTCCTAGCTTGCTAAGCTTATGTGTAGAATTAGCTTCGGTTAGTGATAAAAGTGAGTTTTTGTGCTAAATATAGTGAATTGTGTGGACTTTTGGTTAGGAGATGATTTTATTGGTTAGCCTAGCCTAGTTAAATTTTATTAGGGCCACTTAAACCTAGATTCAACCCAGATTTCACCAAAATATCCTAGCTTTCCTTTTTATGCAAAATATAACGTTTTTTAGCAAAATATGGCCTTTCTGTAATCTGCTTTAGACCCGGGGGTTTTAGATAAAAATTGAGTTAACTGGAGCATATTTGATAGATATTGATCCAATACCCATAGCACGAGACCAAAATTCCCAACCATTGCCGCCGTTTTAATCATTCTGGCCGTAAATTGCGGCCAGGTAGGGGACTTGGGTACTAGGGTTTTGGCTAGGGGAGTCTGATATATATTCTAGTAGTGTGGTATGTGCAATTTTGTAAGTTTTCACCTGTGTCAAAGTCTGGGACGATATATCGTTTTTCCTACACGTTTAGTTTGCGCGATACGCGCTATACGTGAGTGGGTTCTGTGATCCAGCGTGTCGCGGCATGTCAGGGTAGTTTTAGACGCGTATACACCCGATCTAGCGTATCGGAAACACGTGGGTTTAGTTCGCTGTAAGTGAACGGCGGCGCCCCGGCCGTGAATCCGAGGTTAAAATGCGAAAATGATAATTTACTTTAACTTTTGAAACCGGCACCACCGCGGACTAAAATCCCGGATTGAGCCATTAAACTAATCCTAGCCAACTAAAGACCGGGTAGAGAGATATACCGAGCGATCCGTATCCTCCGGTCTTCTCATCGTCGTCCCGATTTCTCCTCGGAATCTCCGGACTTCATCTCCTCGTCGGAAGGGCACCACATCGCCGGGTTCTTTTACGGGCTCCACCTCTGGACCGAGGCAACTCGGGCACGAAGTTGGCGAGCCGACGTGCCCAAGAATTGCTGTAGAATAGTGTAGAACTCTATGTCTCATTTGAGGTCACTAGAAGTTGCCTTTTTTGTAGAGGAATGAGATGTAAGAACTTTGGTGATGGCTCATGAGTTTTTAGCAAGCAAAGGAGATAAAAAAAACCCATCCAAAAAAAAAAATGGGACAGCCCCCATATCCAAAATGAATGGCCGTCCCCCTCGCCTCGATGAATGAATGAGAGGAACAAAAACTCAAGGGGAGAAAAGAGGCAGTCATCCATCAAAGAGAGAGAAAATGTGATGATGATAAACAATGATCACAAAAAAGAACCTCACTCCAAAACCCAATCATTTCCTACAAAGGTCAAGCCATCATGAAGTGAAGAAGTCAAATGATGGTGGAACCCTCATGACACTACGATTTGCAAAAACAACCCTCCAAATTGCTAATTTGCACATTTGAAAATTAGCCCACCTCCACCAATTTTCAGCCAACGATAGATACAAAGGAAAACGGCCGAAACGGAATGCAAACTGGCAACTTCAGAAAACCGATCCCGTAATAAATTACAGGAAAACCCCGCTACTGTATATACATACCCGCAATTGTATTCCGACCGAATACAAATGCAATGAGGCAAAATCTACACTGTACAATACTAGGATCCGGCTTAAACCAAAGCCCGTTAGTATTATCCGTCCGATCATGATCCGTGCAATACCGCACGTATAAGATCGAACCTTACCATATCTCCATATGGCCTCTACAGCGTTTCGCCCGAAACTTGAGAAAACGGTCTGTGGGGGACTCTAAAGACTCGTCAACACTTTGGCTGTGGATTTAACCACAAGCACGTCAGAGGTATTAGCCATACGTGACGGGCTACCATGTATTGACCAAAAGGGACGTCGATGAGCGAACTCATCCTGACACCCTACTGAGCCTGTCAGTGACAATATCCGTACAGTCCGGTCTGTTCGTCTATGAGCATCGCATGGCGGGCCTAGGAGGTTGGTAAAAGTCAGACCCCCAAAAGCGGTACAAGTCGTGTCGGGGTGTAGCCCAGAACACCCTAAGATGCTACTGGAATACCTACCAATAAATCTCCTGCCTTGGCCAAGGACTTCGTGTAATGGCTCTCCTAGACACAGCACGACCTCACCCCCAATACCGGGAGAGACGAACCCCTGCAGATCCGCTCACTGCCTTCATGTGACTCGGGACTGTACCCAACTAAAACCTGTTTGTACGTCTCCTTTGAGCGTGGTAGGGTAGTAATCAAAGTACAGCGAGAACTCACATGAGACATATGACGATCTCAGGTCGATGAACTAACCTGTACACATGTCACCAGGGAACTGCTATCTGACATCAGGTATAAGACCAACTAGCATGTTCCCGGCGAGTCCTGTCCGGTGTACTCATAACCCAATGAGCACCTGTATACATCTTAGGTGAACCAACTGACACCAGTGGCTTGTGAGACCGGCCACCGCCCCTCGTCGGTGTCTCGACTGTATACACTAGTCTACTCTGGAGTATCGATGCCCTGTCTCGAAACTCCCACGACTAGGGACCTTTTAAGGATGTGCTTATAGACTACCATCTCCCACGTATATGATCGCCCTCATACAGCTGGTAGTCAAGCAAGAATCCTAGGAGCTCTATCAACGTGTAATAGTGACCTGTAAGGTCACCTGAAACAGTACACGATGATAAAGATAAACCAGTTAGCATACTATCATTTTGAGTAAGACTGTCCTACCGAGATAGGTCCTCCCTCAATCATTGCAATTACGTGCCTGTGATCCAATAATTGACTCTGAGGGCACTATCTCCAACAATCTCCCACTTGCAATCAAGGCTAATTATTGCGATGTCGCATACTCACAGCCCGTGTGATACCGAACACCCAACTCCTCTACTAATCAGTCTCACAAAACCCGTTTGCGAAACTATTGCGTTCGAGGAATAGCCTCAGTGAGTGGATCCGCTTTGATGTTTCTTTCTATGTCTCTCTATATCTCAAGTTCGCGGAGAAACCCATCTCCCAAAATGAGCAATACCTGTCTTAGAATGTGTCTGGATGTCTGATGGGACCTAGCTCATAAATGAACTACAACTCTAAACTTCTTAGACTGTATCGTTAACTGAACTTAATCAGTATCCTGCGTTATGCCTCCCTCAGTATCCCCTTGGACCACCTGTCCAAAATACTGCCCCTCGTCAGAAGGAAAATTATAACTCTGACAACCTCTCTGTCATCCAGGTCACCTTGGAAGCCTGGAATGATAACCATCACCCGAATGTGGCTGTCGTTATCATATCCCTAGAACATCCACTTATGTTCTAAAACTGCTTTCGATCATTTCTCCAGGATTGGATCAATATCAGCTTATTGCACCTACTACAAAAAACAACATCTGGTGTGGTGCTTGACATCTCATGATTGACTCAATTGCCTAAGCAAGTGATCTGCCAATCATGCACATCCCTCTCCCCTTTAGCCTGTAAGACACCTTTAGATAGGGTGACTCCATCACCTGCAGGTATGCTACCGTGCCAGGAGTCGTCCATTCTAAAAACTCTTAGAATGCTGTCTAAGTATCCTGAATGGGAAACCACCCAAATCTAGATCTGAAACCATAGATCCAGTAACCAGAATGTCTTGATATTATATCCAAGTCCCCTGTGGAGAAACTGCTGTGTGACAACCAAAGTATAACCGATCGTAGTATAGGAATTTCACTTCCTACTCTGTGTATGTCATCCAAATAGCAGGACATCACACCTTACTACCCTCTTAACAAATCCATCCCCTATTCTGATGAAGTCAAACCTATGAATGTCACATCAGAAATAGATGATCTATCTCCGTTATATCTTCTTTGGTCTATAAATAGACATAAACCACTTGTCCACCAATGCTTCCACTGCTTCCACTGACTACGACCACCCTCTGGCAGAGTCATATACATGTACACTTCTAAAGCTAGTTTAGAACGACGCTATACTCATCCTCCTGCCGGGTCTCGTAGCCTGGAACAACAGCAATGGCAAGTCTGTGTAAACAAGAACCTCCCTGCTACCGTCCTTGAGGCTACCGGAGTACCTCTCGGGTGCCTGAGGTTACCCACCGTATCTGCGGAGTGGCCAATGGAATGTCAAACCAGATTGAATCTTTAGGTTCTTATCAAATCTTCAGTAATTGTTTGCGGTTCTGGAATCACTTCCAGTTCTACCATACTCCCACTACTGTTTTCTGAAAAAAATCCATTTCTTTTAAAACTGTGGCGAGTCAAGAATAATATCACTATTGATCTTCCAGATGGTAGAAAGTCAACCCTCGTCATAGCCTGGGTCAACCCACAAACAGCCATTACAGAAACGTGCCTTGAGTTATCCAGAGTCTGGTTTTAAGCATAAGCCGGACAACTCCCCGTACCTTAACATCGTTAAGATATGAACTGTTCTATATCCAATATAGAACCAGAGGCACTGATTTAATTGAACCAGATTCAAATCATGCAGCTGTCTCCAGTGCATGTCAACTAAATGGAGAGAGGCCGATCAGCATTACTCAACTTAGGAGTGCTTCCAATTATGAGTAATCTAAAAGAGAAGAAAGTTCTCTTAATCATTACTATCAACTGAATACCCTACACAAGTATCTGCATCTTCGATCACCTTGAAGAATCCCGATACTTGCAACACCTGGTTCTCTACTTTATTCATATACCTATAACTTCTCAAAACTCAGACCTTGTGTTTCTACGAAACACTTATCTAAGAACTAGAGAAGTCATAAGTAAAACGAATATTGTATGAGGACCAACCCCTCTGTCCTAATGAACACTAGACAATATACAATACTCTGTATAAGTCCGTTGAGTCTGATAACTCAATCGTTGTGTGTCGTAGGTTGAAAAATGTACTTATGGTTAAGAAGAATTACACTGCTGTTTAATGTTCCATACCTAATCATCAACTGATATAGGTAAATATCATAGACATAATTTCAAAAAGGTATATCTCACTCTATAAAAATAGACGTACAGATATATCAATTTGAAATTGGTGCATAACAACGGATATTCAAAACCAAATATTTTCCGTCCGGCAAACAACCCAGGTGACTTCCTCAAATATCACCACTTACGACGAATTCCGATATAATGAGGATGATCACCTAATTCCCAATAACTTACTCCCACTCATCATCTGTAAAACCATACAGATGTGAGAATCATACCTGGTAAATACATACCCTGGAGCAAGTATCTAATTAGGAAATCAGTTTTCTTTTAACAGTACACAGTGTAACTGAAACATCGAAATGTTTCGATAGGGTATCCTAGTATTACTAGTAATGCCTCTTCCATTATCCAGATTCACAACTCAACCGTATAATTCTTTGCCACCTCTCCAAATCCCTTTATATGTCTTTAGTCGTTACCTTCTGTACACCCCTTTAGGCCAAATGGTTTTCTTCCTTCCCTACCGTTCGGCACCAGCCAATGGTTTGGAAGAAGACTATCCAATAATCATAATGGGTGTACTATCCTAATCCTAGGATCACTCGCAATGCGAGAGAAGGTGAAGATAAAAGATAACCGAATAAACCTTATTCCTATTTCTCCCGATCCAGAATCCATCTCCGAACTGGAACAAGTTCCTTCGAGTTCGTATATAACCATACGATGGAGTATCCAATAAACTGTGGATCTTCGTAGTGATATGGAATGTTATGGAGAAATACAAAGGTGATGTGGGAGTGGCGATGAAATACTTGGTTTGGTCGTGAATATCAGTCGCAATTTAGTTTGCCCTCTTACTAATCCCTTGATATGTCTTTACTTAATACCTTCTGTACACCATCGTTATACTAATTGGTTTTCTTCATTCCCCACCGTTCGGCACCAGCCTAAGGTTTGGAAGAAGACTATCCAATTTGCGTAATAGGTGTACTATCTCCTAAACCAAGGAGTACTCGCAACCTGAGAGAAGGTAAAAGGAAAAGACAACTGAATATTCTTATTCGTTTTCTCCAGAACCGGAAACCATTCTCGAATAAATTCCTTCGAGTTCGTATATAACCATACGATGGTTTTATCCAATGGAAGTGGACGTTCGTACTAATACGGGGTGTCCTGGAGAGAAGGGTAAAAATAGGAGTGGCAATAAGGTTTGCAACTCTGACAATCCAAAAGTCAGTGTTTAAGAAGGTTCGGTTAATTTTGGTCACCGAGTCATAGCCTTAGGGCCGGGTCAATGGTCGCTGCCAAAGAGAGAGAGAGAAAAGAAACACTCAGTGTGCACTCTAACCTAGATCAGAATGGTTGCCAATTTATCTAATCTAGAAACCTCCCACTGTACCGTCAAATTCTCCTCCAAACTTGAAAGAAGAATTAGTCGGAATCACCCAAGGAGTAAACCAACTCATCAGTGGGAATCGGGATCCAACTATCCTCGCATGATAACGTGACGGACTCTGCTCACGTTATCACACTTCAGAAGGTATGCGCATATCTGGCAAGTTTCAGTTTCTTTAGAAACTCCCGATGTGATTTTTGCCCCATGCTCTTATGACCTTGACTTTGGACAACAAATCATAAGTCACATGTCAAGTTCTACCCGTCATTCTCCAGGTTAATTTGAACCCACCCGTACCTATCCTTAACTTTGGCCAACAAGGCAGTACGACTGTCCCAAACCAACGCATTTATCTATGCTGCATATGAATACCCAATAGCTACCAAACACTGTGCTTTGACTTTGGCCAACAAACACAGCTTGAATACTAATGACTACCCATATGAAACGCGGAGGGCTACGAATGGTTTCTGGCGAAAACCTTTAACGTAATGAACTTGATATCGTTGAAGGAACCGGATAACTTTATAAAAATATAGTGGCGAAAACCTTTGCTAAAGAGGTCACTCCCGGTGAAGGGATCTTGGCTCTTTCCCCGTAGAATGGGGTGCAAGATATTCCAACCGAATACCACGATGCAAAGCAAAAGTAAATGACTATAGTGAAGTTATTGCCCTGACGCAAACTTCTGTCCAAGGGGTCACTTCCGGTGAAGGAATCTCGGCCCTTGCCTCGTCGACTGAGGTGCTGGATATTCATAACCGAATACCACTGTGCAAAACAAAAGAGAATGCCCTTGCAATAACAGCTTTTTGAAAATTGTTCCAACAACATAAAAATAAGTTTGTTTAGCTTGCATTGATCCGAATCAACGCAGTCCCATCAATTGATCACACCAATAAAGAACGAAAATAATGATGTATGTATATGCCATCCGCATTCGCCACTGGGTCCCGTCATTACCCGTTAGGTTACTTAACTAACGACAGAGCGGGGACTGGACTAGCGCGGATGCAAAACATATACAACATCTACTAGTATATATATATATATATATATATATATATATATATATATAATATTTCGCTCAAGGCGTGATAAAATGCAACATCACAGAAATGTAATAAGCATCACAGAACAATACAGATATCTGGGATCCCCGGGTTTCATAGAGCCGCTACTGAAACCCGACGTTCCCCTGGTGATGTGGATAGCCTGTGCAATGAAATCCTAGACCCCTACGGGCGCGGCAAGTTACCCGCCAAAACCTGAAGTAAGGCATCCCCCTTCAGCAACGTGAATGGACCACCCTGCACTTCACAGAATCCGGTAACTAGGGCACCCCTCCTGGGTCAACCTATACCCCCTACGAGTGCGGCGAATAGCCCGCCAATTCTAGAGTAAAGCCCCCTCCGTCTCAACGCCATGAGATGCGGGATCGTTGCCCTCTAGAACCCGGCTATCCGTGCATCCCACCTTGGGGTAATCCTAGTACAGAAAGTAAAATATACATACAACGGGTACATCGACCTCACCCCGGTCGTGCCCCAAAAGAATAATATACAAACAGGCAGTGACGGCAGTCCACATGTCGGACTCTCACCCCGCAATATCAAATGTACATAATACAACTAAACTGTATTAATATTGCATCCAGGCTATCCCCCACGACCTATCCGCAATATCACAGCACAATACAGAACATCAACGTGAATGTCACGTTCGCAAATCCGTCTAAAAGAGCTATAGCAGTTAGAAAGGATTTACCGATCAAGTGACATTCACGGTCGCAGATATAATGAAAATACTGTGAACTAACATGTTTAAAATTTTCGATCGATCAAATTTACCGAAGTGGACCCCAAGCACTACTGTAGCACTCAAAGAAAAATCTGGGCCCAAACAGAATATTCCAAAACCCCCATTTTCATCTCAGGAGCTCTCTGTAAAAATTTGGTACACTGAACATTAAAGGTGGCGGCGGAACCGCGGCCCAAACAGGGGTTTGGCCGTGGTTCCGCGGTGGTATAGTGCGTTCATGCGACCAAATTTTAACAGAGTGCTTATAATTCCTTGCACATGTTTCTGCAATGTACTGAAAAAAATTTTGAGCTAAAAACAATTTCGACAGAAACTGATACTTTGAAAACGCGGGTTTTGGAATTTTGTTCGATCGAAAATGTAAACACATTAGACTAAGCTAGACTAGGTTAATGGCGTGGCTCTGATACCAGTGTAAGTGCACGGCGGCGCCCCGGCCGTCAATCCGAGGCCAAAATGCGGAAACGATAATTTACTTTAACTTTTGAAACCGGCACCACCGCGCACTAAAATCCTGGATCGGGCCATTAAACTAATCCTAGCTAACTAAAGAACGGGTAGAGAGATATACCGAGCGATCCGTGTCCTCCGGTCTTCTCGTCGTCGTCTCGATCTCTCCTCGGAATCTCCGGTCTTCATCTCCTCGTCGGAAGGGCACCATATCGCCAGGTTCTTTTACGGGCTCCCACCTCTGGACCGAGGCAACTCAGGTACGAAGTTGGCGAGCCGATGTGCCCAAGAATTGCTGTAGAATAGTGTGGAACTCTATGTCTCATTTGGGGTCACTAGAAGTTGCCTTTTTTATAGAGGAATGAGATGTATGAACTTTGGTGGTGGCTCATGAGTTTTTAGCAAGCAAAGGAGATAAAAATGTATGCGTGCCTAGCAATAAATATGTGAAATTCCAGGGGCTAAGTCCAAATTTTAGCCGCGGAACCGCCGCCAAACCCTTAGTTTGGCCGTGGTTCCACGGTCAAATAATTGACTTAGTGGACCGTACTTCATAGTAATTCTTAGCTCCCACTGTAGGGTTGCTAGGCACGCATACAAGGGTCTACGAGGCATCAACCATGCCCAATTTATATTTTAGCCGTGCCGAACAACCCGATAAAAGATCTTTAAACTAGAGTTTATGTGAAAACTAACATGTTAAACAGCTTTAACACTAAGTGAAAGGGATTACAATCTTTGTAGATCCGGTCCTTCACTTCAATAGCACTGTGTAGATGTCCCCTTCGCTGCGATTGTGAACTTCGGACTCTAGAGAAGATCCACAAGAAGAATGAACATACTTGCTTCGTTGACTTCGAGGCCGAAGATGATCTACGTCGGGGTTACACTAACTCAAGCTATTCCTTCACTAGGTCATGAACTTTGTGAAGAGAACACACTCTACTACATGACAAGTGGTAGAGGATGAAGAAGTAGGAAGTGGGCTCACTTTAGAATTGATTTTCTCACATTTTTCCTCATGGCACCATTGGAGCTAGCAAGCTTTTCATGGAGCTTGATGAAGAAGAAGAAGAAGCAAGAATGAATAATTCATCATATGAATTATTATCCTCTTATTTAACCATGGGTGAGTTAAGCTATCATTCTTAACTCATGTAGAGAATTGACCAAGGGATTAGGTTAAGGGTTGGGTTAACTTAATATCACAAAGAATGACAAAAGAGTTGACTTTGTCAATGTTTCCACAAGCTTTATGAAAGCTTGAGAACTTTGACAAAGTCTATCTCTTTTGTTATTCTTAAGATATAAATAAAAACCCAATTTAAACTAAACTTGATATAAGTCTCATACACCCATCTTTGATGTATCATCAAGCATGATACAATCATGTACACTTGCATATATCACATATAAACAATGTGCACAAACTTGTGAGAAAATAAATCTTAAGTGAGCTAATACTTGTTAATGTAATATAATATATCAAATAAATAATTATACATTAAATTATTAAATCAACTCTTGATTTAATAATCCGGCTATAACCGACTAATATCATAAGTAACAACTTATCGAATCAACACTTGATGATAACCCGGCTATATCGCATACAACCGATCAATGTCTCATATCACGAGAATAGAATACGGTATCTCATATCGTATTATTCTCGGTCCCGCACATATCACATATGCGCCCCTACTCCGTTTTGCTTGAGCCAGGAAACCCCTGTGTAGGACTCTAAAGACTCGTCAATACGCCGGCAGCAGGTGATGATCATATCAAATACCCACAAGCCGAAAGCGGTCTACTAAACGTAACAGCTACCCGGGTATTGAGCGATCAGAAGATCAACAAGCAAGCCCGCTAGTATTCCTGCGAATCCAATCAGTAACACTCCCGCACAGTCCGGTCTGTTCGTCTGATATGTTGCATATCTCGCCTAGGGGTGGTAAAAGTCAGACCCCAATAGCTTGATAAGTCATGTCGATATGAGGTCTATAACAGTTCGAGAAACTACTGGTAATACTTACCAGTAAATCTCAGCAACCCTGGCCAGGGATTTCCGGTTATAGCCAATCGAACACAGCGCAACATCAAATCCCTATACCGGGAGAGACGAATCCCCTCCTATCACTCATTGCCTCCATGTGATTCGGGACTGTACCCAAAAGCCACCTTTTTGCATGCCCTCTTGGACGTGGTATGATGGAAATCAAAGCACAGTGGGAATCACTCAAGACCCTATAACGATCTCGGGTCAACAGACTAAGCTGTACCAGTGTCACCAGAGAACTGCCATCTGACGTAAGGTATAATACCATCTGGGAGTTCTCGGCGAGTCCGTCCAGTGTACCCAGTCTCCACTGAGCACCCGTACACCATCCTTGATGTCAAACACCGATGGATATGGGATCATCCATCGCCCATCATATGGGTCAAGATGAGTATACGCTAGTCTACTCTGGTACATCGATGCCCTGTCTCGATACACCCACGACAAGGGACCTTGAAGGATGTACTTATGGACTACCATGTCCCCACTAGTATGATCCGCATCATAGTCCAGGCAATCAAGTACACATCCTAAGGGCTTTACCAACATGTAACAGAGAGAAAATCAGTATACACGTTAAGGTAAAGAGTAACCAGATAGCATACTATCATGTCGAGCAAGAAAGTCCTCCCAATGTATGTCCAAGTATCCACTACAATATACATGTCATGTATAGTAATGGCCTCTAGGGCATACATATTACTAACAATCTCCCACTTACATTAGGGCCATCTGATAGCAGTGGTTGTAGTATCTCATACTCAACCATCCCATAATAGTCTCTCTCTGGGAAAAAGCCTTTGTGAGTGGATCCGCCGTGTTGTCCTCCGAGTCTACTCTCCTAACCTCGATCTCCCTGGAGATCAACCATGTCAATGATCAGGTGATACTGCCAAAGAATTATATCTGGATTTCTGATGGGACGCTAGTTCCTTGGCTAAAACCACAACTCCATTGTCACACAATGGTAGGAACGAAGTTCATCTCATCAACTTATATATCCAAACTGCCTCTTTGGTAGTATCCTTGGTAACGATGTATCTTGCCTTTAATCGTCTAGTAAGTTACGGTATCTAGCTTGGAACTCTTCCAACATACCGTCCCTCCACTGAGGGTAAAGACAATGCCTGCGACTGACATTCAGTCGTCCTTATCACCCTGGAACCTTTCCAGTGATTCTCCCCAGAATCGTTTGATACCATCTCACTACAACTAGTGAGAATCCTAACATCCAATTTGATCTATCTCATAGATCCAAAACTCAGGATTTAGGAGGTATCACCTTGATCCTATATGGAGAATCCTTGTGATAAGCGGAGATTTGTTCGAGCGTAGTATAGGAAACTCCATCCCTATCAAGAGTATGTCATCCATGTACTCTATGACGATCACCACCATACTCCCTACTACCTTTTTGTATATACAAGGTTCATCTACCATTTTGATGAAGTCAAACTATTTGACTACCATATCAAAACAGATGTTCCAACTCCACGATGCCTGCATTATCATATAAAACATCTTGCTCACGTTTCCGCTGCTCCCACTGTCTACGAAGCCCTCTGGCTGTGTACTTATAGACGCTCTCTTCTAAAACATCATTTAGAAAAGCAGTCATGACACCCAACCACCAGATATCGTAGTCATAGTATGTAGCCGTGGCAAGTAGGATCTAGATGGACTTAAGCATAACTTTGAAAGTCTCAACTTTTCTATGTACACCAAGTAATCTTCTCAAGATATACTTGCTCCTGATGGGGATTTAACCCTTCAGATAAAGCAACCAAAGTCCATACTTTGTTGGCGTATAAGGATTCTATCTCAGATCACTAAGCATCCAGCCATTCTTATAGAGTCTCACTCCTGATGGCCAGCTTAAAACTAGTTGGGTCATCATCTTATGATGCAATCCTCACTCCCACTGTCATAGAGAAACCGAAGTATCTCTCAGGTGGGTGAGGAACCCTACTAGATCGGCGGAGAGGCTGAGGTTCGTTGGAAACTATTGAATCCTTTGGTTCTACCCAATCATCAGCTGCAGTTTGTATAGTTGGAACCTTTTCAGTTCTACATAACAGACCTTGCCTCGAGCTTGTTTGGATTTTACTTTTTACACATAGGCCGGACAACCCCAAATCTTAACAATCTTAAGATATGGGCTCTTCCCTTTCCATATCACATATGAAGTGGTAGGCAACTGATTTGATTTGAACCTTATTCAATAGGTATGCAGCTTCTCAAGTGCATAACTCCCAAAAGGAAATAGGAAAATCAGTAGTACTCTTCATAGAGCACACCATATCACATAGGGTGCTATTGCTCCGCCCCGATATACCATCGTGCTATGGTGTATACGGAGGAGTAATGCTGAGAGAGAATCTCATTCTCCTTTAGAATAGTCCAGGAA
This sequence comes from Agapanthus africanus, assembly GCA_030015575.1. Lineage (NCBI taxonomy): Eukaryota > Viridiplantae > Streptophyta > Magnoliopsida > Asparagales > Amaryllidaceae > Agapanthus > Agapanthus africanus. The sequence goes on from CM057351.1 coordinate 37,392,985, forward strand.
TTCTGTGCTCAAGTATTCTCCTCCTTGATCACATCAAAGGACATAATACTTTTACCCGTATTTTGGTTCTCTACTTCTAACTTACATTCTGTGAATATCTCAAAAGGTTCGGACTTGTATTTCAACAGGAACATATGTCTGAATCTTGAGAGATCATCAGAGAATGTAATGAAGTACAAAGAACCGGTCTTGGAATGTGTAGACAGGAGACTTTCATACATCAGCATGTATCAATCCCAAGAGTTCACTAACTCTTTCTCTGTTTCCAATAAACGGAGCTGTGGTCATCTTATCTTTATGACATGACCGGCAAGTTTCACAAGATGTAAATTCAAACAGATTTAAATATGCATCTAGATGTAACTTAGCTAGTCGGGTCGCATTGATATGACCTAGTCTACAATGCCTCAAGAAGGATTCATTCATTTCTGAACTCTTCCTCTTGTGTGTGTTCTGTATACTAAGAATTGTAGTTTTATTTAGAACGTCTATGCTTTTAGATAACGTGCCTGAACCGATCAACTCTTGATATAGGAAATGTTCAAAACATTATCCAACAATACAAAATTATATCCTTTCTTTACTAATAAAGAGACTGATATGATGTTGTATATCAAGTTCGGTATCTAATAACATTCATTCAGAATCAATGTATTCTGGTAATACAGGGTGATAGTGACCAACAGACTTGGCTGCAACACTTGCACCGTTTTCTGTCTCATGAAACTTATCACTCGTTCTCAGTTCTCTACCTTTCTGTAGCCCATGTAACAGATTACATATGCGGGATTCTGATCCGGTATCTCATAACCAAGACGTAAAGGATACTGAGAAACAGTTCTATGTAATGAACACACCCGATGATGATGCATCAGCATGCACTTTCTTTGTTTGGGCGGCACGGGAAATCTGGTATTCCCTAATTTCCCGCTCTGTCTTATAAAAATTATAAGTTAGAGCGGGACCAACGTTCCCCAGCTTAGTATAACAAGCGGGTCCAGTCAATATATCCGTATTATTATCTTGATTATGGCGTGATATGGTCGCTACCTGGAGAAAGAGAGAAGAAAACACTCAGCGTATGCTCTTGCAAGATTAGATTGGTTATCTAATATATCTAATCAGGATGTCTCCCACTGTTTTAATCAAATCTTCCTTCAAACCCTAAAAGGAAAGACTAGCCGGGATTAATTATACGTTACAAGTTCGCCAATCTTTCAGCCAGGCCAGTGTCGGTACTTTGAGGGAGGTGCCCCATGCTTTCGCATGGACCTAATTAAAGTAAACCTCATTTTCCCAGAGGCGTAACCCCGTTAACACCTTTCTAGACACCTTCTTGATCGGCTAATTGTAATGTGTAAAACTCTCCCAGGAGTAACTCTTACTCGCAGCGGGTATCGGGATCCAACTATCTCATAGAAGGTATGCAATCTCATTGCAAATTTCAACACTTGAAATTCCCGATAATATTTTGCCCATAACGTGCTATGACCTTGACGAAAGCCAACAAACCATAGCCCGCTAGTCAAGTTCAACCCGTACATTTCTTGACTGAATTAAACCCACCCGCATGACCCTTGACGAAAGCCAACAAAGCCGTACGACTACCCTAATCCAATCGCATCGTATGCAGTAGATAAGCAGCATATAGCTACCGCACACTACACCTTGATGAAAGCCAACAAATGTAGCACGAATACTATATACAACTTATCTGAAATGACGGAGGGCTACGACAGGTTTTTCTGAAAACCTATTGCGTAATGAACTTGATATCGTTGTAGAATCAAATGATTTTAAAATGGAATGTTTTTGAGGCTTTTACTAGTTTCGCTAAAGAGGTCACTCCCGGTGAAGGGATCTCGGCTCTTTCCTTATGGAATAAGGTGCAGGACATATCATATATATCACTATGCATAGAAAAACTCCAAAAGCAATCAAAAGACAAACCGAGTGTTGTAGCATCTGCCAGTTATTGCTAAAGGGGTCACTCCCGGTGAAGAGATCTCGGCCCTTTCCTTATCGAATAAGGTGCAGGATGTTCTACAAAGAACACCGCGATGCAAAGCAAGAACTGTAGCTACCTGTTTTTGAAAATTCGATTCCACAACATCTTTTAGCTTTCTTTTATTTCATTAATCTCATTAATGAAGTCCCATCATTTAAGTCACCTGAACATCACAGATAAATACGACGTACACTTATGCCATCCGCATTCGCCTCGATGTCCCCTCGTGCACCGTTAGGTTAGGTAACTAACGGCAGAGCAGGGTAGGGCTAGCGTGGGTGTAAAACATAAGTAACGTCTATATAATATATCATATATACTATATACAGTATCTATCACAACGTATCAAATGATCACATTACAGATATCGTAGCAGAAGAAACATATATGAAATATTGGATATACTAGGACGTCCGTGTTTTCAATACGAGCCTGTATAAAACACGGATTCCATGGTCGCGATGAATAGCCAAACCCACATCCCTAGACCCCTACGAGAGCGGCAAGCAACACCACCAATTAAAGGGTTAGGAGACCCGGTCTCGACTCCTCGATATGGTATCCCACTGGACCGTGGAACCCGGTTACTTGTGCTCCCCGCCTTGGGTCTACCTAATGCGGAAAAGTAAATTATATACAATGGTGACATCATCCTCAGCCCGGAAGTGCCCCAATAAAAGAATATTACATACAAATGAATATTACATGAATCAAAAAGAAAAACTCTCATCTCACATAAAAACCCCGGCTATTCAAACGCGACGATCCAATACAACATATCATAGCAATACATAATATCTCATATCATCAACGTAAGCAAGTATGCGTATCCCGATTGTCGTTGATGTATAGCAACGAAACCGGCGATACACCACATACTACGCTTACGGTCACAGAAAAGAAAGTGTAAAACTACAATAGTTGGAATCCGCAACCTCTTAGACATCGCATGCCTAACGAAATGAATTCATTAGACATCGCATGCCTAATAAACCTCGCATTTTAGTCTCTTTATCGAAAACACTTTTCAATATCAGGTCGGGCAATTCAACAAGATTCCCGACATCCTGATCGAATGCTCGTCGTAAAATTTAGTAGACGGTCGCACCCCTGGATGCCGTCGACAAAGTGCACTAAGGCGGAACACCGCTGCCGCAAGCACCCGAACGGATGCTTTTGGCGACGGGGTTCTCCTACAGTCACTTGGTCGAGGCTTTGGGGCGTGGCTGTTTATTAAGTTTACTGGGCGAGTATCCGCGTATGCTACGTGATTGCGACGGACTTTTCATCACATCAAAATTCCATGGCAACTGATCATCTGAGACTAAACTGCTATGTTTATAACATTCAAATTAGTTATCTCATAACTACATTTGGATTCCAATTATTGTATCACATTCCAGATAAATAGACAATGTTAAACTTTCCGATCGAATAATCAAACACCCAAGATTTCCCCAATATATCTCAACACTTGAAATCAGTTTAAAAACATCCATCACATGCCATAGTACCAATGGTCCAGCCGTAGAAGGGTCGAGCCAACGCCTCACATGTGGCACGCCGTACTGCCCCAAACCCTAAGATTTAGAGGCAGTTCAAGACGGTCACATAATCGAGTTAAGGTTTGTTGTCTTCTAGAGGGTCCACCGCGTTACTTGCACGACTTAGAACGTTCTTAAACTCGAGAAAAAAATTCAACTTTTGAAAAATTTTCCGACTGGGGAAAAAGTGAGTTATTGATATCCGTTCGAACATTTTAACAGTTTCTAAAATTATCCGGAAAAACTAAACAAACTTAAATTATTCGATCGAATCAACGAGTCCCCAATACAACCCTAGAAAACTTAACACTTGAGTGGAATTAAAAAATTCCCAGAAAAAATTGCCAAGAAAGGACCTAAGAATAAATATATGAAATTCCAGGGACTAATTCAAAATTTTGGCCGCGGAACCGCCGCCAAACACTTGGTTTGGCCGCAATTCCGCTGTCAAATCAGAGAATTAATAGTCCGTACTTCACAGTAATTCTTAGTTTTTCCTGCTTAATTTTCTGAGCATTTTTAATTCATAAAAAATCACATTTTTGAAAAATATCCAGAGAAGGGTATTATCGGGGTTTTCCGGGTTCGATCGGACTTTAAACTTCGCTCAGACTTCGCCTAAAGCTCTAACCTGGCTCTGATACCACTGTAGGGTTTCTAGGCATACATACAAGGGTCTACGAGGCATCAACCATGCCCAATTAAAATTTTAGCCGTGCCGAACAACCCGATACAAGATCTTTAGACTAGAATTTAGGCGAAAACTAACATGTTAAACAGCTTTAACACTAAGTGAAAGGGATTACAACCTTTGTAGATCCGGCCCTTCACTTCAATAGCTCCATGTAGATGTCCCCTTCGCTGCGATCGTGAACTTCGGACTCTAGAGAAGATCCACAAGAAGAACGAACGTGCTTGCTTCGTTGACTTCGAGGCCGAAGATGATCTACGTCGGGGTTACACTAACTCAAGCTATTCCTTGACTGGGTCATGAACTTTGTGAAGACAACACACTCTACTATATGGAAAGTGGTAGAGGATGAAGAAGTAGGAAGTGGGCTCACTTTAGAATTGATTTTCTCACATTTTTCCTCATGGCACCATTGGAGCTAGCCAGCTTTTCATGGAGCTTGATGAAGAAGAAGAAGAAGCAAGAATGAATAATTCGTCATATGAATTATTATCCACTTATTTAACCATGGGTGAGTTAAGCTATCATGCTTAACTCATGTAGAGAATTGACCAAGGGATTAGGTTAAGGGTTGGGTTAACTTAATATCACAAAGAATGACAAAAGAGTTGACTTTGTCAATGTTTCCACAAGCTTCATGAAAGCTTGAGAACTTTGACAAAGTCTATCTCTTTTGTTATTCTTAAGATATAAATAAAACCCCAATTTAACCTAAACTTGATATAAGTCTCATACACCCATCTTTGATGTATCATCAAGCATGATGCAATCATGTACACTTGCATATATCACATATAAACAATGTGCACAAACTTGTGAGAAAATAAATCTTAAGTGAGCTAATACTAGTTAATGTAATGTAATATATCAAATACATAATTATACATTAAATTATTAAATCAACTCTTGATTTAATAATCCGGCTATAACCGACTAATATCATAAGTAACAACTTATCGAATCAACACTTGATCCGATAACCCGGCTATATCGCATACAACCGATCAATGTCACATATCGCGAGAATAGAATACAGTATCTCATATCGTATTATTCTCGGTCCCGCAATATCACATATGCGCCCCTACTCCGTTTTGCTTGAGCCAGGAAACCCCTGTGTAGGACTCTAAAGACTCGTCAATACGCCGGCAGCAGGTGATGATCATATCAAACACCCACAAGCCGCAAGCGGTCTGCTAAACGTAACGGCCACCCGGGTATTGAGCGATCAGAAGATCAACAAGCAAGCCCGCTAGTACTCCTGCGAATCCAATCAATAACACTCCCGCACAGTCCGGTCTGTTCGTCTGATATGTTGCATATCTTGCCTAGGGGTGGTAAACGTCAGACCCCAATAGCTTGATAAGTCGTGTCGATATGAGGTCTATAACAGTTCAAGAAACTACTTGTTACACTTACCAGTAAATCTCAGCAACCCTGGCCAGGGATTTCCGGTTATAGCCAATCGAACACAGCGCAACATCAAATCCCTATACCGGGAGAGACGAATCCCCTCCTATCGCTCATTGCCTCCATGTGATTCGGGACTTTACCCAAAAGCCACCTTTTTGCACGCCCTCTTGGACGTGGTATGATGGAAATCAAAGCACAGTAGGAATCACACAAGACTCTATGACGATCTCGGGTCAACAGACTAAGCTGTACCAGTGTCACAAGAGAACTGCCATCTGACGTAAGGTATAATACCATCTGGGAGTTCTCGGCGGGTCCGTCCAGTGTACCCAGTCTCCACTGAGCACCCGTACACCATCCTTGATGTCAAACACCGATGGATATGGGATCATCCATCGCCCATCATATGGGTCAAGATGCGTATACGCTAGTCTACTCTTGTGCATCGATGCCCTGTCTCGATACACCCACGACTAGGGACCTTGAAGGATGTACTTATGGACTACCATGTCCCCACTAGTATGATCCGCATCATAGTCCAGGCAGTCAAGTACACATCCTAAGGGCTTTACCAACATGTAACAGAGAGACAATCAGTGTACACGTTAAGGTAAAGAGTAACCAGATAGCATACTATCATGTCGAGCAAGAAAGTCCTCCCTATATATGTCCAAGCACCCACTACAATATACATCTCATGTATAGTAATGGCCTCTAGGGCATACATATAACTAACAAAAAAACCCACCAAAAAAAATGGGACAGCCCCCATATCCAAAATGAATGGCCAGCCCCCTCTCCTTGATGAATGAATGAGAGGAACAAAAACTCAAGGGGAGAAAAGAGGCAATCATCCATCAAAGAGAGAGAAAATGTGATGATAATAAACAATGATCACAAACAAGAACCACACTCCAAAACCCAATCATTTCCTGTAAAGGTCAAGCCATCATGAAGTGAAGAAGTCAAATGATGGTGGAACCATCATGACACTACAACTTGCAAAAACAACCCTCCAAATTGCTAATTTGCACATTTGCAAATTAGCCCTCCTCCACCAATTTTCAGCCAAGGATAGATACAAGGGAAAACGGCCGAAACCGAATGCAAACTGGCAACTTCAGAAAACCGATCCCGTAATAAATTACAGGAAAACCCTGCTACTGTATATACATACCCGCAATTGTATTCCGACCGAATACAAATGCAATGAGACAAAATCTACACTGTACAATACTAGGATCCGGCTTAAACCAAAGCCCGCTAGTATTATCCGTCCGATCATGATCCGTGCAATACCGCACGTATAAGATCGAACCCTACCATATCTCCATACGGCCTCTACAACGTTTCGCCCGAGACTTGAGAAAACTGTCTGTGGGGGACTCTAAAGACTCGTCAACACTTTGGCTGTGGATTTAACCACAAGCACGTCAGAGGTATTAGCCATACGTGACGGGCTACCAGGTATTGACCAAAAGGGACGTCGATGAGCGAACTCATCCTGACACCCTACTGAGCCTGTCAGTGACAATATCCGTACAGTCCGGTCCGTTCGTCTATGAGCATCGCATGGCGGGCCTAAGGGGTTGGTAAAAGTCAGACCCCCAAAAGCTATACAAGTCGTGTTAGAGTGTAGCCCAGAACACCCAGAGATACGACTGGAAAACCTACCAGTAAATCTCCTGCCTTGGCCAAGGACTTCGTGTAATGGCTCTCCTAGACACAGCGCGACCTCACCTCCAATACCGGGAGAGACGAACCCCTGCAGATCCGCTCACTGCCTTCATGTGGCTCGGGACTGTACCCAACTAAAACCTGTTTGCACGTCTCCTTTGAGCGTGGTAGGGTAGTAATCAAAGTACAGTGGGAACTCACACGAGACATATGACGATCTCAAGTCGATGAACTAACCTGTACACATGTCACTAGGGAACTGCTATCTGACGTCAGGTATAAGACCAACTAGCATGTTCCCGGCGAGTCATGTCCGGTGTACTCATAACCCAATGAGCACCTGTATACATCATAGGTGAACCAACTGACACCAGTGGCTTGTGAGATCGGCCACCGCCTCTCGTCGGGGTCTCGACTGTATACACTAGTCTACTCTGGAGTATCGATACCCTGTCTCGAAACTTCCGCGACTAGGGACCTTTTAAGGATGTTGCGCCACGGCAGCGCCCCGGCCATCTTACTCGAGGCCAAATTGCGGAATAAAAAATTTCCTTACTCGGAAACCGGCGCTACCGCGGACAAAGAAAACCCGGATCGTTAACCATTAACCTACGCTAGCAATCAAGAGATAGGGTGAAAAGTATACCGAGTGATCCGAGTCCTCCGGTCTTCTCGTCATCGTCCCGATCTCCCGCGGAAAGTGTTGCCTCCACATCGTCGCCTCCTCGCCGGAAAGGGCACCACATCGCCTTCTTCTTTTACGGGCTCCCGCCTCAATACCGAGGCAACTCGCGCATGAAGCCGGCAACTCGACATGCTCAAGATGTGCTGTAGAATGTGTAGTAGATTGTCTCACTTGGGTTTTGTTGCCATTTGAAGATGATGGAGGAAACAAGGATTAGAAAAATGGTGCTTGCATTTTTCTAGCATGAAAAAGAGATCAAGAAAGAAAATCTCAAGAATGAAGCTCTCTCTTCTTCTTCCTCTCTTTCTTTTTCTTCTTCTTCTTTTCTAATGAAAAAACTTATCATACTTAGAAAATGGTGGAGCAAGGATAATATATGATAGCAAGAGGGAGGTGAGTGTAGGAGCATAAGAATGGTGACCATATCAAGAGACAAAGAAACATCAACCATACCCTTATCAAATCAAACCCATACCCTCACTTTATCACAAGTCAAGGTGCAAGATATGAAAGGTGTCATAATCAATATATATGCAAGAAAACCCCTCCACAAATGTAATTTGCAAAACTGCAAATTACCCCCTCCATCGAAAAAGTCCGGCCGGGAAAGAACAAAGGAAAACCGGCCGGAACGGAATGCAAACTGGCAACTCCAGAAAACTGGTCCCGTAATAAATTACAGGAAAACCCCGACACTGTGCATACACACCCGCATCTGTATTCCGACCGGATACAAATGCAATGAGACAAAATCTACACTGTACTAAACTAGTACAGGCTTAAACCAAAGCCGGCTAGTAAAATCCGTTCGATCCTGATCCATGCAATACCGCACGTATCTGATCGAACCCTGCCATATAACTATACGGCTACTAGTACAAAACTGTCCGATCCTGATACGTGCAATACCGCACGTATCTGATCGGACCCTGCCATATCTCCATACGGCCTCTACAGCGTTTCGCCCGAAAGCTGAGTAACTGAAAGTGTGGTGGACTCTAAAGACTCGTCAATACTATGGCTGTGGATTTAACCACTGGCACGTCAGAGGTATAAGCCAATACGTGACGGGCCACCAGCTATTGACCAAAAGGGACGTCGATGAGGAAGCTCACCCCGACACCCAACTGAGCCTGTCAGTGACAATATCCGTACAGTCCGGTCCGTTCGTCTATGAGTATCGCATGGCGGGCCTAGGGGGTTGGTAAAAGTCAGACCCCCAAAAGCGGTACAAGTCGTGTCGGAGCGTAGCCCAGAACGCCCTGAGATACTACTGGAATACCTACCAGTAAATCTCCTGCCTCGGCCGAGGGCTTTGCGTAATGGCTCTCCTAGACACAGCGCGACCTCACCCCCAATACCGGGAGAGACGAACCCCTGAAGATCCGCTCACTGCCTCCATGTGGCTTGGGACTGTACCCAACTAAAACCTGTTTGCACGACTCCTTTGAGCCGTGGTAGGGTAGTAATCAAAGCACAGTGGGAACTCACACGAGACAAATGACGATCCTCAGGTCGATGAACTAACCTGTACACATGTCACCAGGGAACTGCTATCTGACATCTGGTACAAGACCAACTAGCAGGTTCCCGGCGAGTCCTGTCCGGTGTACTCATAACCCAATGAGCACCTGTATACATCTTAGGTAAACCAACTGACACCAGTGGCTTGTGAGACCGGCCACCGCCCCTCGTCGGGGTCTCGACTGTATACACTAGTCTACTAATGGAGTATCGATGCCCAGTCTCGAAACTCCCACGACTAGGGACCTTTTAAGGATGTGCTTATAGACCCCAGCTCCCACGTATATGATCGCCATCATACTGCTGGTCGTCAAGCAAGAATCCTAGGGGCTCTATCAACGTGTAATAGCGACATGTCAGGTCACCTAAAGCAGTACACGATGATAAAGATAAACCAGATAGCATACTATCATCTCGAGTAAGACTGTCCTACCGGGATAGGTCCTCCCTCAATCATTGCAATCACGTGCCTGTGATCCAATAATTGACTCTGAGGGCACTATCTCCAACAATCTCCCACTTGCACTCAAGGCTAATTATTGCGATGCCGCATACTCACAGCCCGTGTGATACCGAACACCCAACTCCTCTACTAGTCAGTCTCACAAAGCTCGTTTGCGAAACTATTGCGTTCGAGGAATAGCCTCAGTGAGTGGATCCGCTGTGAAGTTTCTTTCTATGTCTCTCTATATCTCAAGTTCGCGGAGAAAGCCATCTCCCGAAATGAGCAATACCTGTCTTAGAATGTCTGGATGTCTGATGGGACCTAGCTCATAAATGAACTCCAAATCCAAACTTCTTAGACTGTATCATCAACTGAAACTAATCAGTATCCCGCGCCATGCCTCCCTCAGTATTGCCTTAGACCACCTGTCCAAAATACTGCCCCTCGTCAGAGGGAGAACTATAACTCTGACAACCTCCTTGTCGTCTATGTCACCTTGGAAGCCTGGAGTGATAACCGTCTCCTAAAGGAGGCAGCCGTTATCATATCCCTAGAACATTCACTTGTGTTCTAAAACTGCTTCCGACTGTTTTTCCAGGATTGGATTAATATCAACTTATTGCACTTACTGCAAGAACAACATCTGGTGTGGTACTTGACATCTCATGATTGACTCAATTGCCTAAGCAAGTGATCTGTCAATCATGCGTATTCCTCTCCCCTTTAGTCTGTAAGACACCTTTAGAGAGGGTGACTCCATTACCTGCAGGTACACTACCATGCCAGGAGTCGTCCATTCTAAATACTCATAGAATGCTGTCAAGGTACCCAGATTGGGAAAACACCCAAATCTAGATCTAAAACCATAGATCTAGTAACCAGTATGTCTGATATAATATCCAAGTCCCTTGTGGAGAAACCACTGTGTGACGACCAAAGTATAACCGATCGTAGTATAGGAATATCACTTCCTACTACCTTCTCAACAGATCCATCCCCTATTCTGATGACGTCAAACCTATGACTGTTACATCAGAAATGGATGATCTATCTCCGCTAATGCTTTAGTCTATAAATAGACATAAGCCTGATGTCCACCAATGCTTCCGCTGCTCCCACTGACTACGACAACCTTCTGGCAGAGTCATACAGACGTGCACTTCTAAAGCTAGTTTAGAACGACGCTATACTCATCCTCCTGCCGGGTCTCGCAGCCTGGAACAACAGCAATGGTAATTGTGGGTAAACAAGAACTTCCCTGTCACCGTCCTTGAGGCTACCGTAGTACCTCTCGGGTGCCTGAAGTTACCCACCTAATCTGCGGAGTGGCCAATGGAATGTCAAATCAGATTGAATCTTTAGGTTCCTTATCAAATCTTCAGTAATCGTTTGTGGTTCTGGAATCACTTCCAGTTCTACCATACTCCCACTACTTTTTCTGAAAAAATCCATTTTTAATAAAAACTGTGGCGAGTCTAGAACAATATTGCTATTGTTCATCCAGATGGTAGAAAGTCAACCCTCGTCATGGCCTGGGTCAACCCACAAACAGCCATTACAGAAACGTGCCTTGAGTTATCCGGAGTCTGGTTTTAAGCATAAGCCGGACAACTCCCCGTACCTTAACAATGTCAAGATATGAACTGTTCTATATCCAATATAGAAACAGAGGCACTGATTCAATTGAACCAGATTCAAATCATGCAGCTGTCTCCAGTGCATGTCAACTAAATGGAAGGAGGCCGATCAGCGTTACTCAACTTAGGAATGCTTCCAATTATGAGTAACCTGAAAGAGAAGCAAGTTCTCATTACTATCAACTGAATACCATACACAAGTATCTACATCTTCGATCACCTTGAAGAATCCCGATACTTGCAATACCTGGTTCTCTACTCTATTCTTATACCAATAACTCCTCAAAACTCAGACCCTGTGTTTCCACGAAGCACATGTCTAAGAACTGGAGAAGTTAAAAGTAAACAGAATATAGTATGAGGACCAACCCCTCTGTCCTAATGGACACTGGACAACATACAATACTCTGTATAAGTCCGCTGAGTCTAACAACTCTTTCACTGTGTGTCGTAGGTTGAAAATTGTACTTATGGTCAAGAAGAATTACACCGCTGTTTAATGCTCCTTACCTAACCATCCACTGATATAGGTAAATGTCATCGACATAATATCAAAAAGTATATCTCACTCTATAAAAATAGACGTACAGATATATCAATTTGAAATTGGTGCACAACAGCGGATATTCATAACCAAATATTTGCCGACCGGCAAACAACCCAGGTGACTTCCTCAAATATCACCGATTACAACGAATCCCGATATAATGAGGATGATCACCCAATTCCCAATAACTTACTCCCACTCATCATCTGTAAAACCATACAGATGTGAGAATCCTACCTGGTAAATACATACCCTGGAGTAAGTGTCTAATCGGGAAATCAGTTTTCTTTTAGCAGTACACAGTGAAACTGAAATATTGAAATGTTTCGATGGGGTATGCTGGTATTCCTAGTAATGCCTCTTCCATTATCCAGATTCACAACTGTAACCGTATAATTCTTTGCCATCTTTCTAAATCCCTTTCTGTGTCTTTAGTCATTACCTTCTGTACACCCCTTTAGGCCAAATGGTTTTCTTCCTTCCCTACCGTTCGGCACCAGCCTATGGTTTGGAAGAAGACTATCCAAAAGGCATAAAGGGTGTACTGTCCTAATCCTAGGAGCACTCGCAACGCGAGAGAAGGTGAAGATAAAAGACACCTGAATGTACTTTATTCCTATTTCTCCTGAACCAGAATCCATCCCCGAACTGGAACAAGTTCCTTTCGAGTTCGTATATAACCATACGATGGAGTATCCAATAAACTGTGGATCTTCGTAGTGATACGGAGTGTCCTGGAGAAATACAAAGGTGATTTAGGATTGGCGAAGAAATACTTGGTTTGGTCGTGAATATCAGTCGCAATTTACTTTGCCCTCCTACTAATCCCTTTCTTTGTCTGAACTTAATACCTTCTGTACACCGTTTAGGTTAACTGGTTTTCTTCATTCCCTACCGGTCGGCACCAGCCTATGGTTTGGAAGAAGACTACCCAATTTACGTAATAGGTGTACTACTCCTAAACCAAGGAGTACTCGTAACGAGAGAAGGTGAAAAGAAAAGACAACTGAATAATCCTATTCGTTTTCTCCAGAACCAGAAACCATCCTCGAAGTCCTTCGAGTTCGTATATAACCATACGATGGTTTTGTCCAATGGAAGTGGACGTTCGTAGTAATACGGGGTGTCCCGGAGAAAAGGGTAAAAGTAGGAGTGGCAATGAGGTCTGCAACTCTGACAATCCAAAAGCCAGTGTTAAGAAGGTTCGGTCAACTTGGTCACTGAGTCATAGTCCAGGGTCGGGTCAATGGTCGCTGCCAAAGAGAGAGAGAAAAGAAACACTCAGCGTGCACTCTAACCTAGATCAGAATGGTTATCACTTTATCTAATCTGGAAACCTCCCACTGTACCTCAAATTCTCCTCCAAACCTTAAAGAAGAATTAGTCGGGATCACCCGAGGAGTAAACCAACTCATCAGTGGGAATCGGGATCCAACTATCATTGCATGATAACTTGACGGAATCCACTCAAGTCACCACACTCCAGAAGGTATGCGCATGCTTGGCAAGTTTCAGTTCTTTTGAAACTCCCGATGTGATTTTTACCCCTAGGACTCAAGTGACCTTGACGGAGTCAACAAATCAAAGAGTCCTAGTCAAGTTCAACCCGTCATTATCTGGATTGCATTAAACCCACCCGTACGTGCCCTTGACGGAGTCAACAAGGCCGCACGACTGTCCTAACCAATCCCACTTATGCAACAAACAAGCACCACTTAGCTACCGTACACTACGCCTTGACGGAGTCAACAAACGCAGCACGAATACTAAATAATACCCATAAGAAATGACGGAGGGCTACGGATGGTTTTTGGCGAAAAACCTTTAACGTAATGAACTTGATATCGTTGAAGGAACTGCATAGCCTTTTATAAAATATAGTGACGAAAACCTTTACTAAAGAGGTCACTCCCGGTGAAGGGATCTCGGCTCTTTCCCCGTAGAATGAGGTGCAGGATATTCCAACTGAATACCACGATGCAAAGCAAAAGTAATCGGCTATTGTGAAGTTAATGCCCTGACGCAAACTTCTGTCCAAGGGGTCACTCCCGGTGAAGGGATCTCGGCCCTTGCCTCGTCGACTGAGGAGCAGGATATTCCAAATGAATACCACTATGCAAAACAAAAGAGAACGTCCTTGCAATAACAGCTTTTTGAAAAAGTGTTCCAACAACATCAGATTAGGTTTGTTTATCTTGCATTGATCCGAATCAATGCAGTCCCATCAATAGATCACACCACAAAGAACGAAAATATACTAACGTACGTATATGCCATCCGCATTCGCCACTAGGTCCCGTCATCACCCGTTAGGTTAGCTAACTAACGGCAGAGCGGGGACTGGACTAGCGCGGATGTAAAACATATACAACATCTACTAATATATATACCAATATATAGTATTTCGCTCAAGGCGTGAATAAAATGCAACATCACAGAAATGTACAGCATCACAGAACAAAACAGATATCTGGAAGCCCCGGGTTTCACAGAGCCGCTGCTGAAACCCGACGTTCCCCTGGTCGTGTGGATAGCCTGTGCAATAAAATCCTAGACCCCTACGGGCGCGGAAAGTCACCCGCCAAAACCTGAAGCGAGGCAGCCCCCTTCAGTACCGTGAATGGACCACCCAGCACTTCACGGAATCCGGTAACTTGGGCACCCCTCCTGGGTCAACCTGTACCCCCTACGAGTGCGGCGAATAGCCCGCCAATCCTGGACTGAAGCCCCCTCCGTCTCAATGCCCTGAGATGCGGGCCCGTTGCCCTCCAGAACCCGGCTATCCGTGCACCCCACCGCGGGGCAAACCTAGTACAGAATGTAAAATATACATACACCGGGTACATCGACCGCAACCAGGTCGTGCCCCAAAAGAATAATACAAACTGGCAGTGGCGGCAGTCCACATGTCGGACGCTCGCCCCGCAATATCAAATGTACATAATACAACAAAACTGTACTAGCATTGCATCCAGGCTATCCCCCACGACCGATCCGCAACAACACAGCATAAACATAGAACATCAACGTGAAAATCACGTTCGCAAATCCGTCTAACCGGACTATAGCAGTTAGACCGGATTTACCGATCGAGTGACATTCACGGTCGCAGATATAATGTAAATACTTTGAAATAATGTGTTTAAAATTTTCCGATTGACCAAAAATTAACAAGTGGGCCCCCAATCAAAACTGTAGCACTCACAGAAAACCTGGGCCCAATTTTAATATCCCAGAAACCACATTTCTCACTGAAGAACATACTGAAAAATGTTGGGGGGGTGAACTGTTCAACTTGCCGCGGAAGCGCGGCCCTAGCAAGGTTTTGGCCGCCCTTCCGCGGTGACATGAACAGTTCAGGGTACAAAATTTTTCCAGTATGCTTATATTTCCCAGCACATCACTCTGAGACAACCTGAAAAATTTTTAGACTCCAAAAAATTTCGACAGAAACTGATGTGCAATAAAAATACGGTTTTTGGAAATTTCGGTCGATCGGAAACGCAAACACATCAAATGAAGCTAGGTAAGGTTAATGGCGTGGCTCTGATACCATGTTGCGCCACGGCAGCGCCCCGGCCATCTTACTCGAGGCCAAATTGCGGAATAAAAAATTTCCTTACTCGGAAACCGGCGCTACCGCGGACAAAGAAAACCCGGATCGTTAACCATTAACCTACGCTAGCAATCAAGAAATAGGGTGAGAAGTATACCGAGTGATCCGAGTCCTCCGGTCTTCTCGTCATCGTCCCGATCTCCCGCGGAAAGTGTTGCCTCCACATCGTCGCCTCCTCGCCGGAAAGGGCACCACATCGCCTTCTTCTTTTACGGGCTCCCGCCTCAATACCGAGGCAACTCGCGCATGAAGCCGGCAACTCGACATGCTCAAGATGTGCTGTAGAATATGTAGTAGATTGTCTCACTTGGGTTTTGTTGCCATTTGAAGATGATGGAGGAA
This sequence comes from Agapanthus africanus, assembly GCA_030015575.1. Classification (NCBI taxonomy): domain Eukaryota; kingdom Viridiplantae; phylum Streptophyta; class Magnoliopsida; order Asparagales; family Amaryllidaceae; genus Agapanthus; species Agapanthus africanus. The sequence goes on from CM057351.1 coordinate 37,409,114, forward strand.
ACAAGGATTAGAAAAATGGTGCTTGCATTTTTCTAGCATGAAAAAGAGATCAAGAAAGAAAATCTCAAGAATGAAGCTCTCTCTTCTTCTTCCTCTCTTTCTTTTTCTTCTTCTTCTTTTCTAATGAAAAAACTTATCATACTTAGAAAATGGTGGAGCAAGGATAATATATGATAGCAAGAGGGAGGTGAGTGTAGGAGCATAAGAATGGTGACCATATCAAGAGACAAAGAAACATCAACCATACCCTTATCAAATCAAACCCATACCCTCACTTTATCACAAGTCAAGGTGCAAGATATGAAAGGTGTCATAATCAATATATTTGCAAGAAAACCCCTCCACAAATGTAATTTGCAAAACTGCAAATTACCCCCTCCATCGAAAAAGTCCGGCCGGGAAAGAACAAAGGAAAACCGGCCGGAACGGAATGCAAACTGGCAACTCCAGAAAACTGGTCCCGTAATAAATTACAGGAAAACCCCGACACTGTGCATACACACCCGCATCTGTATTCCGACCGGATACAAATGCAATGAGACAAAATCTACACTGTACTAAACTAGTACAGGCTTAAACCAAAGCCGGCTAGTAAAATCCGTTCGATCCTGATCCATGCAATACCGCACGTATCTGATCGAACCCTGCCATATAACTATACGGCTACTAGTACAAAACTGTCCGATCCTGATACGTGCAATACCGCACGTATCTGATCGGACCCTGCCATATCTCCATGCGGCCTCTACAGCGTTTCGCCCGAAAGCTGAGTAACTGAAAGTGTGGTGGACTCTAAAGACTCGTCAATACTATGGCTGTGGATTTAACCACTGGCACGTCAGAGGTATAAGCCAATACGTGACGGGCCACCAGCTATTGACCAAAAGGGACGTCGATGAGGAAGCTCACCCCGACACCCAACTGAGCCTGTCAGTGACAATATCCGTACAGTCCGGTCCGTTCGTCTATGAGTATCGCATGGCGGGCCTAGGGGGTTGGTAAAAGTCAGACCCCCAAAAGCGGTACAAGTCGTGTCGGAGCGTAGCCCAGAACGCCCTGAGATACTACTGGAATACCTACCAGTAAATCTCCTGCCTCGGCCGAGGGCTTTGCGTAATGGCTCTCCTAGACACAGCGCGACCTCACCCCCAATACCGGGAGAGACGAACCCCTGAAGATCCGCTCACTGCCTCCATGTGGCTCGGGACTGTACCCAACTAAAACCTGTTTGCACGACTCCTTTGAGCCGTGGTAGGGTAGTAATCAAAGCACAGTGGGAACTCACACGAGACAAATGACGATCCTCAGGTCGATGAACTAACCTGTACACATGTCACCAGGGAACTGCTATCTGACATCTGGTACAAGACCAACTAGCAGGTTCCCGGCGAGTCCTGTCCGGTGTACTCATAACCCAATGAGCACCTGTATACATCTTAGGTGAACCAACTGACACCAGTGGCTTGTGAGACCGGCCACCGCCCCTCGTCGGGGTCTCGACTGTATACACTAGTCTACTAATGGAGTATCGATGCTCAGTCTCGAAACTCCCACGACTAGGGACCTTTTAAGGATGTGCTTATAGACCCCAGCTCCCACGTATATGATCGCCATCATACTGCTGGTCGTCAAGCAAGAATCCTAGGGGCTCTATCAACGTGTAATAGCGACATGTCAGGTCACCTAAAGCAGTACACGATGATAAAGATAAACCAGATAGCATACTATCATCTCGAGTAAGACTGTCCTACCGGGATAGGTCCTCCCTCAATCATTGCAATCACGTGCCTGTGATCCAATAATTGACTCTGAGGGCACTATCTCCAACAAAGGATGTGCTTATAGACTACCAGCTCCCACGTATATGATTGCCCTCATACTGCTGGCAGTCAAGTAAGAATCCGAGGGGCTCTATCAACGTGTAATAGCGACCTGTAAGGTCACCTGAAGCACTACACGATGATAAAGATAAACCAGATAACATACTATCATTTTGAGTAAGACTGTCCTACCGGGATAGGTCCTCCCTCAATCATTGTAATCACGTGCCTGTGATCCAATAATTGACTCTGAGGGCACTATCTCCAACAATCACGATGCGAGTTTCTCGTTTGATTTCGATATCGCGTTTTGCGAGATATTTGCTTATGTGGATTTTCCTTGTGTGAATTCTAGGTTCGTAGGCGGGTACGTCGGACGCAACAAAGAAAGGGAAGCAGGTGGTCGGCTACGTGTAGCACGTGACCAGGTGAGTAGATTTAACATCTACGGGGAAATCGCCCGTATGGCGTTAAGCGTCAAGGCGTGATAGGATATTTAGTCATAAATGTTTATGTGTATTATTGTAGCATACCTCCCTTATTGCATATAGAAATGGTAAGTATAGAACACTGCACTGTCACTAACGGTTCAAGCTGCTGGAGCACTATTTGTATATTACACTCACACCGTTAGTGATTGCCATGACACTTGCACTATAGGATTGCTATGAATTATATATCGTCTTAATTTCCGCATCATGGATGATTGCCATGACATGTCGCATATACACATATATTGATATCTTCACACTTACGCACATGTACACTGTATATTCACATTAGTGCATACCTTCATTGATATATCACTACCTACGCACATGTACACTGTATATTCACATTAGTGCATACCTTCATTGATATATCACTACTTGCGCACATGTACACTGTATATTCACGTTAGTGCATACCTTCATTGATATATCACTACTTGCGCACATGTACACTGTATATTCACGTTAGTGCATACCTTTATTGATATATCACTACTTGCGCACATGTACACTGTATATTCACGTTAGTGCATACCTTCATTGATATATCACTACTTGCGCACATGTACACTGTATATTCACGTTAGTGCATACCTTCATTGATATATCACTACTTGCGCACATGTACACTGTATATTCACATTAGTGCATACCTTCATTGATATATCACTACTTGCGCACATGTACACTGTATATTCACATTAGTGCATACCTTCATTGATATATCACTACTTGCGCACATGTACACTGTATATCTATATTAGTGCATATGTATATTGTTACACTCACATTGCGTATATATCCATTTGCACATCCATACCTATATACATACATATGTTACATATATGGGTGATATTGACATGGTTTAAAATCTAAGGGACCGCACGAGACATTTTCAAAACTGGATCCATTTTTAAGGAGCGGTTTTCCCTTTCTTTTACTCTTAGTGTCATACAACACATTGCATGGATTTACGCATTGAGTTTGGATTTATGTGATTTCTGGATTTGGGAACCGGGGTATTATTTTAAGAAAATACGCACTGTTTTAAAAACCCGGTTTCCCTTGATATGATATTTCAGTGCGTCCACCATGCGTTTTCTCAGTTCTGAGACGTGTGACATGTGAACCCGAATCGAAGAGCTGCACGAGGCCGATTGCGGGTACATGGTGGACCCGGTATGGTACCTCGGGGCAAGAACGGATCGCTGTGCAGTAGACGGTAAGCCTGGCAGAGGGACTACTACCTACCGGTGATTGGTTAGATCTGGCGGTTATCCGAAGGATACTGACCAGAGTTGAGAGATGGATACAGGACGACACGTACTGCCGGGGCCGAGGGCCGATTCCGCAGACGGAGCCCGATACTTAAGGATTTGCGTGTCGATACTTGACATGATGATTTATGATATTTTCGAGTGCCGATGCTAGGCATTCACGATTCCATGAGCTGTACAGGATTTGAGGGCCGATCAGAGTGACGGCGCCTAAGTTTTACTGGGATTTGGGTGCATTAATAGACACCGGTTATTCTTCTACGTTGACATTCCGTGTAGATGATATTTATTCCCATGCTAGCATTCATTATTTTGCATCTCATCCAGTAGCTATAGTACCTGAAAGAGTACTTTTGCATGATTATTGCATACCCTGTTCACCCTATATAGATGTTATTAGATTGCATTTGCTATGCACGATTATTGCATACCCTGCTCACCCTATATAGATATTATTAGATTGCATTTGCTATGCACGATTATTGCATACCCTGCTTATCATATAGAGATGTTATTAGATCGCACTTGTTGCATGATTATTACTCATATACCTTATCATATAGATGTTATCTGTTGGTATAGGTTAAAGTATCGCAGCACTTGCATACTCGCGATTACCTTTATATGTTATCTACTATTCACTAGTTGATAACTTACCCCCGTTGTGCCACAGTGTTTGCAGGTCGCCCCTCAGAGTAGTCGCGGCAGACTGTTTTCTAGCATCTTTTGATACAGATACCACTGTTGTTGGCGTGCTAGCCCTTTTGCTGATAGGTGGGTTTTTGTGCGGTATCTGTTTATTTTTCAGTTGTATACATTGTTGGATATAGTGCCCTCAGAGTCAATTATTGGATCACAGGCACGTGATTGCAATGATTGAGGGAGGACCTATACCGGTAGGACAGTCATACTCGAGAGGTTTGTATACTATCTGGTTTTGTCTTTATCATCGTGTACATGCTTTAGGTGACATTGTAGTTCACTATTGCACGTTGATAGAGAATAGTATGCTACCATGGTTTGTCTTTATCATCGTGTACTGCTTTAGGTGACCTTACAGGTCGCTATTACACGTTGATAGAGCCCTTAGGATTCTTGCTTGACTACCAGCAGTATGATGGCGATCATATACGTGAGAGTTGGGTAGTCTATAAGCACATCCTTAAAGTGTTCCCTAGTCGTGGGAGTTTCGAGACTGGGCATCGATACTCCATTAGCAGACTAGTGTATACAGTCGAGACCCCGACGAGGGGCGGTGGCCGGTCTCACAAGCCATTGGTGTCAGTTGGTTCACCTAAGATGTATACAGGTGCTCATTGGGTTATGAGTACACCGGACAGGACTTGCTGGGAATATGTTAGTTGGTATTATACCTAACGTCAGATAGCAGTTCCCTGGTGACATGTGTACAGGTTAGTTCATCGACCTGAGATCGTCATTTGTCTCGTGTGAGTTCCCACTGTACTTTTATTACTACCCTACCACGGCTCAAAGGAGTCGTGCAAACAGGTTTTAGTTGGGTACAGTCCCGAGCCACATAGAAGCAATGAGCGGATCGGCAGGGGTTCGTCTCTCCCGGTATTGGGGGTGAGGTCGCGCTGTGTCTAGGAGAGCCATTGCACGAAGTCGTTGGCCAAGGCAGGAGATTTACAGGTAGGTATTCCAGTAGTATCTCAGGGTGTTCTGGGCTACACTCCGACACGACTTGTACCGCTTTTGGGTGTCTGACTTTTACCAACCCCCTGGACCAGACATGCGATACTCATAGACGAACGGACCAGACTGTACGGATATTGTCACTGACAGGCTCAGTAGGGTGTCAGGATGAGTTCGCTCATCGACCACCTTTTTGGTCAATACCTGGTAGCTCGTTACGTACGGCTAATACCTCTGACGAGCTAGTGGTTAAATCCACAGCCAAAGTATTGACGAGTCTTTAGAGTCTCCCACAGACAGTTTCTCATGTTTCGGGCGAAACGTTGTAGAGGCCGTATGGGTTTATGGCAGGGTTCGAACGTACGCGTGCACTTGTGCATGTGTAGTGTTTCGGACGGATAATATTAGCGGGCTTTGGTTTAAGCCGGATCCTAGTATTGTACAGTGTAGATTTTGTCTCATTGCATTTGTATTCGGTCGGAATACAAATGCGGGTATGTATATACAGTCGCGGGGTTTTCCTTTAATTTATTACGGGATCGGTTTTTTTTTTAAGTTGCCAGCTTGCATTCCGTTTCGGCCATTTTTCTTTATTCTTTCTTTGGCTGAAAATTGATGGGAGGGGCTTGTTTGTAAAAGTGGCTTTTACAAAATGGAGGGTGTTTTTTTTTGTGGCACATGGTTGCTTCATGATAGTTCGTCATTACTTGCTTTATTGTGAGAGGATTGAGTTGGACTTTGGTGTGGCATTCTTCATGATGATTCATCATTTTTCTCCCTTGCATTATTCCTTTCCCTCTTTCCTCTTTAGCATGGCCGACCACTAAACTTGGGGGGCTGTCTAAATTTTTGGTGTGGGTTTTTCATCTCATTTTTGCTCACACAAAAAATTCCATAGCTCCATTTCAAGTTCATTCCTCCACCTTCACATCCAAATGGCAACTTCAAACAACCCCTCGAGACATAGCATTCTACACTCAGTCTACAGCAATCTTAGACACGTCGGCTTGCCAACTTCGTGTCCGAGTTGCCTCGGTTCAGAGGTGGGAGCCCGTAAAAAGACTCAGTGATGTGGTGTCTTTCTGACGAGGAGATCGAGACCAGAGATGCCGCGAGGAGCTTGGGATGGTGGCCAAAGACCGAAGGACACGGATCGCTCGGTATAGCCAGTCTACCCTTTCCCTTATTAGATAGTAGTAGATTAATGGTCCGATCCGGGGTTATAGTCCGCGGTAGCGCCGGTTTCTAGTTTAAGAAAAGTTTTTGTTTCCGCATTTTGGCCTCGGACAGACGGCTGGGGCGCTCCCGTAGTCTTACATGTTATCAGAGCCACGCCATTAACCTTTACTAGCTTGCTCTAACGTGTTTACAAGTTCGATCGAACGAATTTTCTAAAAACCACAATTTCAAAGTGCAGTTTCTGTCGAATTTTTTATATGCTCGAAAAATTGTTTTGAGTGTTGCAGAAATATGTGCAGGCGATTCTAAGAATTCTGTAAAAATTTGGTTGCATGCGGTTACTGTTCAGCAGCGGAACCGCGGCCTTACCTATGCCTTGGCCGCGGTTCCGCCGCCAGTTTGTCTCTTCTGTGATTTTGTACAGTATTCTCTGTGTTGGAATTGAGCTTTTTGGTATATTTTGTTTGGACCCAGATTATTTTGAGTGCTACAGTTGTACTTGGGGCCCACTTCGAGAAATTTTGTCGATCGAAAATTTTAAACATATTAGTTCACAGTATTTACATTATATCTGCGACCGTAAATGTCATTTGATCGGTAAATCCTGTCTAACTGTTATAGCCCTTTTAGACGGATTTGCGAACGTGACATTCACGTTGATGTTCTGTGTTGTGCTGTGATGTTGCGGATTGGTCATGGTGGATAGCCTGGATGCAATGGTAGTATAGTTTGGTTGTATATGTACATTTGATATTGCGGGGCGAGCGTCCGACATGTAGACTGCCATCACTGCCTGTTTGTATATTATTCTTTTGGGGTACGACCGGATTGAGGTCGATGTACCCGTTATATATTTTACTTTCTGTACTAGGATTACCCCGCGGAGGGGTCCACGGATAGCCGGGTTCTAGAGGGCAACGGGCCCGCATCTTATGGCTTTGAGACGGAGGGGGCTTCACTCTAGAATTGGCGGGCTATTCGCCGCACTCGTAGGGGGTACAGGTTGACCCAAGGAGGGGTGCTCAAGTTACCGGATTCCGTGAAGTGCTGGGTGGTCCATTCACGTTGTTGAAAGGGGCCGCCTTGCTTCAGGTTTTGGCGGGTAACTTGTCACGCCCGTAGGGGTCTTGCATAGGCTATCCACACGATCAGGGGAACGTCGGGTTTCCGTAGCGGCTCTATAAAACCCGGGGATCCCAGAGATCTATATTGTTCTGTGATGCTTATTACATTTCTGTGATGTTGCATTTATCACGCCTTGAGCGATTATTATATATTGATATGTATACTAGTAGATGTTGTATATGTTTTGCATCCGTGCTAGTCCAGTCCCTGCTCTGTCGTTAGTTAAGTAACCTAACGGGTTATGACGGGACCCAGTGGCGAATGTGGATGGCATATACGTACATCGTATTTTCGTTCTTTAGTGGTGTGATCAATTGATGGGACTACATTGATTCGGATCAATGCAGGCTAAACAAACCTGTTTGACGTTGTTGGAACAATTTTCAAAAAGCTGTTATTGTAAGGACGTTCTCTTTTGTTTTGCACAGTGGTATTCGGTTATGAGTATCCAGCACCTCAGTCGACGAGGCAAGGGCCGAGATCCCTTCACCGGGAGTGACCCCTTGGACAGAAGTTTGCATCAGGGTAATAACTTCACTATAGCCGATTGCCTTTTGCTTTGCATCGTGGTATTCAGTTGGAATATCCTGCACCTCATTCTACGGGGAAAGAGCCGAGATCCCTTCACCAGGAGTGACCTCTTTAGCAAAGGTTTTCGCCACTATATTTTTTATAAAAAGTTATCCGGTTCCTTCAACGATATCAAGTTCATTACGTTAAAGGTTTTTCGCCAAAAACCATTCGTAGCCCTCCGTCATTTCAGACGGGTAGCACTTAGTATTCATGCTATATTTGTTGACCTTCGTCAAGGCATAGTGAATGGTAGCTGCTTGTTACTTTTCTGCTGCATAGATAGATGCGTTGGTTTGGGACAGTCGTATAGCCTTGTTGACCTTCGTCAAGGGCTTGTATGGGTGGGTTCAAATTAACCTGGACAATGACGGGTAGAACTTGACATGTGACTTATGATTTGTTGACCTTTGTCAAGGTCATAAGAGCATGGGGTAAAAATCACATCGGGAGTTTCTAAAGAAACTGAAACTTGCCAGATATGCGCATACCTTCTGGAGTGTGATAATGTGAGTGGATTCCATCACATTATCATGCGATGATAGTTGGATCCCGATTCCCACTGATGAGTTGGTTTACTCCTCGGATGATCCCGACTAATTCTTCTTTCAGGTTTGGAGGAGAATTTGACCTTACAGTGGGAGGTTTCTTGATTAGATAAATTGATAACCATTCTGATCTAGGATAGAGTGCACGTAGAGTGTTTCTTTTCTCTCTCTCTTTGGCAGCGACCATGGCCCGACCCTTGACTATGACTCAGTGACCAAGTTAACCAAACCTTCTTAAAACACTGGCTTTTGGATTGTTAGAGTTGCATACCTCATTGCCACTCCTACTTTTACCCTTTTCTCCTGAACACCCCGTATTACTACGAACGTCCACTTCTATTGGATAAAACCATCGGTTATATACGAACTCGAAGGAACTTGTTCCAGATTCGAGGATTGTTTCTGGTTCTGGAGAAAATGAATAGGACTATTCAGTTGTCTTTTCCTTTTACCTTCTCTCAGGTTGCGAGTGCTCCTTGGATAAGGACAGTACACCTATTACGCTTATTGGATAGTCTTCTTCCAAACCATAGGCATGTGCCGAATGGTAGGAAATGAAGAAAACCAATTAGCCTAACGAAGGTGTACAGAAGGTAATAAGTTAAGACAAATAAAGGGATTAGTAAGAGGGCAAAGTAAATTACGACTGCTATTCATGACCAAACCAAGTATTTCATCGCCACTCCTACTTCACCTTTGTATTTCTCCAGGACACTCCGTATCACTATGAAGATCCATAGTTATTTGGATACTCCATCGTATGGTTATATACGAACTCGAGGGAATTTGTTCCAGTTCGGGGATGGATTCTGGTTCAGGAGATATAGGAATAAGGTTTTATTCAGTTGTCTTTTATCTTTACCATCTCTCGGGTTGCGAGTGCTCCTAGGATTAGGACAGTACACCCATTATGTGTAGGGTTCCTAGGCTCACCCATGAGGTTCTACAACTGATCAACCATGCCAAATTCAAAAATTTATGTGTCGAGAAACCCTATGCAAGATCGTTAACTAGAGGATAGGTGAAAACAAATGCAAGTTAACAACTTAACTATTAGTGAAAGGGATTACAACCTTTGTAGATCCGGTCCTCCACTTCTTTAGCTCCGTGATGACGTCCCTCCGCTGCGATCATCGGGATCCAGGACTCTAGTGATGGTTTCGTCGGAGAAATGATTGGGCTAGGTCGTTGACTTCGATGCCAAAGATGATCTACGTCGAGGCGACTCAAACTCAAGCTCCATCTTCACTAGGTCATGAAACTTGTGAAGATAACACCCTATACAACATGGCAAGTGGTAGAGGATGAAAAAATAGGAAGTGGGTTCACTATAGAATTGGATTTCTCACTTGATTTCTTCACTTGGAATTTTCAAGAAAGCTTTCTTCTCTTCATGAAGAAGAAGAAGAAGAAGAAGAAGAAAGAAAAAGAATTATATTTGAAAATAATAAATCAAGTGAATATTTATCATAATGCAACCATGGGTGAAGTTAACACATGTAGAGAATAAACTAGGGTTTAGGTGTAATGGTTAGGTTAAGGCATAAAACAATATGGCTAGACTTTTCAAAGCTTCATGAAGCTTCAAGCATAAAACAAAACAAACCACCATTTTATTTTTTCCAAAATAAATAAAGAAAATAAATAAAACAAATAAAACCTAACCATTAACCTAAACATGGTTTAAAGTGTCACGACCCGAAAGAGCACGTGACTGGCCCTTGAACCATATGAAGTCTATAGGACCCCATCTGATCCAAGTAAGCCAAAAGCCCAGCAATCTAAAACCATTTAAAGAGTAAATAAGGAAAACTGTTTTTGAAAAGTAAGGAAATCATGTTTGAAAATCAAGTTTTTAAATAACTAAGCCGAATATGAATTTTTAAAATGTGTAATTTTTCCTGAAAATTTCGGCAGAGTTTCCTTTGTAAAAACTGGCCCCGAACGGGGTACAACAAGAATAATATATATGACATGATAAAAGGCATCCCCAAGCGGGAGCTAGCTCTTCGTCAATCGACGGTCACAACCACGCAAGCAATAATAATATACAACGCCAAGGGGCGAGGATCAAAACTGAAAAGAAACTCAAAAACAGTCAGAAAACCGCAATACTACAAGCGCGACTCTAAGGTCGAAATAATACAACACTGATTTCTAATTAAGTCTGAAACAAACTACAAGTTTTGGTTGATGGACAATTCTAGGTACAATAAATAATACATGAACAAGGGCGGTTCTGATACAAAAGAACCCACCTATCCAAGCAAGTCACCCATAAGGAAGCAGTGTGCCAGAAATGCCGCTATGGAATCTGTACGGCAAACCTGCAAGAACTGGGGCACAACGGGGGTGAGTTGCCAACTCGTGAATAGAAAGATATCTACAAGCAGAAATCAAATGCATGACCCATCCTAGGTCAAAACGATCAGATATACATAAACCTCAATATGAATAAAGCTGAAGCATGCTAAACTGGCAATGTAATCTCTATACATGAGTGTAGTGCCAAGTGCTCGTGCCAGTGCTTCAGGTAATCGCATGTCATGAATATGAGGTATAACCAATGTAATCAAATCTGCACACTCGTGGATCCCGTCCACTCGTCACCCACTGACAATAACCACCATGCATGTAAATATCATGAATCATGTGCATGGGAAATAATATGAGGATATAACCACCCGTGTCCCTCGCGACACATCAAAATCATGGAACCCGGGGTGCCCAGCATCGACACCCGAAAACATCATGAAAACTGTGCCCAGCATCGGCACGTAAATCCTCATATATCGGGCTCCGTCAGTCCGGATCGGCCCGCGGGCTCTGTCTGCGGTATCGGCCCTCGGCCCCGGCAGTATGCCCAAAACATCTATCGACTCTGGTCGGTATCCTCCGGATAACCGTCAGGTCCAACCAATCACCGGTAGGTACTCGCCCGCCTCCAGGCTCAATCGGCAAAGCTCATCGATCATCTTGCCGAGGGGAACCATACCGGGTCCACCATGTACCCGCAATCGGCTCATCCACGCCTCGATTCGGGTTACACATGTCGCTCTCAGCACTGAGAAAACACATGGTGGACGCACTGAAATATCATATCAAGGGTAACCGGGTTTTTAAAGAAATGACATTCTCTTTTGAAATACCCTCGGTTCCCAAATCCAGCAATATCATAGAAACAACATATCTCAATGCGTACAGTCAAAGCATGATGTATGCGGCATGTAACAGTAATGCAAGCATATCAGTAAGTCATGCAACATGGAATAATAATGTGCACATGTCGAGGGAGACCGCTCTTTTAAAAGGAATCTGTTTTTAAAGAGTATCTTGCGGTTCCCAAATCCCCAATCAAGCTAGAATCATCTATATATGTGTACAGGTATAAGTGTACAATATGCCATGCCAGAATCATATCATGAATGCAATAGTACTATAGTGTAGTGACATGGCAATTATCGATGATGAGTGTGTGAGCCGGCAACAAGTGTACGTGGTACATATGCATCATCGATAATGGTGCTGGTGTCCTAGCAGCATGACTGAAATATAACCACAGTACAAGCGATGCAATGCAAATAGCATGAATATGCGGAAACGAATAATCAACGCAAAGTAAAGAATCTACACCAATCTGTACAAATCATGCAGGGGTGCCATTTGAAATAAGACGAATCAGGGCTTTTGGAAAAACAAGGGCTACGGTGTTTTAAGAAAAGATACATCATTTGAAAATATCCGTATGACCCTTCTGCCTATCTTTAAAATATCCCCGATTCGTTAGTTTGAAATAGGTATGACTCGGTCCAGTCTAATGTCTACTAAGTAATCTAGACAGGAGGGGTAAGAAACCACCTAATCTGAGTCAAAATATATAGATATGATAGTCGGTGATCCCACCTCAATAACATATCGTAAGATATCCTCAAGTCATGAGTGCGGATCTATCATCAATATCGGCTCGTACGGTAGATTGTCGTACGGCATCCCAATAGCTGGGTAGGGGTCAATATCACAATACCTCATCACATATCAGGTATCACTATCATCAGATCGCATAATCTGGGGTACTACTCTAAGTCTAGTACAAATCGATACCATCTATAAAAATATGAATGCGGGTAAAGCACATGTCCAAAGGCCCGCTAAAACTATCATATCGCACCTCGAAGATAAGCTATTCACATCGCCGATCTCACGGCCTCACATCAAGTATCATCTCAAACCACGTATCATCCTCCAATCCCGTATATAAACACATAGTCCCATATCCATGTGTAGATATACGCACCATCATATGCACTCTAATAAATGAAAGAATGAATGCAAGTATGTGTGTAAATGTATGTGTGAGTGCAACCACTACTCTAGGATTCGCACTATACTAAACCAATATATTCTTATCATCAAAATATCATTATTACCATCAATAACCCTAAACAACACATAATAAATATTCGTGTGTATACGTATTCGTATACATCACCACGGACTGCGGGGGTGCTATACGCCATCCACCCGACTTCTCCCCGTAGATATAAATCTACTCACCTTGCTTCTCGTGTGCCAAAGCCGATGTCGCTATCTTCACCTCCTTTGCCTCAACATCACGCGGGGTACCTACAAGTATATCACAATGCTAAAGCACATGAAAATCACATCGGAAACCAAAATAGCACACGCTACCCGCATAGGTAAAAACCCATCGACTCGCATGTAAACACAATCAAAATCCACTTGTCGTTGACGTCCAAACGCCACCCGACAGGAATGAATCACCAAATACCAAAATCCATGCTAAAACAAGTCCCAAATTATACACCAACATAGGAAAATCAACCCAGATTTCACCCTAGATGGAATCAGTCAAAACTAGACATACTCAGGGTCAAAACTAGGGGAAATGGGGGCATGCACAGAAAACGAGGCAATTCCTTAAAATACCTTATTTTAGAATTTTCCATAATTTTTCCCCATTTATCTGTATTTAATTATACCAGAATATTAAAATATTCATTAAAATAATATTAAATTATAAAATTTCCCAAAATCATATTTTATTATTTTGAAGACGTTACAATCTACCCCTTAAAGAAATTCGGCCCCCGAATTTAAATTTAAAACCCCCAAATACTAAAATATTTCAATACAAATTCCAAGTCATCGGGGCTCCGAAATCATCTATACATAAAACATCATAGCGCAATGCATGCGCATGAGTACTGAGCAGATAACTCAAAAGCAACACTCCATCAAGCATCCGCAATCATCGGAGTCATGGTAACGACACAATGTCAAATCCAATACAAAATCAATATGATATGGACCAAGACTATACATGTAGACACCCAATCTATACATGTAATTAGCTGATGCAACTGTATGCCAAATCTTTTTAAGTCGCTGTGCGATGCGCGTAACACTGCACAGTGGCGGACGTTTCTCATAAGAAAATAACTATATATGCGTATATATATCCTTTGTTTAATAAGCACGTTCCACCATTTTGAAAATAATCAGAAGGGTTTCCTTGTTTTTAAAACGTTTGTGTCATATCGGACACGTAGGTATATACTGAGACTATAGCTCGCTTTTCGAAATCCCTTCGATAACTATCGATGCATGCAAAATATATCCAGGCACTGTCCACTGACTAGTCCTGCTCAGTATGAAAGCAAATATCCCACATCATAAAAATGTACTGCTCCAAAAGGAATAAATTCCAAAAATGCACACAACACCACCCTGTGCGTCTGACGCACACGAAATCAAAATCCATATATGCGCTAAACATGTGCACAAAACAACATCTAGGTGCAACGGGTGTGCACGAAACATCTGTCATAGGCAACATGTGTGCCTGACAGCCAAAACAGGTGCATCTGACATGCACGAAGAATCTCGATTTAGTGCATCTGGTGTGCCCCAAAATCGTATCTCAAAACATGCGCCCAACATGCGCGAAAATCCAAATCGGTGCATCCATCATGCACGAATGAAAATCTAGACCCTGCGCACTCAATATGCACGGAATCACAAAATCCAATAGCAACGTCGAATATGCGTAAGTCCAGTCAAAAGCACGGAGTGCAAGAATCCACATCAATATCACAATCAAAATCGACATACCGAAAGGCATCAAATCGAAGTCAGGTGCAATCGTAATGCACAAAATATAAATCCGGTGCAACAAAGGCACGAAATATAAATCTGATGCGATAAACGCAAGAAACATAAAACTGGTGCGACAAATGCACGAAGTATAGAACTGGTGCATCCCATGCACAAATACCAAGCAATAACTCAAATACGTAAGCAGCAACACCAAGTGTATCCAGATATGAAGAAAATCATAAACGTGTGCAGCTGCGGCACAAAACACATATCGATGCACTACAAGCACATATAAGCTATACCGAGTGCAAAATCAAAACACTAAAATTACATGAAACTCTGCTGGAAGCGTAAATCAAATCATCAGCATAAAATAGGCATGAAATCGCAATCAACAGCTCAAGAGTAATAACTATGTACAAAGTATAAATACCCAGTAGGTGCAACCATGGTGCACAAAATCAAATATCATGAAACTCAGTCATCAAGACTAAATCATGCGAATAGATCGCCCAAAATACCGAAATCCAAAGCAACGGATACGTGGTAATCAAATCACAAAATCACAAATCATAATTACCGTCGTCGGTATACCCTCCTTCAGGGTCGAGAAGGTACCGATACATCCGATGCTAGCGGCGCAAGATATCTACTTGCCTCTTGCTCGCGGCTGGCGTCCTCTGCCTCTGGTCCTGATCTTTCCTGTAGATTACCAACTCGCAATCCATCGGCTCATCGGCCTGGTCAGGTGTGCTGACAGGAACGATTCCGTTCTTGCACTTCCCTGGTCATCTCTCGGTCAATCCTCACGACCCGCTCGTAAAGCAGCACATCTCTGGCGCCGACCTCGGGTCCTCTGAATGCATATCACACATCCAATCCTGGGTGCAACTCTTATTGCAGCAGTATACTGGAAGAAATCCTACTCAAGGTCTCTTCTGATCTTGCCTAAGCCAAACTGTAAGGAGGCTGGTACTCTGGCGTAATCTTTTCTCGCTCTCTGGACCTCTGCGTCCTTAGTACAACATCTCCTCGGAAGCTGGTCGCATCTCTGCGCCTCTGTATGCATGTCCGGCCTTTAATCTTAACGGGGTGTAGTAACAGCTCGTCTGCCTCTCGCACGAACTTCTTGTCCCGCTTGTCTGTATCATCGACCATTCGACGTCGCGTCTTTATCTGCACA
Organism: Agapanthus africanus; assembly: GCA_030015575.1. Lineage (NCBI taxonomy): Eukaryota > Viridiplantae > Streptophyta > Magnoliopsida > Asparagales > Amaryllidaceae > Agapanthus > Agapanthus africanus. The sequence goes on from CM057351.1 coordinate 37,425,080, forward strand.
CTGCAATGTCCTCGGCTACGGTCCACCCGAAGTCTCTAACACGGACTCGAAATCACGAACTCCGTATCTTCATCACTCAGTAGAAGATATCTAGCCGAACACGTCCTCAGCGTGCATATCGCATCTCTGATGTCAGCGGAGTGGAACGTCATCTCGTCGAAATCTCGTGCAAACTCTTTACTCCACCTTGCTCCACTATCGACTGATTCGGACTCATCTCATCATGGCTACACAGACTGCGCTCCGACGGCTATGCTCGTATCTGGAGTCTCCCAAGCAGTGTCCCATCACATGATATCCGAATGACGTCGAATCATCCGATCGACTCGTCAGAACCTCACAATCCCCCAAGAGCTCAACATCTCGGGTACAGTTTAATAGTATCGAGTACATGCCACAGCGTCGGTGGTCCAGCCGTAGAAGGGCAAACCCAAGCCTCACTAATGGCGCCGAGGAACTGCCGCAAACCCTAAGGTTCAAAGGCTTTCACACGGTCATTCAGTCGAGTTAGGGTTTCATTCTTCTAGAGGGTCCATAGAATCACCTGCATGTCTTTCCGTATACTTTAAACTTGGAAAATAGGTTCCTGACATTCGATCGTCTCAATCGACTCTTAACGAATCTGCGTGAAGTCGCCTCTAGCTGGAATCAATCTACCTGATGACCTCGCATCGGGGTAAGCGAACGAACCACATGTCCTAGTCATTCATCCTCGGTGACTAGCGACTCACTATCATGTCTCCAAGAACATGCCATGCTGCAGTAGCTCCAATCATCTGGGCGGTATCTCATCATTAGCAGCAACAACTGGCTCCTTCGTCTATACGCTAAATAGCGCCTCAACCACCCTGGATAAGCGATAATATCAACGGTCATCACAACCTGGCTGGCCTCTATCAGTGGCTCAATCCTCTGGTACCGACCGGTATGTCCTAGAAATCTCGCAACAGCGATCTGTCAAACGCCCAACGTGCGGAAACACAATAAGACGACGCCTCAATATGCAATCGTATTCCTCGGGAATCACGCCCTGGTCAGTCCTCGTCCACGACGAGCTCATGCTGACAACTCGAGCCGTAGTTCACTCTGCCCGTGCAATCGCGGCAGCAAAACCATAACCAGTATCGATGAAGATAGATCATAGGAAGGAATATAATACAGTGCAAGGAAATGTACAACCTAAGGTTTCTTAAGCGGAGTGGCGTGTCGTAAGTATGCCGCGGAACATACCAACGGTACGTCACTCTACTTTAGTCACCTATTCCATCAACCAAGGGTCATCCTACGCGAAGAAAGTTCGGGTCTAATACCCCCTCGACCAAGTCTAAGTTCCGTAAGGTCAAGCCTAAGTTCCTTATATAGATAACGCCCTAGGCTCCACATAGTCAAACTTAGACTCGAACCAAGGTCAACCTAGCGCTCTGATACCAACTTTGTCACGACCCGAAAGAGCACGTGACTGGCCCTTGAACCATATGAAGTCTATAGGACCCCATCTGATCCAAGTAAGCCAAAAGCCCAGCAATCTAAAACCATTTAAAGAGTAAATAAGGAAAACTGTTTTTGAAAAGTAAGGAAATCATGTTTGAAAATCAAGTTTTTAAATAACTAAGCCGAATATGAATTTTTAAAATGTGTAATTTTTCCTGAAAATTTCGGCAGAGTTTCCTTTGTAAAAACTGGCCCCGAACGGGGTACAACAAGAATAATATATATGACATGATAAAAGGCATCCCCAAGCGGGAGCTAGCTCTTCGTCAATCGACGGTCACAACCACGCAAGCAATAATAATATACAACGCCAAGGGGCGAGGATCAAAACTGAAAAGAAACTCAAAAACAGTCAGAAAACCGCAATACTACAAGCGCGACTCTAAGGTCGAAATAATACAACACTGATTTCTAAGTCTGAAACAAACTACAAGTTTTGGTTGATGGACAATTCTAGGTACAATAAATAATACATGAACAAGGGCGGTTCTGATACAAAAGAACCCACCTATCCAAGCAAGTCACCCATAAGGAAGCAGTGTGCCAGAAATGCCGCTATGGAATCTGTACGGCAAACCTGCAAGAACTGGGGCACAACGGGGGTGAGTTGCCAACTCGTGAATAGAAAGATATCTACAAGCAGAAATCAAATGCATGACCCATCCTAGGTCAAAACGATCAGATATACATAAACCTCAATATGAATAAAGCTGAAGCATGCTAAACTGGCAATGTAATCTCTATACATGAGTGTAGTGCCAAGTGCTCGTGCCAGTGCTTCAGGTAATCGCATGTCATGAATATGAGGTATAACCAATGTAATCAAATCTGCACACTCGTGGATCCCGTCCACTCGTCACCCACTGACAATAACCACCATGCATGTAAATATCATGAATCATGTGCATGGGAAATAATATGAGGATATAACCACCCGTGTCCCTCGCGACACATCAAAATCATGGAACCCGGGGTGCCCAGCATCGACACCCGAAAACATCATGAAAACTGTGCCCAGCATCGGCACGTAAATCCTCATATATCGGGCTCCGTCAGTCCGGATCGGCCCGCGGGCTCTGTCTGCGGTATCGGCCCTCGGCCCCGGCAGTATGCCCAAAACATCTATCGACTCTGGTCGGTATCCTCCGGATAACCGTCAGGTCCAACCAATCACCGGTAGGTACTCGCCCGCCTCCAGGCTCAATCGGCAAAGCTCATCGATCATCTTGCCGAGGGGAACCATACCGGGTCCACCATGTACCCGCAATCGGCTCATCCACGCCTCGATTCGGGTTACACATGTCGCTCTCAGCACCGAGAAAACACATGGTGGACGCACTGAAATATCATATCAAGGGTAACCGGGTTTTTAAAGAAATGACATTCTCTTTTGAAATACCCTCGGTTCCCAAATCCAGAAATATCATAGAAACAACATATCTCAATGCGTACAGTCAAAGCATGATGTATGCGGCATGTAACAGTAATGCAAGCATATCAGTAAGTCATGCAACATGGAATAATAATGTGCACATGTCGAGGGAGACCGCTCTTTTAAAAGGAATCTGTTTTTAAAGAGTATCTTGCGGTTCCCAAATCCCCAATCAAGCTAGAATCATCTATATATGTGTACAGGTATAAGTGTACAATATGCCATGCCAGAATCATATCATGAATGCAATAGTACTATAGTGTAGTGACATGGCAATTATCGATGATGAGTGTGTGAGCCGGCAACAAGTGTACGTGGTACATATGCATCATCGATAATGGTGCTGGTGTCCTAGCAGCATGACTGAAATATAACCACAGTACAAGCGATGCAATGCAAATAGCATGAATATGCGGAAACGAATAATCAACGCAAAAGTAAAGAATCTACACCAATCTGTACAAATCATGCAGGGGTGCCATTTGAAATAAGACGAATCAGGGCTTTTGGAAAAACAAGGGCTACGGTGTTTTAAGAAAAGATACATCATTTGAAAATATCCGTATGACCCTTCTGCCTATCTTTAAAATATCCCCGATTCGTTAGTTTGAAATAGGTATGACTCGGTCCAGTCTAATGTCTACTAAGTAATCTAGACAGGAGGGGTAAGAAACCACCTAATCTGAGTCAAAATATATAGATATGATAGTCGGTGATCCCACCTCAATAACATATCGTAAGATATCCTCAAGTCATGAGTGCGGATCTATCATCAATATCGGCTCGTACGGTAGATTGTCGTACGGCATCCCAATAGCTGGGTAGGGGTCAATATCACAATACCTCATCACATATCAGGTATCACTATCATCAGATCGCATAATC